>JAMPIT010000510.1:7910000-8535000 GCA_026261815.1 Monarcha castaneiventris obscurior | reverse complement strand
AATTTAGTACGATTTACCAAAAAGCTGATAAACAAGGTCAGAAGTAATTTACAAAGGACTTGAGTGTCAACCGCAAGCCAGGTATATGGCTGGAAAGGTGAAGCAAACTGCCTGAGGTATTATATGTGGCTGACAGATCAGAAAAGGATTCCATGTGAAGTGAGATAAACAAATAATCTCCAGCATGGTGAAAGAAATGTTTAGAGAAGGCAGTAGGTGTGCTTGCTGCACTTTGAATAAGTATGAGAAAGGCAGAAGGATTTTTCTAAGCAGACACCCACTTTCTCACTTTCAGCGCTCAAAACAATGTGTGGATGCCAGGAATTTCTCATGCATTTTAAAGAGGAAAAAGGTACTTATGTTACTTGCAAAAAGCTCTGAGGCAGAGTTTAAGTCCAGCATCCCAAAGGCTGTAAGTGTAGAAGAGTAGTACAGAAACAGTGAGTGTCACAAAGAGAAGCATGTTGGAAAAAATTCTGAATTTAGGGTATTTTGTCTAAGACGGGACAGATAGTATCATATATGCAATCTGGGCATGCCATAGATGAACTCAAAAAAATGAAGCTGAACACAGGGCAAAAAGGCCATGCAGAACATTGTAAAAAACCCCTCCATCAGTAACATCAGGAAAGAAAAAGGGAAAAATCATCCTCTGTGTGGCAATTGGAATCAAAAGCAATCAGGAAATGCAAGCACTTGCCAATCAGTAAAGCGCGGTTGAACAGTGAAAAAGAACTTCTGGCAGATAAATGCTTCAGCCTCATCTACAAGGACTTACTAACCTCATATCAAGCTCTTCCACCAATGCTGCACATCATTCTGCACTACAAATAAAGCATGGCTCTTTGTAGGTCAGAATGGCAGAATGGGAACTGAAAGATTTGTGACGCTGAAACAAAGAGCCCTTTATCCTAGTCACTGGTGGAAATACTATTCAAGTAATCATGGTTTGTTACAAGAAAAATCAGGTGAGATGACATTGAGCAGATTTAAATGAAAGCTTTTCAAATTTAGATGGCTATTGTTAGTGACTTGCCAGAGGTGTCTTCACAGATGATATAGAAAAGCAGGCATCTCCAGAGGATGATTCTTCCACCTATTTTAGACACCGATATTGGAGCGGATTTATCACTCTGTGATAATGCCAATTCTTCTCCATTGACTCTAGAAAGAAACTGTGTGATGACTGTAGACAAAAATTAATGACTCTTAGATGCTCTAAACTTAGTGAGATGAATCCCTCATTAGATTAGCAAATTAAAAGAATAGGAATTTTGTCCAGCACATCTACACATAAAGTGAGCTAATGGATTAGCCAGACAATCCCTAGGTGAAAACAACAAAATCATCAGGAAATGTCTTTGAAAAGAAATGTGCCACTTTTCTTAAAAAGTCCTGAAAAATTAAATTCTTTTTCCACAAGCCCTTTCAAAGCTTTCTTCTTACTTATTTTTTTTTTTTTTAGAGGGGGCTTGGAGAAACAACAAGAATCACATTTTCTCCCATGAATTTAAGATACTTTACACGTGACAGCAACATTGTTACTAACGATATTGATCATTCAAGAATTGTCATTTGTTCGGTTTGCATAATTTATTGGTGGTACAATGTGTAGATGTTTGCATATATTTCTGTATTTGCCTGCAAGTTATTTGTAGTAATGTTTCTAATTGGATTATCAATTTAGGGCAAATCTGACAATGGTTTTCTTTTTTATTTATATAGCTAAATAAATAAATAAAGCTAGAATTCAATTCCATGCTGCAAGACAGGGTGGCCCTGACACATATATACAGTGTTAATAAAGAACCTTATCAAGAGCATATCTATATAGCAGGGAGATCTATCTGGAGCAATGAAAACCAGAGCCTTGGGAGAGCTAATATTTAACTAATCAGTGATCCAATACTAGAGCTTATTCCCAGAAGCTTCTTTTAATTACAAGCATAAACCTGAAGTTCCTACTGGTTTTGTGAAAGGAAGCATCTGTTGGAGGGCAGACCTAAATAAGTGCTTTTAGTGACAGAAAACTTCTAACAGAAACTTTAAAACCAGGAAAGTGACAGGATATAAGCCTTCAAATATTCTGTCTCTCATAGTAATGCTTGGTATATTTGATGACTGATCATGTTTTCTGCACACATCTTAGGCTTATTTGGTTTATTAGCCTTTCTCACATTCAGTGAAAGACTAATAAAAAAAACCTCTGGTAATAATGTTGTGTAACTATTTGTATCTCACATTTTTGTTCACGTTGAAATGCGTTTTATGTGAATAGCCCCTAAGATTTCAAATGGGACAAACTGTTTTTAAAGTATCATAATTTTCATCCACGGATGTCAAAATACTTTTCAAGAGGTAAAATCGTCAGTTTGGACAAACTCTTCACACTTAGAGCTTATGGGACTTGTCCAGAGTCAGTAATACCATCAACAATGCCAATGGCCTCTCAGTAAAAGTAAATTGACTGGGAGAAACACACTGGGGCCCAGGTGATCCATTCAGTGAGTGTCTGCTCTACATTAGAAATGCCAGGAGTGGCCTGCTATGTATGAGTCTAAGAATACATCTGTGAATGTGTATGAGAGCTGTATAGTACAGTAATAAATAAATATTATACATGAATAACATTAATTACCATCTTGGAAGTAATTTCAGATAGACATACATTGAAGCCTTGTGTCAGATCTGAGTCTTCTGTTGTGGATTTTATTCAAACCCTTAGTGCATGCTGCATACAGGTTTTTTTGATTTTGGTGTGGGGGTTTTTTTGTTTGTTTGTTTGTTTGTTTTTTGGGTTTTTTTTGTAGCTTAATGTGCTAGTTTCTGCTAAAGCTTCTTACAAAACAAAGAATCAAACCAGAAATGCCTAGGGAGAGGAACAACAGCTAGAAGGTGAGACAAAGACAGAACATGAGAAGTAATCTCAGTTGGCAGGTCCAGCCAGCCACAACAGAGTGATGTTGTGCAAATTTGTTGAGAGAGATTTTCAGGACACTGCTGTCCACACACAAACCAGGGTACACATTATGCAGTTCATAGCACAGCCTTCTACATTACTGTTGCTCTCAAATGCCTGTGCATGGCAGAAATAGTTTGCTCTCATATCATTTGTTGTTCTGTCTAAACAGTAGCCAGCCATTTTTATGCACTCAAAATTGGCTGAAAGGACTGTGCTTTTAAAAGTTTTCAAATTGGTAAAGAAATCTAACAATCTAGTTAGTGACAGAAGTTATCAACATTTGTCTGACATGAATGTCCAAGAATGAGAGGTGAGATGTTTTCACAGAAATATTTCCATTTGCCTTATCTTTGATTGTATAAAAAGAAAAGCAGAATGAGTAAGGAGTAACAACTGATTCACAGAAGTGAGTGTTCTGCATATGTTATTGTTCAGAATTCCAGAAAGCTGCTTCTGAACAAAACTGGACTTGGATCTGCTTCAATTTGCAGAGGTTTATGTGTTCATTCTGTGCACTTTGGACCACCTCCTAAAGGCAGTTTGGGGGCCTAAATTCATTGAAAGAAATGGAAGCTAGGTGCACAAATACCTTTGAGAACCTAGCCTTGTCTAATTATATCCTATGAAAATGCTGAGGTTATAACCATCCTGGAGAATTGAACAATGCCAGGCAGCACTCCCAGATACTGAAAGAGTTTATACTGTTAAATTTTTAAGGTAGTTGCTGGCATGATTTTATCTTGTGGCAAAGGATTCTTGGCTGCGGCTCATTGGTTTGCATGGAAGTGGAATCATTCCCAGTATCTAGTTTGGATACATGCATCTTGTTCTGTTGTGTAAGAGTTCATTAGTAGGGACATAGGGTCTTTCAAGCCAATTGTCCACAGTGCCAGAAAGTAGTCCTGCACATGTTTCATAGACACAGTCCTAATGACTCTGGGAGAGGTTCAGCAGAGCTGAAGGCTTAGGGCTGCCTTTGAATAAAGTGAGAATTTCCTAAGGAATAGAAAATTCACTGAATCACTAAACAGGAAATCAAGAAAGACAAGAAGGCAAAATTGACAGACTGAGAAAAAATCATGTGCACCCCATGGTAAATCTTTCGTGGCAAAATACAAATCCACTCAAATTCATCATTAGCTTACAAATGCTTGTGTGATAACAATGAAAGAGTATGTGTCTTTCAGGAGGGCATTGAAACATGATGATATATTTTGGCAATGACAGGGTTAGGGGGAATACCACACAGTACTGGGAAAGGCAAAAATCTTACCAGACAAAAATTAGTTGCACTGCTGAATCTGGTCTCTTATTGGCTATTCTGTGTATAAATATCGTGGTACACTATAGAAAAAATATTTAATAATGATTCATATTTTCCACAACAAGAAAACACTCAAACAAATATAAAATACAGGCCGTGTTGGTTTGAGTTTTTTCTCCTAGTATTTCAATCCTAGCATAAATTCTATTAAAACCTGTTCTTTACTCTTGAAATACTCTCAAGAATATACACCCTCTGTTATTTTTCTAGAGCTTTTATGGCATGTTCTTTTGTATTGCTTTGATTATTTGCTGTAGGTTGAACAGAAAATTAGTTTTGGATATATGTAATTGTTTTTACTGAGGTTGTTTAACTGGTTTATCTTTTTGTTTTAATTACATTGCAGATAGAATAAATACATAGTATGATTATTTTCAGATTTACTTATGTTCCTTTGTTTTGTTTTAGTTGGTTGGTTGGGATTTTTTTCCCATGATAATATTTTTTTTTGAGAGTACTGAAGAAATAGAGGATAAAGTCTTGTGTTGTATAGATTAAAATATTTTCCATTTAAGTCCTTGGTACAGGTAGAAATTTCTAGACCAATGAATCTGAGAAATATTGACTTCTACTACAACATTCCCCCAATTTTCTTTTCCTTTTGCTCCAAATTTGAGCAATTAAAGGCATGATCCCACTGAAATTATTACCAGATATTTCATTTGTGTTACACCCTTGTATATGCACAAGGGGGCATATTTTTTCTGTAATAATCCATTAATAAGTGTAATTTCACAACAAAATATTTTACATGGACATTGTGCTTTTAAAACAGGTTTTAAAGCTCTTTGAAAAAAAAAAAAACATAGAAAGAAAATAAAAAAGTAAGTCTTTCTGCTTTTTTTTTATTCAGGAAAGGGCTTGTAAGACTGAGATCTCTGCAAAAGAACTTCTAGGGTCCTCTAAAGGCTGTTTTAAGAAAATACGTTTACCTGCTATGATTTCAAGAGTTCCAGGCACTATTTCAATATTTCAAAATATGTGTGTTTTATTATTAAATTCTTGAGAACATTTTGCCTTACAAGATTGTTTCAATATGTGTTTTTAACTGAAAAACAATATTTTCAAATTCAAATAGTTCTGCTTACTTCTACAATAATATTTTTTCAGTGCTTAGAGTGACATTTTCCCAAGACCAATAAATTTTTTGGAAAGTTTGTTAAATCTCTTTGTTAAGGGTGTTAAAACATGAGAGATATTGTGGTTTTCCTTCTCCTTTAGTATGATTTTCCTTTCTAAGATATTCACAGTATATATATTTTTCTTCAAAAGGATTGCTTTTATTATGATTTAAAAGGAAAGGTCCCTCCCTGGCCATTCACCATGTTTTAAGGCCATTTTGACAGAGTGCATAAAACACTACAACAGGTCAAAGATTTCCATGATACAGCCCCTCTTCCTTGCTCAGGTGGTTAATAAAGCCTATTTGCATGCTAAAATTAGGTTGCACTGTGAACTGAATTGATGACACTTCTGTATGCTGTTCTGCACCCTGTGATTTCTGTTCTTATTTGGCTCCAGTCACTTTATGTTTTGTATTTTTACAAAACATATTTATGAGGAAGGAGTTACCCTTTGTGGCAACTGGCTTTACAAACTGTTTTCTCCATTTGCTGTTGGAGGAATCTATTAGCTGCTCCACCACTTACGTGGTGTTGTCTGCTTGACAAATTTTCCATTGTTTTCTATCTTTTGTCAAGAATATGAAACAATACAGGATACCAATATTAAAAAAAAAAAAAAGAAAAAGAAAAGATACTTTTATGTCCAATTGCTATTCTCCAGATCCCAGGAAAAGTCATTTAACTTTCTGTGTTTAATGTGGTGATGACCCAGGAGCTTGGTGAGCCTGGCAGCCTTGGCAGGCATTCTTGACAGCTTGTCAAGCCTGAGGCTACTGCATGTTGTCTTTCCTCTCAATAATTAATAATTAATTAGAATCCATGGTTTTTTAATGATGGACTGATTTAAATGGACTGGTTTTCGGGGGCTTGGTTTTTTTTTAAACATTCAATTTTTGAAAGCAAGAGAGACAAGTAAGAGAAATGATGTACAAGCCTTCAAACAAGTCAAACAAAATCACTGGAGGAATAAAGGCCTACCATACACATACATTTATTTGTGTATATAAGGATGCATTTGCACACAGTGCATCTAGTCCCTACTGCCCAAACACAAGTGACTAAACAACTTTTTGCAAGCCCAGAAAATCAAACATTGCCTGAAGCACCTCGTTTATGGATTTACCATGCACACAAAGCACAAATCCCAAAGCTGTACTTTTTTTGTCTTAATCAGTTGATATGTTCTGTGGAAATGTAGGAAAATTATGGCCCTAATTTTCAAAGACGCTACAAGGAGCCACAGAACAGACAAGGGCGAAGAAAAGGATGCCACGGTTAATTGATATGAATCCAGTTTTCTCCTGTTATACTTCATTTCCATGTATATTATGTATTATATAATATACATTACATATATATTGCACATTTTACACAATGTCCTGTATACTGTATATTGTATTTTGTGTACTATATATTATCTCTATTTCTACTTTGTATAATTCCCCCCATTTCACCTTTCGTTCTCTTGCAGAGGCCCAAGTTCAGTGAGGACTCCTGAAGGTGCTGAACGAGAGGAAGAAGTCCACAATGGCCCTTTGAAGTGCAATCTCCAGCCTTAAACTGGACATCTGTGTTCCACACCCAGTGCCTAAGGAACATGTTTCAGAACAAAAGGCGAGCCTGAATATTCCCAACAGGGTTGGAGTCCCTTCCTTTTTTGGCATTAGATGCTTTGTTACCAAAACCTATCTCCCTATACTCAGAAACTGATCCTACACAGGGGTATCTGCATAAGACACAATGCCAGCTTGGTTTCCAGGAACAATTCATCCACAAAGAAACAGAGGTTCTTCCGGGGTGTTGTTGTTCTCTTGTATGTAGGTGATAAAATACCAACAGAGAAGTGATTTCACACTATGCATGACAGCTCTGTACCCAGCTGCAGTCCTTGTTATACTAAGCCTCCCTGAGTGAAATTCTATTTAGTCTAGTAAATGCAATAGTGTTTCCATTATTCTTAGGAAAAAATAAAAATCATCAGAATTCTTCCATATATTTATTAACTTTTAGACACCAGTACTTTTTTTGTAACCGTTTAACATTGTGAAAGTTCTGTTTAACTGATATTGATAAATAACACTAAATATACACATCGTCTTCCACGCCTTCAGACTTGACAGCGGTATCAGCCATGTCCACCTGGGTGGATAATAAAAGGTGAGCCAAAACATAGGAAAAGGCATTTCCACCTACTTACAGTCTGTAACTTGAGAATAACTGTATTAAACATAAGGGAATATTCTAACAGAAAAAATCAACATGGGAGTAGGGACCATTGTCTTTAGGTTACTTTTGGTTTTTCTCTTATTATGTGGAAAACATCAGGAGATTGTGATGGTGTGAAAATTGTGGTCTCTTAGCTCTTTGGAGAGGCATCCTACAAGAAGGAAAATATATCAACACAAAAGTATTATTTATATTTTCTGATTAACTGAATTCATTTGCTGAATCTGAATTCCATTTGGGGAAAAACACTCAGTTGATGGATTGAGATTTCTGGGGCAAATTAATTACTGGTAGGACCAGTCTAACTTGTTTGCCATTTCAGGTGGAAATACATCTCAAGATCTATCTGAACTCCAGTGTTGTTCCTCTTATAAGAATTAAAGGTGTCAGTTTCCAATGTCTTCCTACAGTCACTATTTGGTGAAATGATGGTACAACAGCAAAGATCAGAGATACCATTTCCTGACAAAAAGATGGGAATAGGTCTTGACAGTTTGACTGCCTTATTTCTGTCCAAAGCCAGTAGCAACTGTGCCAATGTTGTTCTGGACAGTTGCTTTTATCAAACTGTTTACAAAACTTGCAGTGATGTGGATCAGACACTGACTCTAGATGATCTATTTGACTGCTTCACTATTCTTACTGCTAGGATAGATTTCTGTTTATGAGTGTGTAGCCTAAATCTGCCTTTCACATAATTCCTTAAGATGTCACAGTGGTGTAAAAAAATAGACAAAAATATCTCAGAGAAAATGCTTTCCTACATCTTTAGCCAAAATTATCTAGAACTTCTTGAAAAATGGTGGGATATGGTTTTTAAAATTGTAGTGCCTGCATTTGTACATGTGCTGGAAGCTGTAATACATAGATTATGTAACTGTTGACATGATGATCTTTTGCAGGTCTTGTGTATTATACTGTATGCATATATACATTTCAATGCAAAATAATAATAAAATATACACAGTTTTTATAGCCCAAGGGGTATATAGCAGATTAATTAATTGAATAGTAATCCAGGAGGAAATGTATTCTAGTGGAGGCAGTGGAACACTCCCTTTCCAATTGATCATATTTAGTTAAGAGGATTGGCAGTAGTTTGTAATTCACTCAGGTTCTGCTTTGGGCAGGGTCTGTGTTACTTAATCTAATAGCTCTTTTTCAGCTTTGATGTTGATAAAGGCCCTTGAAACTCATCTTCCTTAATTGTATTATAATAGAAAGAGTGCCCTAGGGACAATAGCAAGGAACAAACCCCAAAAGACTGAATTCATTTGCTACAATTGGAATGTTGTAGGCTGTGTGATAAAAGCTCATCTGTACACCCACTAAGAGAAACAATACCAGCTGGAGACTTAAAAAATACCCTTCCAGGTTACTCCCAGGTCTGTCACAGGAGCCATCAGCCTATCAAAAACCCCACAATTCTACACAGGATCACAGGGTTTCAATGGCAGATGTGGGAAATCCACATTAAAGACTCAGAGGAACAGATAGTATCTCTGGGCTTTTCCCAGGGCTACCTCAGGAGATCCTCAAGCCTAGTGTCCAGAGATGAAATCCATCAAGATATGTGAACAGAGCACCTTTTGGACTGAGGAGAGTTATTGCAGAGAAGTGTGGGACACATTCTGGGATACAGAGGAAGAGCATTTTGGGATGGCACAGGACTTCTTATGGGAGATTTAGAGGAAAAGACAAAGGCAGAAAAGGGGTGGATCTAGTTAAACTGAGGAGAAATGAGCATTGGAAAGTAGAGTGATGAGGAAACAGAAATGTTTTGATATTTTGTCATATGCAAATAGTTTGCAGGTCAGTAAACTTGTCTGCAAGGGATCAGTGCAATCTCCCCTATTTTCTTATTAAACTCCATTTCTAAATCATATCCTGGGTGAGGGACTCTCTAGTTGATGCACATGTGTGTATGAGCTCTGAGTGCCAGCAGCTGGAGTAGGACCTCAGGTCACACGGTCCCGTGGATGCAGTAACTGGAGCAAGTGTGAATGAGTGCTAGGATAGAGGGATGAATCTGGCCAGCACCTGAACTTCCACCCTATTATCTCTCACTCTCCTCTCCCACAAGATGGGGAGAAAATGAAAGGAAGGTAGAAAGACTTGTGAATTGTGATAATGAAAATTTAACAAGGAAGGCAAAAGATATATGTGCTAACAAAACTAGAGTAATGAATTCCCTGATTCCTATTTGCAGGCATGTGTCTGGCCAGCTCCTGGAAAGCAGGGCCTCAGAATTCCTAATTCTCTCTGAACTGGGAAGTGAAATGTACTCTCTTCTTGTTTTTTTGCGCTCTTTTTTGCTGAACATGGTGTCATATGGTACAGAGTATCTGTCTGGTCAGTTCGGGCCAGTAGTCCTAGTACTGTCCCTATTAATATTTAACATTTTTGGTGACTGTCCAACCAGTAGAAATCTACTTCTGTTCTTAAATATAGGTCTGGTCATTCAGAATTAATATAGGTAAAGTGGGAATAGACTTCTCATAGAGGAAACTGATCCTAAATGTCCTCAGACTAATAATTTGTAGAAAAACAAGGATGGAGAACATCTGATTCCTCATTTGGCTTTTCCACCTCTCCTCTTCTAAATATATGACTCCTGACTTCAGTAGAAAGGGGAAGGAAAGAGAGTTCTGCTCCACCATTCTGAAACCTGAGGGGTTCCCATACTCTTCACTTTGCTGAAACAAAATTTCACTGGTTGACATAGTGTGTCTGTGATAAATGTACAAATGAGATAAAATAAAAATCTAATTAAAAAGGTGGAAGACTCTGTCTTTAAACAAACAAAACAAAAAAAAAGACTTAAGGCTTTGGTGACAAGAGTGAACCAGCACCTGGCAGATCAGTGAGTGTGTCAGTAGCCACAAACTAGCAGGTACAATATTAATAAAAGGCAGAAGAGGACCCAGAGCTCTGTGTGTCATGCCATCAATTCTCTGTATTGTGCTGGATATTGATCATAAATAAATAATCATTCCATTTTGCTGTTGATTAAAATGTTAGTAAAAATACAAAGTTACAGGAGCAGAATCTAAAACCATACCATAGCTATGAAAAATCCATAAAAGGGGTCAAAATATTTTTCCTCCTGCTTAGTACTTCTTAGATTAATACAACCTTCTTGTCAAATGGATTTTCAAAAGGAAAACATATCTGAAAGATGGTATTTTAAGTTTCTACCTGCAAGTGACAAATCATTTTTCTTGAGCATTTGTGTAATATTGTAGATACATTTGTTTTCACTTTCTGTGGTGTAAGAGCAAACGTACAGCAAAGTTTATATAAATCATATATAAGCTTACTTATATAAAAATTTAAAGGAGGTAAAAATCACTTTCTTTCTCAGTATTGAGTCTCTGGACCAGATTTAGTGTGCACTTTATTTCTTTTTGCAACTAACAAAAAATTAGAATGGTAAAGAAGATTTTTTAGTCATACTGAAGTAATTTTTACTTTTTCTCTCTCAAGATTTAGAATATTTTCTCTACAATGTAAGTTCCTATGGCCTTTATTTCAATGAGCAAAATGGCAGATTGTCTTCTTAAAGGCTGTTCAGTGGCTTTGCATGAAACTGTAGAACATTTTACTGAAACCAGCTGGCTGTTATGTGAGGTGATAACATCCAGCTGAGAGGTGGCAATAAGTTTCTGGTCGGCAGCGACAACTTAAAACGACAGCCCTTTCTGAAATAACTCCAGAATAGTGGCTCACACTGCTGTCTTTCATCATGATTTATTAGCTCACATTTAGAGATGCACCTTCATGGTTAAAAAAGTTTTGGATGAAAAATAACTTGTGTCTGCTCACTTGGCACGTCGCACTTTGAGTGTTGTTTTTCACAACGTAAAAATTAGCTATTGCAACAACTATATTTGAAATTCCTGAGTCATTGTTCCTTCATACTGAGAATATTTCTAATTTGTTATGGAAAAAACTATTCCTAATACAGCAATTAAATACATGACCTTAAATAAAACAAGCAAAGAAAGAAATTTGTTAAGAAATTAATACAAAATTGCTTTTATTTTGAAACAAATTATTGATAAGGAAATTAAACAGGGATAAAAGGTTCTCTGGATAAGTATTAATTACCTAAAGAGCCTGTGACCACAGTATTTGAGTACTCATTTAATAATGAAACAATAAAAAAGAAAATAACATGAATTCACACTGTATTTAATATACAAACTGAAATGCATTCATCTTGAGATGGTATGGGGAACCTCGGTCTTTTCCCAGTCAAAAATGAAAGGCATTTTTGCGTTGTTTTGACTGAGGCAAAAGAAAACAAACAAACAAAACCCCTCTAAATCTTCTTCAAATAGAGTAGAAGGTTGGTAGTTTTCTGGAAAAAAACCATCAATTTGAAGCTTTTTGGGGGAAGGAAGGGTTATGTTTGTTTTTCTGAAATTTTTCAAGAAAATTATATATCATCAAAACCATGGAAAATTAAAGGATGCTGTAGAATGGAATATTAGAATTTATTTCTTTTAATAAAAATTGTTTTCTCTGTATCCAGTAGTGTTAGAAAAGGGGGAAGAGATGTTGCATTGCAACCCCTTCTTGACTCACTTTTCTGTTCATCTCTGTGCACATGTTAGCATTGCAGCTACATCTCACCTCTCTAAGACTTTGAGCACTTGCCTCTGATTTCGGCACTCCTCAGCTGCTTCAGACCAAAAGGCCAAAGCTGTGGCTGGAGATTGAGGTGATGTACAGTTGCTGTGGTCTAAGCCTCAAGTCGCCTTGTCACATGAGGTAGCAGAGTGTATTTCTGCTGCATGGTTACCCATTTTCTCCTTTGCCAAATGGGATAGCTGGGATTTGAGATCCACCTAGCAGCAACCAATGAATTGCAAAACAGTTAGTGCAGCTTGCTGGGTGAGAGATAAAAGGAGCTTGGTTGTGAGCACAGGAAAGAAAGGGAACAGTTACAAGCAGCCTTCAAGGAAATTGAGCTTTAAAAACATGAAAACACTAAATGAACCACATAATTACCTGGGGAAAGAGGAAGCAAAAATCACAGAATAAATGGATGCAACAAAAAAGGAACATTTTAAATTTGTTTATTTATTTATGTACATGTGTTTTTTTTAGCATCTGTGAAAGGTCTCAGTAGGACATGGAAAGAGATACAAAAATCTGGGATTCAGCTGAAATATTAACTGGAATTTAGAGAAAACACTAAGAGAAAAATAAGATATCATTGATTGCTCCTATGTTCCTTCATGGCTTTAATAGATTTTTAATACGCATATTTTACAGTAGGAGATATGACTTTTTTTTTTATGTCTTTCAGGGTAAAAGGAATTCTTCTCCAGTAAGTGATGACATCTCAGTTTATATATTTGACAATGCTGCAAAAAACAAAAAACACAACAACAACAACAACCCAAACCAAAAAAACAAAACAAAAAACCCACAAAAACAGAACCAAAAACAAGCAGGAAAAAGAAAAAAATCACACTTTTAACAGAAATATTTAAAATCAAAGTAGGCTTCAGACAATCGTGACTGACAAATTTACATAAAAGTCACCAAATTTGCATTCATTTACACCATTTCTCCCCCACTACATCCATTTTAGACTTAAAACATGTAATATTTGTTATGAACACATTCTTCTTATCCCATAATCTATTTTTGATAATAAGAGTTTTTTAAGCTTCGTAATACTTCAATCAGAAAATTAATTAATTGGGCTTTTGTAATGTATATCATCCTTAATTCAAAGCTTTGTTTCTTGATCAACACACTGAATTTACTCTAGAAGATATTATTTGTATGTCCTGAAGATACTCTACCTTACAGAATAATTTTAATGTGAATTTAATAAAAACTTCACCATTGTGTTGGGGTGTTTTTGTACTTAAAGTAGTGATGTGAATTATGAAGTAAAAGACATTAACAACAGTGAAATCAAATTGGTAAAACTGTGGGGTTTTTCTCTGGAAAAGTTCATACTACGTCTCTCTATGATTGTCATTCTCACAGTCCTTTGAGCGAATCTATAAAGCAGGGGGCAGAAATTCTGCTATGACAAAATATATGTTCTACAGAAATTGCAATTAATTCTATTTCATGGTTGATCAAATGCATTAATTAACATAACCAACCCCCCAAATCGAGTGAAAACTCACATCAGCATAGAAAACATAAGGCAAAATTCCTCTTTCTATTTTTTCTGAATCATATTGAGATTATTCAGCATTAAATACAGTGTTAAAAAACTACAAACTATAAAGCAGCATAGTATCTTTGCTAATAAGGAAAAGAAGAAGTTTAGATTGTGTGAATAGGAAAAAGGAAGCCTTTATAAGAATGATTTTCAAACTATCTCAGAAATCATTCCACATTAAGTCATGCTCAGATCTGGCCATTTCTCTATAAACATGATTTCTACAGGGAATATAAAAAAGAAAACTTAGAGCATTATTATACTCATGTGACTGCATGAATGGTATTCACATCTCATGGACAAGCATGAACATTTTCAGTCACAGAATTTGCCTAAGTGTCACTGTAGTTAGTGGAGATTTAATTTGTGTAACAAATTAGTTTTGAAGACTTGATTGTGTCCTCTCAACATAGGCATGCAGTGCACTATTTCAGGGTGACCTATGACATCCTATCCAGCATCCAGCTGATGCACTGGGACTTAAGCCTTCTGTATATTTAATGTCAACTCTGACAGCTATTATGACAGATCAAATCTGTGACAGCCTAGGATGGTCAAATACCACTAGACAATTCATTTTATCTGTAGGTACTTATTGTCTTGATCCAAATACCACTCTAAGATTTCAGGTTTCAAGAGAAATCCTAAATGCAAAAACTGGGACCATATTGACCGATAATATGGCAACATGCCTCATATGTATATGTCTCATATATGTGCCACCACTCTGAGCTGGGGTGAGGGAGTGGGCATACAACTTTTAAGTATGTTACTTAAAATTATAGATAAACGTTTTTAAAAATACTGATTAAAAAAGAAGTCCACCTATTATTTTTTCACTGATTTACCATTCTGAAAACATTTTGTAGCAGATTTACAAATTTCACACAGATATGCAAAGTTGTAACCTTACACACACATATGTACTTTATTCTCCTGTGCTTCCTCACCTCATACTGACATTCACAACAGAATAAGCCTGTTAATAAAACCAAAGACTAGTAGAATCAGCAACTAAATTCTTATTTCTCAGTATTTTTGCAATAAGTAATATGTTTAACTTACTCCCTAGTGCCTATTGGGAAAGCAATCCAATGGTTGAAATACTCTTTTTTCCTCAGCTGGAAAAATAGCAACATATGTTTCATAGATCCCTTTGGAAAACAGGATTCTAGCTAATATCTAGAAAAGACACCCCAATAATTAAATTATGAAATTGTCCACCATTAAGTGTGCTCAGCTAATGATGACAACGAGGATGTCATTTTAAGTGCTGCTGGGTGGCAAATACTGCAAGACATTTGCCTACAAGTAAGGCCTGGGAGGCAAATCATACTTGGGCAGATGAACAATACAGGGAGAAAAATGTGAAAATGTCTCTAAAGGGCAAGGCAAACTCACACTCCGCTGTTGGAAATGTTCCTTATGCCACGTTTGCAACCAGCTATCAAATTACTAGGAACAGGGGAAACCTTTGAAATAACATAAAAGGGACAGGTGGGTTCCATCTAAAGAAAATAAAATTCAAATCTAAAATAAAGTTTATGACCAAGTTATAAACTTAAGGCTGAGGAAAATCCAACAGGTGTACAAAGGTGAGTTAATAAAATCTCTGCAGTATTATAAACCCTGACAGAAGTCAATAACATTGAGGAAGGTAATAGCAATATGAGCAATCTCTGTAAATAAGACTCTATTGAAACAAAGCACGTAGAAAATTTGATAACCAGAACAGCACCAAATATATAAGTGATTCTATGTGAATTACAGAAATATAAAGAATTTGGTAGCCAAGATCAAAGTCCCAACTTTTAAATAAGAGTCTTGTGATACTAGGGATTGAAGAATATGATTGAACCAGGTAACCAGAGCAGCACTGTACCTTGGATGTTAGCAGACAATTTACATTAGGAATGGCAGAAGCTGTGCGTGTGGAAAAGTGGCACTGTATGTTAAAAGAAAAATTAGTTTAAAATATGGAAATATGCAGAGCAAAATAAACACTGACAAGGAACATATAATTTATTTGTAGAAAAATCCTGTGCCCAAATATCATAGTATAACAGTAAGGCTGTACTATCACCATCTTGGAACACTTAGATATGAAATACTAGGGAAAAATATTTTTGTAGGTGTAAGTAATGTTTATTAAATCTATGAAATTTCCTTAACGAAGCCAAATAACATGCTTTTTTGTTATCAGATTACTTTCTCTACATAGAATTCCAGGAACCTTTCTGTAAAGACTCTCTAAAAAGTGACTACCATCTTTCATAGTAACAAAAGGAAGTTGCACAGATGGATTAATTACTACACAAAAAAAAAAGGGCAACAGAGAACTGGTTATATCACTTAGTCTGCTGGTTCAAGTTTAGGAGAATAAACAATGAAATTTCAGAGTCATTTTCTCAAAGACTTCTGCTGGTCAATGTATTCAGTTGATGAATAGTTAGGTGATAAAGCTTACATAATGTGTGATTACTGAGAGAATTGCAGAAGGATCTTACACTTCAAAGTGTCTGCTAAATATAATGGCAGACAAAATTTGATGCTGAGGTGAGAAAAGTACACGTGAAGAACACCAGAAATTTCGTGTCTACAATTATTTGCAGTTATTTCATATCACTATTTAGAAAAGCCAAAAAAACCCAAAAACAAACAAAACAACAAACCCTCAACCCAAAACATACCAGCTTGAAGCTGAGCAATGATTAAAAATACAATTAGAGTCATTAGGAAATGAACAAAACAGAAGTCATAATTACCTCACTGCATAAATCTAAGTGGATTCACATTTTGTCTTCCAATTACAATAAAGACTTTCCTGCCAAAAAAAAGGATACAGAAGAACAAAAATAGTGCAGTGAGAAAACACAAGATGTTTATATTTACGGAAGAGCTTACAGGTGAAGAAGGATTGAATAAACTAGGATTCTCCAATAAGGAAAAAAAGAAGACAGATGAGATTATTGCATGTATCTGTTAAAAAAATGAAAGCCCTAGAGACTAAAGAGCTGTTTTCTTAAAAGTAAGACAAAAAAGTCTTTGAACATTTAAGTTAAAATAGCCCACCACACAATGAGAAAAGTTTTGATTTGTTTTCCTTTTAAGAAAGGGACTTTATATTCACTTTTCATGCATTTAGGACACCGATAGACTTTGTAACCCCTTTCCCTGTCTAGAATTTTGGCAGTCTGTACTCCAGATCAGCTCCAGTATGGTGCCGCTGTAACCCTAGGTCAGACTGCTGGGAAAAGAGCTGCGTGAGAAGCATTAATTGCATTCCCCCATCCTTCATTTCTGACTTGGATTTAGGTTCACAGCCTTGCCCTTGCCTGATCTATATTGCAGGTGTACCTATGCTTGGCTGTGTGTCTTGCTAACACTGACCTGCTAACTTGACTGGCTGCCTTGATTATTGCCCTGCTTTAACCAAGTTTGGGCTTGCTCGTCAGCCTGGGCTTGTTGAAACTGGATATTGCCAACTTTTCTGAGCAGACTGTTCAGGATCACTGGGATAATCCCCTTCATGGGGCCACCATCTCTGCTTGCCTTGCTGTCCCCCTCAGCTCTTTGCCCACACACAGAAAAATGATGTCATAGGATACTGTGGAGGGCAGAAAAAGACCTATGCCCCATTCCTCTGCTTGTCACAGAGGATTAACTTTTATACTGCTTTGGAATATTTTTTGTAGAGGCTTAGGGCCAAATCACTGTAATGGTCAGGGTCTACGAACCCTTGCCTAATTGGTAAATAATCTTTATTTATGTTTTCTGTTGATATATTTGGTTCTGGTAAAAGATGATTGGTTGATCTATCTATCTACATATATATATGTGTATATATATATATGTATATACACACATACATAAGTACAAACGCAATGCCAATTGTGGTTATTATAAAGTTCAGTATTTCTTGATGCTATTTAGTGAAGTTCTAAAACTTTAATGATTTTTGCCATATGGTTTCATCCAGACTCTTCTGTGTTCTAATGCAGTATAATAAAACAGACTCTTGGTCTGACCAGGAAGATAACCATAAACTATTTATAAAGAGGTCTTCAGGAAAAAAGAGCTAGTAAAAAAAGAGAAGAAAAAACCCAACAGATAAAAGCACTATAAGTGATCATTTTGTTGGGGGAAAATGGTTGGGGTTTTTTGAGCAAAACTCTGAACTCTTGGGACAAAAGCAAAAAAGTTAGGGAAAAACACACATATGCTTTGGCAACTGTAATAACAAGTTCGTTAACAGGGAATTCATATACTGTGATATTCAATGTCTTATACAGATTTGAACTCAATTCTATTTGATCTTATCTGAAATCCTTAAATTATACATTATAGGACATTCTGGAGAAAATGTCTTTCAACAAGTAGAGGTTTACATATGAAAACCTATTTTTCTAAAATTGTCGCAATGCAAAAATTATTTTTAAATGTTTTAATTTTTATAATTCAAACTTTTCCAAAACAAGCAAACCAGCAATGCTCAAATGATTTTTTTTTTTTTGACTAGTTGTAGGGTGTTATTAAAAAAATAAGTAATAGTGACCCTTAAATTATAAATAAATAAATAAATAAATAAATTTGAGATCAAGCCATAAACATTATAATCATGCAGAATAATCACACGGTTCTCCACTTGTCATTAAAAATATTTCCCAACATATGATTTTTAATGACAACAATAGTTAAAGAGCAAGTTTACATCTCTTCTAAATTTAATTTTTTTGAAAAACACAAATGACAGCAAATCCTATATTATTATTCTGTATCTAGCAGTAGTCCTTGTATTTTAAAAAAATGCCTGTTCATTAATTTTTAAACAAATATCTGTCCAGAAGACCGGACTAACATAGTATAATAACAATATCTCTGTGGAAAGCATGGCTTAGTAATCCTTTGCAACAGATGAAAGTTTCTCATGTAAAGTGTTTCCATGGGAGAGAGTTGTTGAGTTGCTTAAAAAAATTCTACCTACAGGTTTTAACTTAAAATGACTGTTTCACATTACTGTTGATAGACTAACACAGAGGTTAATATTGAGAACTGCCTGTATACATGGCCTTCATTAACACCATATAATTATACTGAGGTTTCTTGAGCTTGACTTGTCAGATAAGATCTTATCTAGATGAATGGTTTTCCTTGCTTTGAATGCTTGAATGAATCTGAGAGTCATTCAGCACTTGGCAGCCTACATTATGACATGTTATCAGCCAAATAGTGCAAAGAAAAAATTAATTATTTCAAAGAAGAAATACATGATAGAAATATTTTAAAATGTAACAATAGCTGTGTTGGCTCTAAGGAGAGAAAAAAAATTACAAAGCAGAGACAAGTCCAGTGAAGAAGAACATCTTTCTTCAGAAACTTGCAACAAGGTTACCTATCAGTGAACACAGCTGTCAACTATCAATCCCCTGCTGAAACATTATTTGGAGAAAGAAAGTTAAAGCAATTCATGAAATGTTTCATTGTCCTCATCCCATAAATTAATGCAACCACTTTTGCTGTTATTGTCATTGTCTTCAGGGTGTTTCTTGACATACTTTCTTTCAAGGGTAGTCAGAAGGCAAATTGCATATTGAGATAAAATGCTGGAATGCTTTTTTTTTTTTTTTTTTCCTATTTCCTTTTAATTTCATCCTCATTATGTGGCTGTGTAATTCACATAGTTACCTGATTTTGGGCAGTCTTAGCACAGCATAGAAATGCAGTTGTTGTTTTTTAAGAAAACTTGAAAACTTACTGAAGTTTGCCCAGTGTTTACAGAAGAATTAAATTTAAATTTAGTTCAGCAATAGTGGGATAAGTGGCTGCCCTAATGTATAGAGACACATAACAGAAGTTTGAAGGATTCATGTGGTGATTTGCTTTAGGCACCTTTTAAATATTACCTTGTCTACTCTTTATATTCTCCTGGATGTAAACCACATAAAGCATAGTATTTGCTAGGGGTTTTTCTTAGTAACTGTACTTATCTCAGGGAATCATGGACTCACAGAATAGATGGGGTTGGAAGGGACCTCCAGAGATCATCTAGTCCAGCCTCCCTACTGAAGCAAGTTCACCCAGAGTAAGGTTGCACAGGTTTGCAACCGGGTGGGTTTTGAGCATTTCCAGAGAAGACTACTTATTATGACATGCAGTCACATCTTTCCATGTTTTTATACCAATGTAACTTATGATTTTTCTTTGCTTGACATTAATGCTGATTAAAATATAATGTTAATTAAAAACACAATAATTCCTCCTAAATAGCTCTATCTGACCACTCTGATTACCTCTAAAACAAGAAAATACAATGATCCATAACTTTTCTTTGTCTGTAAGTACAGACAATTTGGTCTCTGAATCTAAATTTTAAAGAACATGCATACTACAGTGAACAGTCAGATTTCTTCCAGGATTTTGATCCACTTCTGACCACTGGGATCCTGTATGTGGTTGTGATCCCTAGTTTTGGAATCTGTGGGCTGGACAAAATCAGAGTAGATTATTCTGAGAAAAAAAAATAAAAAAACAAAACCACACGTAAAACCATGCAAAACCACAGCAAAAGCAAAACCACAGCAAAAACAAAACCAAAAAAACCCCCAAAATCACAAAAAAGCCCCAAACAAGAAAACCACAACAATTATATGCATTTCCACAATGAATTGATGGGGAGCAATTCTATGCTGCCAGACACTCTTTAGATGCCAGGATCACAGCAAGCTAAAATAAATAATTCTACCATCTGATATTGGTGCTTGTTTTAAATCTTCAGGAACAGTTAAAGCAGACAATTTTAAAGTATGGACAATCTCAATTTTCCCATTTATTCCACGTAAAAAGAATGTAATGAAATATCTTTCTCCATACCTTCTCTCAGTAATCATTGAATGTCATCTTTTTAGGACACAGACTAAGTTATATCCTGTCTTACTGAGGAGTCTAGCTCAAAGAGAGAAAAAACATCTTTTGAGAATTCTAAGTGCTACAACAATGTAAATTATGCAAATATTTTATGGCACTAAAGCCTCAAATAATGAAAAGATATATTTTCAGTGCTAGCATGCTGTAATATGTGTCCAATAAAGACTTGCCCATATAAAACTCTTATCTCCAAACTTATAACAGCAGTAAAAATAATCACAAATGCAATTTGATAATGTGTCGTCAGACAGTTATTTTGAAATTGAAAATAACATAAATGCTTCCTACCATTATTATTTAGCCCCTAGGTTAATTGCTTATGAATGATAGACTAAGCCTCTAGACTTTATCCTCTTGAGAAGATACTAATGCCCTTTTGTCCTTTAATGCTGTCTTTCTTTTGGTTTTAAAGAAATAAATACTACAACAAAAAATAATCTATTAATTTGTGTGCCCCTTAAAATTGTGTTAATCCTCACAACTGTGGATATCCTCAATCCTGTGGAAAGTTAGATTAATTATCAAAGAAAAACAGTGAAGATATTCATTGGACCTTCTGTGTCTGTTTCCATGCCCACAAAAAGCAATATCTGTCCACTATAATTGTTTTTCTATCTCTCTTTTCATTTCTTCAGACCTTTCAACCTAGATCAAATTACTAGACTCAAGTATTTTCCTCATTTTTCAGTCATTTTCTAGAGTGACTTTAAAATATTATTGAAAAATTTTTCTGTTGCTATAAAGTGTGCTTACACTACAGCAAGTGAGCTAGATTATACACCAAACTGTTGGAGGAGGTGACAGATATTTTTGAATCTTAAACTGTATTTCGTAGCAATGCGGTGTGAGACTCCTAACAGAATCATGGACCTATAGCAAAGGTGCTGTAAGCAATTACCATTTTCCATTATGAACCTGATAAATACTATTTTTATACTCTTATCAATATTGCTTTCAAGTCATTGCTGTCTCTTGTTTTCACTGATTGCTGTGTTAGCAGACTGGTGATGGGCAGTGAAGGACTGCAGTCAGCATTGGCAACTAGCAAAGATCTTTGTAGAGGGATAATATCCAGTATGGGGATAAACTTGAATAAAATGCTTGAAACAGGACCTTGCACCAGCAAATAGATTATTTTCCTACACTATAATCCACTCAGGGCATTTAATCAGATTATTTCTGTATTATATCTAGATTAGCTAAATCTGAATAGCTAGGTTTTTTGAAGATTTGGACAACTTCCAGGCATTAAATGCAAATTTCCCTAATTTCTCAATATGATAAAAAGTCTATTCAGCTTGGGAATCTACTCTCTAAACGCACTTTTTGATGCATGGTTAAGACAGTTTTATGATTCAGTAACACTGAAACAGGCAAATTAATAGGACCTTTAGAGATTTGTTAATCAAACTTTTGAATTGTGGATAGTTAATAGTCCTTAGCAATACTTGACATTTAAAGTATATAACACTTTACAAACATTGAATAATTACAGTTGCAGCTTCTTCAGGTGCTAGGAAAATAATTTTAGCATTAATGTGCAGACAAGGAAACTGAGGCAAAGGCAGCTTTGCAGTTTTGGAATATCCTGCTGATTGCAAAGAGATAATATCACTATCCACACCACATTGATCTGGGAATTTACAAAAAATGCTAGGGAAATATTGGGCAAGGTGATACTATTCTACTAATTTTCACAGTATGCAATGCAATGGTGTAATGTCTGTTATTGAAATGTCTGTACATTAGTTGTAAGAATGTATTGCTCAACAATAATTTCTGCTACCAGTGAAGACGTACAGGCTCAAAGGGAAATCCCATTCATCTGCTTTGGATGGGAAGGTAATGAGGGATTTTGGAGTATATATTGTAAAACTAGAAAGTCAATATTAAACAAACAGGTGAAAATAAGAACAATAGGAATTTCATATAAATGGTAAAGAACTAATAGCTCTGGCAGTCTATGTCATTGCTAGGGCAAGCTTTATTGGTTGTTTTTGCTATTTGTGGTTTTTTAGGAGTCTTTCGAAAAGAGACATAATGTGTACACATTATTGGCTAAAGCCAACATTTAGAGAACTATTACAGTAAAGCTCTTTGTACATGTTAATAACTCCACTGATATTGACTAGATCATTCACGTAGCAATGGTAATCTAGGTATGTAAATTTTCATGACTAGTATGTGGGTTTAAGACATCCTGAAGTTTATAAGAAAAATATTCTGTTGGTTGCATCGAGTTTTTTTTGGTTTGGTTCCGTTTGGTTTGTTTTTTTTTTTAATTTTTATTTTCTTAGTGTTCCATTATCTTGCTTTAGATGAAAATTATTGTACTGGAAAGAAATTTTCAAGAATTAATTATGGAATTACAACAAACAGGATTTTAATAGAATTAATTTTTGCAATGAATTTATCCTGAAAAACTCACTCTAATTGAGCTGATAAGATAAAATAATAAAACAGAAATATTGTGAAGTCAGCTAAAGAAACATTATTCACATTAAAAAAATTAACTTCAGTTATAATTCAGAATCAAATATAAAATTTGCTTTATATTGAACTGTATCTATTTTAGCAGATACTGAATAGAACTTCAGATTTTCTTTTGCAATTTCTAATACATTTTGAGATTTTTATATATATACTAGTTACTTTTGGAAAAGCCAGATGCATTCAAAATGAGAGACGATATGCTCTCTGAGATTGCAAAAAGCCCACCTGTTTAGGAGGTCCCATACTTTAGGATAATTCATACTCCACTTTCTTGAAGACCAATTTCACAAGAGGTTTCCCATAACTAAACAGGATTTAATCTCTCAAGATAAAATTAAATTCTTCATAAACTTAATCAGATAAAACCAATAAATTTTCCTGCTAGGACAGAGAGAGATTTTTGTTTTTTCTGATAGAAATTACCCAAGAAAACCCAATACATAGTGTTGAAAATTTTGCTTTGATTAGTCTTACATACTTTGGCTTATTTGGGTGAACTGTTCATAGTAAACAATTTACAGAGTGAATTTCAGCTTGATTGTTCACTCATTCAGGTTTTTTTTTTTTTTTTCCTATTCTGGAAATACTTGGCAAAATACCTTTTATTACATTTCTGCATAGCTTATTAAAAAAAAATCTGATAGGTCAAATTCATAGATTTATCATAAATGTTGGAAAAACCTCCAAGAACAGTAATTCCAACATTTGACCAAACACCACCATGTCAACTAAAACATAGCCATAAGTACCACATCCAGTCATTTCTTGAGAGTTTCCAGGAACGGTGACTCCACCACCCCCGTGAGCAGTCCACTTGAATACCTGACCACCCTTTCAGTGGAGAAATTATTCTTGATGTTCAACCTGAGATTGTCCTGGTGCAGCTTGAGGATATTTTCTCTTGTCCTCTTGCTGGTTGCCTGTGAGAAGAAGTCAGCATCCACCTGGCTACAACCTCTTTTTGGGTAGTTGTAGAAAGTGAGAGGATCTCCCCTGAGCCTCCTGTTCGCCAGGCGAAACAACTCCAGCTCCCTCAGCTACTCCTTACAGGACTTTTTAGACCTTTCTTTGGACACACTCCAGCACCTCAATGTCTGTCTTGTAGTGAAGTTCCCAGCAGACACATGGCAATTTAAGGTCTTTCACAAGAAAAAGAGCAAGTGATCGTGAAACATCAGCCAGCTGCCTATAGAATACTTCATCCACTTTCTGTGAAAGTATTGTAGTTGGCCTGTTTTCTTTGGATATGCCTTAATTTTTATCTCATAATTAAATATTCATGCCTCACAGTGTGTGATATCAGTATGATTCTGATTCTGATTTTGGAGAAGAAATTGAGAAATGTTAGAACAAGATGAAAGAACAAAGGAGTTTGCAAAACAACTCTGTGAATAAACAGAGAAAAAGAAAAGTTTTACAACATTGTTCTTGACATTCAAAGAACATCTTTAGATACATTAAAAAATTCTTGACACGCTTCTTGAATATTGTTTGTTTTATTTTGCAGCATGCACAGCCTGCAGTTATCTGTGTGATGACAATATAATTCAGGTTGGTAAGTAAATATTAAAGACATACATTGATCAAATGAACATGGAATCTTGAATTATCTCAGCAAAATAAGTGAAGGATAAATGATGTGCTCAGTTGGTTAGAGTAGGGTGCTAATAATGTCAAGGTTGTGGGTGCGATCTTATGGGCCATTCACTTAAGAGCTGGACTTGATGATCCTTGTGGATCCCTTCCAACTCAGAATATTCTGTGATTCTGTGAATTAATGTAATTCAGAATTAAATACTGATGCTTGATTCATACTTCTTGAGAAATAGCATGTCTCTAATACTGACCAGAAATTGCCTAATAAAAAAGACATCCAGTTGTTTGATAATGAAAAATCAACTGTTACAGACATATTTTCAGTACTGAAAAGGATTGTCTTGGTTGTCTAAAACTCATGTCTGATTAAAAAACTCCAACTATATAAATGATGTAAATTATATTAAATAACTAATAAAGTAAAATGAAAATAACATATTCTGTGGCATGATTCAAAATGAAATGGGGTGCTTTTTTTTTTTATTTTGTGCTTGGCCATCTTTTACTCACTATCTCTCATTAGTTTCCCTCTTCTTTATGTGAACGGGAAGAGGACAGAAAAACAGTTAGGGAAACAGTATATTCTTTTTGGTCATTTAAAGGGTTAATAAAATTATGGCAAAATGTCACATTTGTAACTCTGAAAAAAAAAAAAAAAAGAGCATGAAGAAACTGAAAGGATACTTCATCTTATATTTTTGAAGGAATGTCCAGGGTAATACAAATGACTTGCTGAGCATCTGTTTGGGGTGAACAAAACAGCATAAACATATTGTCAAAGGAAAAGCTCAGAAGACATATTTTGACTGTATAGTACAAACTCCTGAACTGAGTTCAAGGCTGCAATACCTGTTTTTATTTTCATCCTTCCTTTTACATACACAAATTTCAGAGATTTTTGCTATTTTACACAGAGTTTTATTTTAAGACCATTTCCTTATGCATGAAAATGAACTGAAGGAAAAACATACAAATGCATCAAAATTGTGCTTTGGTGGGTTCAGTTTTACTTGTCCTTTTCTTTCCACTCTTTATTTTGTTCACTCCTCCTTTGTTCAACATATGTAAGAGCAAATTTTACAGTCTAACTCTTCTAGGTAATGTAGTATGCTACTCATAAAAATTTTTTAAAAACCCTAATACTTGCTTTATTGCTCTGTCTAGTGGAAAACAAATGTTCAGGTCCAGGAAAAGAATTACTAAATACCAGTTTCATCATTCAACCAGTCCATTTATTATTTTCTGCAGAGAATTTAATGTAATAATTTTCTATGGTGTAACACCTGTAAAAATATTTTTTTGTCATTTAATAAAATGACATTTTATCTGATTGTTTTACAGCTGACTGGATGTTGGGATATACGTAAACAACAGGACCTCGCAGATCTCCATAGTGGTCTGGAGATATACTCCATAACTCCCACATCTGCTCAAAATTCAAAACCAGAATTACAACCTAAATCCAGAAACTTCTGATTTTATTTAATTAATCAGTGAGAAAACATGGTGTCCTGGTGTCAGCTAGGGTAATTTCTTCTCAGTAGCTATTACAGTTCTGTGTTTTGGATTCAGAATGGTGTTGATAACATGCTGATGTTTGGGCTACTTGTTGTCACATTTATCCTAAGTCAAGGATTTTTTTCTTTATCATGCTCTGCCAGTGAGGAGGGATGCAAAAGAAACTGGGAAGGAGCATAGCTGGGACAGGGGACCCGAACTGACCAAAGGGATTTCCGCACTAAGAATGTCCTGCCCACTATAAAAACTGGGGGCAGTTACCCAGAAGGGAGGATGGTCTGGGTTCAGGAAGGGAGGTTTGACATCAGTCAGTGGGTGCTGAGCAAGTTTATTGTACATCAGTTCTTTTTCCCTAATTATTATTATTATAATAAATTATTATTATAATTAATCATTGTTACTGTATTTTACTTTATTTTCAATTATTAACCTGTTCTTATCTCAACCTACAAGCTTTACCTTGATTTTTCTCCCCAATCCACCGGTGAGAAGAGTAGTTTGAGGGAGCGACTGAGTGGTGCTTAATTTCCAGCTGGGCTTAAACCAGAACACATGGTTTAGCTATCACTATATCTAACTCTAAAATGTCACTCACTTCAAAATGTCCCTGCTTCTTATAAGTTTGCAAGTGCTTTATGAATGTGTCTGGCTCCTACAAGACTGAATGACTGGCATAGGGATGGCCAGTATGATCTTTCATATTTATCAAGTTCTTCAAAACGGGAGGGAGGTATGGAACAATTACCATGGTTACAAGTTCAAATATTACCACCCAAAACAAGAATTCAAGCTAAAAATTTAATTATTCCTGAATTATTAATAAATACCTATGCAGCATGCAGGCTAATAACAACAACAACAACAACAATATTGAAAACTAAGCTCTTATTTTAAATATCCTGAAATCCCACATGCCCCATGAGGAAGGCAGAAGAACCAAATTCTCAATTAGAAAAGGCTTAAAAATAGATTGAAAGTTGACATTAAAGTTGAAAATGTCATGAGTTATCATCCATTCCCCTGCTCTACTTCTTGAAAAACAAAAATTAAATCAAGCCCCCCACTCCTCCAACACCACAAAAATAAAAGCTGCCCAAAAGCCAAAAATATACTGCTACTAGTCTCTAATTTTCTTCTAGCAACATAAAAACATCCAAAGTTTCATAACACAACAAACAGTATAAAAATTAAAAAGGCATTTTCATGTTAACATTTACAGGAAATAAATTACTCTGCTCTTATACTGATATTTACATGAAGCATAATTAATACTTTCAGAGAACTAGTAAAGAGTCTTAGGGAAACTTTGTTCATAACTGTATTAATGTATTTAATTGGGTGCTTCATTGTTAAAATGAAGAATCATTAATTAGACATGAGAGATCTGAAACCCAACAAGAGATGTGTTTGGATTCCCAGAATAGTTTACGAGACTTCTGGCGTCAGAAAAGTGAACTAAAGCTTACCATGGAGCATGCAGAAAATTAGGAATTACCAGATGGTTTTACACAAAAGCTAGGATACCATTTCTCAGCAGCATCGACAAGATGCAGGCAACGGGACACATAGAATTTAGGCCTTGGCCAAATAAACTTCATTTTAAAAATTTTATTTGACTAAATATATCAGATACCTGTGTCAATTAAACTCTGGGTTTTGGGGTTTTTTTAATTGTTACTATAACTGTTAAAATATGGAAATCCTAAGAGGCTTGGATTTTACAGGGCACTGAGACACTAGAATGAAATAGCTGTGGAATTTGTAAACCGGAGTTATGGAATCCGTCCACTGTGAAAAAGATGCAAAAGACTGGAACTAAGGTAGTCAACAGATTATGTTAAGAAGACAGCAAGAATTAAGTTCTGCTCTAGAAGAAATTTTCCTCTCACCTATCATGAGCACTCAGGTAACCTGAGCATTTCATTATTCTAGGACTAGCTGGAGGTGCTTCCTTCTAATATGCAGTAGACAAGTGATTAAAGCACTCAGTGATGATGTGTACATGCAAATTAAATATTTAATAGGATAAAGAGATGGATGGTAACTATCTTCAGCAGCTGTTCATGAGCACACTTGCACATAATATGTGACAATTTTCTGTCAAAACCATGTGTTTTTAAACAAACCTGAACATTTTTCAAACGTTTAGCACATCAATCCATATTAAATCACAAACTATCTGGTGAGCTAGGTGGCCCCTTTAGAAAGAGCAGAAGTAGAGAAAGATCCCAGATCACAAGGATGAGTGAAAGGGATTGGAATTGGAAAGCCTCCTTCACAAATAAGTAGGTGCTTGGTAGAATTCCTTTAAAAACAGCTCTGAAGTTTCAGACACAGTAAAATGGAAACTGATAACATTTTTGGATAACAGGTATATGTTATTTTTTTAGAATATATTATTAATTTGATGCTTTAATCAGAATTTATAATGAACACCTAGAAAACATAGATGCTATTTTTTCCAGAATGATTTGTTTTGATGGCATACTGTGCCATGAGTGACCTTGCCCTCACACCAATAAAACCAGTTAATATTTTCTTTAAATCGTGTATTTGAGCTCAACTCAGTAAGCAGTTTAAAATTATCTTTCTGAATAGTCTGCTGTTAGTCTCCATTATGTCAAGTTTGGGGGTATTAAGAAAATAGAGAGAAAGAGCGATAAGATAAACAGATATATTTCATTCATTTTGAATCTTCTTATGTTGTTTACATATTTTGATAGCGCAGGATGACTCCTGCAGGATGTGCAGGAATCAGCTGTGGGTACACCTAGCAGCAAATGCTCCAGGTCAACAGTTTCCATATCAATCCTATATCAGCGTGAAGACATTAACTGGAAGAAATTTGAGGGGTTGTATTTTGCCAGAAATCTGAAAGCATTAGTGCTTTTATACTTTTGCTTCAGGAATTACCTTTGTGGGCAGCACCTCACTGCTACAGCAATCAGTTCCAAACGACACTACTACTTTTCTGCTCCAAGTTAACACAGAAACAGTAAAGCGTGAGACAGCTTTAGCTTTATCCGGGGACGTATGAATTAGTATTAACATAGGACATATTTTCTACCCTTGAAGAATAGAGAAACTGAAGAATAGATTCTGATTATTGGCTTCACTTTGATGTTTAGCCCTGCTTTTGGATCTACAGAGATACACACTATGCCTGAACATGTGTTAATTACCATGTCCTGGTCTCAATGTGAGTTTTCTCTGTCCTAACAAATTGAGATGGATGTATCTATCCTGTGTGTTCTGAGAATATTTTGCCAAGATTTTTCCTTATGGTTCAGTATTGCAACTTATAAATACTGAAAAAGAGTTTTCTCAGTACAAGTGTCAAAAGAGTGTAAGAAAATTTATATATAACATTTTCATAAGTCCTTGACCTCCAGCTGGAGGCTAAATTTACCAGTGAACCTAAATGTATTTCTTTTAAAGTTTTGTCTTTGTGTATGCACATAATTTTCTAAAAATTAATGTTATTGGAATGCTACCTCTGAATGGTAAATAAATCTGAATATTTTTTAACAACATAATTTTTTTCCTGATCTGATGCCATAGTCTATCTGAATAGGCTAATCCTACTCCTCTCAAGAAGAAAAACATTTTACTTTGTAGATTTTTGTCCACCCAGCCTGGGACCAAAAGTTGCTATATTGGGATAATTAGAAGGGGGACTGAATCAATAGGAAAAGGCCAAGGTATGTTTTCAGCTGGAATTGCTATCAGAGAAATGGTGCTGTGAGGCTGTACATGAAATTTTTCATGTTAATTATTTTTTTAGAATAATATTCTTAGAAAATAATCTAATGGAGTGCAAGCAGTTCTGTAGTGCATTTCCAAATATAGTTTTGACTTCCTTTAAAGGGAGAGGGAATGAGAAGTCTATTCTGAATCAAATGGTTAGCCTTCTTATAGAAAATAGCAGTTGACTGGACCATAATAGCTCTTTTCAATCTATATTAAATTATCTGTTAAAACCAGCTTGTACCATGGCCTGTCTAGCATAGTATTCTGGTGATCACAGACCTAAAATTACTACTCTAAATGGGCCTCTTACAAGACAATAGATATGGTTATCTCTTCTCCAAAAAATAAATAGATGTTAGAGCCATCCCACAGCAAGATCTACTGATGGTTGCAGGCAACAAATTATAATTCTTATACGAATTATTCTGTTCCTTGTTGGTTTTGTAACCTAGCTGCAATTACTTGAAGAGGCATAAATGACACACACAAGTCAGAAATATTTACTCAGATGATAGAGAACTTAAATATTCTTACAACTAAAATTGTAAGAATATTTTGGATTCAGAAATGTTTTCCTGCAGTGGAGATTTAAATGTCAACATGTGGCAAAATGAGTGAAGATTTTTTGCCACATGCAGGTACTGTAGTTGACCACCTCTTGCTTTCAGCACAGTAAGCTTTCATAAGCTGGTAAACAAGAGGAAAGGGGTGGTTATATTCAGAGAGTTATACATGTGTATGTGTATCAGCTACATCAATAGAATCAATATTGTGAGTGTCCCCTGCTGAGAAAATCATCTGCATTAAAAAGCAGAGAGGTAAAGAAATCAAATATAAACACAACAGAAGTTTTTAGAAAGAGAAAGCTTATTGCTGGAAGCAAAAATGTTGAAGTACATAAGGGTCTCTAGATTATAAGTAATGGAAGTTCTTCTTCTCTAATGAACTATTCAAATCTTTAAGGAGCAATTGAGACCACCAATCATAATGTTGTTTCAGTGTTATTACTGTCAGTGTTATTTCGTGCCCATGTTGTGGGCATGGTGTTCAAGGATCCTGTTTCTCTTTCATAAAACATAACACTCTTGGGTAATTGGTCTCATTTAAATTCAGGTATGACGAGAAACATTGTATACTGTATAGTAGCGCCTTACTTTTTTTCTAGCTTGATTTATTACTTTCACGAGGAAATGAAATGTAGGCTCTTTTTTTTTTCCCCATGCTAACAAGCCATGTAAGCAGGGGAATGTGGTAGTCTCTGCTATGATTTGTCTGCTCTATTCTTTCGTAGTTACAGTCCTTGCCTTGCAGGAGACTTTGTTCTTCCTGTGAGAACATACAGGAGGCAGCATGCTTTAAGGCTGCCTACAGGGTGGCTGCAACTGGGGGTTGTGACTGCTAAAAATTGCTCACTCCAGTCTTACCTCCCAGTTTTTTTGGTAGCAATGGTAAATGGGTTGAAGTAGTCTTATATAGGAAGTCAGGGGTTTTTTTTAATGGAAAAAAGAGGAAATTTCTTGTTTCAACTGAAACAGAATGAATGTGGTATTTTTAAACAGTGTCTGTAACAGCAAGCAAATGAATGATTTTGGTAGGGAAAAAAACCCACAGTAATTTCTAGCACTTCAAAGCCAAGGAAGAAGAAAATGAAAGTGTGATGTTGAAAATATTAGTCTGGATGTAATTAGGATGACCCTACTACTTTGAGAAGACTGAAAATTATAAACAATGGGAGTTAAGCAATGAAAAAGTGAACAGGCTATAAATATTAGGGGGTGTTTATACTTTTAATCATAACACTGCATAGGTCCTTTCTCTCATATTTTTTAACATGAGACACTGATGATCAGTGACAAGGTGTTCAGAGAAGTAACCTTAAAAAAGGACGAAGAGCTTCCCTGTCACTGCAAATATTTAGACAGTATCTTTGCACTTGAGGTATTTCAGAGATAGCTCAATGCCAACAAGTTTTGAAAATTCTCATTCCATGACTGTTGTAGTAGGAACTTCTTTTTAGCATTTCTGAGGTTGTTTCCCTGTGTTTATTTCCCTGGGTGCCTCTTTCCATTCTCTGTTTTTTTCCCCTCTTCTCCATTCCCTTTCTCTCTTGGCTCATGACCTAAGACTGAAATCAATTGTTTCCTGCAGCATATGGCACAGACAGACTGAGATGAAACAGTTTATCCACCCCTGACCAAACTCAAGAGAACCAGGAAGAGAAAGACACCTGCCAAATTCATCCAGATGGTATCCCAGACCAGAGAATCAGGCCAGGACCCAGAACTACACCTATGATGCCAACCTGCCTGCTCAAGACCTGCAGATATACCTGACCTGCAGTGACCCCAGCAGAGAGTAAGCATAAAGTGCATTTTCTGAATCTTCTCATTCTGTTTTTCTATTGTTTCATTTTGTAAACAAAAATAGCTCTCAGAATAACATGGCTATAATCAACAGAGGAATTTTATCTTCTTAGTGGTAAAAAAGTTTAATGAAGTAAGAGAAACCAAGGTCCATTCTCTGAAACAAACGGAGTGTTCCTTACAAGCATGGTATATATGCATTTTTTCAATATCTACTCCAGTTTAAATACAAAAAATTTTATTTTATTTTATTTTATTTTATTTTATTTTATTTTATTTTATTTTATTTTATTTTTATTTTATTTTATTTTATTTTGTTTAATTTTCTGAAAGACAGAATTAGATAATGCTTTTACTATACAGGGTCCACTGGGCTCATCAAAAAACAGTGTATTCAGCAACTACCTCCTTTCTTTTTTTTTTTTTCTGGTTGGTAGAGATGAGTGGGAGGTGAAGATGGTGAAAACTGAGTGTCATTTTTTAGTGTACATGTTAAGAAATGATCTGAAAGTTAATGGGTCTGGAGAGCTTGAGGGTTCACATTTGACCTGCTTATAGTTATTGGTTCAGGCCTTTCGCAGTCATGTAGCTGTTGAAATTCAACAGTTATTCTCAGTTTCTAGTAGAGTCAGCATCTATTTTTTCACCTACCAATTTAATCACAGGTTTTCGGGAGTCTGGATCCATAAAGAGACTTAAGTATCACAATGCTGACTACTGTGGAAAACCTAACTTTTAGCCTTCCTGCTAAACAGTGGAATCCACAGCCCCAAGTCAGTTTTACAGGTTCTCTATGCAATACATAGAGAGAATTAGGCACATAAAAAACTGGCTTTAAAGAAACAGAATTTTCAGTAGGACACTGTTTAATCCACCTTTTGTGAAATATGAAGGTCAACATATTGTGCATATGTGTCTTTATTCCTTTCAGTCTTTGGCAACTTCCTTTACTCAGATATTTATCGGTGAATTTTATCTTACATTAGTTTATGCAAAACTGGTCCTTAGCTATATCTGAGCTCAAATCTGAGAAAGAGGAAGATTTGGATAAGTAGAAAAGTGAATCTTTTGGCAGCTAGAAAAATGTAGTAGGAGCCAAGTGTCTACAGACTTTGTTGCAAGGTATGTAGTCTAAGTCAGTTTCTTATTTGCTTCATTCCAGGACTCATCTCTTACTCAAAGGACCAGTTATGAAAGTATTATGTGATGACATTCTATCATGCTGAAGTTTTGCCAATGCATGAAATATTTTATCCTGCCACTGTGAAAATAGCAAGGCTCTTATATGGTGACAAGGTCACTATCTTCTGAATCCCAAGTTCTATTACTTGCTCCAGTAAACAGATGTTAATTTTATGCACTATACCATGACTTCAAAAGGACATTTCCAAAAAAGGACTGAAGTTCAAATAAACTCAGTTCTTCAAATGAAGTGAAAATCCTGGGATATCCAAGAAGAATAAAAGGAAAGGTGGGAGTTATGAACTATGAACCGTATTAACTATGGGAATTTAAAATAAAAATGTTATAGTAAACAGTTTTGAAAAGAGTTCTTTGCACAGGGATAAGTAAGATTAAGAGGTCAGAGCATTTAAGTACCTTTTACAGAACAGACATAGAAGAAGACAATTGCAGTGGAAGCAGAAGATGGACATAATTGTTACTAGAGATGTGTATCTGTTGATGAGAAAGTGTACAAAGAAAAAAGGCACAGAGCATGCACCTCATTCAATCATTAAAAGACAGCAGGCAGCCATTGATGGGCCTTAAGTAAGTATAAACAATTTGATAAGACATTAATTAAAGAAACAGAACAGTCAACAATTAAATAATTCTCACATTTTAATGTTTTAGGGGCTCTGAGGAGGGAAAAAAGGGATAGTAATAAAAGGACAAACTCTTCAGTTATCAAGCCCTGAATAAGAGACAATGTCTAGTAGCAAACATGAAGGAACCAGTTTGTGACTCAGAGAGCTAAAATTTCCTTTATTGTACCTTGTTTGTTCCAAAAGAATCTCGGTACCCCTAAATTGTCATTTTAGAGCTTGAGTTGTGTAGGAGTGAAGATGAACAGCAATATCTGTCTGACAGTTTAGTTAGCATTACTGCAATGAGGGATTCAAGTGTCATCCTTAAAAGGACCACACAAAATATTGATCTAAACCCAGCCATTGTTATAGGCCACAGTGAGGGCACTCATGATGACAGCTTGAGGCACATTAGCCTGCAAAAGTATATCCATAGTAATTCAAGTACAAGGCACTGCTCCTGGGCTGATCCAGTGTACCTCTAACCTTCACTAGGTTGAATGACTTCTTCTTGCCTGGGGCAAAGTACTTACTTTCTGTAATTATATATGTATACCTTCTGTCTCTACTTATAAACCTGAGCAAAGACACAGCCCATCTCTAAACAAAAAGTTCACTTTTTGTTGAAGAAAGGGCTACGTCTACTTAGCTCTTCTCAAGGAGGTCCCTCAAGTTTAGTAAGCTAAAAGATGGGCAGAATAGGCAATATCTATCAACATTTTAGTGTGAGATAACCTACAGAGATTTTTTAGTCTTCCAACAGATTTTTCTCCATCCTGCTGAAGAAGTCTGGCAGCTACACTGGAGGCCAGCCATTCAAACTCATCTGAAATTTAATGAGGTGATTCCATTTTTCTCCTATACAAAAGCTCTTTCTCCTATACAAAAGCTCTTTCTCCTATACAAAAGCTATACTTTCCATGCCTGCTGAGACAACCCAGCCCATCCTAAGTCTCATAATTTCTTCTAGTTTTTCATTGATTTTCCAGATCTCCTAATGATTTTCCACTTTGAAAATATGCCATCCAGTTTTGTTATTTGCTTCTTGTGTTCTTGTGTTCTAGAAGGATGATAAAAACAGGCAAGAAAACAGAAACAAGGTTATCAACTTTTTTCTTTTTAATTTCTGCTGGAAGATAAACCAGATTACTTCTCTTCCACATAGCGTACAAGACATGAGAGGAGATGCGACCTTTCCTAATGAAGACACATCTGCTTCACCACTGATTGAACAGCCTAACAAGATTACTGCTGGAGCCTTTTCTTTCCTTAAAAGTTAGTTCACTCAGACTGAAAAAAGTATAGACCAGCTTTCCAGCTCCGTGATATATTGCAGATGTCTTAGTGTTCCCTATGGACAAAACACAGACAGGAGTCTGCGTAGTGTTACTGTGATTCAGTGTCATCCATGCAATAATGTTCTAAGAGAGCATCTACAGCTACACACAGATGTACACTCCTGTATATCTATACCTCGCAGGTTCTTGTATATGAAACCAAGCAGGAATAATTTTTAAACCGTAGGGGAATGATTTTAGGCAATTACATAATGCCTATGGCTTTCCAGTAAAAAAAATTTAAAAAAATTAAAATAAAGCAATTAATGTGTATGTTACAGCTGCCAGAGTCTTAAAGAACAAAGTATTTCTAAGTTGTCTGAATAATTATTTAATGTCCGTTTCTGTTGTCTGGACCATCTGCACAGCCACATGATCTTTTTGTTAAAAAAGGATTTGTAGGAACTTGAGCTTTGCTCAAAACAAAAATAAACAATTTGCCATTGCTGCTCTAAAGCTCTTAAGATCTTTACAACCTGAAATGCTTTGTAAAGCCAGAAAGTACCCTATCTTCTTTCATTATTCTTCATCCTCTGAAGCTGGTACAGAACAAAGATGAGTCCTGAACATTATGACTATTTTTATATCCAGAACCATCTATAGCAAAGAAGTTGTATATTTCACTTGCTAAAAAAGGTTAATAAAACATGACAACAAAAGTTGAATGAAGTTGTCTGAAGAGCAAAATTTTTCAATATAGCTCATTTAACTTCCACTACACTTTATGTACAGGGCAGAAAGTGCACCAGATTCTTTGTGCAGTGGATGTAAAAATACCCATCTTATGTCAAATCAGGTCCTTCTGGTTTTGTTTGACTGTTGCTATTGCAAACAGACACACACCAATGCATAAAAGGACATTTTATTGTAACAAGTAAATTACAACTGAAGATCAGAATCAAGATTTCTTGGTTGAATGCTGAAGTGCTCTGAGTGCTGCTTTGGCCAAGAAGTCTTACCTAAGCACTTTTTTGGAGGATTGGGGAGCAAATATGGTCCACCTATCACACCACCTTACTGCTGAATTTATATATAAGTGATGGTGACTGAAGCTTAGGCCTTGTCTGTCTGACAGAAAATGCAGAGGTATGTTACTAGGTAGCAGAAAACAGAATGGAACTCCCTTCAGTGGTCTTATTCCTGAGAACAGAGATGTCCTGAATTAAATATATCTCAGGAGTGCCTCTGTGCTTCAGTTTAGTCAGAAGGGAAGATGGTGCCTGAGTTTCACTGGGATGGTGCACTGAGACTTTTCAGCTTGAAAGCTGTCATGCTGTGAGAGCCTGCAGAGGCCCTATAGATAAAGCTATGTAAGGCTGACATTTGCTGAATGCAGTCCTTAATGATCACACTAGATCTCTCTGAAGTCATTTGAGATTTGAAAGCTGGAAAAAACACCCTGTTAAGGGAAAAGGCAAAAAGCTGTAATGAAGATAAGAGGAACCCAACAATTCACATTCTGCATTTTTTGGAAGAAAGTTGTTGCCTGTGATCCCAAAGAGCTGAATGTTATGTTGGCTTATCTGAATAATTTAACCAACAAAATAACAGAGCTAGTTTTGCCAATTTAAATTCCATCTCACATTCCATTATCTTCTCAATATATAGTCAAACACAAAGATGAAGGCCAGTTATTTTGTGAGTCCTCTTTTGTGAATACACTGCTTGCTTGGACTGCAGCTGCCTCTATCTTGGAAAAAAAGCAAAGAAAGGAGAGCAGGAGAAATGGAAACGTAATGCTTACATCTCCATTTCTAAAGCATTTATAAAAGACAGAATTAGGGCAAAGACATGGGTGAAAAGTATTTATTCTCACTGTAGCTGTGGTACAGGAGAATAGTTCTTTGGATATCCAAATGAAATGAAAAAAGATTTGAGGATGTAATGGGGAGATGTCAGTGTGTTTTTTTAAAGAGCTGAAAAAAGAATATGGGAGTAGCAGGTCTTAACTAAATGATTCATAGTGAACATTGAACTCTCAATGCAGACTTTATTAGCTGGTGAATCATTTGTGGCAGATTTTTGCAGATACATTTTTTCTTTCAACAATAGAGCCTATTATATCAGGAAAAGCATCCAAATAGTATTACTCGTGATTTTATTTACTTCTCTTCAGTTTATGTATTTCTTATTGTTTTCTTACCCTATGCCTTTTCAGCATGTTGTGCTGAGACAAATGGGTACATTTCCTTTAAGTATGTATTTCATCCTCAAAGACTTGTTTTGCTTTGTTTTGTCTGCTTGAGAGCTGCAAAAGAAACAAGTCGTCTTTGGGCACAGAGCAATAATAAAACCATTGAAATGCTAGATGTAGTAGTATTAAAGGACATGATGCTATTGCATGTTTGTGATATTTAGAAACATAGCCTAGAAAAGGCAACTCTGAATTTTTAGCTCAGAATAACATTGCAAAAATTAAAATTGAAAAAGGAGATCATCTGACACGAAGATGTATTAAAATTATGCATGCCATATGTCTTAATGACACTAAAAGTAAAACATTTTAAAGAATTTTCATATGCCAATATATCTTTCAATGTCATATCACCATCTCAGCAGCAGCATCAGTGAAGTTTATTTCATATCAGCTCTTTCAGATGTCAGCTCTAAAGTTTTAGCTTCACTCCTCATTAAAGGGGTAAACTGTCGTTTCCATCCCACTGCTCCATAAACACCTGTACTTCTCTGGCCTTCCTTCAATATTGTAACTATTGAAAATGCCACTTCACTGCCTGCTGATTTCCATACAGGATATATGGCAGATTTAAACAAAATATCAACATTTTGGTTCAGATCATCATAATAATTCCCAAGTCTTACCACAAAAAGTGTATTTGTTTGAAGAACACTGAGAATATTCTTAGCAAGTGCAGCTAAGAGTCCTTTTGGAGAAAAGTAAACTGGGTTCTCCATTCCAGTCAGTTACCAAGTGTGCAGGAGTGATTTATAAGGATTTGAACCAGCTGTTCCACACTATCATGAGTTTCTCCAACACACATATGTCCCATTAGAAGTATAAGTACTGTCACATGTGCTATTGGCCACTACCTCTCAACCCTTTAACTAATGAACCTCATTCATTCATTCATTCATTCATTCATTCATTCATTTATTCAGTCACTCAAAATTCTGTCTTTTTCCTGAATTTGTTGTTCAGTGATATCTTGCATATCTTGTCTCATTCTATTTTATTATTACCCCTTTCTTATTGCTGTCTTTTGCAAAGATTCGACAAGATCCCAGATGGGTTCCTGAGGAGATGACAGAGCTCATTCTTAAGGAAAGGACAGCACCAAATTTATGCATCAGTATGATAACCTTGTGGAAATATCTAACTGCCTGTGGGTTACAAGAGTAGGCAAACAATGCCTCAATTCATCTCAGAAGATGAAGACCCTGTTTATGAAGGCTCAGTAGAACCACTGCACTTTGGGTGAAATGCAGAAGACTTTCATTGATTACAAGCTCTTGAACTGATCTTTGTGGTGGAGGGCACCACCACCACTGTCTGACTGCTTAAACCTGAGGCATTGGGATTTCCATATAGGGACGTTTAGGAGCCTATCTAGGACTGCTTTGTTCTTCTCATTTCTCACTGAGGACAAAAGCACATCTACAGATACCTTTCCAACTTGCTCCCTGCCACAGATTGTATCAGGAACCCCCTGTGTGAGGACTCTAGTTTTCAGCCTGAAAAGAAATTGTGATGTTCTTCTGTACCTGTCATTGTTACATGTGCAGTGGGAGAGAGGAATGACAGCCCTGGTGTCAGAATTGCAGAGAGATGACACATAGCACTGAATCATAAAGGCTGTTTTGTCTTTAAAAGCTGTTCTGAGGCTCTGAGCTGTGAGGGAATCTTCTGTCTGGCATTTAGGTGTGTCAAAAAACACCTGCCCAGCCTATGCCCAGCGTGAATCTAATTCAGCCCTGGTACTAAGCAAGCCATAGAACTGCACTCACCAGAGTCCTCTAAAGACCTACACACACAGTTCCATGTTTTTTCAAAAGCAGTGGGTTATGAGCTGATTATATGATCAAAGGGCCACAAATGAAATGCTTTTCTGTCATTTGGCCCTTTGATTCTCAGCCTACAAACTAGAATGACAAGCAGTAGAGTGGGTATTTTGATTCAGGGTACAGAGCAGTTAGTGGCAGAGTTAATGTTTGCTGTTTGTAATGCTCCCCCTCCCCCTCCCTTGTTTTTTTTTTATCATTCACAGGATACTCCAGCCCTTGGTGGGCTGTTGACAGTAAGCAGTGGCAGAGAAAACCTGTTCCTGGGACTTGACTGGGTCATGGATTTCTCTTCATAAAGTTTTAAGCAGACACTTCAGGTTCAGGTGGCTAATGGCTTGCAGGAAAGACAGAAGGTGCAGGTTTTCATCTCTTGTTTTAGTAGACAGTCTGCAGGTAAAGGCTCAGCTGTGAGTTGTGAAATTCTTTGTGATCAGGTGAGGAGGGAGGCATGTTTTGCCATATTTGCAGACACACTATCATTTCTAATGATACATGGCTTCATTGAATGCTCTATTTTCACTTGGTTTGAAATCAGAGTTACCCTGCTAACTTCTAAGACCTCAAGCACTGTACCTGAGAACACTCGGAACAAGAGGGTTTTTTTTGTTTGTTTGTTTGGTTGGTTTTTTTTTTTTGTTTGTTTTTTGGGATTCATGTGTATGTACTCTTATGGAAGAAACCAAACAAAAATTAAGAGATAACCATTAGGGTGGGAATTACATTTTTTTATAGAAAGCACAATATTCTTGAAGGCACTTGGAGTATCCTGCTCCACCCTCATATCCCCACCCCTGCCCCTAAATTTGTCATATAGTCCCAACTACCTTAGATTTAGACAACCAAAGGTACACACAACTCTGTCTAGGTTTATCTCTTTATTGTTCAGGTATGGCATGTGTTAGTGATGTGAGTGGGTAACATTTCCCAGTGAACCAGCCAGAACTAAATATGGTGAATTATTGTGATGATCCTTTTAGAGAAAGTACTAAAATCCCCACAAAATTGAGATAAGAATATGTAATTAGCCACATTGACATTATCCACAAATTTATCAGCAGATAATTCAATAGATGGGTACCACACTGTTTAAAAGCCTGTCACTAAAAGCCTGTAAACTTTTCTTGGTGTTATCTATGTTATCCAAACAAGAAATTTTGCAGAATGGCATCCAAAGTCTTGACCATTATTTTGCTCAAGATAGTGGATTTGGTGACCATAAAACTGTCAGGCCACTGATCTGTACTAGTTCAGTGTTGCAAGACTTCAAAAGAGGAAGGCAGAGAGAAGCACTTCCTTTTTAACATAGGTGTGATTTTTCGAAATGTTAAGCCAAGATAATGAAGTAGTAGTAGCTCACAGTGCCATGAACTGAAAGAAGAAAGCCTACAACAGTGACTGCAAAAAGGGTATAACACTCATTGCTGCTATTCATGCCATATTCCCAAGACAACTTCATGCTGGTGTGTTAATTGGACAGAGAATAGAAACAGGCAAAAACACAAGCAGGAACTAACTCTATTTCCACTTAAGAGATTTTTATTTGAGCCATGTTAGTGTGGGCTATGATATGCTTCTACCATTTGCCTGACACAGAAAAAGGTCAGTATGACAGCTGATAATATGGTCAGGGCTGCAGAATACCTTTACTTTTTATGGCTTTGTATCACATGTAAAACAGAAATATTAAGTAGGAGACAGAACTAAACTATCCTGAAGTAAAATCCAAGCCCACACAGACTGTGCTGTAAAGACAGAGTTTTAGTTTATTCACTCTTCTTGTGACATTAGGAGGTAATTACCTGCTAATGTAGAACTAGCCAATGAGTCCTGAAGGCTGTGTTAAATTTTCTCTTTGGAAAATTTAAGTTTTCTCTCCAGAGCCCTGTCTTCAAAGCATCTAACTTCATATGGTTCTTTGGACATGAAGAATGATTCCTGTAACACTAGAAAAACTTAGCAGTGATAATGCAGAAAAAGCATGTCAGATCAGTTATATTCATGGAGAGGGCCACTCTCTGAAGAACAGTGAGAGTAGCCAGCAGGGGAAAATATAATTAAAGAAATCCTTTCATAGTCCCCCCTTCAATTTTCTCTTTAGTAAATGGAATGGAAAATACCTAATATTTCTATTCTTAGCCATACCACCAGACTAATCCCTAACATTGATAAAAATTATTTACCTTTGTCTAACTGTAGCTATGATTTTCTATCATCATCATAGTGTTCAAACACTGTACTGTTCAATCACAGCTTTGCAATGAGGAACAAAACAGAACTACAGAGAAAAACTCTATATTTCCTATTATTTCTTGATAGGTAAAAAAACCCCAAAACAAGCCAAAAAAAAATTGTTAGGAGACAAATTCTCTTATCCAGCAAGCTTGCTGGTCTATCACTGAAGCTAAGATTCACAGGTGCACCTAGGACAGTAAAGAGATGAGATCCAATCTATATATAGCCCTTCTTGAATAAAACTGCTGTTAGGAATTTAAGATGTTCTCTTTACAATGATTATCCAGAATGTATTTTTGGTGCAGCTGGAAATATTATACTAACAAATAAGCAAACCTGAGGAATGAGAATGTAGCATAGCTGATAACCTTAAAAGTAAATATAAGAATTTGTATTACTTCTAGTGCAAATGAAGATGCAGCTCTCAACACTAATGTGTGATGAGTGACTAATGTCAGCTCAACATGAAAGACTTCAAAGGCAAGAGAAGTTCTCTGATCATGAACCCTCACAGGGTGCCATATGATCACATAAAAGTATTGGAGTTTCTGCATAGAAGATGACTGGTCAAAGGTCTTAAAAATAGATTTATTTATTGACAAACATTATGATGATTTCAAAGCAAAGCTATAGAAAATATTTTCCTAATAGTGTTATTTTCTGTCCATCAAGTGACAGTTTAACAACAGTTGTTTTATGAACAGAAATGTGTAGCCTACCAGTAGGGGTTGGGAAGGCCCACATCATATTCAAGACATGAAGTAAGTTTGCTCAGATTTTGAAATACTAATGTTAAGAAGAAAGTGGTTAAACAACATGCAGAAAATAGGGTCAAATTCTACCAATTGTTTTGATGTGAATCTCGGGTATTTTCACCTATTCTGTTTAGAATATTATGGAATTAAACATGAAAGGAGAGGAAAAAAGGGAGTTATGTCTAATCACTGGTCCATGGAGTAGTAAGACCAAGTCTGGTACCAGCTTGATATTGGTACAAACCTCGGAATTATTCCAGCGAAAATCAAGAAAAGAATCTGCGGCTGGGTACACCAATACATCAGAGGTCTAAAGTTCTGCTCTCAAGTTTAAATTAATTTTTGACTTGGACAGCACAAATGTACTGGGAATAAAGACACAATAAAAATACTCACTAAATATCCCAAAAGGCAACAGTTCTTGATCTGAATATGTCAATTCAAATATATTATATTCATCCCATTATTACTCACATTGAGTACACAGAGAAACAGAGTGGAGGAATGAGAAGATATCAGGCTCTATGGTTTTCTTCATAATCCTGCATGCTGGAGTTAATAAGGAAATAGTAGCAACCATGAGGTAGACTAGAACAGAAGTAAGTTCTTTCCTTGGAGGAAGAAGAGAGTAGAAAAAAATTTACTCTGTAACAGTTTTGGTCAGGGCTGAGAGACAATCTGCACATCCAGAAAATCGAAAGCTTTCAACACTCATAATAAGCTTGTTATCATCTATCATTTCCTAGACATTGTTCTGGTCCCTGTGTCCATTTTAATTAATGTTGAAATTCTCATTTCCACTAAGAGTATGGTTATTTTACATCTATGTGTCCTCTTATATATTTTTTGTTTGTTTCAAGATTCCTTTCACACCAAAATATTACAGCTACTTCAGTTTGTTTCATACAAATATTCTTAAATTAAAAGAAATTTTCTCATCTAAGCAGATTTGGATAAATTCTCAAAGCTTTAGAATATTCCAAATACCCAAATGGATTTTGTGGCTTTGACAACAAAATTCTTTGTGCATAGAGCTATGAATACAATTATATTTTTTAATGATACATAGCAAATCAACGAATACTTTTACAATATGGGATGATGACATATTTTTCAATTTGTAATTCATTATACCATGAAAACGAAGCTTTATGATGTCATTAAAATGCATATAAAGTAATATGAAATCAACATTTATTAGAAAAATAATTATTTGAAAATGGCCTGGCAATATGACAAATAAATAAACCTATCATTTTTATATTAATATAGTAACAATAAAATGCAATGTCTGAGAAAAACACAACAACACAATGAAAAGAATAAGGCCCTATAATCATGTCCTTAATTATAGAAGAATTGTAACAGCTCCAATTTTCCTAACCTCATTTTAAAATCTACTTTTAGGTTTTAATTCATACAAAGTGATTTGATACTTGACGTGTACATAGTATATGTTGGTATTTGCTTGCTATTCAGTGTTGCATTTAAATACTATTCTATAAAAAATAACTGAGGATAAATTCAAGCTGTTAATTTGGTGCCTGTCAGGTTTTGTGACTATTATCTATCTAAACATTTTGAATGGAGTACTGAGAATATAATACACAATTCTGTGATGCTTCCTCGTTCATGGAAACAACCTGTTCCTCAGTAAGTTCTACTAGCTCCATTTTCATGAAATGTGTGTTTGAGATTGGGGAAAAAAAAAAACGAAAACCAGAGCTACTGAGTACCCTAAGTGCAGATTAAAAGGGGCAGTTCCAAAGAACTGAAAAAATATGTGTGCTTGTATAAGCATTTAGAGAAATTCTGAAAAATTGAAACACCATTTTTTTTCCTCTTCATTTTTTTTTTCCCTTCCTACCCCAAATATACTCTATCAGGGACTAATATGTCATATGACTAATTATATAGTGTAGATACGACTTTCAAACTACACTGAAATTTTCATTAATCATCAATATAAAAAAAGAAGATATAATTTTTTCCTCTTTGAAATCTTAAAGCAAAGATTAACAGAGGGATCACTTTCCAGAACTATGTAACAAAATCTGGGTGTCTTACACAGGTACCTGTATGAAAGGTAATTATCTAAATCTTTAAACAGTACAGACAGTGATGTCTGCAGGGCAATTTATCTAACCAGTTGCCTATTTGGAGGAGATACAAAACTTCTTACACTCCATTAATTGTATGAATTAGATCTTCCAGTGGGGATCAAGTTTCTTATAAACAGGAATTTTGAGTTTCATCTCATCTTACTTCAACTCTTTATGTTTTTTTTGTATAAATAGGCTCCTTTAATACATAAACTAAAATTTTTAAATAAGAGCATCAGTAAAACAAAACATTATTTTTGTCTTCCCCCCACCCCACCCCGCCCCAGATCTAGATTGGCCAGATATTGCTAGTCAGATCCCTGGATGCTGCCACTGAGCATCACGAGCAGAATCATTTCGTGTGACTCTCACATAATACTCTTCTCAGGCGACTGCTTTACATACAATAAAAGAGTTGGCAGTTATTGTATCCTGTTATTATGAGTCATTAATCAGACATTTCTGACAGTTAAAAGTATTAGTCTTCATATCTCAGCAAATAGTTGGAATCTAAGCCTCTTGTTGGAATTCTGTCTCACTATATGAATTAGAGGATTTTGGGCTGCGTGTTGGGGTGAGTAAAGAAAAATATTGCATAGAAGAGTAAGATGGAGAAACCTAAGTAATGTATCTAGTTGTGTAGCCCCTTAGATACAATAATTAATGTTTTATTATACTGAGATAAGTGTGAATAAATGATAAGCTTTACTTAATACAGTGAGCTGAGAGAAGGGTCAGGAGTCTGAGGAAAAATATCAGGACTCTAAAGGGGAGTAGGAGAATTGATGAATAATCAAAGTAGTCTCTGAGAAGAGATATGTGGTGAGTAATCTTGCATTTCAATTTTTCTGCCGTGCTAGGATATTAGGGCTGTCTTTCAGGCCCAGAAAAATTTCCCCCAATGGTAGTGGAAAAGATAATGTAAAATATATATAAATATTAGAGCAATAATGTAAAACCATACAGTTTTATGACCATTTCAAGGTCAGGGAATGGACAAAGGAAGAGGCTAGTTTTTTTTACTGCCTCTTTCTTCTCTCTAATGCATAGACAGCAATGTGCAGAGTACTCTAAGCACACTACTTCAAACTCTGCTTTACAGATGGCAGGCAGTGAATGGTATCAAAATAGATCACTGCATCATGAAATGGTACCCCAGTGAAATGACAAGAAGTTATGCATTAATTACAGTTCTGGTGGGATAGGTAACCCAACCAATTAAGATATGAGCTCAGTTTTAATGCATGTTTTATATTCAGAAAGAAAAGGGTACCAAAAAACCCCCACAAAAAGCACGCCTCTCAGCTAAATAACATGAAGCTTTGAGGGAAGGCAAAATCTGTGTTCCACTACACAAAGGAAGGATAAAGCTTTTCCATACTACTATTTATTTGCATGTCTAAAATACAATGTGTGGCTGATAAAGCATTCAGGAAGAATCATACTATAAAGCAATGAAACAGTACGTCTTTATCTTCTGGGACATCAGCCATAGACAGCAATGTGCACTCTGCATCCACTCAAGCAACTTTGTTTTCCTTTCTGATTGAGTTTATATGCTGAACACTGATAGCCCAAGCAGGTAATTAGTGCCAAGCAAGGTGTTTGAAGTGACTTTTTTTCTACGATGAGTATGAAATTTGAACTATATTACTGGTTTATCTGCAATATTATAAAGAATTTAGACCTTATGTCTTTTTAATCATCTTTTAATAATATTTTTTTTAATCAGTTCCTTATGTTCTCTGGAACAGCTTTATGTTAAATTAGAGTAAAAAGATATCTCAGAAAATTTCAAAACACCACATGAGATGATTACTTTTTTTTTTTACCAACGGTGATTATGTCAAAGAAATTACTGAACTCTAAATAATTGCACACTTGTTTTGTGTCTATTTTCACAGCATGTATTTCCAAAGCTTTAGTTAAATCCTGCTATCATTTGGATTAGTACCTCAGGCTCACTAGCAGAATCTAAAAGCTAAACTTGAGGGACAAGGGGATCCTACCATGAGTCTGACTTACTTGAAAGAAGATAAGTAACATTGCAATGAGACTTCTGTCCAAAAATGAAGAGCTCAACAAAAATTCAACAGTCCCAGGGACCCTATAATGTTACTTTCCAGCAAATTTAGATTTTTATTGGTATACTGCAAAACATTAAATTTTTCCAAGGTTTCTTACCAAAACAGTACATCTTGCCACCCTGACTTGCCAAGCTGAGGACCAGCCAAAATTAAAATGGTCCTCTCCATGGAAAAGGGAGGGGGAAAAGAAAAGGGTGGAAGATGAAGAAAAAATAGAGAAGAAGGAGAAGGGACAGCAAAGAGTGCAAAAAGGTGTCACATTGTTCTCACTATTGCCATGGAGGGATAAAGAAAGCAAATGATGCTCTAAACCATCTAAAGCATCTGCCACCTTCTGTTTCCCTACCACATCTTTGGTAGCAGCAACTGGCTTGACTTTCTAGGGCTCTGGCATGGGCAAAGCAGGTAAATTACTTGTTTGTCCATCTCCAGTGATGTGGTCCCCTAGCCAGCTGATAACTGCAGTGGTGCCTAAGGGTTTCACTGGCAAGGTGTGTATCATAAAAGGAGTGAAAATGTCCTTCCCATCATCTGACAAACAGCAGAGGCATAAAAATATCTGAAACAAAACCCCATCACTGTCAGATGTTACAGTTTCACCTAGTTGGGGTCTTTTTCCTGCAGTGAAACTGAGATAGTAGAAATTACATGCCAGATGAAAGATCTGATTTCATATCTCAGTATTTCTGACTGAACCCTGTGCCACATGATGCCCATTAGCTTTGGCTAACTTTTAACGTAAATGACCACAGAAAAGAGTTCCATATAGAAAAAGACAAAGACTGTTTTTAACACAGTACAAAGATCTCTGGATTTCACTAAGTAAGCATGTAAGTAATTTCTTATGCAGTTTGGATTTCCAGAAGTAAAAAAATCAGCCCTCTTTCTTGTCTTTCTCTTGCTCTCTTCTTACTTTATAATACTCTCTGGAAGTGTTGTGGCTTAACCACAGATGGTAGCTAAGCCCCACACAGCTGCTTGCACACTGTCTCCCGGTGGGATAGGGGAGAGAATTGGAAGGGTAAAAACGAGAAAACACATGGGTTGACATAAAGACAGTTAAAAGGTAAAGCAAAAGCTGCACACACAAGCAAAGTGAGACAAAGAATTCATTCACCACTTCCCACAGGCAGCCAAGTCCCGGAAAGCAGACTCTGCCATGTGTAACAGTGACTTGGGAAAACAAACACCATCACACTGAATGATCCTACCTTCCTCCTTCTCCCAGCTTTATATGAGCATGACACCATATGGTCTGGGATATCCCTTTGGTCAGTTGGGGTCAGCTGTCCCGGCTGTGCCCCCACCCAACATCATGGGTGCCCCCACCCATCATCACCTCCCCTACTCCTTTCTGATGGGGTGATGCCAGAGGCAGAAAATGTCTTGGTGCTGTGTCAGCACTGCTCAGCAATAACAAAAGCATCTCCATATTATCAAGTCTGTTTCCAGCACAAATTCAAAACACAGCCCCACACCAGATACTGTGAAGAAATTTAACCCTACTCTGGACAAAACCAGCATAGTGAGTTATATAAAACTTCAGGACTAATACAAAAAAAGACAATAGAATAGAAATTTATTATGAAAGGACTTAATTACTTTCATCCATAGCTTCACTAGAGAATTTCCTTAAAAATCTAAGAGATCCACTGGGTTATTAGAACACCTAAGGTAACTGAACCTGGAGAACACTTTTGTTTTCCTTTTTTTATTGTTTTCTGTTTTTCCAAGGTTCTTTGTCATCTTTTTGCCTTTGTACTTGTTTAATTGTCAGAATACTACAATTCTATCATGTCAATATTATATTGCGATGTGGTTTTTTGCATACCACAAAATCTTCCTTCACATTCCTACTTCTAAAATGTTTTGAGATATTGAATTAAACATTTTGAGATTTTTGAGGGGCTTTGTTTATTTGTTTATGCCTCTATTTTTAAGAAATTCTCTTATCTTTAAGAACACCTCAATCAGTGATAAAAGATTGTCTTTGACTCTCAGTGAGCTGTTTAAAACCTACTCAGTTCTGGTGATAATGTGGCTTGAATTCCTGAAGTGCTAACTTATTCAGCTTCCCTTATTCCATTAAATGCTGCCAAAGAATCATGGTGAGTTGATACAACCATGGATGAGGAATTTAATGTTTAGAGGTAAGAAAATACTGTTGAATTTTCTGTAGCAGTTATGTATTTTTTGTGGCTTTTTTCCTATAATTTTTATTTTTGATTTCCGTTCAGGGTTTTAGATCTTAAAATAAAGGCATAATTAATTAAGTTCCAAAGTATGAATTAATAAAATATTGTTTTCATAAAATCCAGATAATGCATTTATCTTTCTCTCTCTCATTATGTTTATTTTCCCTGGTACGAAACCTAGTATTTTCAGATGGATATGACAGTAAAAGCAAGAAGCTGATCCACTGGGATCAAATTCACATAATTTGAAAACTGTATCTACAAAATATTACAGGAGAAAAGTGAGTAGAAAATGATGAACAAATTATTTGAGTTGAAGCTAGCAATACTTCAGGACTAGGCTGGGAAAAAATCAAAGACAGGGAAATGAATGAAGACAATCAGGATTTTTTGGCAAATTACTCTAAATATTTGGCTGGTAGCTGGTATTTTATCATTCTGGAGCACTGTGACGTTATGGTGTGTTACACAACACAATGACCTTAAGGTCTGACATGATGAATTGTTCACTTCCTGTAGAAAGAGTAACAGATTTTGGGTTGCACCAATTCTATACCATCCATTTGCTCTGTACATAGGGATTGTACTGCTACCCATAAAATGCATGGTTTAAGCCTCTTCATGCATTTGGCTTGTTCTGCTTCTGAGCTTTAATAACAACTTTATAATTTAAGCATCAGGAAGCGTATGCCATTCAAAACAAGCTTCCCTTCAGTCATAAGACTATAAGATCTGCTCTTCCAGACTGCTTTTGTGGGGTAATTCTATTAAAGAGTATGGAAATACACAATATTTTTATGGAATTTGACTTTAAGATGCTAATTTCCCAAACTGTAATTCAAAAAATAAATAATTTTAAAGGAGATAAATTATATTGATGCATGTATATTTTAAAATTCTTTTTAAGAGATTGTGGAAAAGCAATATTATTTTAATCTGTGGCCTTCATACAAACCAGACGTGAGATAGGAATTCAACATTGGATTAGAAGGAAAAAAAAGGTATTAAACATAAAGTTTAATAACCTAAACTCACAGAAGGCAACAGGCATTTTCATCTGGCTTTGACTCAAGTTCATGTTTTGCTAGTGAAGGATACTTAGCTGATGGCTTTTATATTACTGATAATAGAGCAAACTTAGCTGTGACGTGTAGAAATTCAGTAAAAACTTTTAAACCATTAGTGTAGCCTCTGCTAGTCTTCACAATATTCCCTCCTGTAGCGACATCATAGAGAAAGCCAACGTATCTGCAAATGCATCTAAGCCTAGAAGTGTAAATACTTTTGTGCATCTCTGTTACTATTGTTCATAATGCGTAAAATGAAATAGCCTAAATAGTGAATTAATTTTGATTTTTCTCTTTAGTTTCTTAACCTAAGGATAATTTTTACTCCTTTGCTGTGTGCTTCCCATCACACAAAGATTAATATTGCAGTTTCCTGGCTCTGCTCTTTTACTAGAGTGCTGATCAGTATTGATATCAAATCTATGGTCCGTAAGAGTCACAGAATCACAGAATGTGTAAGGTTAGAAGGGACCACAGGGTGTCATCTGGTCCATCCTCCCTGCTCAGGCAGGGTTATCCTAGAGCACATGGCACAGGATTGCATCTAGAGGGTTCCTGAATATCTCCAGTGAGGGAGACTCTACAGCCTCTCTGGAAAATCTGTTCCAGTGTGTGGTCACCTGCACAATAAAGAAGTTCTTCGTCATATTCCTGTGGGAATTTCTGCACTACTTTCTGCCCATTGTATTAGTGCTTGGCAGCACCACCAAGATCCTGGCTCCATCCTCTGGACACCATCCTTTCAGATGTTTAGAGACATGGATGAGGTCCCCCTGTTGTCTCTTTCTAGGCTGAACAGGCTCACATCCCTTAGCCTATACTCTCTAGAGAGAGATATTCCAGTGACTTAAATGTATAAATACTCTTGGGAACAGCCAAATGCTAAAGGAAAAAGGAAAAATTCTGCATTTTTTATAGTGTAAAGACAGAAAGTTATTGGGAGTCTTCAGCTTTTCCATTATATTAAAACTAATTCTTACTGTTTGATGATCTATAAGGTCTCTTCCAAACCAGGCCAAATTTTGGCTATCATCAAAATTTGCCCAAAAAAGGGAGTTCCCCTGCACCATACATTTAAATTATTCAAGCAATTTTTTTTTTAAACATTAAATGTAACTTGAATAATCTTGCCTTTTTTTGTCACATATTATCAGGGGAAAAATCAAGCCAAGTTAGAAATCTACTTGTTTTAAAAAAACAAGTAACTGTCGTCTACTTTCATCACTCTACATTTGTATTTCTACACCCAAATCAAGGAACAACACACAGCAGTGTTTATTGCATTAGCTACTATAATATAACATGGGCTGACTGATCTGCATAACTTCAGAGTAAGCAGGATATCTGTTCTGATTTTTCACATTTCTCTGCTACTGATTCTGTCACTGACTAAACAGACAACATCCCGTCTTGATCTCCTTTTCCTTACAGCAATAACAACTGCAATGCTTTACAGGTTGTGGGGATCCCACATCCTGTACAGGCAAAGGCATAGCATCCTTCCCATCCCTGTGCATATCCCTGTCTCATGTGTGACAGTGTTTGGCTTTGTGCTTTCATGTGCACTGTCTGTGCTTGGCACTGGAGGGAAGAAAAGCTCACAAAGATTTGTACTGAGAGCTATAAAATTCTGGTGGGAATGGATCCTAGCACCCCTAAGGCAAGAGCTGCCCTTGCTTTTGAATAAGAATTATAAATGTCTTCCAGTGGGGTTAAAGTCTGCATTTGGAAACAGGTAAGGTGTTGTGCATTCTCCTCTCTTGCTTGTATCAGTGAAAACTTCCCTATCAGTTTCTAAAGCACAAAAATCTGGATGATCAGTGCTATTTACAAAGGCTTATTAATTAAAGCTTTGTTTAAACAATATCAAGTCTTCAAGGATTTTTATTTCCTGTTAGTATTTGTTTCATGATTTATGTGTTTTTTCTCCCTGAGTCAATAAGGATCAGTGGTTTTTTGGTAGGAATTTCTGGAATTATTTATTTGCCATCCTTAAAAATCTAGTGTCAAACTTGGATTTTTTCTAGTGTTTCCTCTCCCCACCCCCAGCCAAATGCCCATGACTTTTCAGAATACTTGTTAATGGTGGCTCAGTGAGCTAATTAGCTAATTTCCTTTGGGAACTCTGAAGAAGGCCAAAAGATTCAAATGATGGTTACCTAGAAACAAGAAAAGTGTATTAAATTAAATTTTGTAGACCTGTATGAGCTTCCTGATGACAGGATTTGTGTGCTTTTAGAGAAAAAAATTCCAGTCTAAGGTTTTAATTATGATCATCTTTTTGCATATCTCCATACTTCTTACAGTCATCATTTTGACAAGCATAAACATACATTTTCTTGATGAAAATAATTTTCCTTTCATGATTACACTTGCTGACTCCTCATTACTTAAACTGCTAGAAAAAGATCTCAAGGGAGTGGCTTAGTCTATTCCCTTAAGGTCAAGAGCTTCACAAGTGGATGTAAGTAATTGAGTTATAGGGCAAAGATGAGTAAAGCTTTTAGGAAGTTAGGAAGAAAAATCCTCTTGATAAAGAAATGAATCTAATTTACAGAGTGTTATTTTAGTACATAAATTTTCTAATTATATTGTATCTCACAGGCAAATTTCATATTAATTGCTAAAAATGAGGGACCAATTCTGACCCAGTTCCCAAAATCCTTTTATCACAGGGTGGAGGAATTAGGGGTTTGATAAAACTGATTGTGCCCCAAAAATGAATTTTGAATTCTGTATGTTCTTGATTGCTGATGTTTTGTCACATAAGTATAGATAAGTAGTTGGGATGGCAGAGTACTATAGATTTTTAGGGAGAAACTTTCAGCATCTTGGGTGGCAATTCTCTACATCTCAGTCATAGGAAAATCAGTGTAGGAAAATTAGCACTTTTAGGTCACCACTTATCCCATCATAAAGTACTTGTGTAAAACAGACCAGATGAATCTTGCCCTACAGCTTCTTCTGGCTATAAAGGAAGTTCTTAACAACCTAGCCTGTCATGGCGATATCTGTGTGAGACCTTCACAGCGAGGGTTTAATTTAGCTATACTGAGCTATATTGAGCAGGGGTATGTAATGCTGTACAGGCTCACCAAGAGAATCATGCATGGGAAAGAGTATGAGTTCACACTGTGTCTGCTCTCTAGACAATCATCTGGATGTCAGATGGTACACCTATGGTATCTCTAATGAGACTATGTATGGGTGACTATATTGATTTGATAACATTATGTGAAATGCAAACACCCTCTCCATACACTGAGTGTTATTCACTGAGTATTATTACTTTGCTTCCTGGCACAGTTGCACCATATCCTTTACTGTTTTTCAGTCCTCTGATTCAAACCTCTTGGAAACCCTTACAATTCTGCCCCATCTGTAATCCTGCTGCTTGACATGGGTGGAAAATTTGTGCTTTTACTCCTAGATCACAATACAGTCATTGAATATCATTGCACTGCTACATCAAGGATAACCTGAAAGGAGAACACTGGAAGAAAAGAATTTTTATGGAAATTGACCAAAATAATTGCACTGTCAAAAAAGTTGGCTTCCTGGGTATTAATCTCTAAGCGTAATCACAGAATCACAGTATACTCTGAGTTGAAGAGACCCACAAGCATCATCCGCTCTAACTCTTAAGGAAATGGCCCATATATAGATTGAATCCAAAACCTTGGTGTTGGCAGGACCATGCTCTATCCAGCTGAGTTAAAATGCCATCTTTGTCATTGTCTACTGTGCCAGTCACTGCAGAACTAAAGAGCCTGCCCAGGACTGAACCAGGAGCTAGCCCTTTGACACTTATTCCTGGGTCATTGCTTTTGACTTTCTCTGATTCAAGAGTGGAAGATGGCTGATACTTTTTTATTACTGCAAATTATAGTGTTAATGAACCATCATCTTAAAAAAGGTTTCCACAGACATAGATGACAAAAGTATCCACAATGAAAACCAATATTTATTACAGAAAACATGGTTTTTACTTACACTGTTTCCACCAAAGATTTAAAATAAATGACATCTGAGTGAATATTTGCCAAGGTAGGGACTTTTACCTGGAGAAAGTCTAGGTGTATTTATCCAGTTAGTAGTCCTCATGCTAGCCATACAAGTTGCACCTGACTTACTGTTTCAATTTTTGACCCTTATGAATACTTTTGTGTACCCTCTGAAAATGTGTTGCTCTCAATTAGATGTAAAATTTCTAAAAAATTATCAAAAAAATTATTACACTTCAGAAAAAACAGAGTTATTTGCTAAAGAACAGAAAGGAAACATTTATGAAAACTTGCAGTTTTAGTCAAGTTTTAGACAAGTCAGTGGGACTACAAAAAAAATTGAGTCAGTTTCATAGTCAATATTTCTGCCTAAGTGGGATCATTTCAGAATGTTAACAAATATTTCAACTCCAGAGGTGCAAAGAAGAGAAAAGAATATGGAGGAGTGGCAGACGAAGATGTGATAAGCCATATAAAATCACTACAGGAGCAGTAAGAAGCAATAAAGAGTTAAAAAAAGTCAGAGCTTATTGATTTAGGCCAAAGAGTGATTCCATGGTTTTTTACCATGACACAGAAAGAAAACAAAAAAAGGGAATGTAGGTGTTAAGGAGATTGAGAAATTTATTTTTAATGAGTTCTGTCTGATCCTTTCCCTTCCATCATAAATCTAGACTAGACAAGAAGTAGTAAATAGCTTTAGTTTGCTGGCCACACAGCTTGACTTGAATATATAAAATTCATTGTACATTATTCAGAAACTCAGAAATGCAAGGCCAGAATGGATCATCAGATCATCTTGTCTGACCTGTGCTATAACCCCACAGAATTTTACCCAGCTGAGACCTATAATTTATGCTTGAATAATACATACAATAACATTTCTCCTACAGCTTTTCTTCCCAAATCTTCTGAGAAACAGCTAGCCTCATTAAAGAATTTTCTGAACTCCTGAGATAACTGGAAGACCCAAACTGCCAAGATCTTAAGACAGAATGGTACCTCACACTCAGTCCTGAATAACTTTGGCTAAGTGAAGGTAAAAATTATTTTGATATAATCATTCATGTGTGCAGCATTCAGAGTATTATCTCTTTGCTTAGTAAAATGTGATCCGACCTTGTAGTGAGCCAGTGCAGCCGATCATAATGATGAGAAAATAATTTCAAGCAGAATTTAGGCAGAGTTTAACCAGAGGTTTTGTTTGTAGAGACCTGTATGTTACCAGGAGTGTCTGCTGTTTAACCCACATGTGTACCCTGGCTGTCTCTAACAGTACCACCTCTATTTCATAGAATAATACAACAGCTCTGGTCAGAAGGGACTTTTAAAGGTCACCTAGTCCAACCACCCTTAAATGAGCAGAGACATCATCAACTAGATCAGGTTGCTCAGAGCGCCATCCAACCTGACCCTCTGTGTTCCCAGGCATGTGGAATCCACCATTCTCCATGCAACCTGTTCTGGTCTTCCATCACACTCATTGTAAAAACTTTTTTCTTATATCTGATCTAAACTGATCCTCTTCTAGGTTAAAATCATTACCCCTTGTCATATCACAACAGGCCCCGCTAAAAAGTTTCTGTCCCTCTTTCTCATAAGCCCTTTTTTAAGTACTGGAAGGTGCTATAAGATTTCCCTGAAGCCTTCTCCAGGCTGAACAGCCCCAACTTGCTCAACCTTTCAACACAGGAGAGGTGCTCCCACCCTCTGATCATTTTTGTGGACTTCCTCTGGACCTGGGAACCACTTTTAAGTGCTCATTTCTATGGAGACAGGTAAGAGGGTATCATTCTTACTGAATCTGCCTGTGTCACCTAGAAGAGTTAGTATCAAACAGGCAAAAGACGTAACTGTTCACTTGCAAGAATATTCTAGAAATGTGAAGAATAGTGAGAATTTGAACTTCACACCACGCCATGGTCACCAAGTAGGGGCTTGTCATAAGCTACAGCAGCATCAGAAGAGATATATGTAATTTTCCTACCAATTCTGGGTTTTACATCATAAATCATTAACTACCCCTGCATGTCTCTGCTTTTGTTACTGAGATTCCCAAATGAATTCGTACCACAGTGGTGTATATAAAAAGAAACAGGAAACATACACTGTTCCTTAATGTTCATTCAAAATGTCATTAGAGACTTCACATAACCATTATGCTGCTGATTTTCCCACTTCATCTTTCTCTGTCCTTACTTTACTAGTCATGGAATTATTGCTTGTTATGTATATATTTTTTGTCTATGAAGAACTCTTTATCTTTCCATAGTTCCTGTCAAAAAACTGTCCTTTTTTCCAACCTTTATTGTTGGTCTTTTCTTCTCAAACTAGCAATATGAATTTCAAGAACAATGGCAATTTTAGATAAATTAAAAGCAGCAATATTTTTAAACACCATTACATATATATCTGAAAACATGTAAATGAAGAGAAAATTATGTTTAGTTTTGCAACAAAATTTTAAATTTTTTTTGCGTTTTTTATATTCTACATTTATCCATTTAATGATGGTTAATAGCTTGGAACCAAGAAGGAATTTTCTTATCCATGTATAAATTAAAATTATCTATTCTTTTTTTCCCTCAGATTAAAAAAGAAGTACTCTAAACGGGAGTTGAGCAAGCAAACAGAGAAAAAAGTTGTGATCAAACATCTCTCTTTAAATGATGCACAAGTATATTACATGAAATGACCATAATGATAGCTAATTCATATTATAAAACATGCCATTTTTCCAGACTGGGTAAAAACTGAAAAATGAATTCTCCTTTCTGTCTTATAAAGTTCATTGAATTAAAACTTTTCCTTAAAGGAAACCACATTATACAATCGTTTTTTAATGTAAAAAATGTAACAGACAAGTATTGGTGAAGTGTGTGCTTGATAAATCTTGTTATACAATGGAACAACCCTACTGTCTTCTGTGCACATTACCTTTTGAGAAAAGTTAGTTATGCATGAGAGTATCCTACAAATTTTGAGATGAAACTAAGCCAGAATCCTGTTCATATTATTCATACATGACTTGTGGTTCACCGAACTGTAACAACGCAAGCCATTTCGCAAAGTCCTTTAATGTTAAACTGGCAGGGCCACTTTTGCAAGGCTTTTCTATGCCAGCTCAATCCTTGATCTCTTTTGTGTAGAAATGCCAAGAACATCAACTTTTGTTTATGAGTTCTAATAGTCATTCTTTTCCATTTGAGAGCAAGTCTGAAAAGAGCATGCAGCCTCCAATTCTTTGTCTCTTGTAGCTCTTAGCATGATACTGAAACATCAGAAGTAATTAAACAAAATTGTATTGTAAATCCCAAGATAAAAGTGTGACTAATGATTAATTCTCTGGTATTTTGTCAAAACCCTCCTCATAATTTCAAAGCTCTAGTCAATATACACATAGCTAATTTTCCCTAAGTAAATTTTTCTTTCCACTAGGAAAATGTTTGTGTGCTGCTTAATAAATAATTTCTTAAAGTTCTAAGTATAGAGTTTCTGTAGTTGTTTTTCTTTACTATTTTGATCAAAACTCTGATTTTCAAAAGAGTGTGTATTTCGAGAGTCACACTAAGGGATTTGATTTTTACATATATATGTATTTCATTCTTGCATCAAGAAGATGAAGAAGACATTTTCTGTAAAGGTATAAAAATCTAATGCTACCTTTTATCTGATTTTCACTTCAATTAAAAGACAGGTTTTTTTTTCAAAAAAAGAGCTTTCAGAAATATGCTTCTTAAACCATAAGTGCACAAAGAAAACAGATACAGTAAATGCAATTTTCCAGTCTCCTTTTCTGATATATACTTATTACACATTAGTTATTAAACTATTACCTTGCTGTCTTTCTTTCAAATCCCCAGCTATTCTTACATCTCATTCTGTAGCCCATGTTATCTGTTGCTATGTACATGTCTTTGAATTCAAACTACAAAACTAAGCCAATAGATTCAACTAATTTATTGAACTACAATGCTTTCATCTAAGCAGGGCTTTTAATGGTCCACATAGTAACAAATTTCACTGGGTATTTTAATGAAAATTTTTTGTCTATTGAATTTTTTCCCCCTCTGTTAGTTTTACCTGACTGTATTTGATGGTCAATTCTGACACACTCTGTTTTTTATATTTTTAATATTGATTAGAATTTTCAATCTGAATGAGTTTTCAAAGACACTGAAATTAATCAGCCTTTCAACAACAATGATCAAAAACTATATGAAAAATTTAATTTTTTACACTGCAATATGAAATCAGGAGAATTTCAGTTTATTCCTTTGGCTACATTAATTTATTTATTTTGCCTCTATTTTGTTACCTTAGATATGCATTTATTTTCTAGACATAGAAATAAAAATGCACAACAACTTACAGTACTCAGAGACTCAGAGTCCACTGTGAACCAGAAAACGTTTGCTTTTTTTTTTTTTTTTTTTCTACAAACGTCATTGAAAAGTGGAACAGGTTGTGCAGAGCATTGTGGAGTCTCCATCTGTGGAGATTTTCAAAACAGTCTGACTGGACATATTCCTGAGCAACCTCCTTGTTCAGGGAAGTTTGGCCGAAATTATCTCCAAGGATCCCTTACAACTTCAGCTACTCTATGTGTCTCTTTTACTTTGCATGCCATTCAAGATGTTAAAATATCCTCTTATTGCTCTGCTGAGATTGAGACAGAGACGAGACCACAAAAATAGCAATCTATTTCCAACTTGTTTAGACTTCAATCAAAATTTTATAAGTAAGGAATCATATTTTACAGAACAAGGGACTTCTAAGTTGTCAAGAGGAATAAATGTGAAATGAATTGTATCATGGCAATATCATGTTTCAAATAAGTTCACATGAGAAACTTGCAGACTACCTGTTGCTTGAAGATCCAATGCTGAAGAAGAATGTGAATGTCTATGTTTAAGAGGAAAAAGTCAGTGTAGAATTCTCCTCGTTCAGCCTTAGAGACCTATCATAGACATATATTTGACTGAATTGCTCTCTGTAAGTTCCTTTCCTAATTAGGAAAGGAGAGAAATAGACCTTTCTACAGAAAAAAAAAATTGGATTCTGTTTCAGATATTGGCATTAAATTAAGATATGTTGTGTCTTTGAAATTTGTGGTTTTGGTGTTGATTATAAACAAAATCTAAGGTGAAAGCTCAGATTTAAACAACAGACATCTCTCTTCCAAGGCCCAGAGACCTTAGGGAAGGTCAACCTTTCAGAAAGTTGTTATCAATTTGGGTGTATAGCTAATTGTTCCTTTACCACATGTACTCATTTAGAATTTTTCTGTAATGCCACTCTGAGTTTGCTTTTCATTTATACCGCAGAAATTACCCTGGTAAGCTATGACACAGCTCACTTTAATTCAGGAATGGCAAACAGAAATAAACCAAACAACATAAACCCCAGTAATACCTAAATTTTGATTAACTTTCAGAGACATGGGGACACAAAAAAGAGCTGGAACGTGTCCTATGTGTCACATGTATAGTCAGCCTAGAAGGAATTAGCCCTACTTGCAAGACAATCTGTATCTGGAGGCCCGGAATGATCCTGGTATTTAATGCCTTAGGTGGTGCAGAGGTCACCAGATTAGTACATAAGTTTCAGGAATAGATGGGTACTTAGAGAGAAATTATATCTGACTATGTTTAGACACCTACCAAGACAACAGATCTGTACAGCTCAGCAACAACTATTTCTGGACTTTATAGATAACTTCTGGAAAAAAAAGGTGATTCAGACAAAGATTTAGGTGCATGTTGTGAAGGTACACATCTATATACTTACATAGCCCTGCTACACACCTTGCAGTGTCTACTAATAGAGGTTTCCATCTCTTACAACCCTTTTAGTATCTAAGTTTAGGTCAAACAGAAATAATATTTTAAATTTTAATTGATGGGAATTTCTAAACTGTATGTTCTTCTTCAAACCTCATGTCCATTTACTGTGACTGGTTGCCATTTATCCCATTTGTCACAGTTCTCTGAAATATGTAAATATTTAATTATACAGACAGATGTCTATAGGTACTTATAGAAATTCTAGGACATTTAATTTCTATTAAATTCATTGAGAATTAGGTATTTTGAACATCATGTCAAGCATCCCCCTAAACCTTGGTAGGAATAATAGAATTAGTTCATGATCAACGGTGTTGATCTTTAGCTAGACAACATCCTGCTGCAAAAAGTTATCAAATTCTTCGGAAATATCCACAGAAATAAGACCTGAATATGAACTGCATCCTGCTTTGAAAGAAACATCTTCAAAGGAACTCCTTGTTTCCAAATCCAATTCCAGTCCTGAAACCAATATTAAATATATGCATAGAGAGCAACCTGGGAATACCCTAGAATAGAATTGTGAGTGTTACAAAATTTCAAGGCTCCAAGATCTATGTAAATGTCAAATACCAAAGAATTTTGCTTCTTCACTTTTCTTCCTTAAAAAAAATATAAATATAAATATATATATATATATATTTCAGATTGGAAAATTTATCTCAAGAACTAAGTAATTTGGGGGCAATTTCACAGGGCCAGTCTTGCAGCATTTACTCAAGCAACAGTTTCTCTTCCTTCACTGGTATTTGTTCAGTTACACATCACTGTCTTTCGCAAGCATGCTCTTCTAATGCTACTTCATTTTTAGTTATTATTAGAAGTAGTATCAGCAGTATTTATGTTAGGAATGCTAATACTGAATTAAATCAGTATTCAGTCAGTGGCAAAGAGGCAGGAAGGGCATTTGCTTGCAATTCCGGCAAGAGCATTTTATTGCATACTCCCCTAACGAAGGATGCAGAGGCAAATACACAGAACATGGCTGCTCAGGCCAGGGGAAAGGTGGGATCAGGGAGCAGGAACCAATGGGAGAGCTCTGGGGGAGTGACCAGGCTGACAGACACCCGCGGAATCCAAACCGGGACCGGCCATCCCAAGGAGCAGTGCACCTCGGGCGGGGAAGATCCTCTGGCCACCTCAGCACAATATAAGTTCATGGGCCACCACAGAATGCAGGTTTCATCATGAAGTTAATTGAAACAAAACTCTAACTCCAAATAACTCAAAGCTTTGTTGAAGCCTACATCCAAACTCACAGTTGCATTACATAGAATTTGTGTGTGCTTTTTATCTGAAAAAAGTGACATAATTTACCTCCACCTTCTACCTTTTCCATTAAAAATAAATAGTGTATCTATTTTTACTATGATATGACAGAATAAATAATTACTTTTTTCCCCCTCTAGTACTTGTTAAACCCATAGAGAAACTGTTGAACTTCAGGAATTTCAGGAATTATCCTGGGGCTCTTTATCACCTCTAATTTCCATTGAATGATCTAAAAATTGATTATACTATCTAGAGTATGTTTGTGCTAATCCTCATTTCTAATGAATATTTCAAGTAGTAAACACCTTATAAATATCAATATTGAACATTTACATTTAAAGTTAATACAGAATAACACTCTTTTACAGAGAAACTTTCTCAAATTTATTCTCAATTTAAAACTCAGGTTTTCTTGAAAGAAGTCTGCAGTTTTATTTTTTTTCCACACTTTCTTCTTGAGCTTTTAAGCCTGTAACATCATACGGGAGAAGAGAGGATGGGATTTTATTGACACCAAAATGTCTCTCCCAAAGCAAAAGGCATAATCTGTTCCCCAGTAAAAGGAAAATATATGGTAATGATCCCATGTTTACAGCCACGTCTTGTTTTATAATTCATTTCCTCAAGAATGGGCACAAAAATATTTGAGAGATTAGTTACAAAATATATTCTGTTTCTTATGAAATCTGTTCAGTTTTATAGGTATGAAAAGAGACATCAGACATAAGTAATGCCAGGATTGAACAGTTCTGCAAATGCTGCATATAAGGTACAATAGCAATATTCTATTTGTGCCCAAATGTAACATCTTTGTTAAAGCTCTAGACTCCAACTCCACATAAAATTATCTGATAAGAAACATGGATAGAGGCAAGGGAAATTAGGCTTTGGGTGGGTCCAAAACAGCGTTTCCTTTTTTTTTTTTTTTTTGACCTCCAAAGAGTGGAAATCATTTTAACTGCTAACACATCACCAGAAAGAAAACCAGAAATATGCCACTTGTCTTTAGTCACTACTAAACTAGGAATCAAACTATAGAGTAGAAAGTTACACTCCTTGTATAGTCAAGAGGGAGGCAGAACCCTCCAGCTAATGATTAACACTACAAAAATATCTCAGTCATAATTTAAGGTGCTAGACTTAGAGGCACAGATTATGTTTAATGCTCTTAAAGTAGGAATGCCATTTATATTGGTAGGCTGGTAGTAAAAAAGCTGTTCCTCAAAGAGTTTCTTTTTAGTAGCTAAGGATGAAATCCAAAGAGCTAACGAGGCTTCTATATAACTCAGCTGAGATCTGAAATACAAACTGAGCAATCTAGTGAGCAGTCAGCTAGCAGCTCAGAAGTCTGCAATCTGTTGTCACCACAGAATCTACTTAGAACATTACATTTATAAACTTGTCAAAATCCTGAGATACCTGAATATGTAAGCACTATCTTGTGCATGTGAACTTGCATAAGTAGAATTGTATGTACCTTATTCAATCCTGAGTAGTATTTCCTGAATTAGGAGAAAAAAACAAAAATATTTTGTAGCTCAGTGATGAGTGGACTCTTACAAGGGCACATTTCCACTCTGCCATTTCTTATTGGATAACTGAGGTAGTTTCCTGTACAGAATACTCCCCGCTGGAAAGTCAGCTCATAGGGTGTCTTTAAAAAGAGATCTGAGGCTGTGTTTTCCCTACATAATACCATAGGATCCAAATCTTTTCCATGTTCCTCCAATAGTAGCATTCCAGTCACATGACAGGGCAGTAATGTAAGGAGATGCCACTGCATTATTCAAGATGATCCAAGTCTGTGTACTCGGCATTGATTATTAACTTGAATATTTCACTGAAGTCTTAATAAGCAGATAGTGACTCAGGTTCTAGAATTTATCTGGGCAACAGTGGATTAGAACTGCTTGTCTGTGTTGCACTGCATGATGGAGAAAGGCACTGATGTGCAATTTGTGAAGGTGGTTTAATTCTCAAAGCCTTGGAACTTAATTTAGCTTCCTTTTTTAAATCTGGCTTGTATATATTTAGTAAACTGAACAGTTAGCAACCTTCTATCTTTTAGTACACAGACCATGAAAAGAAATAATATGTTATTACTGGGATGAGCCACAGAAGACAGTATGAAATTAGAAATAATTCCTTAGAAATTAAAGGATATTGGAATAAAATCAGACAGACTAGTACTGTGTTGGATAGCATGCTGTATGCTATCTAATATTCAGTACTTAGAGACAGCGTATGGTTGAGATGGACACACAAAGTAGTCTGAATAGTATGTCTTTTTTCTCCTCCTTTTATTTTTCAGTGACTAAGCAGACAATATATAATATCTGTAGATTATAAAAGTCCTGCAATTTAAATAGTAAGCATTCTTTTGCATGTTAATAAAATATCACCCAGTATTAAATTGGTATTAAATTAGCACAGAACATATATGTCAAGTTATAATTCAAAAAAAACCAACTAAAAATATGATAAAATTCATGTGATGTGTTGCCAAATTCACGTGCAGATTGAAATAAGTCTTCACAGACTTCATTTGCCATTCACTAGTCAGATACGTTTTTCTGTTGTTTTAACAATATATTTAATGAAAAAGAAAAGCAAAACATCTCCACGTAAATAATTGAAGTACTGTGTGTGAAACAAGAGTGTTGCTGATCATATATTACTGTGCCCAATTCTGTTTAAATACATTGAGGAAGAAAAAGCTACTACTTATGAAAAGAATTTGCTACCTATTACTACTGAGGTAAAGTTCCTCCAGATGGTTTTTTTTGAAGTGCATCATTATTTGTTTTGTGATAATGTAGGGTTTTTTAAAATTTTGTTTTGAAAGATGAGTATGAGAAGGTAATACCTCTTTCTTTAAAATCTACTCTTTTACGTGAGCAAGCTCTCAAGTTATATCCTGTAGTTGTTGTGCTTCTTATTTTGGAAAAGGAACATCTTCAAGGGATCAATTGTCTAAATTCTTTGTTTGAAACAATGTCAAAAGACTGTTTAGTAGAGATTTAAATATATATATACATACATATATATATATACACATACATATGTATACCAACCAGAACTAGTAAGATTATTTAAGTACCTTGAGCAGGATAATCTGCAGACCTCTGCTGACAATATAGCCTTTTTCTATGACAGCATGTGAAGCTTACTGTTGGTCTGTAGGTCTCTTTTTGTTTGGAAATGATCCTGTGCCTATTTAAAATTTGTTTTCAGATAAAAGGTTTAAGTAATTTCATCCATTTGATTAAGGGAATTTAGGACATTGTGGAAATTGTTCTAAATTGTTCTACTGAATAATTATTATTTGACATCATACAAAAACTCTGGTCTCAGGTATTTTTTTAGCCAGCCTTGGTTACACTCAAAATGCCTACATGTGCTTCAGGAACTAAATTTCTGAATGCAGTGCAGCATTTTTACTTTGGTGGGTTTGTTTTGTTTTGTTTTGTTTTTTTTTTTATCTAGGAAACAAGCTAGCCAATATCTTAATTGCTTAAAATAAACAGTAATTCTTTGCTTAAAATAATCCCAAGAACCCAATAGATCCAGCACTACAGAACAGTTTTGGAAGTTCCAGCATTTTCCCTATGATCACCTGACATATTTTGCTGTAGATAAATCCTCCCTCACATCTTGGGAAAATAGAAAAAGAGGAAATGTTCAGATGCAAGTGTAACAAAGCAGCTGGATATTAGTTGCTTTTATTCTATATCTTTACTAAGAAAGAAGTTAAAATGACAGCCATTTCAAAGGGGCAGATCACAGGCAAGCACAGATTTGATTTTGAATGGATGTCACTCCCAACTGAAAGTCTGGGTTTAATACCATGTATTGGGAACTTAAATATCACGCTGTTTATAAGAAGCAAGAATCAAAGCACATAACCCATCCAAATGGAATTTAGCTGCTATTAAAAAGGATGCTTTCAACAGTCAGTAGCTTCTGTTCCTTTAATAATTTGCACAGTTTCTTAAAATCTACAAGCCAGCAACCATGGAAACTTACAGCTTTTTCTCCCACAATAAGCCAATCTTTTTTTCATCTGTTTGTTCCATGGAAATTTAAATGAAAATAACCTTCTTAGTTATTATCTTCATTTCATTCTTTTTAATAAAGAGTATTAGGTGTGTCTTAAAGATTTGTTTTGAATGGCACCAACAACTATCTCACCATATAACAGATGTGAAATGATTAACCAAAACACATCAATGTTTATTTCCTTTGTTTCATCTTATTGTATTTTTCATGAAAATCATCTGTTTTTACATTTCTTTCTATATTGATCAGTAAATATTTATTCTGCATTGTTATCTGAAGTCAAGAGATCGAAAATTATGATCTATTAAATATTTCCTTTGAAAATATTTTTAAAAATAGTTCTCAAATTCTCCTATGAGTTAAAAAGTAGCAATTTGTCTTCTTTTTAATTCTCTTCTACATCACAACAACTCAAATTGAGCTACATTCCTGACTGAAATCGGCTAGCATCTCTTATTCAGAATGACAGAGCTTCTTTGAAATCCACAAAAGAAACACTTGGGCTTTCAGGATGATATAAAACTGAATTGCTTTCCTGATTATCTCTTGTAGGTATAAATCTCTTTTTACTTGCAATCAAGTAGGACCTTGAAAACCAAGAGAATCTCATGTAATTCTTTGAAAAACTTGAGTTAGTTTTGCTCTTTGATATACCATGACTCATCTTCAGGTAAGCAACAGGCTTCCCAGTGCTATGGACTCTTTGATTCTATGATTTAAATGTGGGATGATTTTCTGATGGTGTATAATCAACAAAATATTTCCTGTCCAACTTCAATTGTAAAAAGCAGGACAGTGGGGAGAGGAAGCTGCCCTTTTGTGAGAAAAGACTGTGAGTGCACGAAACTCTGCTTAGGAACAGGTGTTGAGCAGGCTGAGAGACAATGGGTTGGGATTAGAGATCAGATCAATGTGGGCATTATCATTGTAGATGTCTTCCAGCTTATGAAGTTGCATTATAGTTGCAGGATCTGCTCCTCATTGTAGAACTTAATTATCCTAATATCCACTGAGAGGGAAGCATCACAGAGGAGAATCAACCAAGATAGTTTCATGGAGTGCATTGATAACAACTTCCTGGCAAAGGCAATTGAAGAAGCAAAAAGGGGAGATTCTTTGCTGGAATTCCAGATAAGGGATAAGTCCAGCTCTTAAGTGAACGGCCCTTCCTTTGGCATTATTAGCACTGTGGTCTAACCAACTTCTTCCCCTATATTGTATACTTGTGAAACATAGTCTCACCACTCTTGTCATAAATAATTTATTCCCACCAAGAAGGAGAAAATTCTTTTTTACAAAAAGTAGTGCGTAATACAGAACAAAAAGCTCCAAACTTGTTTGTATAGTCAATATTTTTTATTTTATTCCGGTTTGACCCTCAGTCCAGTACTAAGAGCTTCATGAGTAACATAACCAGGAGCAACCATATTGACTTCTGGTTTTGCTTTTGGTTATTGAATTTTGTCTTTCCAGAACTTTATGAAACGTTACATCTGTAGTATCAATTCTAAGAATAACTATTTGGTTTTAATAGCAAAATTGCTGATAGAGAGGGTATTATAAAAATCCACTTATTTCCACTCACTAAACTGTTTTTTTTTTTAAATTCAGTACAAGGTAGGTACTTCATTATAGTAAATTTAGATTCAATAACAATTTCAAATGTAATATTTTTAATAAGAGAGACCTCAACAAATATACAACATGAACAAAACACATTGTAGAAATAATCAAAGGAAAATGTAAAATGATCTTCATACCCATTGACAAGTAAATCTCTGATCTGTAAACCTAATAAAATCTTTTTGTTTCAATATTGTTAGCAATTTCCTCATATGACTATCAGCATAACAGCACAATAAGCAATCTTGGGAACCCTTTTGCAAATATTTATGAGTGATCATGCTAGTTTTGTCCGTGGATAAATTCACTTGACTTTCTGTTTACCTTTTCACAAAGATGCCTCCTGGCTGGAAGATACGTAATGTCACCTTAATTATGTTCTTGCTTTGGTAGCATAAATTATTTATGCTTTAACATATTTATATTTAGCCTTCTCTAGCTTTCATTTCTGACCTCCAGTGTGTGATCTCTGTGAGGAAGCACAGCGTTAAGGTGTATGACCTAGCAATGTTTACTGGTTTTTTACCTTGTCATATCTCTTTGTAACACAGATCATTGAGACTGAGCAGCTAAGCTAGCCAGCCCATGAAGTTGTAAAGGTGAGACTGTTCTTAGTTGCTTTAAGTGGATTAAGATTTTATGCAGATCAAGAAGGTCATTCCAGCTGCTACATCTACTTCATGATAAGTGTACAGCTCTGGGGATTGCCAACAGGCAAAATGTAGATTGTCAAAGCTAGATCATTAAATCAAAAATTGTCATCATGAGACTGAGTGTCTTAGGAGAACTAACAGTTATAGTGCACCTCTTCCCATTAGCTTTAGGAACTGGGAGCAGCCTGTACTTGAAGGAATTACAAGACTGGATTTCAAACTGATGTTCCAGTACCTGAAAAAAACCATTTCTTCTTCTGTGCCCTTTTCCCAGAGTCAGTTTTAACAGCATCAGCCTCTCAATTAACTGCAGTTCTTGAGTTAGGAATCAGAAAATTACGGAACTCAGATGCTTCTGAAGCTATGGAAAAGATCACTCCCAGCAGCAAATCCAGCAGATCCAAAATGCAGTTGAGCGATTTGTTTAGAGCACCTGTAAAGTAATTTTGACCAATCTGATACAGCATGCAAAACAAACTATTCAGTTGAAAGTGTAGATTGCTTTATATTTATACAAATATTATATATAATTGCTTCTGCAAATGGATTTGGGAGGTGGGAAAAACTAAAAAAAATCCAAACCCCCAAACTACATTTATATTCCCATTTGATATCTCTGCAATTCATATTGTGTTTAATAATAGTAAATGTACAAACAGTGGTTTGTACTAACGCAGTCATATTCTGATTCCCAACATGAGTTGGGAAATCAGTGATTTCAACATTTTTCAGGACAATGGTTGAAATTAGTGAACTAGGCTCAGGCTCCTCATTATTTCATGATAATTTCAGGCCTATCTTACTCAGAGTTCCTAAACAATACTTACAGAAGTTTAGGAGAGCTACCCCCCCCTAGCCAGTAGGACTGTTTTGACTATCACATCTAATCAGGACTTCCCTGGAAACAGTTTCAGCTTCTAACATTCTTGACGCTCCAAACTAAAATGATTATGAAATATGAATGAATTTTGCTGTAGAATCCATTTCTAATCTTTTAAGAGAGACATTGTTTGGCTAAACCTATAAAATTATTCTGTCTTCCATTTGTTAAAGGAGAAATGAAGAGCAAATGAGAAGAGAAGGAAAGGTGGAAAAAAGGTATGCATATATAGAATTTTCCTGTGATGATGCCTGTGTGGGACATAATGAAATGACATTTAGCTTGAACCTTTTGAAGAATCAGGCAATCTTCTTAGCTTGAACATAGATGTAGACCTAGTTTTCTCCCTTTTGCCACTGTAGATTTCCCTTCACCACAAAAAATCCCCAAATGAAAAATAAGACTACCTATAACATCACACTCCCAATCCATAACAAAGAGCTCTGGACTGAAGGTGGAGGAGAGCAATGTCTAAAGTTATTCTATTACAGGAGTAAGATTCATAGCTATGGGCCATTTCTGAAATGATGCCTCCCACGCTTCTGAGTCACGCTGTTGCAGTTGACATTTGAATTATTTCTCAAAGAATACTTCTATGACAGGAATAAGCAGAGCTATTTCTGTTGATTAGAACAAATTTGAGTAAATAAGGGACAAAAATGAGATTCTGCAAATCTTGGAGATTACACTTACAGGACTCATTAAAAAAAATCCTAATTTTTTTTTTTTTGGTGGTTGCATGCTAAGTTTCACACATATGGAATGTCAAAGGCAAGCTATTTTCTCATTACAGAGTTAATAACACATGAGATATTATATCTGAAAAGTGAGAAGCAAAATTATTTCCCTGATCAGGTGATTATCATTCTGATTACTCACTGATGGTTGAAAATTCAGAAGATGAAGACCTCTAGGAGCAAGAATAAAAATATATTCTAACTAGAGATGAGAATCTGTAATAATAGCCTTGGATAATTCCATTCTGGTGTAATTTCTTCCAACTTTCAGTTCTTGAGGATAGTTCATGAGTATACTACTCACTGCTGAATTATTCATTTATAGTCACAAATTGTAGAGGCTCTGGAGGTGATAAACTGTTCTGTACGAGGCTCTGCTCCTGTCAGGACATATGCAACATATGGAAACTAAACTGAGTGATGTTTTGTCTCTCTGACAGGTCAAGCCTGATATACTGTTGTAAAAACATGATATATTCACTCAGTCAGGCCTCTCACAATAAAATGGTGATCTAATTTTGTAAGTATAGTCAACAGTGCTGCTTACATTTTCTACATGGTGTCATACACAACAGTAATCTAGAGCACGCCCTTTTACCATTTCTGGATTCAATGCAATTGTTTTATTGCAATTTGCGCTTCTACTGACCATACTCTAACAATCACACTTGATGAAAATATTAAACATTCAAACTCTGCATCTACCTCTTAGGTCTTTGAGGAGAAATTTAATAGCAATTTCCCACTTCAACATGACAATAATTTGGAAGTGACTGACCTTGACCCTTTGTTCTTCTATGTGTAACTTAACGGCAAAAGACTCAGCAGGACAGTTATGAGTATGCATAACATTAAATATAATCTCAAGATATTTCAAAGGGAGACATAAAGATATAATTCATCCTATGAATTGTGTTCTGGAGGAGACAAGATATACATGTACATGAATGTCTTCTCCGAAGTCACTGGCCTTACAGGACATGATCAGTGTGTTGGTTATACAGTGCTTACGCAGTGCAGATGCACACAGACGCCTGTAGGCTATAACCATGTAATGCTACTTAGTATACTCCAGATCTATACCCAGGTTAGCTCTCAGTAAGAGGTTTTACTGGAATCAGTTGTACCTATTTAAGATGGTCAGCAACGTAGTGCTGGCCAACAGTGACTACAACAGCCAACTCCTGAGAGAAGGTCATATTTCCCTGCCAAGATAAATTGTGAATTTTGTCTACTTACCTGAGGAAAGTGCTAAAGACATTCGCATTATAATATATTGTAATAAAATATGTTGCTGCAAAAACAGATGGTGCTGCCCTTATAAGTCTCTTACCCCTTATGAAATAAACTGTCTTAGAAGGTACACTGCTGAGGTGTCTTTCCCTGAGCAAGGCAGTGTGGGAACAGAGCTATACGAATAAGGGCTAGGAAGCAGGAACACAGCCAGAAATGTATGCACCAATGACTCATTTACAGGATGAAAAATCTAATAATCTGATGACTCTTCAAAAAGTCCCTGAGTCTACTGCCCATCTGTTTTACTTGCGTGCACTTAATGATGAGGGAATTGTCCTATTCGTTCTTACAACTGCTTCTGGGGTTATATTCAGACTCTTTTGAAAACCATCATGTTACTCAGGGCAGAATCTAAACAGCATTTTGAGTCTGCTGTAAGGGAAGACCACTAGTGGTCAGAGCCTGACCACTCATTGCCCCAAAGACCACTGATAGCTACACAACTTTTAGGGTCTGTGTGTCCAGGTTTAAAATAGCAGCCAGCTGCCACTGTGCACCAAATCTGACAGAACAGCCTTATCACACATGCACAGGGAACACTGCATTGAACAGACTTGGGCTCATTGTGCATAGAGGCATAAAGCCACCTTACTTTCTTCCCAGGGGAAGGTAGAACTGCAGGCAGAGTTATTTGCTAACTTTAATGGTGTAACTGTGTAGCTGGGTAATAATATATTGTCTTTGCTAGTAATAGACCATAAGCTCTGTACTGAGTTTGCCTGGCTTCAGGGCTGAGGCTTGTCAGATCTGCTCTGCCTGAAGTTGTCTTGATCTGCCTACAGCTTTGTTTCACTTGATTTATCTGTAGCAACAATTTCTCTTAGAGACCAGGTATTTATGTCTAATTTGTTTTACTTTTGCTGTTGTTGTAAGGTAAAAACAATTTTATATATATAGGAGTTATTAGTTCTTCTGTGTAGAATGAGAAGCTTATGACTCTAAAATAATGATGTAGAGAAGAGGAATAGAGGTCTGGTACAATAATATTCTTGAGAGGTGGGAACTGGGGATGTATCACAGAGAAGTACAGCAATGGGACTTAAAGGGATACGGTGCAGGGTGGCACTGGAGACTCCACAACTATGAACAACTTAGTGATGACCATTTAAAGAAATACAGACCTGGAGCAAAACTGATATTGTCAGCAGAAAGAAAATAAATGTATATTTATATGACATATATAAAGGGCAACATATATAGTAATTTATAGCAATTTTGATACAACAAACTGTAATTTCTTGAAGAAACAGAAAAAGCACTTAAAAGTGTGTCAATAAACACATAGAAAGGACCACAAGTGGTTCCTAGATTGAGGAAGAAGCCATTAACATGAACATCACTTTCCTCACAACAAAGGACTCCAGCTACAGATGACTCACCAGAGCATCCCCACCACTGCTGCTGTTATAAAACCACCAAGTAACAGGAAGAGGGTGAGCCTGGCACCAGGAAAAGGAGTAGACTGCAAGGAATGTGTACACAACCACTTTAACTACATTGCGATTAATTTTTTCTTCTCTGTAATAATCAGATCTAGCCTAATAATGATTTTTTCAGTTGTGCTGTTAAGATTTCAGAGACATAAACAGCATTATTTGTAATGGGTTTCTTTTTTTGTCCATTCACAAGATTTTGAACATAACAAGAAAACATAAGAAAACAGTCTGTTCAGATTGACTACTATCTACCCCAGAGTGCCCAAATTATTCAATAAATTCTAGTGAATTAAGTAATAATAATGTTATTAACCTTTAACAGAGGTGATATTACTCTTTGAATAATAGAAAGATAGATAAAGCTGTGTTAGTAATTACCACAGTATATTTCCCATGAAATAAAATTTAATAAAACATGGGCCCTGATTCTACCCAAAGTGTTTTGTAATAATTAAATTGCCACCACACTTACTGCTTTTAATGATATTTTATGAACTTTAGTATGTATGTAGAAATTGAATATTTTCTTCTCTCAAGGATTAAAAGCAAAATAAGTTGTTTTTCTGTTTTAAGTCTTACAGTGTACTTAATGAAGGTTGGAATCAAAGAGATTTGCTAAAAATACATCGCCTAAATAAGAAACCCCCACACTTTGTACTATACATAGAATCTTGTGTGCTTTAAATATTTCTTTTCTACATAATGAAGTACATGTACAGAATGTGGAAACCTTGTGCTGAAACAAGTATTACATGTGCCCATAAATTAATGTGTCCCCTTAGGAAAATGAAATTTCACAATGTAATTACCCCATTTCTTCACTGAAGACATAAAGGAATTTATAGAACTAATTACCCTGATAATGGAGAGGGATTTTTCTTCTCCTCTTTCATTGCAATCTCACCTAGAAGCATGATACAGGAAGATGTAATTCATTGAACTCCACAGTGGCTCTGCTATTATATATTTATTAGAAGAAACTGAGGCATTTTAATAGTTTTCTGTTGAATTTATTCATAAATATTCCCATATAGCAATAAATACAACATTCCAATATAGTACTGGAGATGTTGAAATAAATGTTACTGCTTCAAGTATTCTTCTGCTAATTTTCCAGGTAAAAGTGCTATTAAATGAAAAAAAAACCACTTGGCTTAAGTTACTGTTTTTTCAAGCCTTCTCTTCCACAACTGTTTGTAACACAGTATATGAAGTGCCACATTAATCCTATTCTTTAGCTTAGGAAAGCTTTCACTGAAAATTTTTATGGTTATCCTAAGAATTATACTTAAAGGTAGAAGCTATATGCAAATAGTTAAATATTCATTTTTTCATAATAAAAATTAGAGAACATCTTTCCTTTCATGATCTCAAAACTCTTTTCAAATTGGAACTGTTAATTGTTTAGAGGCAATATTTGCTCTTTAAGACAGTACATATGGGATGGCTAACTAGACAAGAAAGACAACTTTGTATCTAAGGAATGTAATTCCCAAGAAATCTTGTCAACTAAAATAAACAAATGAACAAACAAAATTAAAAAAAAATATTAAAACTTTAAAGAAGGGAATTGAATAAAAGTTTAGATATGCTATCAGTCCTCTGAAAGGTTCCCAAGCCAATATTTGGAGTGGGGAGGGTATCTTGTTTGTGAGTATGTGAGGGTGTGTGTGAGATTTTTAGTTCTGTTTTTTAAAAACACAATTTATAAAACAAAGCAAGAATAGAAAAGTTAATAAAGAGCCCCATATAGAATCACAGAATCACTTTGGTTGGAAAATACCTTTAAGTTCATTGAGTCCGACCATAAAACTACCAAGTGCACAACTAAACCCTGTCCTTAAGCATGACACCTGCATATATTTTAAATATCTCCAGGCCTGGTGACTCAGACACTTTCCTGGACAGCCTGTGTCAATGCTTGATAGCTTTTCCAGGGAAGAAATGTTTTCTAATATCCAATCTATATCTCCCCTGGCACAACTTTGTTCACAAACAACAGGTCCAGGGGAATACCTTCCATAGCTGTCTCCCTCACCCGCTGTCTCAGGAAGTAACCTTCCACACGTTGCAGGAACCTCCCAGACTCTTTCCTCCCACTGTACTGTTTTTACAGCAGAAACCTGGTAAGCTGAAGCCCCCCATGGGGAAAAGGCCTGGCCTTTGTGATACTTCTTGCAAAATATTATTTTATATTTTATAACTATAAAGTATGTAATCTTTTGCCTTTTAATCTGGGTTGGGTGATCTATAGCAGACGTTATCTGTCTTGTTGGTCTTTCCCCAATTCTTACCCATACTCAACCTTATCATCACTACCATCATTCAAAACACTCCATAACATGCACAATTACCCCAACACCTCTCCTTCCTTGCCTACCCCTTCTGAAAATTTTCTAGCCATCCATTGTGGCACTCCAGTTGTGGAAGTCATTCCACCATGTTTCCATGATTGCAACTATATTTCTGCACTATTTAAAAATTTTATTTATTTCTAAAAATGGCAAATCGAAAGCAATCAAAAGAGTTAGACTTCAAAGACATTTAACATCCCCTACTCTTACTGAATTGTAAGGACTAGTTATTATATCAAAGTGCAGACAGTCATAAAAGAAATGTCAGGGAGGACTGGTTTGCCTGAACATCAGTGCTTTAAAATTCAACGGTTAGAGCTGTGCTAGTCATCTTGGGCCTGTGTTATCGTCAATGAAAGAAGCAGGCATCTCCAGAGAGAGATTAATCTCACCCTATGAAAGGCAAGCAAATCAGATCAAAGCAGTCACCCTCTGGAAGTGCATATTTATCTTCAACAACCATAAATGAAGCCTGAGGTGAACTGCTCAGACTTAGATGTCTAACACACAAATGTTAGGTGAAATGAACCTCTAAAATTTACCACTGAAAGCTCTATACAGTATTAACTCCATGTCTTTCTCAACTTTTCTTATTCAACAGCACAAGTCTCACGCAGGAACGTATGAACTTGAGACCTCTAGAACAACAGCTGAAAAAGTTTTGCAGTCAGAGATGAAGTCACACATTCTACTGGGCACTCACAGTGTTCTGAAGGCATTAATTCCCACAGCAGGGAACTTGAGTGAAAATGTCCAGATAATCCTGAGAAACAGATTGCAGTTCCCAAAGGAAGAAGCAAAGACTCAAAATAAAAATAAGATGTTGCTACCAATGTCCCCAGACAAAAAAAAAAAAATCTTTTTTTGACTTAGAATCTGGTGTTAAAATGAATGTTTGACTAGTAGTGTCTAGGAGACTCGTGAGATCAGAAGACCAGGTGCTGAAATTTTCAGCATTTACAAGGGAAGCAAAGGAACAAGAAGCAAGAAACAAGAAAGGAAGACTGACCAAAAGTAAGCCTTTCTTCTTATTCCCTACAAATACATCCAGAAACAGTGAAAGTATGATACAGAAAGATGGTCACTAAGATCATTTTAACTGCCTGACACAGAAAGAGTTAAAATTTTAAAATTTACATTTATGAAAGTTACAGAGGAATGTTATTTTAAAGTTAACACCAAGACTCATCATTAAACGTGATTAAAAGTGTTTGCTGATATCCTATTGACAGTGTTGGTAAAGGCAGCTTTTGCAAAAAGATCTACATCTCTCAAGCAATGCTCAAGCAACTGAAAAAAATATATATACAAAATTAAGCAAACAAACATACAAACAAAACAACATCAATAAAAAAGAAACTAAGAATAAAACACCCCAAACTCATAAATATTTATAAAATTTTCTGGGAATATTTCTGACCTATAATAGAATAAGTTGAAACTTTTGGAAAATAGATTGAAGCAAGTAAAGAAAAAAAAAAAAGAAACTTTAGAAACATATTCCTTCATTTTTGGTAATGAAAACACTCATTTTTTCCTATATAATAAATGATGTGTTTATATAAATACTGAATCTCTGACACCAATCCAAAACAATTAACATCTATATCAATCACAAATTATATTTTAATTTGTTCAGATACTTGACATCTTTCAAAGATTTTGATCTAAATTATTTTTAAAATTTCCTTGAGTATGACTTCCCTTGAAAACTACATTTTGATGGAAGAAGAAAACTTTGGAACATCTAAAAGCTTTTGAGTTCCAGAGATGGTGTTTTCATGTAAAACAAGCAAAAATCTGTGAGCTTAGTTGGGCAGGGAGAGAAATGTCTGCTTTGTGCTGTTTTCCTCTCTGTAGAGCTAATCGTTTAGGAGAGAGAAGTAAAAAAATATTACAAATTAAATGGGAAACAAGAGTCTGTTTCTAAACTCCAAAAGGCAACAAGAGTTGAGACTACAATTTTCCGTAGTAAAAACATTTACAAAGGAAATGATGTGGCCTCAAAATAAGAAAAAGTAGTTCTCAAAAATCTAGTGGAGGAAGAAAATATCAATAAGATCAGAGACAAGTACAAAATGCTGTTTATGGACAGGAACTAATTTTAGTGGTTTTAGATTACTCATTCAGAATATTCAAAGGAAAAGAAAAAATGGGTGGTGGTGATATTTTTAGATTACAGGGTAAATGAAATCTTGCTTTATTTAAGGGTAAATTATCATAGATGTAAGAAATTTCAAACCCAGATTTAGATGGCTTTGTAACTCTGAAATTTTAAAATTTTCAGACAGTATTTTATAGCAGCGATATTGATGCAAATCAAATTCTAATTCCTAAAATTCCCAAAAGGAGAAGAAACAAAAATATTTGTTGCATAAATTGTTGACTTTCAGTAGTTTGTCCAGCTTTGTTATTTAGTAGATGTGGCCTCTACAACTGCTCTAATATTTTATCTAAATTTACTTCTGTATTCTAAATTTTGTGCCCCTTGGCCTTCATTTATACAATCCTTAATATTTAAAACATTTGGTGGACGGGTGTAATTCTACCCTATCTATATTCTATCTCACCCCAAATCTAATTAAAAAGAAAATCTTGTCCTCATTTGCCTCTCTTAATTCCTTCACCCTCCCACCATCTCCATTACTGACTTTGTGGCTGAACACTCTAATTTAAATTGGATTAATCATCTGCTTTTTGCACCAGTATAGGCACAATTTATTTCATATATTGTTTTTATCTTGCATTACTTCATTCTTTTATGTCTGTTGGAAATAGAATATATTTTCTCAAAATAAGTTTCATCATAATGATTGCAGAAAAACATGCTTTGAATGCTGACTTAATCCATAGGTCATAAAGAATTCTTGTCCTTCTGAGAAGAATAACTTTCCAAATTTTTATGGAAAGAGCATTGATGTATACTTCCACTCACTTACTATTTGACATAATGATCATTTGTGTATTATTGTGTGATTACAACCAATCATGATCAGTTGTGTGAAAAACTCTTAGTAAACAGTAGTCACAGTAAATATAGATCAGAGATGTGGTCTGACTATTTGATAGACTTTGTTCAGAAAATTCTCTTTTAGCCTTGCTTGGGTACTACAGTAGAAGTTTCAATGTATCAGCAGACAGATGAATATATAGACTGGAAAAAATTAGATTCTAATTTTTATAGTGTGGAATAGAAAGTCACATCCAGGGAGCAGGAGTCAAACATGCTGATATGTGATGTAAAATGAAAAGAAAACTGGTGGAAGGAGAATGAAAACTTTAAAGTGTTAAAGAATATCTGCCTGTGGCAGACTTGAGGAAGCAAATAAATGACAGGCAATTGGGACTGAAACAGAAACTTTAAGGGAGACAAGATGGGGCACAGCGGGCAAAAAAAAAAAATTAAGACAGAAGAGCACATGTAAGCTGAAAATAAGTAAAGAGCAAGATAAAGAGCAATGCACAGAAAAATGTGAAGAAATGCAGGCATGCAGAGATCAGAGCAATATATGGGAGATCATGGAATGTAACAAAGATGAACTGGTACCCAGATAGCTCTGGCAGGAAAAGGCAGAGGCAGAAGGAACTATAAGATATTTACATTATATTGTCTTCATAGGGCTGATTATGTTCAAAAATATAATTTCAATATGGAATTGCATTGCTTTCAAGATGCTGCTACCATAAAGCCCTAGAAATAACATTATAAAAATTCATTGAAGTAAAGGTCCAGGGCTAATGGAACAACAGTTTTTGATACAAAAATTGTCCTGCAGAAAAATGTAAATCTAGGTCTACCAACTAAGAACTTATTAATGTGTATTTTACTTCCTTTAAGAGAGATTATTTTTAAACTGTCCTAATCAGTTGTTAAAGCTATTATTATTTTTATTATTATTACTTTACCTTAGATATAAGTTCATAGCTTTTTATTTGACTTATTTCCCACCCCCAATCTCTATGGACTGTTAATGGAAATAACACCTGTTTAAATCATGCAATATTTTTCATAACAAGTTGTTCTCTTGCCATTACATAAATGACAGGCAGTGCTGATGCAGTTGTATAAAACAGATACAGTGAAAGAAATTGAATACTGTCCTAATTATCCAGGCAGATTTTATCTCCTTTGGTTTACTCTGGAGAGCAGCCAACAATCTTCTAACTTGTGGTAGTATAAGAAGCAGAAAGGTGTATCTTGGATAGTACTCTTCAGAGATAAGCTGCCTTGAGGTAAGAGTGAAATACTGGGGAACGTGCAGAAACTGTAAGACTATATGGTAGGAAGGGAGATTAAAGGAAATTTACTCATGCTCCTTGTCTCAGAAAAACAGTGATTCAGCAAAACACCTGAAAGTAGAGTTTTCCACTTGACTTCCATATTCACAGAATCACAGAGTGGATAAGGTTGGGAAGACCTACGGTGGCTGACCTGGTCCAACCTCCCTGCTCAAGTAGGGTCATCTGTCATGGTTTAGCATAGCTGGGAGTTGTAGTTAAAGAAGGCTCCATCAGCCATGGAAGTGATTCTTTGCAAAAAGGTGCTTACAGCTTCCTCTAGACCCAACAGAACCAATCAACTGGCTAGGTTGAATATTGGCAACTTTCTTTAGCCACTTAAAGAGTTTGACACACCTCTGTGATCCATATTTTAAGAACGAAGAAACCCCGGGAAGCCTCTCTTGCTTCTGGTTTATGAACTGAACCCGCTACATCATCCTAGAGCACATGGCACAGGATTGTGTGCAGGCAGTTTAATCAAAACTGTGGGTTGAAAAATAAAGTTTCTGCATTGTTGCACTATTTCACAGGACTATGAGTACGGTAAGTCATTGTTGATTAAGCTAAGCCTTTTGTGTGTTCTACGGAACAGAACTATTGGCCTATACTTTATGTTGCTCCTAAAACTACTAGAATTAAAGTTTTTCTTCTTAAAACTTCTGGATTAGCTGAAATATCTTATTCTATTCTTTTCCATTCTATTCAGTGAATGATCATTTGCCAGCCAATAATGCATCCCTTTACAGGGAGGTTTAATAGCTGCCTACCTTGCTGAGGTTCTGTGAGAATTAAGTATCTAATGCTGTTAGTAAGTGCTTTGGAGATGAAAATTGCAAAGTAAGTGCTAAATATAATTACTGTTATTAGAGACACATTCCAATCCAAATGTTTCTTTGATTTTATAGCTGACATAGATTCCATTTGGTATAATATGCAAAAATGGCCTTTATAAGAGTGGTCAGGTAATGAAAGATCCTGTGATGTTTCTTGCTGAGCAGCTCATAACAATTTGTAAGCTAAGAATCAAATGCATTTTTAAACAAACAAGTAGTCTTTCTGCTTTTAATAAAAATGCTTTCCAAGTAAAGTAATATTTTACATCAGTCAAAATGACGTGAAAAGGCTATAAGATTTGAAAAGAATCCCAAAAGGAACCAGATCTTGACTGGTAGGTTTGTAAAGATACAGGTCTTTTCCTTTGCACAACCACATAGGCACAGAAAATGCAAGCAGAAAAAGGTTTAGGCGTATGTCTAAATGCTCCGTCAGTAGTGAATTTCAATGGTTGGTGCACTACTCTGATTCACACAATTTACCAATCTGTTTTTTTATCTTTAAGAATATGTAACTTCATATTTGGAGAATCCCTAAGCAACCATGTGTCTTCCTGTGTGTGTCTTCCTGTATGCACTCCTACTAGATTCACCAGTGCTTAAAGGACACCTGTGAATGAAACTATGTGAGCTAGAGATGAGAAAAAACCATTCAGGCATTGATGAGAGCTCCACTCCACACTTAGGCATTATTTATAACACTACCAGAATACAGGTTTCTTTGGCTTACTTTTTCAGTAGACATCCATGTTTATTTCACAGAATCCTGGAATCATTAGGGTTGAAAGGGATCTCTGAAGGTCATCTTGTCCAGCCCCCCTGCCAAGGCGGGGTCACCTAGAGCAGGTTACACAGGAACAGGTCCAGGTGGGTTTTGAATGTCTCCAGAGAGGGAGAGTCCATGACCTCTCTGGGCAGCCTGTTCCACTACTAAAATATTTACAGTGCTAAAGGTCATAACTGCAGTGTAAGCAATCCCTGTCTCTATTACCCTTGTTTTACCAACAGTAAGCAAAGTTTCTGTTTGCTAACAAAATTACATGGTCTTTTTTTTTTACAGACTAGCTGCATTTGCATCACATTAACATAAATATGTAAGTTTAGCTGGCAAAAAAAAACGGTGGGATAGTGCACATGAAGTATTTTTATTTGCTGTTTGGGAAACAAGATGTGGCAATTTGCTTGTATAGAAGTAACAGGTATTGTAAGATTTCTGCCACCCTCTACTGGGAATGATGGTCTTTGTCTGTGCTACTGCAGATTGTAGTCATCTAAAAATAAAGCATTCTAATACTGAGTACTGAGACAATTAAGACCTGTTGTGGAAATAATTATGCGTGAAAGTCTTGTTGTTATGCATCTTGGGGGTATGAAATACACCCTATCAAATAGGGATGAACCACAAAAATCCATGAGGTATCACTCTGAGTCTTTCATGGCTGATGCCAGTCAGACTGCACTTCTTTAGTCTATTCATAAGACCCTATGGGAAACCTAAAAAAAGTGGAGTATCCAGCCAACAAGTTTATCGTTATCTTTTTATTCAAGCAACAGTCTAGCAACATCCAAGGCAAGATACAACAAGAAAAATAAAAGCCACTCTTCTATGAGCAATAATTGCTACTAAATTTTTTTAAAATGTAATGGAACTGATCTAAAATTTTTACCAGAATTAACATTCCTGTTAACAACGCATTAATAGTATTACAATTACTCCTCCAAACATTAAGGCTATGGCTATTCATTAAAGGCCTACTTTAATTCTTATATTGTAGTAGGAATCATTGATTTCTATAATTTCTTCTAATAATATAACATGACTCCAAAGCCTATAAAGATTGGGTGAAAGGCTTGGAAAGGACATAAATGAGATGAATTACACTGATCTTTTGAGATATCACTGTCTTCTATGGACACAAGGTATCCAGAGGGCACATGGAGAGACTTTCACCTTTCCTGCTGCCATGCAGCTTCTCACAAACTTGCACAGTGGATGCATCAGCATGATTTGCTCAGAAGAAATCTGTTTAGCAGAAAAATGATTCCTCGTGGGAGTTATAGCTGTCCCTCAGCATTCATTGATGACATCAAGGTCACAGTCTAATATGAAACTAAGCACTTTTTTTGACTCTTCATTCTAATGATTCAGTGGACAATCAATATCATCTCTTATCTCCTGCTCAGGTAACAAACATTTTTAAGGAGGTTTAGGTTTACACACAATTTAAAAACAGAAGCAGAAAAATAATCCATCTTTTGTTAGTTTTTATTATTAACACGCTTCTTTTACAGTCACCATTTTTTCCTCTTTTCTTTCTTCTTTTTTTCACCCAAAGATGTGTCTCATAGTAGTCCCTGGATTTTGCATAAAAATACCAACTTCAACATAAGCCTAAATAAAGTTATGCGAGTTTCCACAGAGACCAAAGGAGAATTTTGATAGACCCTGCTGGAAGGTCTGAGCCACAAACTGAAATTAACATACACATTCAATTGTGTCTGTCTCCTTCTTTTATCATGAAAGATATAATTACATTTTCATTAATGGTTACTTATTCATATTGTCATGATGATTTCAAACATAAATGTTCTTTTTTGTAGAAGAATACAGCCTAGATGTTTGTTAGCATCCAATTTAATGTCACAAGCTACAAATCTATTTATCTTCTCATACTCAATTATATGTATTCTTATGTTCACTCCAGGGATTGTCTTATTAAAACTATTAATTGTATTATCAGCTTTCAGTAGAATTGAAGTAAAAGTATAATGGAAAATAGAAACAAATCTCCAAATTGAGAACTATCTTGGAGTTTTGTGTCAAGTTCATATATAAAAAATGTAAATAGATATATATTAAGGAAATACATATTAAAAAATGATGTAGCATTTTTCGTATGCAAATTTGATAGCAGTTTTCATTTGGCTATTGCTTCAGTGAGTCTAACAAACTAGATATCTACCTTTTCTTTATTGGTAAAAACCACATTGCCTTAATAAAATAAGTGCTCGGAACAACACTATTCAAAGTAATTTCAGTCTCAGAAACGTGATTGGATTGCTACGATTCAAAGGGCAACAGACTGCAGCAACTGACAATGTTGATCTCAGCTAACACCTAAAGTAGTTGTGCTTTACAGTTTGCTAAGTTACTGTTATTTCACGTGAAGTCCCAATCGGGTTCTAATTCTGATCTGGTTATCACATAGGAAAATATAAGTCTTCATTGACATGACCATAGTAAACATTGAAAATAAGTATTTTGACATACCCACATTTTAAATTCACATCTGTGTAAATATTCACATTTTATTCAGAAGTCTTCAGACATCTCTTTAAAAAAAAACCCATGTAACTGGATATCTCTGTATAATGCATTCTTTAGCATGTTTGCTATTTGTACAATATAGTATATTACTATGGCTTCAAATGGGGCATCATGGTCTCTTAGATATATATCTAAAACCAAACCAAACCAGAAATAAAAGAAAAGTTAAACATCTGGTTTTGATCATAGACTTCAATGGTCTAAAGGCCACCTAAAGTTTATAGATGTATAAATATAGATACTTTTATTGTTAAACCCCTTGAAAAATAGAACTTGAGACATTAAACAAAAATACCCCAAACATCCTATCTTCTCTGACATCTTAAAGACTTCTAGCAAACTAATTTTTATTTATCGCAGTAAATACATGTGAAATTATTCTATGATTAAAATTTTGTACCAGTTACTCAAACAGGTGCCTACATACTCAGGGCTGTCTAAATATTCACATATGAATCTTTGCATAAATATTCATCTTTGCAATTTCTACCTGACTTGAAATTAAATTATGAAAAAGTTTATAATTGAGCAACTTCAATACTGAAAAATATATTCTAAACCTTCATTGTTTATAAACAATTTTTGGGTCTAGTTATTTCATTCCTACCTTGTTTTTTGCCCTTTGCCATTTGGGAAAATAGGTCTGCAGAGTTTATTTTTGTTTTGCCTTCACATAACACATACCAAGACTGTTCTCACTGGGTTATTACAGTCTAATTGGTCTGCAAATTGCTGATGGTCCACACTGCTATGGGAAGTAGTTTGCAGTTCATCCATAATCCACAGTATGTCGTGATTTCAGTAGAGATTCCCATTAAATGTTCAGTGATGGGAATGTGTGATTTGATAGTGAATTGCCATAAATGTTTATTTGTGATTACTTGGCAATAGGCAGTGATTGAGATTCTACTGTGTGTGTACAAACTTGTACTCAGCCAGGACTTCCTAATGTTGAAAGAGTAGATGAAGGTATATGAAGGTAGACCTCAGCAGTGATGACAAATGAATGTCAGGCATACTCAGATCAGACTTCCCCTATTAATAGGAACAGCTATCAATAAGCTTCCTCCTGTCCTGTGCTAAATTTACCCTTGGAATGCTCACTTCTGCATAAACACCACAGCTCTAAATAAAAGACACCACTATGAAGTCTCATATTAATGATATTTCAGATGTCAGCTCTGTATTTCACCGAACATATCCTTTTGCTTTTGGTTAATTGGTATCATTATCACAAATGTCACAGTTGCTTAATTTAATTAGTTCTTACTCATACATAATATTAATTTTCTCTTTCAGAAAGCCAAAAGAAGAAATGCAAGTGAAAACAGTGCTTTGGTTTGGTTTGCCTTTTCTGTTCTGTAGGACTTCTACATAGCTGATTTTAAGGAAATACTTCTCAGAAAAACTGTTTCTTTACAAGCAATATCTTTACTTTCCTACCATATTCACAGTTTTTGACCTAAAAACCATCTGCACTAATCAGACATCAATTCACTTCAGCACTGAATCGTACATTTATATTTGAATGTCTGAATCTTTTCATGACTATTAACCAAACGAATTGATTTTCTGGCTTGCTGTCTTAGGATAGTTCTGATTTTATTGCATATCCTTACATAGTGTAGAAATCATTGCTTGGAAGTATTTACCATGGAATGAAAACTATATCATAGTAGTCATATCCTCAATTTTAACTAGCTATGGAAGCTGCAAAAAGCCTTCCCCATACTCTGCATTTTTTGTTTTCAGTTAAATAGTAAGTGCAGTTTTAATTCTATGATAGCAACCCCTCATAGCAAATAGAGAGCTAAGTACCATTTTACCTATTATAATAACTTCTTAAAATAAAAAAACCCAAAAAAATCTCAAACAAACAAACACACCTTTTAGTGGCTCCAGAGCCCTCTGATACGAATAGAGCCGAAGACAGTGAGTTGCTTTCTGAAAAGATCCCTGCCCTAAAGATGTGACAAACAAACCAAAGTATACTGAGGAAAACAGAATCTCTTTAGGTCACATAGGAAATAAATGACCAAGACAAGTAAAGAATTGAGGGACTTTTCTTACAGTTATCAGCATTTGCAGCTGTTTTCTACTGCCCCAAACCTAAACCTTTTTTTCTTTGCTAGGGATTATAGCATACTTCCATAAAGATTTCATCATCAGTCTCTGTTGTGTCTTCCACTGATGTCTGAGCATTTTCTAAATCATGGCTACATGTGTCAACTACCACACTTTAATATACAGGCCTAGAGTTATGTTGGAAACAATAGCTAAAAAAATACTACAGGTTTTCCTGGGGAAAAAAAATTAGGTGGGAACCTTACAAAGGTTTATACTGGTGAATTATTTTCCATACTATGTGCAGTGGAATTCAATAGACCCCAATGAGAAGTCATGAAATGAAATAATTTTAGCACTTATTTCATTCTCTATAGCAAGATTATTGATTCAAGCAGTATTCAACATTTATATTACAGTAAATAAAATGTGGTACTGAAGTATTCATGATGCTACAGATTAAACATGGGAAGAGATCAACTTTAATGAGAAGGAAGTTAAACAAATGTGTCTAGTTATTTGAACACAATTGGCTCTGGAGAAGGAGATGTACTCGCCTTTCTGAATGCACAACTCATCTGATAGCTTACAGGTATTTTGAAGATTCATACAAATTGTCAAAATTTAATTGACTATATAAATTAAATTGAATCTTCAGTTTTGGTAATTTTCATAGCAAGAAAAGAGATCCAATAAAAATCAAGCAAGCTTCCTATGATGTGAGACTAGAGAATTTGTATTTACCCTGCAGTCTTTTTAAAATACAGTACATTTATAATGTGATATTCAAAGTAATAGAATAATTTCTCTCTCCCTCACTCTTCCACCTCTCCCCACCCCTTGTATATTTTTGCCAAAAGAGAGATTTGTGCATCTGCACATCTTGTCAACTACAGTGAAGGAAAAACTTCAGAACTTCAGTAGGAAGTTTGGATGTTTATGTTTGGATACAAAGTGGATGTTCTTATATTAAGAAAACACAAAATGCATAGATAGGCTATTTTGGTACATGATTTAAACACTCTGCATAAAAGCTTAGTCAAGCAAGGTAGAAGTGTTTATACTTTTTTTTTTCTAAATTCCTTTTTCCCTAATTTTGTTGGGTTTTTTTTTCCATTATGTTCTGATTTATAACAGAAGAGTTTTAATACTGTATATTAATTATTTAGAGTATGACTCCCATAAAGTCATGTCATAGTTTTCACTACAGAATTCGTTACTAACAGGGAAACTTAGAATCATAGAATGTAAGAATGGTTTGAGTTGGAAGAGATTCTAAAGATCATTTAGTTCCAGCTTCCCCTGTCACAGGCAGGGACACCTTCCACTCGACCAGGCTGCTCGGAGCTCCATCTACCCTGGCCTTGAACACTGCCAGGGATGGGGCAACCACAACTTCCCTGGGCAACCTGTTCCAATGACTCACCACCTTCACAGTAAAGAATTTCTTCCAAATATCTAATCAAATCTACTCTCTCAGTTAAAACCATTCCCCCTTTTCCTGTCACTACATGCTGTTGTAAAAAGTCTCTCGTCTTTCTTGTAGGCTCCCTTCAGGTACTGAAAGGCAACAATCAGGTCCCAGGGAAGTCTTCTCTTTTCCAGGCTGAACAAACCAAGCTCTCCCAGCCTTTCTTCATAGGAGAGGTGCTCCATCCCTCTACTCATCCTGGTGGCCTCCCCTGGACTTGCCACACAGGTCCATGTCTTTCCTATGTTGGGATCCCCAGAGCTGGATGCAGCACTCCAGGTGGGGTCTCACCAGAGGGGAGAGGAGGAGAAGAATCCCCTTCTTTCCTGCTGCCCACGCTGCTTTTGCTGCAGCCCAGGGCACATTTGGCTCTCCAGGCTGCAAGGGAGCATGGCTGGGTCCAGCCCCTCATCCAGCAGCACCCCCAAGCCCTTCTCAGCAGGGCTGCTCCTGATCTGTTCATCCCCCAGCCTCTGCTGGTACTGGGCTTGCCCCAACCCAAGTGCAGCAACTTGTACTTGATCTTGTTAAACCTCACGAGATTCCCATGGGCTCACTTTTCAAGCTTGTCCTGGTCCCTCTGGATGGCATCCTCTCCTTCACATGTGCCAACCATGAAACTTAGTGACTGGAGCACTTTAAACAAATTTTACAATTATGTCGGTAAGAAGTTAATTTTAAAAACTAAATGTGTAATGATAGTAAAATTTGATCTTCAGCTTCTCCTGAAACAGAAAACATATCAAAAACTTTTCATTATGTCCTTCTGTGAGGATTTATACAAAAGGAAATTGCTTTTCAAATTACATTATCATTATCATAATCATTACTGTTCATTTAACTATTTCTTTGTGTTCTGCAAACTGCATGTTTCTGTGGGTTTTTTTGGTTTCTTGCAGGGGAGAGGTTTGTATTTCTACTTCATAAAGAGATCTTTCTGAAGAAAGTTTTAGAAAAAAAAAATTATAAGTTCTCTAGAGAGACAAAGGTAAACAAAAAGCCAAGTCCATAAAACAAATATGCAGAGAATTCAGCTGCAAAGCCCAGTGAAAATCTGAGCACCAATTCTGCTATAATAATTCATTTATTATAGGCTTTGCAAAGGAAAAGGGTATTAAATTGGTAGAAAAAGATAGAGGTTACAACATAATCTGGATCCTTCAGCTTCATAAATGAGTTTTTAGCATAAAAAAAATAAACACTTGAGTCTCAAAAAATTCAATGTTTTATATGTACAAAGGTTAAAGACACCATTTTCTTTTAAGCAGCAGAGACAATTTTGTTTTGAAATGCATGAGTAGTAACATACCTTGGTAATGACATTCGCCCTAAGTAGTCTGACACAACAGAAAAAGTTACCTAGAAAAATGCCAAACATTAGTTATTCTTTCAGAGAAACTTTGTAGCAAGTTTCCTTTTGGAATTTGTGTGTGCAAATGGCAAATATTAGTCCAAAAGAAGAGAAAGGACTTTCTTTTAAAATTTGGAATCCAAAAGAAAAGACCATGTATTTTCTTTCTCTCCTAAAATTGTTTATTCTTATCCTCTCTATGAAATCCAGCTTAGCAAAAATTATAAAATAGTAGAGAAGGGTTCTTTCTTCTAATTATGCAAGTGCCATGGTGCACCATTTGCATCATTTGCCCTCACTGGGCAGTCAGGAAGAGCAGTATTTATTGGCACCTTTTCCATTTCTCCTGTTTAGAAGGAAACCATTCAAAGAGGGTGGTCAATTTTTCTCTGGATGATAATGACAGTTTCTGATACAACCTCAGCTGCAACTGGTGAGACTCCTTGAAGTGCTCTCCTGCTCTTTCCTCATGACCCACCTGGCCCACTGCAGCCTGTGACTGACGGATTCCAGGTGACCTGGTCTGATCTGTGTTTCTCTGAATGGCCAAGCAGCTTTCCACCTCTAACAACAATTTCTGCTTAGCACATTTACTGTGAAAACAGCCAGTTTACCTCATGATCTGACTGCTGACTCTGCCCCAGACAAGTCAAACAGTCAGTATTTCTAAGGATAGTCTTCTAAGAGTCAATGCTCTTCTGTAGCTAAGATTGTTTGTTGTGGTTGTTTTGTTTGTTTCTTTTTTAAATTATACTAAATTTTGAGCTTTAAGAGGACCTGACAGATGAATGTATGGGAACAGTGAGCCTTGATGCAACAAGAAGCTGGTGAACTGAAAACCACATTATGGTTAAAACAATACAAAATTAATTGTCATTACTGCTTCATCATTGACCTACAAGAGCCTTAATTCCTAATAATTTTCATAATCCCTTATAGAGTCATTGTGTATTGCAAATCAAGGTTGCCAATAAATTTCTCAAAGACCACAGTCACATTAAGTATATATACAAATATTTAGTTTTTTAGAAAACAGTTTTAAAAATTCTGATTTTGTATTTTGGGAAGAATTCACTTTAGTGGACATCCTTTATTTCACAAAATAATGAAAAAAAACCCCTCCAATATTCTTTATTGTTTTTTGTGGAACTAAACAAAAGAAAAAAAAAACTTTCAAAGACCATAGATAGCTTGTGAAGTTCCTTGCTGTTAGTGCTATATAAGAGACAATGTATATTGCAGGAATATAAAAAAATGTGCCATGTATGTATAGCAGCCTGAAATTCAAGAAGAAAAGAAAGTCACTGAAACATTTCCATATGAGAAAAAAAAAGCATGGAAGATCAGTTCACAGCAGCTGAAATATTCAGCTTCAAATAACACAGAATCCTGCACCACCAGACTCAGTTATGCTGGTTAAGGCTATACCAATATATTGAGCTTACTACAGAAGCACAAGCTGAAAAAAAAAAAGGCATGCGATGACATGAATGACATGTTTCCAAAAATGACATGAATGACACGTTTCCAAAACTGTGGAAGGTCTTTTAGGGTCAAAATCACAGGGACTACTTTCAAGAGGAATCCACGCTTATGACTTTTTTCCTGTTGTTGCCATGAATCCATCAAGAAAGTTAGATAACAAGCTGTTCTTGTTAGTTATGTAGCACTCCTCAAAAATTGAGTCAAGTAAGATTCTCTTGGTTTTTTTATTAATTAGGATGACAATGAAACAAGTAAAGCAATAAGGGATATCATTAAGGAGAGCAGATTGAGTCTAAAATTTGTTCAATTATAGAATTTTAATAACAAATTTCCATTTTGAGGTAATGAAATAATTTAACCAGAGTACTACAATGACTCACATTTGTTTGAATTGCTCTAACATCTAGATCTGCAGTGTTCAAGAGACCCATGAAAATGAGAATTTTTAAAGTGTTATATGCCTAGCTTCTCCTAGCTCTTGAAATGTCATATTTATACGCTGCAGCTCACAGTACAATAGTGCTAGTTGTTATATAGGCTATCTTGAAAATTATTGTCCCCAAAAACTTGCTTTGTCTGAAGTGGCAGGTAATATTTTAAAATTAAATGAATTGATAGGTAGTTAGGAGAAAAATCATGTAAAGGCACAAAATTTCTACAGAGGGGTGTGTGTATGGGTTTAATCCAAAAATTTATGGAGACATTTGTATGTGAAAAATCATGCACTGAAATACATTAACAGAATACTGGTGTACTATATTCTTATTGATATTATCGAGCTTAAAAGCATAGGTTCCCTTGTTTCAAAGATTGTGCATCTGTCATAACCAATTGAAATTTGACATTAATTTGTATTATACTTTCTGAAGGAAGATATTAGATTTCCTTCCTGCTGTCCATTTTTTCTAGGTCTAAAATGTTTGTGAATTTAATGGAACTAGATTTTGCTTGTCCTATAATGTCTGCCATGCAGCAGAATCATGTTTGCTCATTTCCTCTTGCTGATTGAATAATTATTTTAGCAAAATGGAATAATCTTCAGGTAGTCAATAAGCAAGTCCCAAGCAGAAAGCCCTACAGCTTGTAGTATAGGTTATTGCAGTTGGATGCCTAAAACTGATGAGATAGCAGAGCTTGGATTCTTCCTGAGAGCACCAAAAGACTTCTTTTCCCTGCCTGCCACCAAGCCTTTGTTGTCTTAAAAAGACAGTCATAAATTCTATATGCAGGGAAAAGTATTTAAATAGCCTGGGAAATTTAGGTACTTAGAAGGATGATATTTAAAACAAATCCTCTAATCGGTTTTTTCCTATAGATTAGCTATTCCACAATGGGATTATATAGATATGGAACAATGGAAATATCTCTCCCCTAACTGGAAATGCAATCTGATACCAAACTTCTGCTGGTGCTCTCCAGAGACCACTTCCAACCTCAACAACTCTGTCATTGCACAATTCTATGATTTAACCAAACAAATGCTAAAGAAGAGAAAATGTGGGACAAGTTGCAAATTGATGTAGTTGAAGTTGTCCCTGCTCATTGCCGGGTGGTTGGATCAGATGACCTTTAAAAGTCACTTCCAAGTCAAATGATTGTTTACAAACCTTTCTTTTGAGATACAAGATTTGAAACCATAAATAAGGAAAGTGTATATTGTGTAAGAGAATTGATAACCCCACACAAGTTAAGAATCTTAGATCTGGCTGGTGTTCAACAGACTTGAAGTTCTGCTTTTCGAAAATCCAGTTGGCTGCAAGGTATTTCTTGACAACAGTTCTTCATGCATAGAAAGGTATTTCTCACTGACAGCGTTACTAATCTCTTTCCTAAGGCTCTGATCTGCATGCGAGTTAAAATCAAATACATCCAAAACAAGCCACACTTTCTCAAGATAAGTCAGTAACTGATCCTGAGCAGAACTTTATGTTTAATTTTAAGAATTAATTTCATCATAATGAGTAAAATCAGAAATTGCTTCAGCCACAATTTTACAATAGTTTTGAGAGGGCCTTTTCTTTCATCTTTTCATTTATTCACCTGCTGAAACAAATTAAAAGGACTACAGGGTCTGACCTGATATTTTTTAACATAATTGACTATGTTATGATGTCCAAGTATATTTCTTGATATTCACCTTATATTATTATCTTCTACACTGAAAGAAGAGTTTGAAACTATTTCAAATTATTTGACAGGTGTTGAATCAGAGTTAGAAAACAGTGATATCTTCCAGTTTGTTCTACTTTATATAATTTTATATAATTTAAAATTGTACTTAAACAGCTAGTAGGGATATTTCTTGACAATTCCTTATGTCGTGTTTGTTTTGCTTGTCTTATTTTTTCTTCTTTTCTTTCTGTTTTTTTGTTTTCATGTTTGGTTATATTTTAAATGGGACTTGAGAAATCATTTAATTGTATTTATCTTGCCTCAAGCAGATCTATTTCTAGAATTGCCAAGACTGCTTGGAGTAGTAAACCTCTGAGTAAAACTTCAACTCTTCTGGGAATATTTTCAATAACATCCTGATGCCTGCTTCTGTCAATCTGCATTTCATTGTTTGAGAGCAAATACTATCTGTTTACAAATGAGATATACAGAGATTTAACTTGGTTTCCTCAAAATAAAGATTCCTATTGAAAAAGCAGAATGACAGACAGGAAATCCTGGTACAAAGTATTTTAGGCATTCTTCTCCATCTTCTATTTTTAAATTACATAAAATTTACTCTTAAAAAGGTGATAGATGGGTCACTTACCATACAATTGTGTAGTCAGCCAGACATCAATTTATCACAAGTGCGAACTGATTTACTGAGAGAAAAGCAAACAATTTACTTAGAGCAGGCAAAGCAGCCTTATGAAAGAAAGAAGAAATGGAACAAAAATATTAATTTTTACAGGTTCTTATTCAGTTTGATCCCTGTGATTGTAGTAACTCTGAAAATACTAGGAACAAGCATTACTTTTAACTTCTGAACTGAAGCACTTACAAAATTTGCTAGGACTAAAACTAAATGCCAAAAGTGGATTGAAGTATTTTTGTTTGTGTAGTTTCGCAATAGTATGGAAAATGTCTTCTACTTTGCAGAAAATATTCCTGCTTTTTCAGGCTTTCCTTTAACTGTTTCCAAAGACTTCAGTTTGATATATTTTCACATAGACTAGCTGTTATGTGCGGGAAATCTTAATGCAGTCCTAGGACTCTAAAATGCTTAATCAAAGCAGGAATTCAAATATAACTGTGGATGTTAAGACCATTCAAGTGTTGGGGGGGGGAGGGGGCAGGGGGAAGGTTGTAACATTCAAAGGATAGCTGTTTTCAATTGCTTGCTTGATGCAGGAAGAAACAGGAAGGGAGGAGTAGGGAAAAGAGCAGGGCTTTGCTTGTAGGGTTTCATTGGGATATGAACAAGTCAACAACACACTGCACAAAGTGTAGTGCTAATTTCAATAGCATCAGTCCTTCACAAAAGTAAGGGAGAAAGTTAAGAGTTGTTAAACAGGGTTGAATCACAATTGATTCTCATTCTGTTGTTACAGGGTTATGGTAGAACCATGACCAAGCGGTAATGAGGGACCATGAAGTGATTTCTAATTGAATTAACAATTATTCTATAAAATTAATGTATCTTACATATGTATCAATGCCATTGATACACACACCTTCAAGTCAAATACTGTATCTATCTGATCTAAGTCTCTATCTAAAATAACTCAGAGCATCCCGAATGGCTCAAGCCATCTATCCTTCAGAAAAAAAATCCGGTGCTCCCCATGACTTTGCCAAGCTGGGGCTTGAATTATTGTTTAAGGAATTGTAAAATGTCTAGTGCCATTTAAGGTACTTTAGGATGTCTGAGTTAATTGCACAACCTCAGTAGGTATGACGTTCTTCTGAAGAACCATGAGATCTCAAATTAGAGGTCAGGTAGAATAACAGAGTAAATATTTGGTACCAAAATCCTATATTGATAGGCAACAGAAATCTTCTCATAATGTTAATTATTTTACAGAAGTCTGTTCTGACCTGTGTCCTTCTATGTTTTGGAGATGGTTTTACAGGTTTTAGAAATTTTAATTAGGAAATTCTACACCTAAACCCATCCAAAATTTTTGCACCAATTATCTGACCTTTATATGAGTAATAATGATAATATGCTGCTATCTGGGGAGATACAGTGCTCTCCCTCTTGAAGAAGGGCACAAACAGTCACAACAGAAACATTTCTCATTGTTGAGAAAATAGATGAGAACATGTGTACAGAAACATGTGTTTTCTTTGTATAAGTAAGGATCACTGTCCTGGGTAACTGTATAATACTGCATTCCCTATCGTCTGCCCTATGCCAGACATGAGTTCTGTGCCTTTAAAGCTAGGTCTGGGAGAGGGAGGGCGAGCCAGTGGAATTCCTTCGGCAGCTGTGTTCAAAACACGGCTAACTTGCTCAACACAGGATTCACACAATAGGATTATTTATATTAAAAATTTCTCACACAATTAAAACATTCACAAAATATTTTACTAATACATGTAGATCTTAAATAAATTTTATATATATATATATATATATATATATATATGTATATATATATATAATACAATAAATTAAACCATGAATTTAAAAAGCCCAAGAAAATTCTATGTATATACTTAGGAACTCCTAGTAAATTTATTTCAGACTTGTTTTTGATAAAGGTCTCATTCAAAACACACTTGCAAAAATTTGCAGTTTTCAAAAGATTTAGAAAGAGCAATCTTTCATTCTTGACAACATCAAATCCTTTTCTCCTTATTTGTTTTAATACCATTTGTTAAATGTAGCACATTAATTTGTGGTACATTCTGTACAGTTAGACAAAATATAATTAAGAGTCTGTCTTGTTTACATTAGGTCAAAACTAGCATGTTGAGACTGTTAATGGGCAGTTCACTCACACAAAACACTGCTATACACCAAACAGGAAAATAAAATGGAGTAATTATTATTTGCTTATTTGTAGGTTGGTTTCAAAAATTAAATTCCAATAACTGTTTTAGTGTAACTCAGATAATACATAGATCAGCTGTACTCAAGTGAGTTAGAATGTTTACTGCCATAAATAATGTTGAAAGAAAACTCCAGCTAAATGTGATTACCACTGCCCCAGTCATTCCAAGTGTGCTTTCAACCTGGGATAGTACAACCAGGTTTTATACTGCTTCAAAATGATTGCTCTTTTGCCTTTAGTCCCTCCACCTTCTTTTTTTCTTCTCTTTTCTCATGGGCCCAGAGAATAATAGAATCACAGATTCACAGAATGGCTTGGGTTCAAAGGGACCTTAAAATTATCTAGTTCCAGCCCTGCTGCCATGGGCAGAGACACCTTCCACTAGGTCAGGTTGCTCAGGGCCCTGTCCAACCTGGCCTTGAATCTTTCCAAGGATGAGGCATCCACAGCTTCTCTGGGCAATCTGTTCCAGTGCCTTGCCACCGTCACAGTAAAGAATGTCCTCTTTGCATCTAATCTAAATATCTCCTCTCTTAGTTTTAAAACTCCTTCCTTGTTCAGTCACTATCTGCCTGTGTAAAATTCCCATTCCTGCTTTCCTATAAGCTCCCTTTAAGTATTAAAAGGCTGCAAAGAGGTCTCCCTGGACCTGCTTCTTCTCCAGGCTGAACAAGCCCAACTCCCTCAGCCTGTCTTCACAGGAGAGGTTCTCTGGCCATTAGATCATTTTCATGGTCATCCTCTGGACTCCTTCAAACAGGTCCATGCCTTTCTTTAGCCTGCATTATATACTTCAGACTCCAGGCAGGGTTTCACAGAGGCAGAGTAGAGGGGCTGGCCACTCCTCTTCAGATGCAGCCTAGGATTTGGTTTGCCTTCTGAGCTGTAGTGCACACTGTTGACCCATGAAGAGCTTTCCATGCACTAGAACCCCCCCAGTCCTTCCCTGCTGGGCCGCTCTTGATCTGTTCATCCCTCAGTCTGTACTGAGATTGCCCCAACAGAGGTGCAGCACCTGCCCTTGCACTTGCTGAACCCCATGAAATTCTTGTGGGCTCACTTCTCAAGTTTGTCCAGGTCCCACTGGGTGGCATCCCATCCTTCTCTGGTGTGAACCGCACTGCTCAGCTTCGTGTCATCTGCAAAGCTGCTGAGGGTGCACTTGATCTCAGCTGTCTCTGATATTGATGAAGAAAGATCACCAGTCCCAAGACAAAACCCTGAGAGTCATTACTTGTCACTGACCTCCACCTGGGCACAGAGCCTTTAACCACAACTCCCTGGCCACAGACAGCCAATTCCTTATGCAATGAAGTAACATGAGCCTAACTTTTCTAAGTGTTCATCCCAAACCCATTTACTTTCAATAAATGTTTCTGGTGGCACTGAAGAAGGAACTGTATTATGTTCTGCTGTAAAAGTTTTTAAGATAATTTTGAAGAGGAATATTTCAGAGTTATAGTTGAACATTACACAATGTTTTAGTAGTACTACAGTTAATATATGCAGAGCCCTAAGAGCACTGCATTATCAGAATAAGCCCCTCAACAGATGTTCCACTGGAATAGCCCAGGGGAGAGACGGTTAGAGACTGGATTACAAATGCTTTAGTTGTAAGTATAGATTTAGGTGGTATGATATCCTCTTCATCTATCTCTGATATATGAGATGTATTATAGAGCACAGACAATTCAAAGACTGTGTTTTCTTTAGGTTTGTAACAGACCTTTATAGGCATATAAAATACATGTTATTGAAGAGCTAAGCCGATCTACCTTCTTTAAAATATTAAACTTGTCTTTGTGTCTTAATAGTGTGAAACCTTACCATGTTTTCAAGAACAGGAAAATGTACACTCAGAAACTTATCTGCAGTTAAACTGAGGAATTTTGCCTTCTGTTTTAAATGACTGCTGGTGGGGTAAATTTCCACTTTTTTCCAGATGGCATGCTATCCGAACTTTTTACATTAACTCATCAACCTCTGCTAATTGCTTTTTATTTCCTTTCTGGATGTCTAGTGCTGTGCAAGGTGTGAAATTTTACCTGTTACAATAATTCCATGTAAGAACTAGGCACTACAGTGCTAAAGCACACTGAGTTTAGTATAACCACTGACCAAAGAGCTTCAAGGTCAGTATTAAAGTAAGGACATGCTTATATTGTACCTAACTTGTGAAAATAGGGACATATGTATAAGTTAATGTTTACAAACACAATGATACTTAAGAACTCGTTAAAGGCTTTCAGAAATCTTTTTCTAACTTCATCCAGTGTAAAGATTTAGAGATAAAGCAGTGGTTTATGATGAAAATCAGTATTTTAAACTGGTGAAGTTTTCTTAATCAATGATACGAATAATGCTCAGCCAACAGCCAAGTTTCATAGTCATTCTCTAGAAATAAACTATTCAATAGTTGACCTTAATTATGCCTATAAGTCAGTACAGCTGCAGAATTAGTAGCTAGGTGGGATCAATTTTAAGGTTTAGTCTTTTGTTCTACTAAAATCTTAACTTTTTCTATCGAAAGGACCAGGAATAATTATTAATAAGTACCTTTGTGTTTAAAATTCAGACCTTATGTTAATGAAATCAATCTAACATTTTTCTGTACTTGAATAACATTTTCTAGTCTCTGCTACCCTATAAAGGATACATAATGTGAAAATACTGAGACTAGTAACAAAACGTTTATTTCAATTTCTAAATAAAAATTAGTCTATATTTACATATTCGTATACTTGAGCATAATTTTCTAGTTTATCTACCTGTAATAATTTTTTAGTTAAAACTTAAAAATATTCTTTGAGTTTTCAAATGTCTGTGTAAAATAATAGAAAGATTTACATAATACTATGATCAGCAAATACATTACATAAGAATTTTTCTTTAACTTATTTTAAATTTTAAATAATGTTTGTTTTAAAACAAACAGCCCCATAAGACAAGAGATTTTAAATAGGTGTGTACACAAACAAATATAAAGAGAAAAATATATATAAACGATTTTTTTCTGCCTACTAAGACTACTAAAACTACTTGCAGAAAATCAAGGTGTAAAAAAGAAATAAAATTACCCTGGATAATTAAAAACTGTTTTTCTTGATAAGTAAATAATTATTTCATATAACCAGAGAAAAAAATTATTTTATTTTCTCCTAAAAATTGTCTTTTTTTTTTATAGTTTTCTTCTAAATTCTAGGTGCCCTATTATCCTGTTCTTCAAGCAAATCTAATGCATTAAGCCAGAGATTAGAATCTACACTAAACAGCTGTTTAAAGCTAAATGATAAACTATGTCTGAACAAAGTGCTGGGTTGTAGTGGCGGAATAGATAAGTGCAGTATCCCACAGTCATAAATGGAATTATAGTCAATATCCATGATAAACCAGATTTAAAAGACGAGTCAGCAATAGAAGACTGAAGGGGCACTTGCAGTCTGTTCATACACTGCTGTGTAAAGGAGGTGGGAAAATATATCCTTGGAGTAAGAGCGAATAGGTGTTCTGGCTTAGTGTGTGACCCTAAAGTGCCAACAAGGGTAGGACATTATCACTCTGTACTATGGGATGGAATAAATGTATTACATGGCAAATACTCAAAGTTATAGTCAAATTATATTGATCAAAATTTTAAAACTATTTCAGGAGAAACTGTGTCCCTCCCTCATTTCATGATGTTGTCCGAACCTATGTTCTGATTTCATTTTCAGTCCTCTACCCTCATTGTTCCTTACAGACATCTCTTGATAGAGCAGCAATTTTTCTTATACAAGCAGCCATTTCAATTCTTCACACTGCTTACATTTATTTCTCTCTTCTTGACACATCACCCATGCTTTATTACTTTTATTATTATTTTGTATTTTCCAAAAAGTTCTTCATTATTGTTGGCTAATAGTGGCTTAGATTGACTACTAGTCAGATATAAGCTTTTACCTTCAGTTTCTTGCCTGAAAGGTTTTCAGCCAGATAGTTTGGAAGCCTGAAACTGCCATTTCCCGTTTTGGTTTTTTTTTTTAGGTACAAATATAATATATAGGGAGGTACATCTTCTTCCCAAGGTAAAAATAGTTTAGAAGGAATCAGTAAGTTGAAACTAAAACCCCAGTATTCCATCAGGGGTAAGCAGATAAATGTATACTTCAGAGATTGATACTGCTTGAATTTGAATGATTGATTCATTCCGTTGGAGGGCACAGGACATATGATGCTTTCTGGACATCTTTTCTACAGCAAACAATGCCTGAAAAGCAGTTTGAAAAGGCAAAGATCTGTAACAAACAAAAATGCACCCTTTGATTACTTATTGTATTCTGCTTGGGTTAAAAATTGTGTTCAACTATTTAAGACCTCAACAGCTACACTTATAAAATGATATGTGAAATTTTAGGCAAGTAAAAATTATAGTATTTCCGATATTTAATAAATATGTGGTTATTTGTATAGAGATCTTACATTGAAAAAATATCAGATAATTTTAATCATACCTACAGGTTTAAACTCTTTTAAGCATCCTAAAAGATTTCCAAGTCTTACTTTATGTCATTCTGAATTTTTGTTTTCCTTAGTTGCTGTGTATGTCTTCAATTAATTTTCTTAAATTAATTCCTTAAATTAATTTTAAGCATTCCATTCTGCAATTCTGCTCTGAACTCTGAGATTTTCAGTATTATATTTTACTTTCTAATGTGAAAGACATTAGAAAGAAAATGTGAAAGACACTTGTGACATTAATTGTGCATCATTCCTTTTTACTGACAACAATTCACTTGAAGGTACTCTTTCACCTTATTCCATTAAGACCCTGTGCTTGTTTAGGGAACTAGAGTCAAGTAAGTGCTATTGATGAAGCCTCAGTTTTAAAGGAAACAGCAGGTACAGCTTTTTTGACATGCAAAAGGGTTACATATTGCCTGTAGCACCATTTGGAATAACTAATTTGGTATAGTGTATATGTAATTATTGCTGTTTGATACAGGTTTGCTTTTATCACATTACAGTAAACTAATTTTCATCCATATGCTCGGCTCACACATAGAGTGACTCATCTGACATCAGGAATGTGGGCTGCACTCATGCATTTGAAAATGTGAGTATTTTTCTTCAGAACTGTACAACATTAAGAGCTGACAATGCAGAAACAGCAATTATTATCTAAAGTGGAACAAGAGAAAATTTTATAAACCTGAAGACAAAATTCTGCAAGTCAAGTATTATTTGTGTATTACTAGAAAGATGTAAAAGTCTGATTTCCCTCTCGGTATGCAATGATACTGGAATACTTTCGAAGTAAATGCCTTAATAAAATTGATTAGAATTTTTTTACAAGTACAAAATTATATTAATTGAATAATTTTGTTCTCTGTAAATTTATCCTGGAAAGGATAGGGAAACATTTGGGACTTTTGTTAAGAGGAAAGCAAGTCCATCTGCTATGGGAGACCTGTCATTGTGCAGAACAATGGGAGAATAGCTTTAAGCAACATTCAAAAGAATTTCTACATCGAACTGAGTAATGACTCACAAAGGAAAATCTTGTGGGGTTTAAACGAGGGGGAATGTGTGCAAAGTTATGGCTAGGACAGAAAAGAGTGAGAGGTAGGGAACAAATCAAGTTTCATTACACTGGGACAAAGGATTCTAGTTTAGATTTTTCTCTTCCACATGAATATAGCTAAGATTATCCCCTTAAGACTGTTTCCATGCTTCAGTGAATGTTTTTTGTTTGTATCAAACCAAAATTAAAAAGCATTATCTCTTGAAGCTATTATTTAAACATTGAAAACTGTGCAACAAAAAATATTGCTGATTTTCCATATGTGCAAAATGGTATAAATAGATTTTAAATAGCTAACGACAGAGATATTTTAATCTCTGTTGTCTGTATATCTTACCTGGTTTTACCCAGAGAAAGTGCTCTAATGCAAGAATAGCAGTATCCTGTTCAGTGTTCTTTTGACCAATATGTCAAAATTCCAAACATCCATCCAAGTAGCATCACAATAAATGAAATGAACCATGACATATCAGTAAGTGTTGTCAAAATAAAGAAACACATTTAATATTTCAAAATACCTCTGTCCTTTATTATGAGATAGGGATTTCATGGTATGAAAAAATGTCTTCCAAAGAGACATCATTTCAGTTCAGGACCCCGATTTCTGTATTTTAGTGGCAGAATCCATCAGGAAGAAGGAAAAGTGTCACTGGCTTTGGTTGCCTTGGCAACTTATGTTGCCAAACAACAGGCTGGGTACCTTCTAGCAGGTTTAAACTTTCAGGCTGCTGAGACGCTGCAATGACAGCAGAAGAGATACCTTTTGTTAAATCCTGATAGCAAAACAAGATATTTTGCATATTTTTTCACTACCTTTGATGCTCTTTCCCATTTGCTTTGTGTTTTGCTTGTTGATGTCATTAGCTGTAATTAATCTGAATTCTAAATCCTCCTCTAAGTCTCTTATTTTGGATATATAATATTTTCTCAAATTCCCCCATGATGGTACTTGTTTCCACACATGGTCCTTTTTACAATGGCAAATGTTGGTGGGATGGCTGAAGAGAACCAATTATTGATTTTATAGGGTTTTTATTCAATCTGTTTGCACTTTCTCTTCTTGTGGGTACTACAATTTTAAAATATTTGTCATAACAATAAGATAACTGGGTGGGATTAGACACCTCTAGCTACAGGGCAAATTTAAGGACTAATGCACCTCTTCCTGTAATTGGCATGTCTATAAAGGCTACCTCTGGTGGGGTTGGAGCTTTAGACAACCCTGTCTGGAGCAGATGGTGCAGAGCTTCTCTCTGATGTAAGAGACACTATTATCTACAGACACCCAGGTGGGAGTCTTCTGATCCAATGTAGATGCCTGAATTTAAACTAGTTGCCCTAGGTTCTTTTTATTGCCAGTGAAGAGAAATAGACACTGTTAGGAAGATTTATTTCAACCTAATGTAGACTAATAAACTAGGAAAGATGAACTTTGCCCTATATGTTCATATTTCTCTCTATTGTATATAAAAGAAGCTTAGTGTCTAACTCAGAAAGAGAGGTCTACTCAATGCCTAAAAATGGATGAGCTGAATCCACTTTTTAAAAGGTTTATGGACACTCCAGTTACCATTTGCTTGGCCATTAACTGAGTCTCATTCTGTGACTCTTCTGGCCACACCTTTCAGTTCTTAATTATATTAGTAGATTCATTAGTCACTCTCAACCATGGGTTAAATTAATCACATGTCCTTTAACTTGCTTTAACTAGCAGGCATCTGGGTTTGGCTCAAATTGCTCTATGGGAAGGCACTTCCATGCTATTCTTTAAATTCCTTTTAGTGTTGTGTTTAACGTGTGTTTGGGCATCAACTCAAGGTGCAAAAGCATAAATTAATTTGTTTTCAATGCAGCTGTCTGCATGTGAGCTGAGTGCATATGTTCTGATTATAATTGATGGAGTTATGGGACATAATGCAGCTGCCAACCTGTGGGCATCCACGGGACAAAGGAAATTTCAGGGCAAGGTTATCAGATATAGAAGAGAAGCAATGGATGACCTGTGTCCTGTCGATCCAGATGGAGGCCGAGTGATACCCTTACAATACAATCTAAAAAAATTTTAGAAATTATGACCGGGACACCAGCTGAATTGTCCCCACAGTAAGATGTTCCATTGACCAGTTGTATCACAACATCATACAATAATTCCCAGACAACTTGTGGAAAGGATAAGGCGATGTAATTCAGTCCAAGCTATAAAGCCAGTAATAGGCTCAAGGTTTATTATGTATTATATGTTCAAGACTTGAAGCTTTTATTAGCTTTTGTTGTGAACAATCCTTTCCAGAGGGGAATAGGGACAGTGTTTGGAAAGAAGGTGAAGGAATGGTTTACAATAAATTATAAAAGAAGAGTGTTAATTGCTTATCCAGGAGTCTGATTTCCCTAACTGTGTCTGTTCTGGAAAGAACTGACTGTTGCTGAAAACAGTGAGGCTACACACAGAGTATGGTAAGAATTCACCCTAAAGTATGGTCATCTCCTAATTTTCTATTGTTTTGTTTATAGATGGCTTGATTTGTGTCTGGCAGCAAGTCCCAAATAAATGAATGTACATTTACAGAAACTCATTCTGTTGTTTTCTATTAATTGGCTAACTATAGGAACTCAATCCTTCATGGATGTATTACAGTTGCTGCAATGCGCTTCAATATTTTCTGTAAGAACATGGTGGGAAACAAGCTGAACAAGTTAGTTCTATGTATTTTCAACTTGTCCTCAATTTGCATTTTCTTATTTTTCTTTCTGTTTTCTGGGACACCAGGGTCATTTCTTTCCCCTCTGGCAACTTTGGAACCTCAGTCAATGTAAATTGGCAGACATCTTTTGATTTCATTGGCAGTGTATTAATGTACTTCAGTTTAGAGCAGCTCCAGAGTTATAGGAGGTGACAGTATAGAACAGACACCTTCAGTAGATATTCAGGACAACAAACTTCTATGCCAAAGGTATAAGATGCAGCTTTCTCCTCTGGGACAAGAACTCACCATATATGCACACTGTATCACACACATATTTCAAAAATGTACTGTCAGAAGTATTGTGCCTGGTCCCTCTGCATTCAGGGTAGTGACACTTACGAAATCCTTTTCCTTTATCAGTAAGTGATCATGGAACTTTTTAGAGTGGCAATTGTCTCTTTTTTTGTTTATCTCTTTCACTCTAAAGTAATTTAGCTTATTTTTATTTATTTTTATATCCCAGTTTGACTTCTTTAATCTCACTCTTCTGTCTATTTCTCCTTACAAATCAAACAACTGCTCATAAACATCTGCAATGATTTGACAGGAAGTGAATCCAAAATGAAAGATAAATTAAGTCATGGCTTGGGATTTCTCTACAGAACAGCAAACAGTGACGATTCTGGTTTATGAAGATGAAATAATTTTCTCTGCTAGCTCCAACTGTCCCAGTCACTGCCATAGTTATCAAAATATATATTTTGGACAGGGCAAGTATTTCATTGTATTTTGTAAGATCCCATACAAAAAGCTATAGCATTCTCCTAAGCATTAAAAGTTTTTAATCTTAAAGCCCTTTTATCTTTCTTGAAAAGAAATTAAAGGAAAGTGGTTAAGACTATAGATGAAGAAATTGAACAGAAGCATTCTCAATTTATGTTATTTATATGCTACTTGAGAAAAAATGCAACATCTCCAATTACTCTTAAACTTACAGTAGAAAATTGGTCCAAATATACTGAGGTAAGGATATATTCTTTGACTAATGTATGGAAGTGAATTGCAAGGAAATCAGCAGAATTTATTCAAATTCTTCATTAAAAAATACACAATGAAAATAATAATAATTTACCCTGAAAAACTGTTTTTGTGAAAATATAACCAATCTGTTGGCACTTTTTGGTGTTGTTAAATTTTCACTGTAACAAGATTCTTATAAAATATTTTTAAAATATCATATATTACACCTGTTTAAATTTTAATAAAATTTGCCAGTGGTGTATGGTGCTTGTTCACCATTTCATATGTGGGTAGTGTATGCTTTGTACTGGGTCAGGCAGGATCTTATGCCAAGGAGGAAAGATTGCTTTGCTGTTTCCTCTGGAAAACCTCTGCCTGCTCACCAAAGAGACGGTTTGGGGATGCAGTACAGGGCAAATAGAGAAAAATCCACTCAACACAAGATCCTGCCCCATGACTTCAGACTCACTGACTCCTCAGCTGTGTTTATCTGAACTGAGCTGAGGCTGGATGCACTGAATGCAGCTGCCTGTTGCTGCCCGAGACAAAGGTACTTGCTGAACGGACTGGAAACTATTCTGGTTGCAAAAAAAGCAGATAATATTAGACAAGTCTGTGACACCCGAGCATGAGAGGACAAGACAGAGGAAGAGGAAAGCTTTCGGCAGCACTGAAGAGACACTGGTTTTGAAAGACCCCTGAAAACATAAGATATAAGCAGCAGGAGGCATTTCCTGAGGCATGGATCAAACCCACACCAAAGCCTGACCGACGACAGAGAAACAATTTTTTTTCTCTAGAAATCACCAGACTAGCAAGCCATGCAAAGGAAAGAATTTCTTACAAGGACATAGTAGACAGTAATTTTCAAGACTTCTTCCTTAGTTTCACCTGAGAGGCTAGTATTTTCTCCATTGTCTTCAATACTTCCATACTTCTCCAAAGTCTACTTGTTCTTGCGATAAAAAAATAGCTGAAGTGACTAGATTTTTCTGGATATTTGTTTTTAGGCAGAAGATGGGCAGTTGCACTTCAGAGCATGGATCAAAACCGCTTTTAGAGAGTGGAAGGCTCTGGAAGTTTGTACCATTAATTTTAAGAAAGATAAAGGAAGAAAGGAAGAAAGACCAATTTCTTCCTCCTAGTCCTCCAGCAAAGTTGGAAATTCTAAATAATCTGATTGTTTTTACATTAACATAAAACGTTTTTGCTGTTTGTTTAACAAGTTTAACCTGAGCTTAGGCAAGTCATGTTTCCAACTGAGGTTTTAATACAGGCGAAATTATTAGGTTATAATCATAAAGACAATGACATTTACAGAACACAGGGCTATTAACAAACCTCACTGTTTAGGCACATTTTCTGTCTGCCACAAAAATTGAGAGGTTTTAGTTTTCAATAAAAAGACAAATCAGGAGGATTCTGTATTTTTCAATACTAAATTAAGAAAATGTAATGGGTCAATGTAATATAGAAAACATTTTAAAACACCTAGTGTAGAAAAAGACCAGTGAGTATTGACATATTTCAGTTATTAGTTGTAACTCACTGAGGGCAGTCTTAAAAAACACGCAGGCAGGTGAAAGAGAATGACACAGATGTTTTTAAATAGCTTTATTAATATGTGATGGTTCAATGACAGAGCTTGTTAAAATATTTGCAGTTAGCACTGTACTAAGTGAAACAATCTGTCTCTGTGAGCCGTGAAGTATGATTTTGTTTCATAATAATACACAAAAAAGTTGCTGACCATTTTGAATCCACCTTTTAATTTTAACCTCAGCAAGAGGAAGAGAAAGAAAAGCAATGTGCATGAATATAGTGAATTAGAACAACAGCTAGAAATTAGGGCTGGAAAACTTAAGGAAACAATTCAGAACCTTATAGGATACTGAAGGACATAAGAATAAGAAATGAGGAAAAGGCAATGGTAAATTTTATAGAATCTCTGATGAGGGTGAAGAAAATAATGAAAATAAATATAAGTGTTACCAACATACTAGAAAACAACGTATTATAAAGCAGTTTTCCCCCCATATCTCAAAGTATATTTTTTAAGAAAATGTCTCAGATGACCAATTTCTCTTCTGACTTCTAAATACAGTGTTTTCACAACACTTGCAAAAGATTAATACAGAGGAGGAGAAAAACTTTCTGCAAATTAGAGATGAACACAGTAAACCATGACACTTGAAGAGTCAAGACAGTTTCAGTCAGTCTGACTCTTACTGTGCAAGATTCTTAAGATCTAATGTGACTCTGTCATTAGCTGTTGCAAAGTTACCAACTCTTTCCATCAGGTGTTGCTGCCCTTCTTTGGATCATTTTATTTGGGAATATTTAACTATTCTCAAAGAGGGGTCTGAAAGCAGGACATATGCAGGCAAAGACATAAAGCAATAATTTATTGGCTAATAAATGAAAAATGCAGCTAGAGATTTTGAATTCCTGGGATAAACATTAGTGTGCTCAACATCCTCATGAAGGCACTGAAAAATCTTTGCTGCCCATACAGGCAGTAGTGAAGAGAAGCATCAGACTCAGCTGCTCCCTAAAATGTTACTAAGTTTTGCTGAATTGCTGAACCCTTGGTTCATTGCTTTAAGGTATTATCCCTCACTAAACTGCCACCCCATGGAGACCACTGACATGCAACAGACTGACATTAATGACACCAAGTAACTCCTTGGACTGTTCTTTCTCTCTTTCTTTCTTTCTCTTTCTTTCTTTCTTTCTTTCTTTCTCTTTCTTTCTTTCTTTCTTTCTTTCTTTCTTTCTTTCTTTCTTTCTTTCTTTCTTTCTTTCTTTCTTTCTTCTTTCTTCTTTCTTTCTTTCTTCTTTCTTTCTTTCTTTCTTCTTTCTTCTTTCTTTCTTTCTTCTTTCTTCTTTCTTTCTTTCTTTCTTCTTTCTTTTCTTTTCTTTTTTTTTCTTTTCTTTTCTTTTCTTTTCTTTTTCTTTCTTTCTTTTTTCTTTTCTTTTCTTTTCTTTTCTTTTCTTTTCTTTTCTTTTTCTTTTCTTTCTTTTCTTTCTTCCTTCCTTCCTTCCTTCCTTCCTTCCTCCCTCCCTTCCTTCCTCCCTCCCTTCCTTCCTTCCAAACAAGTTGGCAGTTTTCTTACTGAATCTTTAAGATACTCACACACCCCGTGTCTGTAATTGTGCCTCTGCATGAAATTTTCCCTCTTATCCTATTTAGCTCCACTCTCTGCACCTTCTCATCACTTAAGAATTTCCTCAAAAGTCTGGATCAAATTTGTGCTGCTGAGCTACATCAGAGCTGGGCCAGGGTAGTATAGACAACCAGGCCCAGAAGAGGCAGGGGAGGTTACAGCAGAGGTTACAGTAAGAGCAGATTTTACGAGAGCTGAAATTCCATGGCTGGCCTGGACACATGGAGTAGAATTGATTGCACAGTGACTTGGCTTCAGCCCACTTTGCAGCAGTGTGTAAGTTAGGTGCCTAATTACTGGAAGCTTCCCTCCTGTCAGGAGAGACAGAGAAGCTTCTCCAGGCAGAGAATTAGACCTTAATGGCTTAAATAAATATCTGTAGATGCCATCCTCTCCCTTCCTAACCCTTTCTCCCTAGAAGAAGCTTTGTCTAACAATCCCAACTAGATAATTTAGTAAGGACAAATTCTGTGCTTCCTAGGATGAACTCAGGTCTTTACTGGCAATAATTTGTTATTGAAAAAACAAGCATTTACCCTCTATTTCCTGATAAATGATTAATGCTCAAACTCTTACTCACAATTTTTACTACTAAGTAGTTCTGCTAAAATCAGGCAGACCATTTACATAAGTACAAAGTGTTACATACATGTATTCAAACCTCTTTTTAAAAGGCTATAACTCACTCTGCTTGCTCTGTTGCTGTTGCTGACAATTTGTGAAGCACATAGCTGCCTCAAGGTGTCTCAGATGCATAGACATGGAACGGAGAGGGGTAAAGGGCTGGAGACAGCCTGTGACACAAACCTAAGAGTTAAAACTCCTGTCACACAGCAGAATTAGGGACCTTGGAAAGTTGAATTTACAGTCTTATTACTGCTGTTGAGATGGGAAGGGTGCTGGCAACTGTGCTGAGAGAAGCCATAACATGGTCTTGATAAGTAATCACAAACCACAAAATGAAGCACCATTTATGGCAGCAAGGGCTTTCGCAGCTTTTGGCCATCAGCCTGAGAGGTTTTCTCTGAATACTGCTGAACTGCTTGTTTCCTGCCAGCAGCTCCTCGAGCTTTAGAAGTACTTGGAAGAGATCAGGTCCTCCACACCAAGAAAAGGAGAAACCTTCTAGCCAAATGCCTGCCACACAAACCCTGTGTGTAAGGAGTAGAGTCCTCCTCAATGTGCCAAGAATGGTCATAACAGGCAGAAAAGGTGTTGGCTTTGTGCTACACGCACGGTCCATGCCATGGTCTGATTTCTGCATTTCCCCAAAATTTGCTCAAGGATGAAAAGAGCACTTTAAATGCAGGAATCCTGGAATCCTCTCCTATTTTGTGCATATCCTGAAGGAGGATATATCATGCTTACCCTCCACTACATCTCCCCAGGTCTCTTTGTGTCTAGCCTCTCTGCACAGTCCTTCCACATGCCTGAACAGGCTGCATAAGATCCAGCCAGGCCAGGAAATCTCCATGAAAATGCCTTTGCAAGCTCATACTTAACTGGCTCCATGTCGTCATGGTCATTTTCTGTCCTCATCCAGGATACAAATACCTTTTATTACCTGAAAAAAGGGTAAGAACCCAGTGGGTAAGATTATGTTGAGATCTGATTCCCTGATCCACTGGGCACACATCAGCTAGAACCTATATAACAGTGGCGAGCATGAGTGCATTCATACCATGTTTTTTTTCCTGTTAAGTTCTCCAACTGCTTCCCCCTGCAACACGAGGGCAAGTCAGGCACAAGGGTTCTCTAAGTGTGCCAGGATCCTGTGCCAGGTTTTTCCCTCTTTTCCCTCACCTTTTTATTTACACTCCCATGTTCTGAGTGCTCACTGAGTTGCAGGATTCCCTCACCCTGTTCTCTGACACCTTCCAAGCTGGTTCACCCCACCGAGGAGGGGGCACTTGGAGATGTCTGTGTGATGTGGGGAGTCATAGCCACCATGGGGCCTTTTTCCCTTCCTGGATGGTGTCAAATCCCAGGAGAGAACACTGATGGGAATTTTTATACATTTGATCCTGTGACACACATACTGTTCCTCATTTTCTACTATTTTGTCTCATAGTCACATAATTAGTCTTTGTTTTCCTTTTCTCCTTTATCCCTTTCCCTCCTCCCAGAGACCTCATGTTTGGTTAAAAAGTAGTTCTGAAAGCATCATTAGGAGTCACCCTGGTTCATCAGGGCTCTGGCACCAAAAAAAGGCATATCTGAGCCTCTTTTGCTACAGCCAGGTACATTCTGGGACACATAACTTTGCCCATGGCTTCGCCCATCAAGCCAACTTTCAATTAGTTTCCTGAAGCCCCACTCGGTTATGTTTATGAGCATCATTTACTACTGAACAGGCATAGACTCCGTAAATCTTAGTCATGCAAAAAGTCTGAATGATTGCAATCACAAGTAAAAATGATGCGGGCGAGTAAGGGTTGCAGGATCAGACCATTAATTAATAAATGTCAGTAAAGTGCTTGCAATGAAAGATGTTGTGGGAGTACAGCACACTCTAATTAAAACATCAGATTTATTTCCACAAGTTAGTCATGCACTTTGTAAAAGATCAGCGTTTCCAGAACTTAGGGAACTTGAGAAAAATTTCTTTTCCACATGAATTGTGTTTATACCAAAAATTTGTATTCCACACATTAAGCAAAATAAAGCAAAATATTAAAAATGTTAACTGGTGGCTTAGGGCTGCCTGGAGGAGACCTTGCAGTCTACCCTTTTACATTGGAATCTCCTGTGCACTTTGCTGAAAGACACTTCTTTTTGACTCACAGAAGATTTCAAATAGTGAGTAGTGCTATAAAAGTTCTCAAAAAATATTTTAAATACTTCCATTTAATGCATTATTTTATGAAGTCATATTTTGGGGTAAGAGATATTTTAAAGATGAATTAATCACATCTGATTCCACTTAGCTATATAAGCACAAAGAGGGAAAAGGAAACGTCAGGCACTACTATTTTTCTTCTGGTTCTCAGTACTAGTTATAGACATGTGATTTATGCGTATGCTGATGTAACAGCAGAAAGTGAAAGGACTGTGGTTAAGCATTCCCCCTGGATAAAAAATAAAATGTGTTATTTTGCCACAAAATTACAACATTTGCAAAATATTAGGCTTGGTGAAACATTCAGATTCCCAGAAGAGTATTTCAAGTGCCTTTGCAGCAAATGTTTTCCTCTCCTCTTCCAGCATTAGGAAGAAAGATTGTCAGATTAATAGACTACAAGGAGGAGAGGTATTGGATACACTTTTCTGATTCTAATATATAAGTTCAACACTTCTTTTTTATTATTGTCACTAGAAAAGCAGAGTATTTAAACTCTAATGTTGTACAAACTCCTTTTGTCTCTAAACCAGCCCATTGTAACATCCATTTTTCTAAAGCAGTTCTCCAGTTTGTACTTTTACCTCACAATTCTCCATTTTTTCCAGTTTTAAATTAATTAGTATATATCTAGAGCTCACACTAGGTAACACCAGGACATACCTATTCCAGAAACAGTGACACCACTATCATCAGGTCTATATTAAGAATTAAGTGCTACTTAAGGATACAAGTAGAAGAACATTATTATTATTTTTCTTTTTTTACTATTTATTTATACTTTTTTAAGGAGAAAAATAATATGTGCATGCCAGGTGGGATTTTAGAAGCTCTCAGAGCTTTATTATAAATTTCTTGTTATAAAAGGATAGTTCCCATGGTAACAATTACATCATTTGGCACACATACTACCTGAGGAAAACAGAACCATTTAATAAAGATACACACATTCACCATTGTGCAATGTGAATTGATTTACTTGTTGCCTAATTATGTTTCCTAAAAACAGGAAACTGCACCAGTTTTCAATGTCAGCATGACCACATGCCTGTCAAAATTATCCTTTCTGCTCCCAGTTCTTTGCAGCTCCAAACTCCTCTCTGCCATTCACTTCTAGAAGTCTTGACACTATTCAACTATGGTTGAAAAAGAGCCTACTCTACCTATGCCATTTCTTTCTGCATGCTCATGCTCTTTCTTCTTCTGATGTTAAATGGTATGGAGATTTCCTTTATAAAAATAAAATAAAATAAAATAAAATAAAATAAAATAAAATAAAATAAAATAAAATAAAATAAAATAAAAGCACTTTGACACCTAGAGATTAATGGTTTTGCTGGGGGTATTTGCTTTAAAATATTTTTCACACATTTAGCTAACTTCTTGCAAGACAATTTGGATTATACTCTTATAGGAGTATTCAAAGGACAACTGTTTTTTGTGCTCACATCCTCTACATATGGCCCATTTAAATACTACACATGAAGTCAAATGAGTTACACAGTAAAAATCTGTAAGCAAGAGTTGATGCTATCTAGTACCCAACTTTTCCTATTGGTCAATATTTTTTCTCCTCCCACCTTTTTTTTTCCCCATTCTGTGTATTTTCATTTAATTCTTGCCCCTCAGACTGTAATCTCTCCTAAGTACCTGTCTCAGTTTTTTGGGATGTTAAAAACCTAATTTTTTCTTCCTTTCCTAACAATTAATTATTATCATCTATTATCTATATACATAAGCTTTAATTCTCTTGAATCCTTCTCTAATTTTTGTTGGGTGCTGCATGAGACTCTGCTTTTTGATAAAACAAGAAAATCCTTCTGTCCTTCTGATTTTTAATTTCTCTAGCAGCTATTTGAATTCTGGCTTTCTTTTACTATATAAAATTGGGAGTATACTAGGACATGCCTGTGCTTGTCAATCTGAAAAAATGTAGGGTGGATATTTAAGTCCATTAACCTTTATGAGTCAGGCAAAAAAAAAAAGTAAGGGTGTTTTTTCTTTTTTTAAACATACGAGGGCACACATTTTCTTAAATTTTAAACCACAGTGTTGAAACACTAAAATGCACACAGAATCTGCCCACAAACAACATAACCCTGAAAAATGCTGCCACAATTCCGCTACTGTCTCCTTAGGATAAGTGGTGCTTAAATTCATTTATTTCCTGGGAAACAATTTTCTGATCTATCAAGGCAAATAGGTACTGTGGGATGCAAAATTAATCAAGAAAAAGGAAATGAGGTATTTTTTAGGTTGCTTTCTATCAAAGAAGCCTCTCATTATTACAGTGGACTAAAGTGAAGTCAAGTGGCCAAAGATAAGTGGAAGAACAGAACTTAGAAAAGGGCTGAGCCAGACAGTGCTTCTCTAAGAGAGACAAGAGCATAATCTTTTGTGGATGACTGAGTTTTGCTAACATAAATGGTAAGGTGTTCTACAGAAAGTTCTTTGCTCTTTGTGCTATATGTAGGAGTTACAAAAGAAACAGTCAAAAAATGCCTTAGAATTTAGGCTGTAAGTTCATAGCTTTTCAAGGGTGATTGTTCATCTGAGCTCTTCAGGTGCATTCAAATTATTTCTTCTCAGTACTAGACACCTAGAGAATTATGGTGACTGACTTTTGCAGAACTGCCACTGTTTTGTTCAAGCCTGTATATGACTATGTACTCATAAATATATGACCAGATTAATCTTCCTGATTTTTCCAACTCTTTTACATCCTTCTTCAATATTAGAAAAGGTAATGCATTAGTTTCAAGGGCTTTTGTTTTTCTTGACATTTTTGCTTAGTTAAAAACTCTTGGATATCTTTTTCAATTTCATAAAGAGGTTTAGAGGAAGCAATTTCCTCATAATACTCCTCATTTTGCTCTGTAGTGCCTTGAATTCCCAAGTTCCTTCTTATGACCTTTCATGCTGGAGACAGATTACACCTAAACAGACAACACCTCAGTCTTCAGAGAAGGCTTTTAGATCAGAAAAAGATGAAATAAAAGTGGAGTCAAGTTAGCACTTTCATTACTTTCAAAGGTTTGCAAGTCTCTAGTGCTTCAACAACAAAAAAAAAAAAGTGATGAAATTCCTGTCCATGCACTTATGTGACCTTGGTGGAACTCCTACAAGGAGTAACAGGATTCATATTTTATTTAGAAACATTATATAATTTATATGTTATTAATCCCAATATGTTTGCTGACACTTGAAAGCTTGACTCTGTTGCATAGTTTGGTGTTTAATTTTTCCTCAGGCTCTAGGCCCACGAGCCTAAGGACTCTTGTATCTTCTGTGAGAAATTAAAGAGGGAATATGTGCTGGTGAGATCCTCTCAGTCTGGCTTACCTGAGACCCATAAAAGGATCCCTGCCATGACTGAGTGACTGACAAGCTGATAGGATGCTGACTCCATGACTATTCTATCGCTCTAATTCACCATAAATCTGCCCTGCAGCCAAAAGAAGCAATCTGATTCCCATATCTCCACAGAGTAAAATCATTTTTCCAACCAGATGGCCAAAGAAACGGATTATGTCACTGATCTGGTACAAAACTGCTTGTTTGTTTTCTTGATTTATATGTCATGGAGATCAATTTGCATTGCTGCATGAATACTAGTGCTAACAAATGGGAATGTGTAGCTGAGAACAAGAAGTGTGACCATACTTTTGGACAGCAAAAGTGAATTTATTGCATTTAAAAATGGCTGTATATCTGTGAACTAACTCAGACAACTAGATCATAACAACATCTATACAGCCCTCCTAAAATTTTCACCTGTGCTTTTCATCCCAAGATGGATGGACTGCCAAGAGGGAACATCTTTCCTGCAGTTAGCCTGCCCCAACACCTGGGAGGGCAGCAGTTTCAATTACCATCCCGTAGGCTGCGTAGCTCTCTTTAACAGGACAATTGGCTAATCCACATGTAAGTGAGGCCAACTAAGAGAGTTCTCAATAACTCTACTCTCCTTAAGCTTCTGTCACCCAAGCTGCTGCTCTGCACACAATGATGTTCAAATAGTTAGTAAACTGAACTCATACTTCATCTTAAAACAGCTAGAGAAAATCTAAAGTGAAATTCAATGTGCAAAACATTCAATCAAAAACTAAATTGCAATCTCAATTGTGGAGCAATTCCAAGAAAAGGCAAGTCTGATAAAAAGAATGCAGAGTGATGCAGGCTCAACAATTTACTTTTCTTCTTAACGGATAAATGAAAATTATGTTCTCAGTGCCAGGCACGTCCTACTACAAGCATAATTAAGGCATTGATTCTGATCTAAATTAGACACACTAGGAAAAGAGAGGAATAGGAGATTTGCCTTTGACTTCAGTGTAGCAGTAATTCACCCTTAAATTTTATTTGCTTTGTTGTCGCTGTTATTTTTTTCATTATTACTATTATTATTATTATTAATATTATTGTACAGAAACATTTCTTCCACAGTCTTACAATACAAGAAACAAAACCTGAACATTCTATCATTAATGTGAAGTACTGAAGAAATATGTAATCCTCTATCGCTACTTTCCTGCTGTGGGACTTGAGCATTTTCCATATCTCTGGTCTGGACACACTCTGGCCTCATTTTGCCAGCATGGTAGAATGAGACATAGATGAAAAACAGGCATTCATTGCCCACTAATGAAAAGTCTGCATGCAGAGGCAAAGGTGGAGCTGGAGTGTGCTCCATTAGACCTACACAGAGCATGTGCCTGTATGAGCCAAACCCCAGACATATGTCAAGAGCTTTAAAATCTCAGTCTGTGCATGACTGAATAACTATCTCCACTGAAAACCTGTTAAGGTTGCATCTTAATCCCTGTTCCTGAAATGTGACTTACTGATGCAAAATCAGAGGTCTGTAGAGAATCCCATTCTATAGGTTTGCAGATAAGCAGAGTTCACACAGACTTGGTGGATATCAGTGGAGGAGATTCATTCACATCTAATTATGCCTAGTTTGGTTTAAGTTCTTTCTTGTTATCATAAGCCTAATCATATTAACTGGTTTTTGAAGAATTTTTCAGCATCAAGAGACTGATATGTATGTTTTTCTGATATGACTTCTCAGACAGGTGAATTCGACTGAACAGTATGAATGCCTTATTTTACTTACCATAAAAACAAGATAAATCTTCCACATAATGTAGTATTGGCAGTAAAGCATAGACAACAAAAGAAAAACATAGACAAGTATTTATTTGCATTATGTAGTGGGCTTGCTCTGACCATGATCTCTGTTCTTTGTTATTTGCTCTCCATGTTCATTTGAACAACCAGATTTTATTGGAACAAATGCTCACAGAAAATGAAGTTAAAAGTCATGAGTGTTTGCAGAGGCCAAACATTTAATTCAGACAAAAATTATCATTATGGAAAAGCTTTCTCACTTTGTGAGAGATCACAGTAAAACTTACAGGAGAACTCTACAAAACAGGGCAATATATAGGATTGATTTAAAATCACAAGTTTGAAAGTAAATACATTTAAAAGGATGCACATTCAAAGACATGAATTGTCTGATAGCATAAAAAACAGAGCTTACATTCATGACATTGCATGGAATTTATAGAAGAGAATCAGGATTAGTTTAAAAAAAATTCTGTTTAACCTGAATTTAAACGGAAAGCTGTATTTTAAACTGTTTTTTCTGTACACCTTAAAACATTTTATTTCCACTAATTTCACCACAAGATGTGAAAACTCTAAGCTGAGTTCTCAGCTCTGTGTTTTCTGTTGCTAGCTGATATATTCTAGACAAGGAGAGTATATTTCAATTTTGGAATGAAAATTTTTAATAGTCAATATTACTCAGTAAGTTTGGTATTTGTGTCAGGGGAAAAAAAAAACAAACTAGTAAAACCCAGCAAAACAAAAAATGCAAACCAAATAGTCAGAATTAACTGTAACGAGAAGAATGTTCTTTGAAACTGCAACCTCACTTTCTTTCTCAGTATTTTTGTAAGTGGACTAAGCTTCTCTCTTGTCAAGTTTTTCCCTTGAGTAGGAGAGCTGATGAGTATTGATTCTGTTCACAAATATAGGTTTGTGGTGCTGAAAAATTAAGCTTTGTCATTTAGTACAATCCAATTCTGTGATGTATTTTTTTATAATTTTTTTTCAGAGTAAATTATTTTCTCTGAAGTAATCTAGACAATATCTAAACCTTTCGTCTTAGCAAGAAAGGAATAATAATAGTACCAGTAAAAGAAAACTAGTGTTATTTTGATAGTTTTATGTTTCCTGTAAAACATTTTTTACAGCTCCTTTCAAGGCCTTGTATACTTTAAATTCCCCAAATAATTCTTATGTGGATTTTGTTTAATTTTATTTCTGTCAGCTCAGGTCCTCTACAGAAAAACTCTCACAGAACCATACACACAGAATTCACACCCATGAAAATGGTGGAAACAAATTGCAATTGATTATGCCTTATGTCTGAAAGTGACTAATCCCCCACATTAACAGTAGTTGAAAACAGTCTCATGAACTGACTAGGTGACTGACTCATATATAAAGATAAGCTGGCTAGCTAACTAAATAGCTGCGTAAAACAAGTGTCTGTAATTCAGGCATTGTCTTTGTTGTTGCTACTATTAGTTTTGGGGGTTTGAGGTTTTTTTTAGCAAGAAACATATTAATTTAGCCCTGTTTTTGTTGTCATGTAACATATCCTACTTTATGCCAGTGAAAATTTTAAAGAACGTACAACTTACAGATACCACGCGCATTAAGTAACTTAACATTTTAAGCAGGAGGAAATTAGATAATTTTTGAACTTTATGACTTGATTAGAGTAGAAGTGAAATGTGTGAGTTTTAATTCTTTGCTTTCTATCCACTCAGGAGTTCGGTTTTGAGACGTGACTTTTTTTTAATGGTAGTATTTGTTGAAGTGACATAGGATTTGCTAGATGTTCCAATGATTTGATGTGTTTATTGTTCTCATCTCTTGCTGAGCACCTGCAGGCAGCATGTAATTGGAACACATATTTTGATCTTTAGGACTTTTTCTATATCTCAAGATTGGATTATCTGTTTATTTGCTATTGATGTATTTAGCTTTTAAGGACTTTATTTTTTTCTTTTGTTTTGGTGATTTGCTGTTAACTCATGAAGACTCTATAGTTACAACAGCTAGTCTCCTGCAACTCAGGCCTGGAGCATCTGAAATAGGGCACAATCACACAGTAGAAATCCACATCTTTAAAAAGAGGTGTTCTAGGAGCAGCAATTATCTGTGCATGATTACCTCCTAACCTGCAAAATGGCTAGTTCAGATCTCCTGCTGTCAGTAAACAACCAGGGGCTGATTAACAGTCTTGTTATCATTCCAAATCCCTTTGATGTATGCTGTGCTACTTTTGACCCCTTTTTTTCAGTTCTATGTGTGTTTCTGGAGTAGGTTACCAATTTCAGTAGTGGAAAGAAAAGCGTAATTCAGCATGTCTGACCTAAAATGGAATATCCCAACTGAATATGAAAGACTCAGTGTCTTACCTGATGTTATTTTAGAAACCATTTTCCAACCCCCAAAATCGACTTACTTTCACTGTGTCTTGTTGTGAATCCTTAAACCTATTTTTTTTTCCTTTTTTCTTTAAGCCATGTAAGTATTTATAACAGAACACAGACTGGCACTATTGCAAGTAGAAAACAAGTACAAAATATCCATAAACTTGGAAAAAGAATTAGGGTTTTCATGTTGCTTAAATAGTACCTTAGCTTTACTTTTAAGACAGTTGCATTGGAAATCTTATATTAATCCAGTTCTATCCATTTCCTACTGTACTAGTTGGAAAACAAACCAATGGGAGGCACCAAGTCAGAATAACAATTTAATAGGGAAATCAAAAAAATAGGCAGAAAGCACTGGTTTAAACTGACAGAGTCAGGATACAACCTGACACCCTGTTAGTCAGGGTGGTGGTAGCAGTCTGATAAAAAAGTCTGAAATCTTATATTAATCCAGTTCTATCCATTTCCTACTGTACTAGCTGGAAAACAAACCAGCGAGAGGCACCAAGTCAGAATAACAATTTAATAGGGAAATCAAAAAAATAGGCAGAAAACGCTGGTTTAAACTGACAGAGTCAGGATACAACCTGACACCCTGTTAGTCAGGGTGGTGGTAGCAGTCTGATAAGATGGTGGCTGCAGTCCTCCTGAAGGGGTGGATGTGGTTCTGTCAAAGCAGTGATCCTGTGGAAGGGTCTGCTCTTCCTCAGAAGGTCCAGTGGTGGCTATGTAGCTCCTGTCCTCTGGCAATCCAGTGGAAAGGGCTGCCTGTGGTGTTCGGAATCTCAGATTATATCCAGGATGGAAAGCTTGGTTCCTCCCTCTGGGTGGGGCCTCTCACAACGGGATGATGAGTCAGAGGCCAGGTGTTGATGGGCTCATTAACAGAGGATAGTCCGGAGGAAGGAGGCAAGGAAACACAGCCCCACCTGGTTTCAACAGCTCATGAGGATGGTGATAGAATACCCTGCAACCCAGGACACCTACCTAGATGATTGCTATGGGATGTGTATCTTGTCTCTTAGGAAGTAAATGAAAATCATCAATTAAATTTGCGTTATTCACTGAAGACCTTATAGGCTGTATAGTTTCTGGTTAATAATAGTATGGGCTGCAACTAGGATCAATGACCTACATGGAAATTTTTTCTCCCTTTTCTCCAGTTTTCTGCACCTGTTGGTCTGATAATAGCCTTCAGTTCAGTGAGAAGCAGATAAAAAGTTAAGTTGCTGTTGACAACTATTGAAACAAGAAGTTATCAGCAGAGGTTGATAACAATTGTAAAAGAATATCCAGGGCAACTTGAATGAGGAAAGCAAAAGTTCATTTTCTGAACTTTTTCAAAGGTTTATGCACACCTCAAGGACAGCTTATAAATAATAAACTCTATTGATTTTATGTGAAATAGAAGTGTTCTGGCACCTCTTCATCTAAAAAGCATTGCACCCTTTTAAAGAACACATCTTTACTGCCGCTCTTTATTCAGAGTCCTGTTCAGTTTCAGCTGATGCTTCGAAGTGATCCTAAGGACATAAGAAATGTGGGGTAAGGCTGGCCCAGCTTCATTCAGCCCAGGAGATGTTATGTAGAAGACACATGAAAGTCTAGCCATTTTTTGAAGTCCATTCTCTTTGCACTCCCCCAGCATGCAACTATGAGAGATGTTGGAAAAAACATCTTCACCCAGTTCTTTCAATAATCACTTTAAAATCTGCAGGCATGGGAAGCATAGTGGCAGCTGTAGAGAGGACTATACATCTGCAATGAGGAAATCATGAAGAAAGAGGATACCTTCTGGTACTTCTGTTACACTGGAAGGGAAAAGGCAAGATTTACTGAATACAAAGCAAAAGAATGCCTTTCAGAACTCCAGCCCCCAGCCACAGGCTGCAGCTCTATCCCCACAGCAGTGCAGGTCAGTGACACCATTATAATGTGAGGCCTGCCTCTAGCTCTCTATGCTATTCAAGGAAATTTTAATCAGGTTAAAATGGGGTTCTTATCTACCAAACAATGAAGGCAGAATAAAGAATACTAAAATAAATAAAGCAAATTACATGCAATTCAAGAACCAGAATGAAACAACTTGGTGATTGTCCTTTTTCTGGCACAGTAATATCATTCATAACTGGAACAAAGCCGTCTGTCCAGAAGACAAAGTTCTTCATAGTGCAGTAAAAATTCTTGTATGAACTGAGACTCTCCATAGGTTTGAATGAAGGGCACATTTTTTGAACGTGTTTTCTTTAACATACACACAGAGCAGTATTAGGAGGGAAAAATTAAAAAAAAAAAAAGCAAAACTAAGGCAGAGAAGGAGGAGGAGGAGCAGCCCAAAGGAGACATAACTATACTTTTCAAAATAAAATGCTGCACTGAATACTATTCATGGAGAGACAATGAAAGTATTGCTTGATAGTCAACAGGATAATTCCTTATAAACAATATCCTGAGTACACAGCCATACAATTTAGCAGTTAAGTTCTGCTTAAACCAAACACAACTTTTGAAAAACTCTTTTGCATGTCTTTCATTGAATAATTTTTTTTATTCATCTCTTACACTGTGAGTTACAGAGTTACAGAGTTACAGAGTTACAGAGTTACAGAGTTACAGAGGTACAGAGGTACAGAGAGAGAATAATCCAGAACTTTCTTCATCTTCTCAGTAAGAAATCTAAGTTATAAACATCACATTACAGATTAGTAGAATTCGTTCCTAAAATTGTCTTGCTTCAAGTGAGTTTAATTCTCCTCTTGCAGCCAGCAGAGATTCTATGGATAATCTTTCTAATGTGGTCTTTCTAACTGTTATTCAGTCTTCATTTTACATTGTCACTTGCCTCTTGACTTGGAGAGGGAAATTACTTTCCAGTAGATTAAAATTTGTATTGTTCTGTCTGTAGAAAAAAAAGAAAAAACCATTCTTCAGAGGCTGTAATAATATGTTTTGGGGTCCAAAGCACAAAATGGTGAACATTAAATGAGTCAATGAGAAAGCCTGACAGTTTATCAGACAAGAAAGCATATAAATGGCTATTAGAACATATTGATGAAATAACAGTTCTAATAGCTGAATGCATCCTCTGCTGTAGATAAGATGCCAAAGGAAGTCTTTGTAGCTAAATTGTCATAACAAAATCCCAGAATCCTTCTTAGTAATTTCTGATAACTTTTAGCATGATCCTTGTTTAATCTGAATATTTGAAAATTAAACTTTGAAACTGAATTTGGGTGAACACTAATATTTCACACACTATAGGAGTTTGTTTAGCACTACATAGAGTTAGAAATAACTTGGAACACTGAGTTGACAGAAAACAGAAATGCCATAAGCCGTTCTGTGTTAGTTGCAACTGAGGTATATTGATGGGGCGGTTTACTATAAAAAGTAGGCCATCAATACACCGGTGTAGTTAGAAAATTAAGGTTCAGGGACAGATATTGACAGACTGAGAAGGAACAGTAGAGGCTAGAAAGAAAAATAAGTGTTTGCAGAAAAATGATTAGAGTTGAATCCTAAGGAAGACACTACAGGTTTTTAAAAGAGACTAAGAATGAGCCTTGTTCCCAAATGAAAACAAAAACCCATGTGTAGATGCTGCTATGAAAGCAGATTAGGATTTCTTAGATGAACAATTAATAAATTCTGCAAGTATTACTTCCTCACAAAAACGTGAACTGCAAATAGATGTCTTACACGACAGTTTATTTTTTCTGCCATAAACCCAAACCAAAACAAAGCAGACTCATAATACAACAGCCTTCTTCTCTTGGCAGATATGTGCATTATGTTTTTCAAAGCCTCTATGGTTCTTCTGCATGCAGGAGAAAAAGGGTGACAAATTCTGACAAATCTATTCTCAGCGCCTAGAACATGTAAAACTTACGTTTATGGAAAAATAAAAGGTTAAAAAAAGGAAGGAAAAATAAAATATCATTTCCCCTCCTCTAGAAATGAGAGGAACAGGAAGAAATCAGGAAGGAAGAAACCTAAGTGAAAGAAGAAATTTAGAACATGAGAGTAAAAGAGAGCAGAATATGAATGACACACATCAGCATTTCTGGAGTTAGTAACTCAGAACACTCTTGTGGTCTGTATGTGTTATGTATTCTCTCCTCTGATGCTTCATGTATGCAGCTGAGCTAAGAAATGTCATGACTGTAGGATTGTTTTGATCTACATGCAGAAAGAGAATTCTCCATTCCTTCCATTGTAAGTTACAACTTTCACTTTTTGTTCAGAAACAGCCTGAGTGACAGCTTATTACTGTCCTAAATGGTATCTGACAGATTAAATATGTTACTGAGCTTGCACTTTGTTTCTATGAACACCTGGGAGTGGACAACATTTCTAGACAGTTATGAGGCCACATCTTGAGGCTTCTGTTATTTTTCAATAAACTGTGTTAACTTAATTGACTACTGAGGATGAGATAATCCCAGTAGACCCACAATAAATACAGTTAACCTGAGAGTATGGCACAAACTGCCTTGTCTTGCTGTTGATTCTAATTCTAAAAACAGAACTTCATTGGCATTATTTTCAAAAGTGACTTCTATGTTTCAGTTATCTGTGCATGTTTAGCTGGAGACAAGACATTAGGCTTATCTTTCATTTTCTGAATATCCTTTTAATTCTGAGCATCAAATCCTTTAAAGTTTGTCTTGTTGGATACTCAGAATTGCCAGATGCTTTTGTAAACTGTGGCCCTACTCTCAGGAGATGTTTACTAAGCTCAAGTTACCATTACTCCTTCTAGTTTTGTGTTCAGAAATTAAAATTGGTATGACCTAGTTCTTACAAATTTGGCACTTGAGATTTACACACCTCTACAGAACTGTCTTTGTACAAAAGAACAACATATCCAAGATGGATATTTCTGTCAGGGAACTCTTGTGACTGGCAACAATTTTGGGAGGGTTATAAGGTTTCACTGTTTCTCACTGTATTTTATACATTTCTATTGGGTTTTATTATTTTATTATCTATTACTACTATTTAAAAAGACAAAGTCAGAGTGATTACAAGGTAAAATGCTACTTGACTCATCCTCTGGAGTAATGTCATTAGGGACAGAAATGGCAGCTTTAACACGGAAATATTCGCTGCCTCCTGACACTGAGCCTCACTACATCTGCCAGTCTGCCAATAGTCAGTTTTCTTGCTTCTTTTTTTAAAAGTGAGCTGAAGCATCTAATTAAGTTTAAAATAGAATGGCCCTGGGAAGAACTCTTCTGAAAGCTGCAGTAGAGATAGCAGCTCATCTTCACTGGGGGCTAAGACTCTCAATACCACATTCTTTCATGAAATCACAAGAGTTTTATGTAAGCAAAAGTGAGACTTTTGCAAAGTCAGCCCTCACAAAGCAGTCATGTAACTAAAGAAAAGAATTTGGTATACATATGGAGGAGAAATTAACTTTGGGGAAAAATGAGTGCCAGGTAAAATGCAAATGGATGGATGAACAGTATTTGGGCTGTCATGGAGTTCCTAGGCCTGGTTTGGCAACAACATGGTTGAAGGAAGAAAAATGGTTTAATAGGCTTCAGCACCATGTTCTGAAAGTTTCACTTGACTTAGTGGTGAAATCTCCGCTGCAGTTATCACAGTCAGTTTAAAAGTCTAGGCCCTTTTTCCAAAGAGGCCTTCTGCATGAGAAAATGTTAGGGCAGAAGCTGAGATGGGGAATTGTTGGTTGAGTTTGTGCATGAACTGTGAAAATCAGTTTCAGCTGCATCCAAAAGGCCTGATCCTGAATGCCTGCAATATTTGAATAATTTAATGAATGTTTGAATTCATTAACTTCAGTCAGCAGCTCACTGAGGGTCAGATTGTGATTTTGAGGTACAGGCCAAAACCAATGAACAGTATGTCTGATAGCTATAGTAGAAGAAAGCCCAAGTAATGCAAATCATTTTTATTCAGCTCCTTATACCTAGTGAAAAAAAAGAGCAATTTGTTGTGTTATGTATTGTTGTCATGTTATTCATGCTTTCTCAGCTGTATTACCTAGCTATTTTCTTCTAATAGTCTAGTATTTGATTTTCATAAAACAAAGATATTATAGCATATAGAGTACTTTTTAACCACCCTACAAAAAGAGAATCCTTGATCCCAAAACACCTGTCTATTCAAATGCTGATTTTGTTGAAAATACTAGGGTTATGCTTCCTGGATTTTTTTTTTTTTTTAATTTACTTAATTATTATTTTTCCCATAGCCAGAGATATTGAACAAATCAACAGGTGCTTAGAAAAATCCTTGAGAGTTAAAAACAATTCACTTCTTTCTGCAATAGGCCTAGAAAAGAAACACTTTTTTTTCCCTGAAATTTAACCTGGAATAGAGAAAAAGTACTAAGTAGTACGAAGAGGCAGCATAATCAAATACCAGTTATCCAATTCCTCCCTTTAAGTTTGAGCATTTGTATTGATAAGATATATGTGGTGTTTGATATTTCCTCATAAAGATAGCATCTCTAAGTGTGTGGAAATACTTTCTAGCGGTTACAAGGTATAGAGGAACTGTTCATTTCCAAGGTTGTAATCTCTTGCTTTGGTTCCTCAGGTACCTTTATTAAAAGCTAAAGTGCCCTCCTTTTCTACTCCATAACTATATCAATAATCAAGCAGAATTCAGAGAATGTAGAGGAAAGATAAGTAACTACTTTGGAGTGAATGTCAAGAAATTATCTTACTAAAACATAGTTTTGCAGGTATCTTATTAAATCATAGTTTTGCAGGATAGTACCAACAATAAACAGCAAGGTGCGGGGGGGAATGGTGTTTGTAACATTTAGAAATAGACTATCAAGATAAAATCTGCTTTGACAACAGCAGGCCTACTTATTTGCTTTGCAGAGCTATACACGTAAAAGACAGAAAAGGCACAATTTTAAATTATGTTCCCAAGGTTGGCATATTCAAGAAACTTTACAGGAAGGTGATCCCCCAGCACTTGATAGTCTGCAATAATCTGTAAAATCTCTATTAAAAAGACAGTCATCTTGACTGTGTAATATAAATATTGGCTTGGCAGAAAACAGTAATCTCTTTCTGAAGTGTTTTCCTGACAAAAATTAAAAATTTTAAGCATGGAATATGGTAATGCTAAAGGGAAAGCCCCCAGTGCAATAACTACTATGTTCTTAACACCTAATTTAGAGACTGGGGTACAGGATAGATGCAGCTGTTCAACATAATTTCAGACCGTATGTATGGCTTTGACATTCATATTTCAAGTTTAAAACTAGTAAATTATTACCTATATAGAGAAAATAATTTCCTATCTATCTTTCCCAAATATTTTCTCCTTAGAATGCTTTCTCCCTACTGACTGGAGATTTGTGATTAGTTCTTTCTCCTGTGTTGGAAATTGTCAGTGATGACAGTAATGTTTCCAGTGACAATATCTCCTTCTTGCACTGTTTTCTTTTCCTTCTTCATAAGGGAGGATTGGGAAATGAGAGGAAGAGAGAATAATATATACAACATAACAACAGGATGTTCTGTTTTCCTTACATCTACTCATGACTTACAGCAATATCATAGACTTCTCTTTTTATGATAGGATTTCTTTTTTTTAATAATTCACTCCCCAGAGAGAAGTATTATAAGTGTTTTTTTCCCCATATTTGTGCCTAGACATAAAAGTAAATTCTAGGGGTATGTTTAGCAAATGTACTACCAGAACACTATTAATAACGAATGTTGGGTGTTTAGAGAGAAAAAAGGCATGGTAACTACTCCCAGAGGCTGCCATTAAGATGTTCTTTAAAAAAACATCTCACCTGGAGAGCTTTCAAATGAATTCCTAAAACTAGCAATCTTTCCCTAGCAATTTCTCTTGTAGAAAATACAAACATGATATAACACCAAAAGGTAAACTTTTTTTTTTTTTTGTTATTATTCTCTGTTCCATTCCCCTTTTAATTTCTACAACTTTACTGGAAATTACTGTATGGAAGATGCCCCTCACATCAGTGTGCTATCAGTGTTTACACCCCTGGAGCACTGCACTTCATGATGATCCAGCTCAGATCAGCCAGGTGCTGCCCTAGATAGCAGTCTTTCCCTGTGGGCACACCCTGGTTTGTAATGTAGGCATGCAACCTACTTTAAAAATTCCCACCCACATACACAGACACACTCATGGAGTTAGCTTTTTCCTTGCTGAAAGCAAGACTTTTAGGAAATACCCTCACTGGAGTATTCACATTTCTACTCGATAAGCAAATCAGTAACAGGGGAGCCTGTAATTTGGTTTAGTGTGACCTAGCTCTCAGATATGCAGCCAGTAATGTTTTTGTTATGTTTATGTTTGGGTTTTGAGGGTTTTTTTACTACACAGTAACCATTATGCGATTCTATTTATTAAGCAAAACTCTACCTCACTGAAATATTCCTCTTTATAAACTTTCCAAAAGGCAACACAGTTTAACCAATGTAGAAATGCACAGGCCTTTATGGATCATTTTTAAAGAAATTGTATGATATGGTGGTCTAGCCTTGGCTGTATGCCAGGTGCCACTAGAGCTATTTCATCAGTCCCCTCCTCAGACTGACAGGTGAGAAAAAAAATCCAAGTGGCTCATAGGATAAGAACAGGGAAAGATCACTCACCAATTATCATCGTGGGCAAAACAAACTGAACTTGGGGAAATACTTTTAATTTATTACAAATCAAATCAGAGTAAGATAATGAGAAACAAACAAAAAAAAAATTGAAAAAACCCAAACTTCCCTCCAATCCTCCCTTTCTCCCAGGCTCAATTTGACTTCCAATCTTCTCTTCTTCCCCAGTGGTGCTGGGGCACAGAGAATGGGGGCTGTGGTCAGTTCATCACATGTTGTTTCTGCTGCTCCTTCCTCCTCAGGGAGAGGTCTCACACTCTTCCCCTGCTCCAGCGTGGGGTCTCTTCCACATGAGACAGTCCTCCACAACTTCTCCACTATGAGTCCTTCCCACAGGCTGCAGTTCTCCATGTGGATCATCCACAGGGTCACAAATCCTGCCAGCAAACCTGCTCCAATGTGAATTCCTCTTTTCACAGGGCCACAGGTCCTGCCAGGAGACTGCTTCAGCACAGGCTTCCCTCAAGGTTACAGCCTCCATTAGGCAAAGCCACCTGTTCCTACATAGGCTGCAGGTGCATCTCTGTTCCACCATGGACCTCCATGGGCTGCAGGGAGACAACAGGGACTGCAGGGGAATCTGCTCCAATGCCTGAAGCACCTCCTTTCCTTCCTTCACCAACACTGGTGCTTGCAGAGTGGTTTCTCTCGCATGTTCTCACTCCTCTCTTCACCTGCAGTTGTGCAGTCTTTTCCCCCATAAATATGTTATATCCCAGAGGGTCTCTGGTGGGCTCAGCCTCAGCCAGCAGGGGGTCTGTCTTGGCACTGTCTGGCATGGTCTCTATCAGACACAGGGAAGCTTCTAGCAGGTTCTCACAGAAGCCACCCTTGCAGCCCCCCCACTACCAAAACCTTGCCATGCAAATCCAATACATATGACTAGGAAAATATTTAAAAATCACATATAGAGCAGACCACAGAACTCTCTTACTGGAGCTCGATTTAGAAAAATGAGCATAAGAAAAAATAAAAAGCCCAAACCAAAACATAAAACACAGCACCCGTATGAAAGGCTAAAGGAGACTTGGATCCTAGATTGTAAAGAATATGTAGCCAACCATAATACTAATGTGATTCTGTTTCTACATGTTAGTAAAAATGGTTTAAAACTTCTTACAGGAATCTGTGGGAATTGTTGAATCTAACCTTTTTTCAGGATAAAATTCAAACTTAAGCTCTGCTGTCAGTAAGGAAAAGGCCTGCAAAATGGCAGCAGCTTAAGCAGGACATAGGTAGTATATGAGCCTTCAATCCTTCTGACCTCCCTACAAAGCAGTAAATTTCCCTCAACATCATTAATCCTATATAATCCAAATCTCTGTAACAATGCCAATTTTATTGTTTTGATCATTTTCTTGGCAGCAGTTTTAGAACTGGTTAGCTACAAATTACTCTGACTGAGCCTCCAAACATGAATATGTTTATGAACTATAAATTATGTTCAAAGACATGTCACTCCTGCCTTCCCAGAACTATACAAAGTTCATTAAACTGTACATAATATGGTGTTAATGCAGTTTCCTTTGATGTCAACAGAGAAAAACACTGGTCATGTGCTCATTGCACTGGTAGGGATTTTGATGAACTGGGAGCACAGACTGACTGCTGTAGTGCTAAAATGTCTTCCCATGCATTCCAGGTCAAGTCAGTAAGAAAAATAGCATGCAGTCATGTAAGTTCTGAGTCAAAAAATGTGCATATTTGGTGTAGTTAGGTTTAACTACTAAGTTTTATCCTGGACAAAAATGAGAGACAGTGGGAGTCCAGTAGGAAACACATGACATCTTAGTCAGATGTATTCACTACTGCCTTTATGGACTGTGGGGAAAAAAAAGAACCCTAAATATTTTAGTATAAACTTAATCTAATCAGTTTTGGATGTTTTCTTTAGAATGCTATAATGCTTTCTACCAATAAGCACGTTTCTTTCCACTGGAGCCTAGCTTAGAAGCAACTTCCTGCAGATGTGCACACCCAGTATCATGGACCTTTTCCAGTGAGATTCCCAATGCTCCTGTTGGCAAAAGTAGAGAAGCCTTCATTCAGCTGACTTGTATTGCAGATTCTGACTGGTAACTCTCAGCCTGTGAGAAGACAACCTGAGGAGCAGGATGCTCTGAGTTGTGCTGGCAGAGCCAGGAACTGATCAATTACCTGTGCTGGTGTTGGCACATCCATCATTACAGAATTTGAGGCTTATGTATATTGCTGATTTAAATCATAATTTAAGGTCATAGCCAATTGGTGTCTGTGATAATCAACACTGCTTGAAGACTAGAACAAGCCACATGGATCTCTTAGTTAGAAAATGTAGACAGAGGGGACAAGATACTTATGCTCGAACAGAAATTGTTAAGAAACCAGTTCCCATTTTTAACAGATAGGTTATATAGAAGTATTTTTTTTCAGTCATGTCTATGATAATTTTTTTTCAAATACTTATCTATAAAGCAGAGAAATTAATACATCCTTCCCCTCATTTTCTTGCAAACTCTTACAGCAGAAAAATGTCTATTGCAATATGCAGTTTCTAGCCTTATTCTTGTGTATGTGGTTCCAGATCTTGTTTACAAGAAGAAAGTGATTTAGGAATTATTCTAATTTTATATATACATATATATAAAAAATAATTATATTTTATGGTAATTCAGTTCATTGATTCAAGACAAGTGGCATGGTTTTCCAAGGGCAAACATGCCTGACCAACCTAGTGGCCTTCTACAGTGCATACATCAGTGTAGAAGGGAAGAGCTACATGTCATCTGTCTGTAAGGCCTTGACAGGATTTTCTGCAACATCTAAACTGGAGAGAGAGGAATTTTATGGATAGACAGTTTGGTGGATGAGGAATTGGTTGAAATGTTGCATGCAGAATGTAATGGTTAATGGCTCAATATGCCAGTGGAGGTCAATGATGAGTTATGCTTCTTGGAGTCTGTACTGGGATTAGTACTGTTTGATTTCTTCATCAAGGACATTGCCAGTGGGATCAAGTGCACTCCCAGCAAGTTTCCTGACGACACCACCCTGTGGTGTGCAGATGACACACCTGAAGGACAAGTTACCATCCAGAGGGGCCTGGACAAACTCAAGAAGTGAGCTCATGGGAATCTCATGAGGTTTAACAAGAGCAAGTGCAAGGTGCTGCACCTGAGTTGGGGCAACCCCAGTACCAGCACAGGCTGGGGGATGAACAGATCAGGAGCAGCCCTGCTGAGAAGGGCTTGGGGGTGCTGCTGGATGAGGGGCTGAACATGACCCAGCAATGTGCACTCACAGCCCAGAAAGCCAAATGTGTCCTGGGCTGCATCCAAAGGACCATGGCCAGAAGGGCCAGGGAGGGGATTCTTCTCCTCCTCTCCCCTCTGGTGAGACCCCACCTGGAATGCTGCATCCAGCTTTGAGACCCTCAGAACAGGAAGGATATCATCTTATTAGAGCAAATCCAGAGGAGGCCACCAAGATGATTAGAGGGATGGAGCATCTCTCCTATGAAGACAGGCTGAGACAATTGCATTTGTTCAACCCAGAGAAGAGAAGGCTCTGGGGAGATCTTATTGAGGCCTTTCCGTACATCCAGAGGGGTTATAAGAAAGATGGGGAACAGACATTTAGCAGGACCTGTTTCAGCAGTACAAGGAGTAATTGTTTTAAACTAGAAAAGGGTAAATTAAGCCTGGATATCAGGAAGAAATTTTTTACACTGAAGGTGATAAAGCACTGAAATAGGTTGCACAGACAGGTGGTGGATGCCCCATCCCTGGAAATAGTCAAGGTCAGTCTGATGGGGTTCTGAGTAACCTCATCTAGTTGAAGATATCCCTGCTTATTACAGGGGGTTGCAATAGATGTCTTTTTAAGGTCCCTTCCAACCAAAAATATTCTATGATTATTCAGAATAAAATTCCACATACTATTTATAGCTCACATGTGATGATTAATAGGGCTGTCAGATGGTTCCTCCATTATGCGAAGAAGGCACACTTGGAGACTCTAGCAGCCTCAGGTCCTTGGGATCAATCCTCTCCCTTTTAAATGCTGAGGTTTTTCTTCCATCCTTACCTTTTATTTTACATAAGTAAGTTGCCATCAAAACTGTTTCAGACTAAGGTGAAATCTCTCAGCTTTTCAACACAGACCCCAGATGTTGAAGCCTATTACAGCTCTGTTCCATTACCACCTTTGCATTCCACTTGTCTAGAAGGCTGCTAGAAGCATTAATTATATTTTTAACATTTTTTAACATTTAATTATATTTTAATATTTCTCTCCTTTACATGAACACCCTGTTCTTAGCATTTGGAAAGGATTTCTGAAACCCAAAAATTCTTCTGTGACTGTAAAGAAAAAAGCTATTTATTCGATGTCTTTGTATGTCCTTCTAGCTACCATCTGCGTGTGTATTATTTTATTTCCAAAACAAATGATAAACAGATGATATTGTTTCTTCTGCAGTGTTTATTTACATAGGTGGGGCTTGCATTATAAAACGAAATGCTGCAAGCATCCTGTAATGCACACACAGCTTGGTGCTTGCTGCCAAGTCTGACGATGATTCTTCCAAAGAAATTTAAGTCACAATAAAATAAAATATTTAGCGGATGATTTTAAATGCCACATTTCCTGAATGCTTTAATGTTTCACAGCAGGTCTCAGTACTATGAAAGAGTGTGCAAACTTGTTATTTGCACAGACAAATATGCATAATCAGATATTGATGTTTTCATCTGCAGGACCACAAAGACCCATTTAATGCATATTTATGGTATGGTGTCTGAAATTATACTGATATACATCTACTTAACGTTTAGATTCCAACCTAACTATGCAAAAATCTGTCATCTGTTTGAGTGAGTTCCCTACGTCTTGGCCTTGGATATATATGGGCATGACCTATCTTACTTTTGTGATTTCTAGAACAGGTTAATAAAGGGTAAACAGGTCCAAAACAGTGGATAGAACTGTGGGTCTATAACATCATTTCCATTAATTAAATGCAGGGAAAGGAAATAAGTAATAGAGAGACATTAATTTCTTCTTTCTGTCCCTGAAAATAACACCATCCCTGGAATGGTGTATACAAATTTATTTTATAAATCTAGAGACCATGTGGAGCATGTCATGCAGAACTGCAACATAGTATTTTATAGCATAGAGTTATCATAATATACAGCAATCAATATATTTATGCAAAATGTCTAAAGGCATGTACACTTAGACTGGGGTGTAATGGTTTGAAAACAAACCAGAGCGAGATCCCAAGTCAGGGTTAAAATTTAATAGGGAAAATAAATAATTAAAAATAAGTGAAATAATACAAGGGAAAAAAGGAAAAGAAAAACACAGACAAAGTCAGATACAACCTGACACCCTATTAGGGTGGTGGTAGTAGTCCAGATGAGGTAGTTCAGTCGAATTGGTGATCCTATGGGAAGTCTAGTCTCCAGCTGAAGGTCCAGTGGTAGCTCTTGTCCGCCAGGAATCCAGTAGACAGCCCCCCGTGGCGTTCAGAAGCCCAGATTTATCTGGGATGGAATGCTTGATTCCCCCCTCTGGGCGGAGCCTCTCACAATGGGATGATGAGTCATGAGGCCAGGTGTTGATGGGCTCGTTAACAGCAGATAGTCCGGGGGGGAGTTACTGCTGAGTCATGCGGCAGAACATTAATGGGCCGTTAACAGAACAATAGCCTGGAGGGAGGAGGCAACGAAACACTGCCCCACCTGGTTTCAACGGTTCATGAGGGTGGTAATAGAATACACTGCAACCCAGGACATTATCCACCCCTTATTCTATTACCATCTACCTCATCCCACATCAATGCCTTGAACTCTACACACACACACCCCCCATATATATACAATAAAAAAACCCTACATACAGTTCTCACTTAAGATTAGGTCTCCTTGTGGTACACAACGGGTTTCCCCATCTTTCTGCATTACCCACCAAGTGTGACCAGGTCCTTGAGCAAAGACAATCCCACGGATGGGTTTGCCTTTGCCTGAGGTGGGATTAATCCAAACAGTCTTTCCTAAAATACCTCTCCTGTGTACCACAGGGACTCTATCTCCATCTACTGTGTGCAAGGGTTCCGACTGGGCGGGACCAGCTCGATTGATGGACCCTCGGGTATTGACCATCCAGGTGGCCTTTGCTAAGTTTGCTTCCCAATTCTTGAAGGTCCCCCCCACCAAGTGCCTTCAAGGTGGTTTTAAGTAGTCCATTGCAGCGTTCAACTTTCCCGGCAGCTGGTGCATGATAAGGGATATGATAGATCCATTCAATACCGTGTTCTCTGGCCCAGGTACTTATGAGGCTGTTCTTAAAATGAGTCCCGTTGTGTGACTCTATCCTCTCAGGGGTGCCGTGTCTCCACAGGACTTGCTTTTCCAGACCTAAGATAGTATTCCGGGCAGTAGCATGAGGCACAGGGTAGGTCTCCAGCCATCCAGTTGTTGCTTCCACCATGGTCAGCACGTAGCGCTTTCCTTGACGGGTTTGGGGAAGGGTGATGTAGTCAACTTGCCAGGCTTCCCCATACCTGTACTTTGACCATCGTCCACCGTACCACAGAGGCTTCACCCGCTTGGCCTGTTTGATTACAGCACAGGTCTCACAACTGTGGATGACCTGTGAGATGTTGTCCATGGTCAAGTCCACCCCTCGGTCACGAGCCCATTTGTACGTTGCATCTCTCCCTTGATGACCAGAGGCATCATGGGCCCAACGAGCAAGAAATAATTCCCCTTTGTGCTGCCAGTCCAGATCCACCTGTGATACTTTTACCTTGGCAGCTTGGTCCACCTGCTCGTTGTTACGATGCTCTTCATTAGCCCGACTCTTGGGTACGTGCGCATCCACGTGTCGAACTTTCACAGTCAGCTTTTCTGCCTGGGCAGCGATGTCCTGCCAAATCTCAGCGGCCCAGATGGGTTTTCCTTTGCGCTGCCAGTTGGCCTTTCTCCAGCGATCCAACCATCCCCACAGCGCATTTGCTACCATCCAGGAGTCAGTGTAAAGGTAGAGTCTTGGCCATTTCTCTCGTTCAGCAATATCCAAAGCCAGCTGGACAGCTTTAAGCTCCGCGACCTGACTCGATCCTCCTTGTCCCTTGGTAGCTTGTGCAACTCGTCGCATGGGGCTCCATACTGCAGCTTTCCATTTCCGGTCTGTGCCTACAATTCGGCAGGAACCATCGGTGAAAAGGGCGTAACGTCTTTCACTCTCCGGCAGCTCGTTATATGGTGGGGCTTCCTCAGCACGCGTCACTTGCTCCTCTGCTTCTTCTGAAGATAATTCAAAAGTCTCACCTTCAGGCCAGTTTGTTATGATTTCCAGTATCCCAGGGCGATTTGGGTTTCCAATACGGGCGCACTGTGTGATGAGGGCAATCCATTTGCTCCACGTGGCGTCAGTGGCATGGTGGGTAGAGGGAAGCTTTCCTTTAAACATCCACCCCAGCACCGGTAGTCGGGGTGCCAGGAGGAGTTGTGCCTCTGTGCCAATTACTTCTGAGGCGGCTTGGACTCCTTCATAAGCTGCCAAGATTTCCTTCTCTGTGGGAGTGTAGTTGGCTTCAGACCCTCTGTAACTTCGGCTCCAGAATCCTAGAGGTCGGCCTCGAGTCTCGCCAGGCACCTTCTGCCAAAGGCTCCAGGACAGACCATGGCTCCTAGCTGCGGAGTAAAGCACATTCTTTACCTCTGGTCCTGTCCTGACTGGGCCAAGGGCTACCGCATGAGCGATTTCCTGCTTGATCTGGGCGAAGGCTTGCTGCTGTTCAGGGCCCCAGTGGAAATCGTTCTTCTTGCGGGTAACCATGTAGAGAGGACTCACAATCTGGCTGTATTCAGGAATGTGCATCCTCCAAAAGCCTCTGGCGCCTAGGAAAGCTTGCGTCTCCTTTTTGCTGGTTGGTGGAGACATTGCTGTGATCTTATTGATAACCTCGGTAGGAATCTGACGCCGTCCATCTTGCCACTTCACTCCCAGGAACTGGATCTCTCGAGCAGGTCCCTTGACTTTGCTCTTCTTGATGGCAAAACCAGCTTCCAGGAGACTCCGGATGATTTTCTCTCCTTTCCCAAATACTTCTGTTGCTGTGTCCCCCCACACAATGATGTCATCGATGTACTGTAGATGTTCTGGAGCCTCACCCTTTTCCAGTGTGGTCTGGATCAGTCCATGGCAGATGGTGGGACTGTGCTTCCACCCCTGGGGCAGTTGGTTCCAGGTGTATTGCACGCCCCTCCAGGTGAAAGCAAACTGAGGCCTGCACTCTGCTGCCAGAGGAATGGAGAAAAAGGCATTGGCAATATCAATGGTCGCATACCACCTTGCTGCCTTGGATTCCAGCTCGTACTGAAGTTCCAGCATGTCCGGTACAGCAGCACTCAGTGGTGGTGTGACTTCATTCAGGCCACGGTAATCCACCGTCAGTCTCCATTCTTCACTGGACTTACGCACCGGCCATATAGGGCTGTTAACGGGTGAGTGGGCCTTGCTGACCACCCCTTGGCTCTCCAGTTCCCGAATCATCTTATGGATGGGGGCCACAGAGTCTCTGTCGGTGCGGTATTGCCGGCGGTGCACTGTTGCTGTAGCGATTGGGACCCGCTGTTCTTCAATTCTCAGTAGTCCTACAGCAGACGGGTCGTCTGAGAGACCAGGCAGGGTATTCAGTTGTCTTATGTCTTCTGTCTCTACGGCTGCTATTCCAAAAGCCCAGCAATGTCCCTTTGGGTCTTTGAAATATCCACTCCTGAGATAGTCTATGCCGAGGATGCATGGGGCCTCTGGACCAGTCACAATGGGGTGTTTCTGCCACTCCTTCCCAGGTAAACTCACTTCAGCTTCCAGTACAGTCAGCTGCTGGGATCCTCCTGTCACCCCAGAAATAGAAATGGATTCAGTCCCCACATACCTGGATGGCATTAGAGTGCATTGAGCGCCGGTATCAACCAAAGCCGTGTATCTTTGTGGGTCAGACGTGCCAGGCCATCGGATCCACACAGTCCAATAGATCCGGTTATCCCTTTCCTCTCCCTGGCTAGAGGCAGGGCCCCTCTAATCCTGGTTGTGGTACACGATGCTCTCTTCCTGTGAATGTGCTCCTGAGGTCCCTTCAAGAGGATTAGTCATATTGTCATTCCCATGCCGTCTGGGGTTCTGTTCACAAGAGACTGGAGCAGTGTTGAACCTAGATGAGCCTCCTGAGGTGGATGTCTCTTTTTTCAATTCGCGTACCCGGGCTGCTAAAGAGGAGGTGGGTTTCCTATGCCACTTTCTCATGTCTTCTCCATGCTCCTGTAGAAAAAACCAGAGGTTACCTCGTGGAGTTTGTCTTCTTTCCCTGGCTGGTGAGTGTTGGCTCCTGATGGCAGAGACCCTTGTTGGTTCCGGTGAGGCACGGTAAATTCCCTCTTTGAGCTCTTTCCTTAGTTTCTGGTGGCCCTCTTCGATCAAGCTCCGGACTTGTTCGGCCAGCGTTGTTTCCACCGATGAGACGTGGGTGCGCAGTGGGGCAGTGACAGTGTCCTCGTAGATTCTCAGTTTGTTGGCTAACACGCCCACCTTGTCCTCTCCTTCCCTCCACTGCAGTGTTGCCAGGTAACGAGAGTATATCTCTGGTCCGAGCCGTGCAAATCTTAGCCACATTTGTGAAGTGCACTGGACATTTTCTGGGCTCTTAGGGAATCTCTCGTTTTCTGAGAAAATGATCTCTAACACAGCCAATTCCCTCAGGCATCGGATACCTTGTTCTATCGTGCTCCATTTTCCTTGGTGCATCTGGAGGTCTTCTTTACAGAGGTATCTGTCCCGTACACTCGCCAGTAATCGCCGCCAGAGGCTGAGAGCTTCCTGGGTTCTTCCAATCCCCTGGTCAATGACCACATCCTGGGACAGAGATCCCAGCTGCCTGGCCTCACTTCCGTCCAGAATGGTGTCATTGGCTGCAGCGTCCCAGATGCGGAGCAGCCAGGTCAGGATGGACTCGTTCGCCTGACGGGTGAATTCCCTCCTTAGGTCCCGCAGCTCCCCCAGGGACAGGGAGCGAGTGATAATCTCCAGCTCTGTCTCTTCGGCTGGGTGCGATGGTCCTGCCACATCCTCGTCAGTCACTATGCGGACTGATTTGCTCTTTGATTTCTTTTTCTGGACGGGGGCAACTGCGACTGGCTTCGGCTGTTCTGGTTCAGCAATGGTCTGTGGTGAGACGTCGCCTGCTCTTTTGGTTCTTTTCTCCTCCTCCTCAAGAAGACGCTGTACCACACAAAGTATTGTTCTGTTCCTCAGCATGATGTACACAGTGCTGGTCATAGAGAAAAAAGAAAACAGGATTGACAGGAAGATTATGCCATCCTTAACATCCAGTGAGAACTCAATATTGTCAAAAACAGCTGTGCCTGGCCTGAAAGGCTGGAAGAAACCGCTCTCTCCCCCTACCCCCAGAGGCTGGGTGCAATTGCTGAGGAGTTCCCAGACGTAGCAGCTCAGACTAGGCCAGGCAGACATAATTGAGTATATATTCCGAATGGCATTCATTGCCTCACTGGTTATCATGCAATAAGCATAATAAACCAATAAAGCAATTCTCATGCCATTCCCTGGTCGCAACAGGAGCAAAACAACAGGCAAATAGTTTCCCAGGTGCGGAAAAATATAGAGAGCAAGATACAGCACCCACATAGACGAGCTGAGCATCATGGTGATACGATTTCTGTAATAAAGAATTATATTTCTGATCTTCCCTCAGGTCGGGCCCCACATTGGGCGCCAAAAGATGTAATGGTTTGAAAACAAACCAGAGCGAGATCCCAAGTCAGGGTTAAAATTTAATAGGGAAAACAAATAATTAAAAATAAGTGAAATAATACAAGGGAAAAAGGAAAAGAAAAACACAGACAAAGTCAGAATACCTGACACCCTATTAGGGTGGTGGTAGTAGTCCAGATGAGGTAGTTCAGTCGAAGCAGTGATCCTATGGGAAGTCTAGTCTCCAGCTGAAGGTCCAGTGGTAGCTCTTGTCCTCCAGGAATCCAGTAGACAGCCCCCCGTGGCGTTCAGAAGCCCAGATTTATCTGGGATGGAATGCTTGATTCCCCCCTCTGGGCGGAGCCTCTCACAATGGGATGATGAGTCATGAGGCCAGGTGTTGATGGGCTCGTTAACAGCAGATAGTCCGGGGGGAGTTACTGCTGAGTCATGCAGCAGAACATTAATGGGCCATTAACAGAACAATAGCCTGGAGGGAGGAGGCAAGGAAACACTGCCCCACCTGGTTTCAACGGTTCATGAGGGTGGTAATAGAATACACGCAACCCAGGACACTGGGAAATTTGTACTGAACTGTTCTGATCAGTAGTATAAACAAATAACCTTTTTGAAGGTAAATTCGTATTTGCTGAAGAAGGAAGCAGGGTTAACACATAAGGAATTTCTGTGCTACTGGATTATTAATGGTGGGATTTTTTCACCACACTGGGCCATACAGTGATATACTGCAATTAAAGCTGCAACATTGAGCAACACAATTACCAAATTTGACATACATTGAATACATTTATTATTTTGGTTATATTTAAGATAAAAAACAATTTTGTTATTATTTATTTCCAAATTTTAAATATTGCTTAAAAGGAACGCTTGCAAAAATAATTGTAACAACTCCAGTTCTCTTACGCTTTTGTAATTCCATGCTCTTAATTTTAATACTGACAAACATTTGCAATTGTTTACCTCTGACTTTAAAATAATCACATGTACCTTTTTGCACATTTCTTCAATTAAACACTTCTTAGTTTTTTGTCTGCTTATTTACAGTCTGCCCATAATACTGCAAATTGTGGGCTTACAGACTGTTCACATTTCAAAGTGCAATTTCAGCTCCATCATTATTTATGTTCAGTCTCAAATTGCCAATTCCTGATGTTTCACTATCAACAAATGGTCCAAAAACAATCAGTCCAATTCCATAAACAATAGAACTTTCTCCACATCTCCTCTATATCTGCACACACACACACACACACACACACATTCTTTATGACAATGACAATGACTTTTGCCCTATTTCCTTCCAGAATATAAAAAGAAAATTTTATAAATTTGATAATTCAGATAAAAATTATTCCCATTGCCACAGCACTCTCGATGGAGACCATCAAGTGTGGAGATAGCATGGCCACCATTTTTAACTTTCAAGATCCTCTAGGGTCATGGGGCACTTTGGTACTCAGCTATTTTCTCAAACATACTGTACTGTAATGCAGCTGTAAAATGTCTGATATTTAGTATTCAATTCTGAAAACATTATCTAAGCTGTATACTAACATTTTTACTAAATAATTATGTGACACCTAGTTAAATAATTTCTTCACTCTGCTACACATCTGCTATCTAACCGTAATACACAGGACTGCTAACTCACAACCATGAAAATCAATAAAGTAGAAACAGTAACCAGCCTTATCTTTTTACTACCAGAACTGCATATTCACCCTTATCTTGTCACAGAAATGGTAGAGAGGGTTTTGAAGCAACTTGATTTTTTTTATTAATATTATTATTATTTTGTTATTACTTTTTTCTTTTCCTGAAATATTAATGGACAGTGTATTCCTTACTCCTTCGTAAAGAGCACTGCTTCATTTTCTCCAGAGAAGAACCTTGGATTCCTGGTGGAAAACAAATCAACCATAACCCAGCAATGTGCCCTTGTAGCCAAGAAGCCCAATGGTATCTTGGGCTGCATTAGGACGAGCATTTCCAGCAGATCAAGGAAGGCGATCCTGCTCCTCTACTCAGCCCTTGTGAGGCTCCATCTGGAGTGCTGTGTCTAGTTCTGGGATCCCCAATACAAGAAAAAACAAGGAGACTGGAGATAGTCCAAAGGGGGGCAACAAAGATGATTAGTGGACTGGAGCATGTCTCTAATGAGAAAAGGCTAAAGGAGCAGAGCAGGTTTAGCTTGAAGAAGAGAAGTCTGAGAGGGAATCTTATCAACGCAAACAAATGCTTTAAGGGAGAGTCAAGAGGATGGGGCCAAATTCTTTTCAGTGGTGCCCAGTGAGTGACAGGATAAGGGAAAAAAGGCTCAAACGAAAACACATGAAGTTCCATCTGAATTTGGGGAAAAATTGATTTTACTGTGAGGGTGACACAGCACTCAAACATGGTGCCCAGAGAGACCATGGAGTCTCCTTGTCCAGAGATATTCAAAACCCTCTTGGATGTGATCCTGTGCAGCTTGCTCTAGATGAACCTGATTTAGCAGATCAGGGCTAGATGGTCTCTTCCAGAGGTTTCTTCCAACCAGACTGCGATTCTGTGATTTTGTGATTCCATGATTCTCTGATTCATGTGAAGTGCAACAACACACTGTTAAGTAGTTATTGCCTCTGAGATGGTCTATTTTGAGCAGCAAGTGAATATAGCTTATGGCTTCTATTAAGCCTGTCAATAGTTAATACTTAAGCATCAAAATGAAAGACACTTGTGAAATACTGATTGTAGTGGAATCAATGGCAATAACCTCATTGACATAAGTGAGGTCAGGTTTTCAACCACTATGACATGCAAAATGGCTTTCATTAAAACTACCATGATTATAAGGCTGTTGATGATGCCAAATTCTTTATTCAATTGGGTTGAAATCTGGAGTAATGATCTAATAAGACTAAGTACTTTAGAACCTTGACACACAATAAAAATAAAAATATAGTAACAAATAATATATTGCATTTACAGCTATACTTTCAGATTTTAGCTACAGGCTACTGTAAGAGTAATGAGAGCCACAAGTTGTAGATTAATGTCCCCATTTCTTGTTGGAATGGTCCAGAAGATACAGACTGATGAACAAACATCCATGGACAGCTTAACTGATCAGTTTTCCAACCAGCAGGTATTCCCTAAGCATGTGTCCTTATTCCAAAGTGCAGACTCTGGGACCAGACCCCTAGAGGGCATTTCAAAAGTCAAAAAGGCTTCATGGAATGGCTGATATAACTGTACAGAAACCAGCAGGTGATCTGTGATTTGGAATAAGTCCAAATTTCTTATTCATGGAACACTGGAATTCAGGAACATGGCAATTAATAATTTCTACCTGGAAGGATATCTGGACTGCAGGAAAACAAAACATTATTGTATTCTCTTTTGGATCATGACTCTGAGGTTATCTAGCAGCACAGTAGTTTTTTTTGGTTGGTTTTTTTTTTTTTTTAGTTTTGATTTCATTTCTGCCCTAACAAATGCAGAAAACAGGTCCTTCCTTCTTTTAGATATGAGTTATGAAAATTCATCACGAATGAAAAGCTCTAGCTATGCTCATCTGAAGTTTCTGACATTCACATTTCTTCTTTACGGATCTAGTCCTGCAGTCCACAATAGCATGGTGTCCAGCATGCATCTTCCTTCTTATACTGCAGACTGTGTAGATCTGCTACTGAAGAGCAGTCAGTTCTCAGGACAGATGCCTTTTTCTGTGGACCTTCAAATTCCTCCTATGCTAATTCTCTATGCTAATGCATTTTTAAAAAAACCCACATTCTGATAGTGGCTGTAGAAGGCCACTGGTCAGGCAGGACTTGGCCTGGGTGAAGCCATGCTGGTTGTCCTGAATCACCTCCCAGTCCTCCATGTGCCTTAGCAAAGCTTCTAGGCGGATCTGTCCCATGGCCTTCCCAGGAACAGAAGCTGACAGGTCAGTAGTTCCCAGGATCTTCCTTTCTGCCTTTTTTAAAGATAAGTGCAATGTTTCCCTTTCTCCAGTCACTTGGGACTTCACCTGACTGCCCTGACTTTCCAAAATCATGGAGAGTGCCTTGACAATTGCATCAGCCAATTCCCTCAGGACTCTGGGATGCATCTCATCTGATGCTACAGACTTATGTATATTCTGGGATGCATCTCATCTGATGCTACAGACTTATGTATATTCATGTTCCTCAGGTGATTATGAATCTGATCTTTGAGAGCGAGGGACTTTGCTCCCCTAGTCCCCATCCTGCTGTCCATCCACTTGAGCTGGGGGAAGAAAGAGGAGGGTGCAAGGACTTTCATAGTGTGATGTTTGTATTTCCAAGTAACTGTTACACATGATGAAGCCCTGCTTTCCTGGAGATGACTGATTCCCTGCCCATGGGGAAGTAGTGAATGAATTCCTGGTTCTTTTGTTGTGTGTGTGGCTTTTGTTTTATCTATTAAATTGTCTTTATCTCAACTCAAGAGATTTCTTGTGTTTGCTCTTCTGATTCCCTCCCCCATGTTCCTGGAGGAGAGTGGTTGTGTGGTTGTGTGGGGCTGAGCAGCTGGCTAGGGTTAAACCACAGCAACTATCTACAAACTGTGCACACAGTGTGTCTGTGCTAAAATACCCGATTATCCTTGCTCTTTTTTTTGATCCTTATATAATGTAATGTCTTTAAATTTTAAGGTCTGTAGAGCAAGGGGGTTTTGTGAATGGGTCAGTAAGTATAGTACCATTCTGGTGCCAAGTAATACCCTCTACCATAAGAACAGGTTCAGCAGAGTCCCTTGTAAAATAATGAGTACTTGGCAAAATTCAAGATATTCCCATCTGTCACATATGTGTCTCTTTCACATAAATAAGTGTGTGTATGTGAGTATGTTCATTCAAGTGAGATTTTATACACACACACACACACATTAATCTCAATAAGGCTGATTCTTCTAAATCCTGTCACAAAAAAATTGGCGATAGATGATAATCTCATAGGAAGTCAAGATGTTATCAGTCCTAAAACCCTTCTGAAAGTACCCAAAGACTTAATTCTCAGAGTTCATTCTGGCCTTTCTCAACCAGAACATCTGACTACATTCAAATGTCTTTTTATATATACATATGTATATATATATATATATACTTCAAGGATACATTTCACTGATAGAGATACATTTCATTTCCTACTCCAAGTGGACGAGGGGCCAACAAGGAGAGGTGCTGTACTGGACCTTGTTCTCCCCAAAAAAGAAGGGACTGTGGGGAATGTGAAACTCAAGGGCAGCCTTGGCTGCAGTGACCATGAACTGGTGGAGTTTGAGATCCTTAGGGTGGAGAGGAGGGCACACTGCAACCTACCTACCCTGGATTTCAGGAAAGCAGTCTTTGGCCTCTTCAGGGATCTACTTGGCAGAGTACAGTGTGATAAAGTGTCGTGGGTTAGTCAAAACTTGACAGACAGCCCTCTGGGCCAATGCGCTTCTCGAAATTTTACATATTTAACCCCCACGGAAGGCGGGAATTTTAGGAGTCGCAGTTTCCCGGCTCAGGTGGGTGCAGGGCCGGGAGTGAAATGGAGAGGGGTCGGCCCCGTTCCTGTAGCCTGTGGGCCTGGGGATGGGGCGCCCCTGCCTCCTGCCTCCTCCCCTCCTTCTCCCAGTGAGGAGGGGGGCAAAGTTCGGGGGGCCCCCGGGCTTCCGTTCCGGCTCGGTGCGGGGACGGCAGAGACGGAGGGGTGGCCTCCCCTTCCCCCGGCCTGCACGGCTGGGGACAGGGCTCCTGCCCTCTGCCCCTTGGGGATTTCTTGCTGCAGCATAGACTGAGATTTTAGGGGGAGGGGGAAGCTGTTCCCCTCAGCCGCGCAGGGGTGGCTGCTGGCTCTACAGGGCTGAGGTCGTCTGAACCAGAGCCTGCAGAGCAGCCAGTGAACGTCGCAACGAAATAGAGGAAAGGACACCCCTCTCCAGACTGTGCAATGCAGCAAGAAGAGGCAAAGGAAAACACCCGGCAACATGGCGGCTTCAGAGCCAGGGAGAAGGAGAAGGCGGGGTCATGTGGGACGGAGCTGCAAGGCCGCACTGCATGGACTCGGCGCGGGGAACTTAAACATCCTTCTGCCTTGCATGGTATAAACTGTGATATCGCAGACTGTTTGTCTCCTTAATCCATGTTAAGAACATGGGGGAATGGGCATTTTCTTTTTCCTGAGTGGCTTGTAAAACGGCTGGAGTGCCTATGCCAGGCTATATACATAAAAGCAGAGAGAGAGGCTTATTTCTGTAGCCTGGTGGCGAGAGAAAGCCTAAATGTTCAAGTCCAAAAAGAAACTGGTTCATTCTTAAATTAGTAATTAGCCCCATGGGAAAAGCCTAGTTTTTAGCAGTCGTGAGAGCTGTGAAAGGGCGCATGGAAAAGAGGGGTAGCAGTTTGTATAGCCACGTCAGGCTAGAGGGAAACCCACCTTTCTCCCCCTCTTCCTAGGACTGTGACCCTGATTTTGGGAAAGGGGAAAAAAGTGGGGATGGCTCTGAAAAGTTTGTTCTGTTGTTTTAACATCTGGGTGTTAATTAAACTTTTTTTTTTCCTTCTTTCAAGTTGTGTGCCTGCTTTGCTTTTCCTCCTAACAGCTTATCTTACTGCAAGGACATCGGGGGTGGGGGGAAGGGCTAGTGCCCACAGTTAACCCTTAAACTACTACACGAATTGGTGTCCCATACAGGGAACCAAATTCAACCCGCTACATAAAGCCATGAAGGGAATAGGAGACCAAGAAAGCTGTGAGAACATCATGGAGTTTGACAAGGCCAAGTGCAAAGTTCTGCACCTGGCTCAGGGAAATCCCAAGTACGTATATAGCCTGGGCAGAGAATGGAGTGAGAGAAAAGCCCTGAGGAGAAGGACTTGCAGTGGTTGGTGAGAGAAAATTTTGAAAACTCCTAATCTGGGAATGTGGACTCACAGCCCAGAAAGACAACTGTGTCCTCATCTGCATCAAAGGAAGGAGGAGGGAGGTGTTTCTCCCCTCTACTCGTGTTACATGAGACCCCATCTGCGTATTGCATCCAGCACTGGGGTCCCAAATACAAGAAGGACATGCACCTTCTAGAGCAAGTCCAGAGGAGAGCCAAAAAGGTGATCAGAGGCCTGGAGCACCTCTCCTATGAAGAGAAACTAAGAGAGTTGGGATTATTCAGCCTGATTCTTCTAAATCTTGTTGAAGAATTGAAGGAGAAAAGTCTCTGAGTAACATTATAGCAATCTTTTAGTTCCTGAAGGGGGCTAGAAGAAAGCTGCAGAAAGACCTTTTACAAGAGCATGTAGTGAAGTTATGAATGTTCTATCCCTGGAAGCATTGCATAGGGCTTTGAGCAACCTGGTCTAGTGAAAAATGTCCCTGCCATGACAGAGGGGCTGGTACTAGATGATCTTTAGGGTCACTTCCAACCCAAACTATTCTGTAGTTCTTTGACATGATGACATGATGATGTAGAACTAGCCTTCCACTAGGTTGAAAGCCTTTTATTCCCAGCCGTCAAGGAATTAAAATATGAGCGTTTCTAGTGCAATTAATAGAATAAGAAACTCATGATTTGGCTTAAATAACTTTTTTTCAATTATTTTTTCTTTTTTCACAAATCCACCCTGACATATTCCATCACACATATCTGTCCAGTGGTAGCAAAGCCTTGCAGAGGCTCTTAGTCATGACCTAATGCAAATGGCATTAAAAGCAATAAAGTAGAATGCAGCATACCAGAAATAATTCCATCCCTAAAGCTATAGCTATCATTTAATGTAGCATATGGCTAAGAGAATTGGAGTAAAATGCTAATTTTCCCTCTGTTGACTTTTGCAGAATAACAGAGACTGCAATGACCTATATTTAGAGAACACAAGGAGTCAAAGTCATTGGTGATGTTCGTCTGCTTGTATGAGTCAAAATCAAATCAGAACTGCAAGTGATATGGGAAAATGGGTGGAGGAAGAAAAGCTAGTGCTTTTCAATGTTTCAAATCTGCATTTCAAGCAACTAATGTTGTTATCATTATATGATAAATGTCATATGGCTGTCTAGATTACAAAAATTATTTTTTTAGAATAAGAAGAATGATGACAAAATGGGGCAGCTCTCTTATGAAGTGTATTATATACATGTTTCTTTGGTTCTATTGCCCTCCTTTTATTTGAGATTTCACTTCAGGTTTTTCAGTTAAAGATGTACATTGATTGCAAGCTAAATTTACTTTAACATGATGCCTTTCATCTGATTTTATGATAAGCATCGATTTTTATTTAACATCTACTGTTCGGTTTCAATAAAACTAATAATGAATGTTGTTTATGCATGTTATTTATATTAGACCTGAGTTTTATAGCTTGGAGACTTTGTTGAAGACATGTGCTATGTTAATAAAAATTCTGGGTTGCTCATCCAGTTCAGTTGTCAGGTATGGAAATGTTCCTGCTGTTGCCAGAGCAACTCTAAGATTACAGTCTTACACTGGAGAGTGCAGGTATTTCAAATAAGAATGTGTCTGTTTATCTGCTGTTTGACTTTTTAAAGTGGCATATTAATCCTCTGCATTTCATTTATTTATTATTTGCTTTTGCTATAGCATATAACTGCAAAGTCACAGGCACCCTATCGAGCAGGTAGATTGTGTGGATATGTGCAACTCCCTCCAGGGGTGTTCTCACTTTACAAGCCTCGTTTCACCACATCTATATTGTGCCAAAAGAGTTGCAGATACCCACATTGTCTACCATCTCAATACCTTTCAGCCTGAATTTGAGTCCATCCAGATGCTAGCAGGAAAATCAGAGAAAATCAGTACCTTCTGTAGGTTTTTTTCCCCAGGCACACACAGCTGATCTAGAAAACTTCTATTCTGTTTTCCCTCGTATAGCTGGAGCCAAACACAGTAAAGGACCAGGGATCCATAGAAGAGAAGGTTCTTAGAGTGTCTGCTCCAGGACAGAGAGGTAAACTTTTACAATCATGATGCTCACAAAGGAAATGTAAGAAATAAAAACTCAAGAGATCTCTTGGAGTTGGATTCTCTCAAACCCTAGAGATAAAGTGCCATGATTATATGATTTGACCAAAGAGAATTTCTATCTATTCTATCCTATAGAAACCATGCTACAAAAACACACTATAGCACTGCTCTCAGGTTTCTTTGTGCTGAAGGCCCACATAAATTCTAAATCCTGCTTTCAGTACTCTACTGTGAATCACAAACAATTTCACTGAAATGTCAGTCCAGCTACAAGTAACACACACTGTAAACACAAGAACTGCTCATAAACTAAGTTTTGCAAAAATGTCTGAAATATTTTTTATCAGTTATGAACAAATCATGTAAGACCTACTAGTTCAGTGTTCACATACATTGTACATAAACTATTATTTGGTAATAATTTGTTTGAACTATGATTAGGCACTGTTTATAAATCATAAGGTACTATTTGCCTGTCCTAATATAATAATGCAATTTATTAGACCAGATACCAGAGAATGACAGCATCTGAACATATGAATTTTCAGGCAAAAGCCACTAATGAAAAATTACTGATGATTTCAGATTGTACAAAAAAATTTGCCAATTTTAATCTACATCCTTGGAAAAAGATGTATCAAAAATAAGAATAAAATTAATTTTGTTAGAAAGAAATTATGTCATTAAAAATTCACTATAAGCTTCCCCAGAATATTTGGTTGACAATAAGTATGGATAAAACGATCCCATTAATCTAGGGCTAATTGTATGAATCTGTAAGCTTTGTAAAAATGTATTGCTAACAAAGTGGACATTGCTTTAGAAAAAATGAGACTCCAATAAAAGGCTACCTGATGATATAATGAGCTTCTTTGAAAGACAAAGCTGAGTTTGACATATCCAGACTATACTTAAATAAAACAAACGCAGAAAAAACCAAACCCCCCCCCAGAAAAAAAATCAAGAAAAAAAGAAAATATATACCTTATTTTGCCTTGGTTTTTTTTTCATTTTATTTTTTCTTCTTTAAGATGATTGACCTAATGGTCACTATTTTCATTATTTTATTCATATTAGAGGACTGTTCTTTATTTTGAAGTCTTTCTCTGTTTAGAATAGAGTCCTAGAGGTCACTTATGATGAAAGAATATTTGAAAATATACTATCCACAGACACAGAAAGATTAGAACTGTCATTTCTAGAAGTGCATATTGACAGAAGACTGCTATTTTTTAGCCTAATTTTATTTTGAGAAACTGTTTAATACAGCACTGTCTATCAAGTAGATATAGAGGGCCTAAATATGAAAGATAATTTGAAAGCACTTCATGTCAGTGTAATGTCACTTACTAATTACAGTATATTGAAAGCATTCTGAATGACATATGTTCATATTGTTTCAACAAAGATATTGCAAACAAATATGTATCTGATGAACTGTTTTTATTTGCATTTTCTTAGAAAACAAGTTCATGTAATGATATATCTTCATGCGTTTACATGTGCTTGTCTGTCCCACTGTATGTCATTTATGAAAAATGTTCCTAAGCTCACTGGTAGATTTGAATCAATTAAAAAAAAAAACACATAAAGATAATGAAGTTTCTTGAAGTTTTGTGAAAATAAGCAGTGGAGTAAAGAAGAGAAATTCAGTGAGTTCAACAGCTTTCTATCAAACCACAGAGAGCATATATTTATAGATAGCACCATGCTCAAAAAGCAGGTTTTTATAGCTTTTGTGGCCATTTTTCTATGAGGAATACTACATTTGAAATACTCTTGTGACTATAGTCTGTTAAATGCTTCATTCTCAGTTTTTCAAGAGAAGAGAAATATGTGAAGTAAAAGTGTGCATATATGAGAATAATTTTTATAGACATGTAGTTGCATGCATGCACGTCAATACAAAACTTGAAGATGAATTTTTCATGACTTCCAAATTGGATTCCAGGATTTCTCTATTACTTTATTGTCCCATTCAAGTGTGGTGGCTTTATGATTTCTATTTTTACTATCATAATATTTATGGAAGCAAATTATACCAGAAAAAAGAGCAACTTCACTAAATACTGATCTGTACAATTTCCTTCTTATTTTTCTTGGCTTTTTTCTTTTTACTTATTTTTTTGTGCCACAAGGTCATGATCTGATACTCTGATGTTTTTAAGCACACAACCCAAACACGAAACCACTTGAAACATAACATCCAATTCAATAGCCTTATGTCAGGTTAAAAAAAAAATCAGCTTTGAATTAAACAAATTAATCATTTATAACTCTTTCAACAGACTCTTCAGTCAGCCTTGAAGGGCAGTTCAACATAGTGAAAGGTGTGTGTTATAACAAAAGAATCTGATTATTTTTCAATATTGAAACTATTCTAGAAAAAATTAACTGAGTAGTAAAGGTTTCATTTCAGATCAAACCAGGGGAAACATGAAATCTCCTTTTCTCCAGTAAAGGAACAATCCAGAAGGAGTATTTATAAGATACGGGATGTCCTAACCCTAACCCTATATAAATAGATACAGGGACATGGAGATAGATATATGTATATACACACATAAATTTAAAAGATCTCGACAGGCCAGTAACTGAATGAATGTTCAATATTATTAGTGAATTATCATTATTCTAGATAAAATCCTACAAAATACCCAAAACCAAATATTCTCAAGTGAGGTGTTTGCATTTTAACACTTCTAGAATTGAAGTCACTATGCTAAATGACTTTTTTTTCTGTAAAATTGGTCAATTGTTTTAATCCTTCTATGGAGATATGAACTTCTGAGAACCTGACATTATTACTCAGAAACATATTTTTAAAGTTATTTATCACCATGATCTTAAAAAGTATTTAAGACTCAGCTCCTTTTCCAAGGCCTGATACATTGTGATAAGTTCAGTTAAAGGCCATGGGAGCAGTAAAATACCTATACAGAGTTTAGTGTCTGAGTTTTATTATAATAAAGAAATACATGATAAATAAAGTTGGATTCAGTTGCCACAGCAAGGTATCTAATGCTGTTTGAGATTCAATGGGGTATGGCATCCTGACTGTCACTCCAGAGGAGTGATATATTTGGATATCTCAGTCCTTTGAAGAAATAACATTTTCGTACCTAAATAGGGGTTCTACAGGCTGGAACAGAATCTCACCCCTTACAGCTCGGTAGGATTCACTGCATTATTAGATTTTCAGCACAATATCCTCAAAGAAATTGTACTGATCTCTATCAGCCATGCCAGCCTTGTCAAGTGCTAACACCATGTGACTTATCTCGGACTAGTTATCCTCTGTCCTGGGATTCATTGCACTACTTCAGATAATAAAATTGTAGGCATCTGCATGTGAGCTAGTCACAATAGTGTCAGTAAGTTATTTAAGGTACAAATCATCTTATTAACAGCAGTGTCTGTACTAAGGCCTGTGTCTTAGAAGTTCTGGCTTTTATAATTTGTCTGCATTGACTGAGTGGCCAACTGATCTGTAGACATATAAGAGATGTCATATGGATCCCAGGTACAAAAAATCTTTACTCTTCAGTTACATATATATTTCATATATATATATATATATATGCCTCAGCCTCAGTCCTAGTCTTTTCATGCTCAGGAAGGTAGGTGCCTATGTCAATTGTGGGTCTGAATGCTCAATTCACCAGCAATTAAGTTTTAACTGAAATTAGAGCCCTAGTTTGAAATTACTAGGAGTTAGTTGACTATGCCTTAAAGCTTTGACTGCTAAAATCTCTGTTATACATAGAACCTGGATGACAAGCACAAAGCAAGGAATAATTGGCTATGTCTCGCTCAGTCGACCAGAGGCAGAATTGATGATGTCTGAGACTGCTAAATAAAAAACCAGGGACCTATCTATCTCTGCTCCTCATGCCAGGTGTCACAAAGTGACTTAAGGAGTTATATTGCTTAAGGACATACCTCTTCAGAGCTGACAAGAGAAAACTGGAGAGGAAACTGAAGTCCTTGACACCTCACCATATACACTGCTTTCTGTTATCTCATTTCATGGCAGTGTTGTGAATTTCCGTAACATTCTGTTTCTCTCCCTCTAAAGGCCTAGCCATCAGCTAGACAAGTGTGGATATAAACTAGTTGATAACTACTTGGCCTCAAGGAGAGAGGTTGGTCTTTGACTCACTTTTATTAAGCAGTTTAGGCAAAGAGCCATTTCTGTCTTTAATCCATTGCTTTTTAATGTGGACCAGAACATTAGTAAGACAGCAGCTTCTACCAATCTTCTCTATGAACAAAATGTCTCCAGGGAGAAAGACTGGAAACAATCTTCTGCTTTTTTAACAGTCACAGAAGGTTATACTTACAAAATGTTCATGTAATTGCACAAAACATGAGATTCTAATTCTTCTTTCTCTTTCACTGATGACTTTGCCTGACAACTTTGCTAGCTTATATGGAAATTTTCTCAGCAAATTTCACAAGCTAATTTGTGAAGAGAATCAAAAGACTGAACAGCACAATATTGGAATATAAATTACAAGAAAAAATCTATTATTTTTTTCAGATCTTCTGCTTAAATTTTCAGATGCAACACTTACACCCTGATTCTGCAGATGCATTGCAAATTTGCTTTCTCATAATTATGAGCTGTTAACTAGCAATTGTACTATGCCAGTTCAAAGCCACTTCCTTAATCAGATCTTACTGATTCTTATTATGCATTGTTTTCTGCTACCACAGTTATGGTCGCATTTGTGATCCGTATTGTCCACACAAATTATTTCAGGGTCATTAAACTTATTTAATTTATTAATACAATTTTAAGACGTATCATCTTAATACTTGCAAAACAGTGGGCTCAGACTCCTGGCATTTCTCAGACTTCCTTTTGCTACATTTGCTTTCTGCTTTTGCTTAAAGCTGCTCTTCCATCTGTTTCTACCAAAACCCATATAATTTCAGGTATTAAACATCACATATTTTATTAGCTGAAATTATATATTCTTAGATTGGCACATTCTTTAAAACATGAGAAAATGCATTTTGTAAAAAAGGACTGAGTACTTCAGTAGAAGTAGCAGCCACTCTATTAAGTACAGAAATGATTCAGTAGACAGTAAATACAACAGCACATTTCTTTGTTTTCTTGGGTTCTGAAAAGCTTCCAGTCTCACCACAAAGAGAGGAGAAAATATAACTTAGAAGAAATAAATTATGTGACAACAGCAAAAATACAGTGTTTGTTTCTTTTCCTAGTATGGGGTGAATATATGGATTTAAAAAAAAGCAAAACCAAAACACTCTGGAAGAAAAGTGAAAGTAGGGACTATGTGGAAAAGAAGAATGATCAGATAATGAAGTTGATGTGAAGAGACTGAAAAGAAAGGTGAAGCAAAAGTACCAAGTTACTGCAGTTCTAGGAGGCAATCTAGATTAAAAAAAGTGTCCTCACACTGTTGGCTTTTCATGAAATATTGGAACTGACTCAGGGGGTACTGTGGCTTAGATTATACTTGGTGATGTACCAAACTACCAAATAAAAAGTCACTCTATCTTCCACAGGTTACTGATATGCAGCAGAGGGAAAATCCAGAGCTGTTTCGTTAGAAAACTTGGCCAAAAATAAAGTTATGGGAGGAAGTGTAAACGTAAAGGAAGTGGGAAGCTCCTCAGAAATTATGTGAGAAAAAAAGAATACTCTTTTTTGTAGATAGAGGTTTGGGCAAGAGTTTTACTTCTCAAGGTGCTTAATTTCTTTCTAATTTCTGATGTAAAACCTCCCTGGTGTGCAAATTTCTTCAGTCTATGAAGATGATCTGAGTATGCTGTCCTCCATTACCCATGTTTTCAAAATTATTTGAGTACTAAAGTCTGAATTCATCAAGACTTTGTTCTTTCAAAATTCTGCAAATTCAATTCTAGATGGACATCTCATACTCATTGCACAAAGAGACTCACAAATTAATTGGTTTAGTAATAATCACTACTTGGTCCAGGTAGAAACTTTCTTATTTGAGTTTACCTAAAACATAGTGGGAACAAGTAGTGTCACTTTTCTTTTGCAATGTCCAGAAGTTATTTGGGTAAAGAAAGACATATATGTTGTTTGAAAAATGTATTTTCTGTAAAGTCCAGAAAGAAAATAGTCTTCATACTGGACTGTAGAACAGTTGTCTTTTTTTTTTTCCATACCACTTGTCTGTTCCAAATAGACAAGTTTTTTCCTCAAGTTTTAACCAGAGAAAGAATATGAAGAATATATTCACATTCCTCTCTAAATATTATATCTATTAGGATTTGCTTTTGGAGATGTAGCTTAAGTATTTTTAAACAAAATAAGAACTGTAATATCAATATATAATATAATTTCTTAAACCTTTGTCTACTAGGCTATGAGAGCAGAGGGAGGTACAACTTCCTCTTCTGTCACAGTCTAGAAGAGAAACTGTTTTAAGTATCTAATCCCAGAGTAATATTCAAGACTATGAAACCGGCAGAACTCCGAACAGCTTTATAAGTTAAAATGCATTTTCATCAGCACTCCATATTTCTTACATTAGGTGGCTTATGCTTCTTTATGTTGTATTTTGTATGTCTCATTTTAAGGTATTCAATTTTTTTGTGTGCCTGAGTTTGCAGTAGAGAAATCAGAAGACAGAGACATGTTGAAAGTTTGGCTCATTGTTAAAACACCAAATCCATTTAACCTCTAATTCTCAGGAGCTTGTTGCACAGAAGGTATAGAAAAAAGCATCTATCAGTAGTATGATTAATATTATAATTCATAAAGGTTTCTTCATACATGCAATGCAATACCACATGTATGTACTGCAGATTCATTTTCAGGAGCTTTCTTTTCCAGTCATCAGTGATTTAACAATGTACAACTCTGTGGTGCCTCTAAAACATTGTGGGTGTTTGTTGAATTTTTACTAGCTAGGTATAATTAATATGCAAATTCTTTTCATTTTTTTGTGTCAAGAGAGGCATGTTGGTATTTTAAAGACCAATGTGTGAGCCATGGGACAGTGACAGGATAAATATCAGGAGAGATCATTTGTGTGTGTTCTGAGGGAAGGAAATTACAAAATACTCTGTCCCTTACTACTAAACAAGTGTGAAAAATTATGCATCAGAAAGCAGCTTCAGAAACAGCAGGAACTGAGGTATAAATGGAAACAAGAGATGGGAAGAAAGACATGAATGGTTTCCCTGTGGGCAAGCATGGTAGCAAAACCATACAGGAGAGCAGGACAAAAAAAATCTAAGGAATATATGGGATGATAAACATCTAACCTAAGACTCTTATTTGTAATACTAGTGTTGACTGCAGAAGAAGTAAGGAAAACTTTAATGTGCTCTGTTTCACACAATTTGTATTAACTTTACAAAGGCTAGTACTCCCTGGAATAGTTACTACATAATACTTAATCACAGCCGTAATGTTTACACTATTCTCACATTTTTAGACACTAGTAGAAGACATTTGCTATTATAAAAGTATTAAAATCTGAGGTACTGACTCAGAGTTTGGGGGCTTTTGGGAATGGGTGATATTGCAAATGAGCATTTGAACATCATTTTCTCTGTCACTTTATTTTGTTCTTACTGGCTTAAAGATTGGAATACAAAACTATAGATCATTATCTGAAGTGTGCCAGTTGAACAAGTTTTTAAAAAGTATGTACTTCTGTGGGTCATACAGCTGTTAGCTTTTGAGTCAAATCTGCTACATAATTGTTTCACACTTCATTCTTCTATGGTATAAGTGCCATTCTCCTGAGATAAATGAAGTTTCATGTCTCCATTCTGCAAGAAGCTCCACTGAGTTGGACTCCTATGCCCACATAAAGCCAAAGGTCTGATGAAAGTCTTGGTTAAGAAAATTGCCCTGAAACTGGGAGAGGGAAATTGAACTACTCATATGAAAGAATTTGGTTATGAGAGCTCTTCCTCAAGCCACTTGGTCTTGTCAGGGTTAGCTATCAGAGGTATCAAGGTTTTAGGGGTTTTAATGTCACATAAACCCTGTATATGACTGAAGCTTTTATACCTTTTACTCAATGACAATCCTATTTCTGCAGATATGAGCATTTTTCATAAGAAGAAAATATCTTCTAGTTATGAGGCTTTACTACTGAGCATACAGCTTAGACTGCATCTGGTAAAATCCAGCTGCTTCACAGGATTACTATAGAAATAATCCAGAAAAAATATTACTTTGTTGCAAAGACTGAGAAAAACTTAAGAGTGTTTAAGTTTTAGTATATAGCCAGAATAACTCTCAAATATCCTTTTAAGACAAGACTCCTAGGGTATAGCAGGAATAATAACTCAAAGCACCATTAATCCACTGGCAATGCTTTCAGAAGCACTGGGGAAGAGAGGGTATTTTGAAACTAGTGAATAAGAACAACATTGCCCCCAGATCTTAACCAGAACTCATTGCTCCTGAGGGAATCGGGGTCAATATTCAACCTGACCACTCCCACAAGGAACAAATTCTTGAGGATTCTAGGGTTTCAGCAGTGCTCCTGTAATGCCTTAGTTACTACACTGATATCTAGAAAACACTTCTTTGATACCTTGGTGTCCTAGGTTACAATATAGATGTATTCTATTACCACCAGCTGTGGGCCATTAGCTGTTATCTCCTGCTGTGACCCACCCCTGATAACAGACAATGGGCCAGCAAGAAACCACTGCACGACTCATGGACTTAGCTCATCCTATTGTGAGATGCTCCGCCCAGGAGGGAGGAGCCAAGCATTCCCACCTGGATATAACCCGGCCTTGGAACTGCCTAAGGGAGCCCTGTCTACTGGGTGCCTAGAGGAGAAGAGCTACCACTGGGCCTTCAGCTGGAGACCAGACCTTCCATAGGATCGCTGCTTCAACTGAGCTACTGCATCAGGACTGCTACCACTGCCCTAAGAGGGTGTCAGGTTGTATCTGACTTTGTCTGTGTTTTTCTTTCCTCTTTCCCTTGTATTATTTCACTTATTTTTATTTTTTTTTTCCTATTAAATTTTAACCCTGACTTGGGATCTCCCTCTGGTTTGTTTTCAAACCATTACAGTTGGGTATGAACTGTCTACCTAGACTGTGAAGATTCTGAGGGATCACATGCTGTTATGCTTCAAGAACCTGAGATATGTCCTAGGAAGCTGGAAATTTGTAAAGGCTCCTTCTGCCCTGTTTGATTATTTGTCAAGCCCATGGGTAAGGACCACTTAGTTATTAAAAAAAGACTAAAAGGACTGCTTGGCTGGGAATATAAAACCCATTGTCATGTCTATCACTGCAATCAAAAGCAGATGAGTACAGAGTACCAAGCAACCTGAGATGATACTTCCACCACATATTTTTCTAGGCTTCAAGTCTTTTCAACACAAGAACTCCTTGACCCAAAAAATGTTTTCGTGTTTTCAGTAATCCTGAGTGAATTTCTTCTGTATGAACTTGTTCAGTCTCTTTCAAAATGCATGAAAACATTCAGCATTTGTAAGAGGGAATTTTGTACTTAAGACAGCACCTTTTGTAAAGAATCTAGCAATTCTTAACCCAGACCAGGCTGAAGAAAATACAAAAATAGATAAATAAAGGCATTTATTCACAAAAAACACTGTGATTTTTTTGCTATACATCACACTAGCAAAATAGAGGCATAGGTGAGAAAGGGAAGGAAAAACAGTTCATTTACTAGTTAGATTAATAAGGAAGTTCTTGCTTGTAAATTAAAAAAAAAAAATCATAAACATCTTTTTTTTTTATATGCCTTAGAGGCAGCAATATTCTGAGGGAGAAAGTCTCCCATTCAGAATCCTTCCATATGTCTGCATTTCTTTAAAATTTTTCTCCAAAGCAAGTTTGCTTCTTATATTTCTCTGAGACAGCCCACCCATTCTCCTTAATTGAAATCTGGCTCACTTTCAAACTCTCTTAGAAAGGTGACTATTTCTTTTTTATGAAAGACGTTAGCTCCTTGCCTTGAATAACCTCAAGTGATAAAATTCTTCCTTCCTCTTTGTGACATGACGTACTTACATGCTCAGTTATGACTCTAATTCTGGCTGTTATTTCTTACTTACAAAGATAAACCCACGCATTTTACTTCTGGCCTTCATCTGACAAAATGCACAAGTGTTTGTAATGATTGTACCATTTGTCAAGCTTGCTGTGGCAAAATTTAAGATGCATTGTGACTGGACTTTAATACCTAGATGTACAGACAGTTTGCACTCTGTTACAGCATCGCATTGATAGATTATAAATTCTGCCACATGGATTAAAAATTTGCCATGTTAAGATCATCCTAGTTTTTAGTTTCATGGCTAAATCTGCAGCTGCTGTGTAGTAACTTGGTCTTAAACTGGTCTATTATTAAGTCATCCACACTGATAGTGAGAACATCATTGGTTCCTTTGTAGCTTCTGCAGCCAAAAATAAATTGATCAGAAATGTACAACATAATCTGGAGCATAGATGGACCACTTCTTGACTGAGTTAGAAAAATACATCTCTGTTATGATGTAATTCCAATTCCTGCTTTCCTTCTCTTTTCACTGTTATTAACCAAAATTGGAGAAAGAAAAGAGAGGAGAGAAAGCACAAATGGAAATTGCATAAAGGAAGGTTTTGCCAAAGAGAAACATTCAAAAATCATATTAATAATGTTAAATAAATGTACCAAAAGATAATTCAAAAATTTTTAAATCTTACATACCATTCTCTCATTATGTAACAGCTCTATTAAACCTTGCTCGAGAACTGAAAGTAAGAAAATAAACTGTTTGAAACAGGATCTGGGTATACACTGATCTGCATGGCAGTAATATCTGTTAGAATACAGTGACAATTTGTTTTCAGTTGGCAACAATACTGACCTGAAGTGTGTGGACATTGCATATATATAAGTTCATATGAAACAATACATCCCCTCCTCCAAAGAATGATTCTGAGGAAACGGTCCATCCACAATCATTCTCATGACTTTTTTCACAATCATAAGGTTGTACTTTCCTCCATACATGTCATAGAAGCCAATGAAGGAAAAAAATTAGAATAAAATATGAATCAAGGGCTTCCAGAACATGTAGACTTGTTCAGAATATGTGACACTTCATCTGTACTCAGTGACAACCCAGTAAAAACTAGCAGGACCTGAAGAAGAAGATTCCTCTCTTTGACACCAGATATTGGCCAAGCCCTTAAAAAATTCTACTGAAATAAAATACTGCATACATTCATAAGTAATAAAACCTTAAGTAAGGATTTATCTTGAGCAGTCATGGTAATATCTGATCACAAGTACACACACAGATTTCCAGGTCATGTTACCATGATCAGTATCTGAAAAAGCCCTAAGTGGGGGAATACAAATGAATATATTATGAAAATCACTGTAGCTATTTCAGGTAACACCAACAAGAATACTCAGCAAGGCTCTTAGTAAAAATGATTACTTTAAGTGAAAGTTTAAGTGGAAGCAACTACCACTTGAATAATGTGTGATTCTGGTAATTGTGTAGAATTAGTCTTTCATTGTCCAATGTAATTTAAACATGTGGTATAAAATATGTAAAAAGCCAGTGAAATTACTAGCATGTAGAGCAACCTGATGATTTTCAAACTCAAAAGAAATATATAAATCACTAAATATGAAGCAATATATTTTTCATATCATGCATATATTATATTGATGCAACAAAGAAAAAGACCAGAAATTGCTATATAGAAATAAGAAAACCTTTTTTGATGCAAATTACACAAGTAACTCATATTCCATATGAAACAGATTAGTATGTTATTTAAAAATTTAAAATCCAAATACTTGAATGAATTTTATTCCCCACATATCTTGCACCTATAACAAGAGACAGAGGAAAACAGCTTTCATAATATGCTCTCAATTTTCTTTGATACGAATTATTGTAAAATTATTGCCCAAATTACTTTACAATAAGAAAAATATCATCCACTTTTTTTATAAGTCCTTTGGTATCCCTCCACTGAGTCTGATCTTCTTTAGTTGAATTTGATCTACAAGTGTAGAATCTCTGCATAACAAATCTCTTAAGGTTAAGAGAGATCCAAGGAGAGAAGCTTTGTTCTTTACACAACGTTATTGATTTCACATATAATCCCTCTGGTCTTAATTGCCTTTTAAAAATTCTCTTCCTAACATTTTCAGAAGAAAATTGCTCACTTTCTTCAGAGTTGTGGGTCCCATTTAATTCAGGATATTCTGTGATTATATTTAGTATATATATGTTGTAATATTTTATATATAAATACATTCTATCAATATAATAGAATAGTTTCCATATTCTGCTGGATGCCAAGGGTAGTATGGTGTCAGGGGAAGACAAAAAAGGCTGAGGTACTTATTACCATCTTTGCCCCTGTCTTTAATACCAAAGCCAGGTGTCCTCAGGATACTCAGCTCCCAGAGGTGGAAGTTAGTGGCCCCATGGATCCAGGAGGAAATGGCTAGTGATCTGCTATGCAAATTAGACAACCATCCAACTATGGGCCTGAATAGGATGAAGCCAAGAGTAATGAAGGAGCTGGAAAAGGACCTCACCAATCCACTTTCTATCATTTACCAGCAGTCCTGGTTATCTGGAGAAGTTGCCCAGAGAGGTGGTGGAGCCTCTGAAAGTGTTCGAAAAGTGTCCGGAGGTGACACTTAGGGATATGGTTTTGGGGTGATTATGGTAATGTGACGTTGGCAGTTGGAGTAGATGATCTTGAACGTCTCTTCCAACATTAATTATTCTGTGATTTTGCGAAAAGTGAAATATGAATAATTTTTTTTTTGGTTGTGTAGCATAATACAATACAGGTATACTTAGATAAATTAGACTGTATTTTGAGTAAATGAAGTTTGCTGTGCACTTGTTTATTTGCTTGGGTTTTTGTTTTTTGCAAAGGGAGTTTTATAATCCTATCCCTCTAAGATGTGAGCTCCACATTTAGATGCGAGTTCCTCTGTTTGTGTATAATAAACCAAGATTTTCAGCTGCTAAAAACTTGCAATTAATTCATTTGGTTGTTTAGCATTTGGAATTCAGGCCTTCACTTTAAATTTGTAAATGCTGATTTAGGATATTAATTGCAGGCATTTATTTCTGAAAGCAGTCAAAATCTTCTAAAATAAAAAAGGTAGGCAGTTAGGGATCACATGCACTTATGTTTGATATTTTTGTCCACTGTCTATAGAGGAAAGGTAGTCCTCATTATCTGGTCATTTAATTAGCTGAATCTCTTTCACTGAGTTTACAGGGAAGAAAATGACAATAGTACATTTTCCTTTTCAGTGTGCTCAACTTCTGTCTAAGAGGCAGGGCATGAGAGAGGACTGTCCCAGCATTTGTACAATTTCTAGAGCACTTACAATTTCTAGAGCATTTACAATTTCTAGAGCATTTGTCTCTGAAGCAGAAATCTCACAATCTGAACTCTAGGCAGTTTGCATATACAAACTCGAAGAATTATATCCAAGTCTGTGCAGACTTGAAATCACCTCCTCATGGGCAAAAGACAGCTTGCCTGTCGTGCCATAAAATACCTTGCATAGAAACATCTTTTACCTTTCAGATGGAGGTGAGCTATATCTGCCAAGAAAGCAAGCTACTCAGCCAGAGACTAAAGCTGCCAGAAGGTAATGGGTGGAGCTGTGAGGTTCTTATCTTTTGTCTCAGAGTTAATTTTATTGTTCCTAAGTCTAGCAATAACCTAATTTAAAATGCAGTCATGTCCAAAACCTAAGATGTGCTCCTTTTGCTCCTGAGACACGTTTCCTGTCTCTCGGTCCTCATTTCATTCTGTAATTCTGGTACGTCTGGCTATACAGTCTCAAGAGGAAAGTTGGCATTAGATTTGTCCAAGGTGTATCTTTATTTAGACACACTCTCTTCAAATGTGGGTTTAACCTTTTCTATACCCATCTTGAAATCCCATAAATCAGTACTCATTTATGCAAAAAGCTTATTAGTATGCTCCTCTTTCTGGCAGACATTAGCCAGACCAAATGCAAAGTGGATAAAGGCACCTCACATTTCATATTAATTTACTTTATAGTCAATAGAAATCTCCAGGACATGATGCTTATGACATTCCGCAGATGTGCAAAAGGAGCTGATCAGTCTTTCTCTTCCTGACAAATTAAAAACTTTAAAGCAGCCTTTTTCTTCTAGTACTCATCACTCTTTTCCAGAGAAGAGCCATTTGGTTGGCTTGTGGAATGGCTGAGGGGAATTCGTGCATCAAAACAGTTAGGGGAGGTGATTAAGTCAGGAAGTAATGATGCTCTCTCTGTGGCTATTTTTTTTTTTTTTTTAATATCTTTACAACTGAAGAAGCAATGCTAGAAATAAAGGGTAGTCCAGGTAAGGTGACACAAGGACCAATAAATGGAAACAACTGAAAAAAATTCTCAAACTAGCTCCTAAATTAAGCAGACAGCATTACTCTCTCTCAGTCCTCAGAGACACCAAACTTATTTCGATCACTTCTTTGGTGGTCAGGCATGTAAACTTTGAGAAAGACAGTAAAGTTTCAATGCAGTAGTATCTTAATTGACTGGACTGTAATATTCTGAATTTCTGTGAAATTTGTAAGTTCACGTGCTCAGTCCAAGAAATACCTTCACCTCCTTCAAGTGACGGCATGCATTTTCCAGCAAATATATGGGTATATGTCAGAAAAAAAAAAAAAAAAGATGGAGGAAACACAAAGAGACAGGGATATGTGGACTAAACCTGCAGACTTTTTCAAGCATGGTCAGAAAGTTTCCACTTCCATTATGTGAATTTCTTCTGTGGGTTTCCATGTAGAAAGAAGTGATCAAATCATTGACTCTTATGTACATACCACTTAAATTTATGTTTAAAATTAATTCTTTATGTATATGGAAGTTTTAAGACAAGTTTACAATAAAACTTTAAAATGCTGTTGAGCATCAGTCATTTGGAAAAAAAAAATTGGAACTACTTGATTATTGTAGTAATATATGTCTTGAATCAAGTATTTTAAGCCATTTTAATTTATACCATCTTGTACTTCTGAAAAGGCACACTTCTTTATTGGTAGTTATATTTGGTGCTAGAAATTTAATTTCTAAGAAAAAAGATCTAGCATAAATTGTTGTAGCAGCTGTCCAGGTGTGCCTGGATAGACACAACCCATTCCAACTGTCTCTAACAGACCCACTGCAGGGCACATCTGAGGTCTTCAGCCAAGAAAGTTACGCCTTGGAGAAAATGTATTTAAGAAAGGGAAAAATCCTGCATGACAATGAGGAGCGAGCTAAAAATGTGATAGCCCTGTAAGCAATAAGGTGAGAGAGGAAAGGAGGAGGTGCTTTAGTGCCAGAGCAGTGATTCTTGTGGAGGACCTCACACTGAAATCTGTCTGTATTGACCCACAGACTTTCTTACGCTATTTAATCGCTGTGTCCCTGCGAGGAGGAAGAGCAAGTAAACAGCTTGATGGGACTTTGGCTCATGATGAAGGCTAACCTGCCACAGTTCTTTGTGTTTGCTTTTTCACACATTGATGTAAAAAAGGAATAAAATGTCATCTCTTATTTTTCTTTTACACTTAGCTATTAAGTTTTAATTCATATAGACATATTTTCCTTTTATGCTGTTTTCACTCATTTGCAAGCTATGATACTTCTTCAAACCTAATTCTAAGTAGAAAACTTACAATGTTAGATAAATGCAAATTGGAAACACTTACAGTTTTAGAACAGTTCTGGAAGAATCTGATAACCTTACACTTATAGGAAACTGACAGCACAACACTAATTCTAAAACAAAACAGTTTTCCAACCTCTTTTTTATATAAATGTATATAAAGATATATTCATCTGAACTTAACAGTCTGGAATTACTTTATTGCTTTCAAGTTAGTAATAATTGCATGAATTATTCCTGAACTGAAAATGTATGCTCACTATACAAAAACAGAATAATTCATACTTTGCTGAACAGCAAGGTCCTCAAAATGCATCAGCGACATCATAATATACTGAAAAAATTCTGTCTTACATTCAACTCCTATTCTAAAACTGCTGTGAAAAAAATGTTTACCAGAAGGCAAAAAATAAGGCTCTGCTTCATTTTCAGTTGAAACTTGAAGAAGCATAAAGGAAGGGGTACAAGGCTGATTAGGGAATGGACAACTTTTCATGCAGAAAAAGGGGCTTAGCAAGGTTGGTGGCAAGTTCATATGAACTGTTAGGAGGCTTGCTGTATAAACACTTGAAGGGAACAGACTCAGGGAAAATATTTTTTTATTATTATTTTTTGGCTACAGAAGACAAGGTCACTATGAGATCAGTCTGAGTTCAGGAATTTGAAAAATCAGACAACCCTAACCACTACAGTAATGAGGCTCTCCAGTAGTTTCCCACTGTAAATAAAATTAAAAACAATATATAAAAATAGCAATTAGCATGCTATCTGAATGGTGTATAAAAAGATCTATATAATAGAAGATCCCTGTTAAAAGCAAAGCTTGGACTTGGTAGTTCAAAGATTCCTTTTCAACTCCTTTTGTGTTTATATTTTTGGGTTTTTTTGCATCAAGAGTTCTTCATGTACACTGGCACGCATTCAGTAGTAGTGAATATGGCACTGTAGTGGGTTGACCCTGACTAGATGACAGGCACCCACCAAAGATACTCCATCACTTCTCAGCTGGACAGCAGAGAGAAAATATAACAAAGGTTCATCAGTTGAAATAAGGATTGAGAGACATCACTGAGCAAATAGCACCAAAAGAAAAAGACTTGAACTGGGGAAATCAGCTGAATTTATTACTAATTAAAATCAGAGTAGGATAATGAGAAGTAAAACAAGTCTTAAAAACACTTTCCCCCCACCCCTCTGTCCTTCCCAAGTTCTAACTTCTTCCCCTCAGCTGCTCAGAGAGACAGGGAAGGTGGATTATGTTCTGTTCATCACACACTGCTTCTCCTGCTGCTCAGGGAGAGCCAGTGTGGTGTCCCTCCCATGGGAAGCAGTTCCTCCACAAACTTTTCTAATGTAAGTCCATCTCACTGGTAACAATTCTCCATGAACTGTTCCAGTGTGGGTCACTTTTCCATGAGGTGCAGTCCTTCAGGCACAACCTGCTTCAATGAGAGTCCCCCATGGGGTCACAAGTCCTACCAGTAAACCTGTTTCAATGTGGACTCCTCTCTCCTTCAAGGCCCCTGCCAAGAGCCTTCTCCAGCAAAGGATTCCCATATAGTCACAGGTTACTTTCAGGTATGGGTCTCCTCCACAGTCTGCAGGTGGATCTCTGCACTCCTAATAATGTGTCGGGGAACTGCTTGCTTCTCCATGGTCTTCACCACGAGCTGCAGAAGAATCTCATCTCTTGTGCCTGCAGCACCTCCTCCTCCTCCTTCTGTGCTGAGCTTGGTGTCTTCAGGGCTGTTCCTGTCACACATTCTCAGCCCAGTCTTCTCAACTGCAATTACAAATCACAACTGGGCAATAACTTTTTTTCCTTCTTAAATATGTTATCACAGAGGTGTTACTGTCATTCCTGAGTGGCTTGAGCTTGGTCTTGGCCATCAGTGTGTCTGTCCTGGATCCGGCTGGCTCTGCTGGACATGGGTGAAGCATCTGGCAGCTTCTCACAGAAAACACCCCTTTTCCCTCCCCACTACCGAAACCTGGCCACACAGACCAACACAAAGAAAAGGGGTTCACAATGTGGGCTTAATTAAAATTTAAAACAGATTATTTCATTCTTAAGAAAGGTTGTTCTATATTCAGTCTCAGATTAGTATGCAAATTGCATTACACTTTTTTTTATTGAAACCACTATGCCTTAATTTAATTAAATGTCAGGAAAATAGATTTATTTTCCTGGAAGGAAGATGGATAATTAAATCTTTCATGAAAATGATTAAGTCTTATTGAAAAAAAACTAGTGCAAAACATTCAATTGTAATTGACTGAAAGAGTGCTGTACTAGGAGACTATAGATCAAAACATTTGGCATGCACAACTGAGATGGGCCAAATCAGAAAAAAATAGTGCTTAGACAAGAGGTAGACATCCACACATAAGTCATCTCTACTCTTTTGTGAGCCTTCAAGAGCATGACAGCAAGTATCATTAGGAATGACACTGCCAAATCAACATGTCCCCATAATTCCCAGTTTTCACGACATGTGGTTTCTATTACCACTTCCCCTAAAACAGGTATAAAAACAGGAGGAAAAAATCGATAAAAATTATTATTGTCATGATCTCACTTAGAACTCCTATTAAAAAGCCCTTCTGTTTCTATGGCATAGTAAGAATATACTGATTTTCTTATTCTCCTTTTATCCTCTTCTTTGCCTTTGCTGTTGGGCAGTGTCAGGCTACTGCTGATCTGGGAATTAGCTTACAAAGGCTGCTTTATTGCTCTTCACTGAACACCTTCCCACAGGGACCTTTAGTGTCACCTCAGTAATGCAACTTGCTGCCCCTAGTCCAGTGCCTGGAATGCAACATTTATTTTTACCTTTGATTTGATTTCATATTCTCATGATGTCAGAAGACATTTGCAAAAGCTTGGCTTGAATTCTTATTTTTGTTATGTTGTATATTCTGACTGGCATGATTTAAAGTTTAGGTGGTGGAAAAGAAGAGAAGAGAGGGAGTCTCTGAAAAAAAGTACTGCTGTGTTTTCAAAAAATCACTATGCTTACTTTTAAGTTTGACATGTATTTAGTTAAAGTAATAGTATTCAGACTGGTTCTAAACAAAGTACAAGTAATAGTGCTCAAGGCAAAAAGCATATCAGTTCCCTCATTATTGCACATTGAAAGGGAAGAAAAATTAAGTATGGGAGCACAGAGGTATAATTTTTAATTTAATTCTGAGTACAATCTATATCACTTTTAAACAATTGAATTTAAACAATAGATGTGGGAACCTAGAATTGGATTGAAACTGGATATTTATTCCATAACACTGTTAGGCATGAATATTCCTAGATAAGGTTTTGGATCAGTTGCAGTCAGTTCCTTGATCATGCCAGAAGGCAGATATTGGATTTGTTTTTGATTTGGATGCTGATATTTATACAAATCTTCAATTGAATTAAAGATGACAGAATACTTCTCTTTATCATGCAATCTATTAATTTGATACTCAGAAATGGAAGAAGCTTCACTGTAGAGAGATGTTAGATCGGTCTTGGTGAATACTTAATGTAGAATGTCCTGAGCTGGAAGATATCCACAAGGACCATTGAAGTCTAACTCCTGGCTCTGCACAGGACAGCCCAGGAATCCCACCATGCACGTGGGAGTGTTGACTGAGTCAGGAGACATAAAAGCTTTGTGACCTTAGAGTGTTGTTCATTTTGGGTCCCCCAGCACTGCCCTTTGGATTGTTTGCTAGGGTTGGACAAATCTGATTTCAAAACACTTTTTTTAATGGGACTATATTTCACTGTACAGAATAGCCAGTTATTCTGTTATTCACTCACAGCAGTCCATAAAAGTTAGTGACCATTAAATACTTCACTGCAACATTGGCTTCATCCTGACATTTCTGACATTTAGAATATGCGAGACAGTGCTGCAGTTTTGCCTGACTAGGGATCAGATGTTTTTCTCACTTGCTCAATTTGAAAGCACCTTAATTCAATAAGACTGCAGCGTCTGCACAGGCACTTTCCCTATTCCAGTGTCCTTTGTTTCAGAGGGGTAAGCACCTTCCATACTTTTTTAATAACTTTCACCCAGTCTGTTTTCAAGCATGTGGTACAGGAAATCATGCAATGACCTGGTTTTCTCTCCATTCACTACAGCTGAAGTAAGAATTAAGACAAGTTAAGCATCTCTTTACATTCAGAATAATTCTCCCAGGGTAAGCTCTTCACCTGATGGCAGAATTCCTCTTGCTGAGATTTCAACACCTACTGTATGGAGAGTGTATGTGATTACAGAAATGTTTAATCTTTATTTCCAGATCACAGAATATTCTGAGTTGGAAGGGACCATCAAAGATCATCAAGTCCAACTCTTAAGTGAATCGCCTATACAGGGATTGAACCCATAACCTTGGTTCTCCTAGCACTGTGCTCTGACCAACTGAGCAAACCTCTTGGTTAGTAGCCTCCTTTTACAATTAATGAAGAGGAATTGGCCATTCTAGGATGCAATTCAACTTATTCAAAAATATTTGGCTAAAATAAAGCAGATAAACCATGCCTTAGGGCAACCTATTTGTCTGTTTCTTAATTATTTTTTTATAAAAATATTAAATTACTATCTCAGATGAAGACTTCCAAATCCAAATTATTCCAGTGTTAGGGAAGGTGAAACTCACCTTCATCCCTTTGATCTTATTTTGCTTCACTGAAGCCAGAATTTTTCTTAATTTGCCAAATGCATAAATGTTGCATACTTTTGATTTAGTGAGACATAGTTCACATGCCTTTCCATAATGAAATGATGCTTCTGTAGTAATGGGATTTTGTTAAGCATGTGGTTATTGACAGTTTTAATGTTTGACAAAACCAAAACCCAATATTTTTACTATTTTTTTTCTGTTGTCATTAATGTAGACACTACAACAATGGAGCCTTAATCTATAAACCAATTTTTAATTCTATTTGTGGTTAACAACAGTTGAACAGTGTTGGGGACTGTCTATTATTCTGTTAGTACAGATAAAAATGCCTTTTATATTTAGCCTGAAATATTGCTGAGGAGTTATAGCACAGTATTAAAAAGGAATCTATTGACATGTTTTGTTCCTGTGTGGTAAAGAACACCCCACTTCAGACTGATATGTAAAGGTCCAGAAGGTCACTTCTTTCCTTATACATGCAAGTTCCTCATAAAGCTAACATTTTATCTGTATTCCATTAGCTTTTTTAATCAAAGGCCTGCAGGTGTTTTGATGTATTCAACAAAAGACCTATTTAGCAGGCATAGTGGCTACAGACATTAAGAGGGATTGAGGACAAAACTACCAAAGATGTGTTTCAATGCATCTGTTTGCTTCAATGTATTCTATGCTTAACTGTGTATATGCTGTTTTTGCAAGCTACAGAAGTCTCAATTAACATCTAATGGATCTTTCACATTACATGGAAACCTCACATACCCTCATACAATTTTATTTTAAATACCATATTTTCATCCAAATTTAGCAATTACCACAATCTAATTACTCATTTCCACTAAGTCAAGGCATCTTGTGACTAAAGAAGTCCAATGCTACAGACGTATTTTATAAGATCTATTAATGAGCTATTTATGGTACCAGGGGTGTTCTTAGGAGCAGTTTTCCCAGCCCATGCAGTTGTGTGGCAGGACATCCTACTCTCTCCCATGGCTGGGGCAATTGGAAGAGGTAACTCAGGCCAGATTAATAGCCCAGCAAGGAGTCAGAGAGCCCAGCAAGGGGTCACCACCAGGCACCTGAGTCTGAGCCCAAGCCCTGAGTACATATCTTGGTATGAGAGCAGATGTGGAAAGAGTTAAAAGAAAATAAACATTGGTGACCAAAAGACATGGTTCTTATGTCTGTAAAAGCCCACACAAACTATCACAGAGGCAGAAGTCTCTTACACACTCCTGGTAATGTGTGAGAAGATTACTTCCTACAAAGCTTGGACGCAACTCTGTTGTTACTTTTCTGGAGATAGAGGGAAAGGATTTTGATGTGTGCCCCTTCAACAATTTGGTGGTAAGAAACATTGGATCCTAAGTTATATTATTTCTTAGCTAGCTGTAAATTTAATGGTACCTTTAACACCATGTGTTAGTGGTATTCCCTTTTTGTTAGTTAGTATTCCCTTTTTGTCTTATCCCTGTGTAATAATAGTCTGTTTTAAGTCTTATGTCTGTTAGTTTTGTGTCTATTAAACAAATAATTCATTCTGTAATAGACTGAATCAGCCATTATTAAATAACTTGAGAATTAGAGTGGGTCTTGGGGTGCTGGCCACCTCAATAACATGACTGCCTGCTGCCAGAGGCCTGGGCAGAAGGCAGAGACTTATTTAAACCCACATCATCCATTCATAACACTGGGTCAGCCTGATATTAATGGAATGTTTGTTGTTTACTTGGCAAACAACCTAATGTTTCTGAGCAGCATTATCAAATTACATATTTATGCAAAATTCCAAGACATCTGAACTCAAAATTTTTCTGCCTGATTGCTCTCCAGAACACATCAAACAGATTTAGTACACATAGGGAGCACATATAATCTAAGTACTTCATAAAGATCAATACCTGAAACATGCCTATTTAGAGACATCTCTTCCTCTCAGGCTCATATAAATCTGCTTATTACAGTGCAGTTCTTTCTAATTAATTCCTGAGAAGAATCAAAACCTTGATGTAGACATTAAAAGGAATGCACTAGTAGTGAATCATTTGCAATCTGTTTATGCTCTGGCTATTATCATGCAAAATCATGGGATATACTCACTTATGTGAGGTGTACACAAGTAAAAAAATGCAAAAAATAATGGTTTTGCAGTGAAAAAAGGATGTATGCTATGAAGGTAATGTAAAAATGACAAATTATTATTTATTTAAAATATAATTCAGATACTTTTAAAACAACTGTTATAAATGCAAGTAGCATTTGGTTCTATGTTTCACCAAATTTGTCTTTGTCAAAGTTTTTAAATGCTATATATAAGTTGTAAGACTTGATACATTTTATGGCTAAAAGGACTGGGTAATAAAAAAATTATTTGATTTTTCTAATAACAGACAGCTTTCCTGCAATAAGTGCAGCATGCTTTTGTTTGAAATAGAGTATAGGTACTGGACACAGAGCTTATGCCTTGTTTCCTCACAATCTGCTGCAATAATTAATTACCCAGCTTAAAAATCTACAACTATTGCATTCATTTTCTTTTATTTAATTTTCTTCTGCTTCAGCTGCCAGCACTGTTTTTATTTATGCTTTCTCTGCTACATTTAAAAGCATTACTAGATATCATCTTTCTCAAACATGTTTAAGTCATAGTTTCATATTCATATTTTAAAATAGCATATATATTTATATCACATTTTTGTTTTCAAAACCAGCATTTTAGAAACTTGTCTAGATTATCTTAAAAGCTCACAAGAAGTTAGAGATCATTGTAGAAACAGTAGTGACAAAAACATTTTTCTGAACAATGAGATGTCATTTATCTCTGTAAAAACTGAATTTGAGATTTTGAATTATTTTTATAATGAATCAGACTTCACCTCAAAAATGTCTTGATTTTTAAAAAATAAATTATTTCTTTTGTAATTCTTTGCAAAAGAAGTAAGGTATTTGGTTTTTGAATTATTTGATTTGTAAATATTTACATGGTATTTGTTAGATGACATGTTTCTATATGATTGTTAAGTCCCATATTATCAAAATGAACTATGTTTCCTAGAAGCACTATTCATCTTGACCAGAGCTTAAGAGAAGATATTTTCAAATTCTTATGTGAAAAATATGTGTAAACAAAAGTTTGGAAGATAAAGGGACCTGGTTCATGTGATCACATATAGGTGTTCAAAGCTTTTTAAGATGGTGAACATTCTCTACTACTCCAGATGGACATCAGCACTCTGTTGAATTTGTGTCATAGATAAATACATGTGGGTAACCAAAGTGTTGAAATTCTAGATGGTTACAAATTGATAAGAAAATTCTTAATACCTTTGATACATATTGCAGTAATTTGTATTTCATTGACCAGAAATCTTAGAAAGCAAGGCGAGACTTTAAATGCGAATACAAGATTCTAACATGAAGAAAAACATTGCTTAGAATAGTTATTAATACATTGCATCCTCTCAAATTTTGTCATGAAACACTCAGACAACTGCTGGAAATTACTGTGCTTTGAAAGTGAACCAACAGACTAGCAACAATAAAAATACACAGAAATTCACCTTTTTTTTGTCATTTGGTTTTCAGTGTTTATGAAAATAGGTTTTAATTATGCTTCAAGGTATTTCTTATGAAGAGACAAGCATTAGTAATAGGAAACCTTGGTTACTGTGTTATTACTTTTTTGCAGATTTGAATGTTGGCATTATACAGGTTTATCAGATTTTAAAAGATGTATTAATATTGACTTCATGAAGAAAATAAGTTGGTTAGTTTGTTTTCAACATGATAATAGGATGATCCATGATATAGAAAATTTCAGAAAACTAAGTTATTCTTCTGAGGAGAAACATCCATTCTCTAGATTATGTCATTATTAGACAATGAAATACAGTGTGTAGATATGCTGTCCAGTCTATAGGACAGTGGAAAACCCTCAGATTTTTCCATTCCTTATTATGAGTGTGCATAAAGAGTGGTAATGAAATCTTGATAATTTCAAGTGTTTTGGATAAAAGGCTTGATCCCAATCCATCGCTGTCTTCTATCTTATGAAGTGTAGGTCTTGACAGTGATTTAATGCTATGGATGTTGATACCGTTCATTGTACTTACTGAGAGTGAAGAAGATTTTCTAATTTTGTGACTGGTTTGTATGCACAACTGCATTTGTATGCATGCATGTATATCAACATGGAAGGGCAAGGGAAGTGAGGGGAAGCCTATGCTGTTTGCAATGCTCTCTGTGTATGTAAATTCAGTGTAAAACTCAAGAATATTATTTCCATGAATGTTGGATCAGTGCTCTAGCTTATCTTTCATGGCTATAGAGAAACGCTAAACAGTAATAGGGAAAATCACATCGGGCATCTTAAATGGAATGTTGTTAATATTGTTCAATGCTGCAATTTATAAAAAAATATGACAAAAATCAAATTCATGTTAGAATTCCATTGAGGTAAAAAGCGAATTTTGGTTTAGAAAACAAGATGTTAAGCTTCTGTTTTTTCAGATTTCTGTGAAAACATATATGTAATGTTTCCACTTAAGATAATAGGGTAAGAAACCTATGGTTTTATTCCTTTGGTTCAAGCTATTCAGAAAGGTGAGGAGATTGCCCAGTCACACTAACCACTACATTGGTATGAAGATATGAACATTGAACACGTTTGTGAAATTTTGCTTGTGAATGATAGATACTTTAATTTTAAAAAAAAGAACTTTTAATTTGGCAAATAACACCCCCCAAAAGCTCCATGTACCCTTCAAAACTAAGTTTATTCTTTTCAGTTATCTTGAAAAAATAGTGAACACAACATCCAAGAAGCCGTGTCCTTACCCAGACATGATGTTTCTCAAGACCAAGGTTGAAAGAGATTGTATTGTAAATCAAACATTCCCAAATTTAACTCCATAGAAATATTTTGCCACTCTATATTGTTTCCAAATACAATAATTATTACTCAAAAATCACACTGGCATGCTAAAGGAGCTTTAAACAGCTATAGCAAAAAGGCCTTTCACAATTTTCCAAGTCTTGGACTAGAAACTGCTTGAAGAACAGAGATTTGAGTAAAAAAACCCTCAAACAAACAAACAAAAAAAAAAAAAAAGAAAAACCACCCAAAACAAAACCACAAAGGACAACAGAAATACAGTATTTCAGCATGAAGATGTATGTACATTATATTAAATTTTCTGCAATTTAATTGGAACAAAATTTCATAGAATTCATACATAAAATTTCAAATTCCACTGAGTCATGAGTCCATAACAGAAAAAAAAGATTTAGGTTTGGCTGGTTAGCTGTCATTTTTCAAATTTCTATTCACTTTTATGAAAGAAAAAAAGGAGCAAGATAAAAACCAATATTTTAGAAAACCCCAAAAAATCTTATTTCCCCTCCAAAAAATCCAGAAAATAAAAATCCCAAGAACTTTTAAGCATAGTAGATGAAGTTCCAGAGATTAAGGGCTTATTAAGTACTAACAATAACAAGTGCATTGGTTGCGTCACAGTAGTATTACCGCTCAATTTCAAAGCACCCACAGACATTTGACTTTTGTTTTCAAATGACCATTTGAGTGTCAAAAGAAACACTTTGGAAAAAGTCAGAAATAATCACAACAATGAGCACATCTTTCCTCACTGAGTAAAGTGATATAAAATGTGACTAATTAGAAACATTTATCATTTTTCTGTTCTCTCCTTTTTTTTGTCCTTAACTACAATACAATCACTTTAGTGATTGATGTTTTAAAATTCATGTGTTTAACTTAGTCATATGACTCAAAATGAGTTAAGTACTTAATGGAGAAAAACACTTGGCTGAATGTTAGAATATTATCATGTGATAAATTATATTCATTCTTTTAACTCTTATAATGATTATCAAAATTATATTAAATTCTCTCTTGAAATATCTCTGCCAGGCACAAATATATTAATCTGTATGGAATATTTGCAAGTAGGGTATGTAACACAGTATTTCAAATTTATAAATATTGAAATTAGTTTTCTTAGTAAATGCTACAGAAAAGAAGATGACATTTGAATTTTGGTCTAAAACCAAAACAGATGTTTGATCTTGATTGAATCTTTTTCTACGAGCTACTTTCACTGAGAAGTAGAATTTAGGTGTGTATTTTACGAAGAATCTATTTAGTATGTAAATAAAATTGAGAAGAAAATTATATGGACTAGACACCACTAGACACACTAGATTTCACAGAAACACAGGATGTTCTGAGTTACAAGGTTCCCACAAGGATCAACAAGTTTAACTCTAAAGTGACCAGCCCATACAGAGATCAGCCTCACCACCTTGGCAGTATTAGCACCATGGTCTCACTAACTGAGCTAATCTCAGGGTTTTATTCAGTATTATTTTGCAGAAGATATGGGAAATGAAATGTGATACAACAGCAGACAGAATTTAATTCTCAGATGTGAAACCATTTAGTTAAATGACATGAGAAATTTCCTAGAGAATGATGTTATTGAAGGATGTGTGGTACAATTTAACAACTCTCTTTACAAAATCTGTGGTCATTGAAATGAACCTATCCAATTGCAGACTCAAAACACAGACAGATTTAATCCCTTTGTCATGGGTAGCTCTTACTACAACATATTGAAAATGAAAAAAAAAACCTTTGCCTTCAAAAAGAAAGTAGAAAAGTTCATAAAAAATAATTCAAGGAACTTTATTACTTACATAAAAATCATATTAAGAAGTTCTTGAGACAAAAGCCGTTTGACCTTAGAGAATATTCTGAGCATTATCATCACATATTTGTCCTATTCTCACATCAGTATAGATGTGGTGCTTAGGGACATGGTTCAGTGTCAGCCTTGGCAGTGCTAGGTTTACAGCTGGACTCCACGATCTTAGAGGTCTTTTTCAGCCTAAATGATTCAATGATTTTCTCCCAAACACCTACTTTTTGCCACTGTAATAAATAGGATATAAACCTATGTGCACCTGCTGTTTAATATGATTTAATAATAGTGCTTGCATCAATGTTAGCAGCAGTGGCAAAACGAAGTCCATCTATTGTTGGGACCAGTGGGCTGGTGGTACAAGGAACGAAGAGAGACAGTGAGACAGTGTCCAGTATCACAGATCTTCCCCAGGTTAGGGTGGCTGAAAAGGCTTCCCCCAGGGTGCTTTGTTCTGTTATGTTAATGTATCCCAGTTCTGCTTTCCAGGTTGGCCCGTGGGCCTCCCTGTCCCTCGTTACTTTACATGTCCCTGATCTAGAAGGTTCTCCACTCCCTGTTCCCCACATTGGCCCTTGCCCTATGGCCGCTCCCCCAGAGTTTCCCTATTGATTCCCTTACCCTAGTCCTGCCTTTGTGCCGTCCCTGCACCCTCAGATCATTGGTCCCTGATGCGCTCTCTGCTCCCCTTTATAACCCTGGACACTCCATTTTTCTCTGTCTTTGTTCCTGGAACCCTTCATGAGGGTGGCTGCATTAAACTTCTCCCGCTGAACCCTCTACAAAGATCCATCCTGGCTCTTTTCTGTCAGTTTATTCCTGGAGCTATCTGTGTGTGTGTGTGTGTGTGTGTGTGTGTGGATGTGTGTGCAAGTGTGGTGGCTCTGCCAAGCAGCTCCCTCCTGGAGATGCTTTTGGGAAGGTGGTGGCACTTTACCATCCAGCACCACATCGCAGCAATCTATTACTCGTTTTCCAGCTCATATTTGTCAGGTAGTGCTCGGAGGATGGAATCAACGTCTTTTTTGGGAGGAAGGGATGGATGTTTTGCTTCAGGCTTCAGCTGAGGCACTAATTCAACCTGAATTCATTCATACTTTCAAAATAATCATTCAAGAAATTACACCAAAATAACTGACGTGATTTTAAGTTAAGAATTTAATAAATTTTTTAAGTTTGCAAATTTCATTATGTTCATTGATTTGGAATGCTTTTTCTAATCACATGTTTCTTTGGTGTTTCCATTTTTGAAAATAGACTTTTAAATTACATATTTTTATTACATTGTATTTATTATGTTAGAAAAAAATGTATTGATGCATGGATTAGGGGGAGCTATGGAATTTGTAGTACTTCACAGTGTAATCAATTCTATACTCTTATGATTCAGAGATATGTAATAAAAGTAGTTCTATTATACAGAAATATTTCTTTTAACCTGTATGGATTTATGACCTGGAACTAATGAGATTTTAACCTTCAAAAAATGGTGAGGCTCTGGATCCTGTGATGCAGTGTACACACTGCAGTGTCCTGTTTTGATCTGCCTTTCCTTTGTAGTATCCCAGCGTCAGTATTTCATCTCATAACGACCATACCCATGCAGTTGAGATAATGCTTTGTCTTTTTAAGAAGTATAAGAAATCTCCTGTGGAAAACTGTTTTTTTCATGCATATAGTACTGAGTGATCACACATAATACAGTTGTGTATGTAATATTATTTATGATTTAGCACCATAATTTGAAATATCTAATTTGGATTGTTTAGTAGACTAGAAAATTATTTAATCAAGTGATTAATATCTCCTTATAAAGTTACATTACTAGGTTAAGTCTCAATCTGTTTTAAGTTATTATCAGGGCCTCTGGTAGTTTGTTTGTGGAATGAGAGGAGTGCCTAAAACACCAAGCACTGAGTAATAATGATAGCATAGTTGTACTGTGTATCCATGTATCCCAATAAGATTTTCAAGGTGTTCCCCTGGGTATGTTTTTGGAGTTGCCTGTTTGCTTGATTTTGATTAAATACTCAGGACCTCAGAAATACATTCCCTTCAGCCTGTTACCTCTCTTCTGCTCTCACAGGGATGAACAGATTCCCACAATTCCAGTTGTAAGATGCCAACATTTAATTGCAGCATACTGAGAAGGTAGAGATAAAAGCTGCTTCTCAGACAGTTCTACTGCATCTGTCCACAAGTTACCCATGTTCATTTTGCCCATGACTGTGTCCAAGCAAGTTCTCAAGTTGTCTTCTATTAGTACCTGGTAATAACACTGATACAATTAAAATGGGGACTCTCCACCTGGCGTCAATCCAAGTGAAGTAATTGTGGAAGGTTTATGAACACTGGGAAGCAGGACCTTTATGAGATAAAAATGTATCTATATTACTTTTCTTTTTAAAGTGGACTAGTTCTTCCTATTTTATTCTTGCCCAGATATTCACTAATTTGAAATAAATGATAATGGAAGTAGTCAAAGAGGTATAATGTTAAAAAGTATTAAAAGCCAGATGTAACAAAGGTTGAGAGGTTCTAGATTTTCTGTCTAAAACCAAACTAGATTCTCTTCAGTAAAAAATGTAGCTCTTTCCCTTGGAGAAGGAAGCTAACAATACTAAATCCATCAGCAAATAATTAAAAATATAAAAAATCATATTAAAAATAACTCAATTTATAGAATAAATATAAATCCTGTAATAAATAGTGCATTTTTAAGTGCAAATGAAATACCAGCTTTTTCCATTTAATTTTTAGAAACATTGAAAAATGCATGTAATCTGCATACATGCAAAACAAAATACCTTCTCTTTATCATATAAAACTAGAAAGTGACACTTTATATAGTTAAGATCCTCTAAGAGATAGAAAACAACTTAATAAGGAAAAAACAATTAAGCTTTTCTTCTTGTTTGTATCATATGTCCATGTATACTTAGTGCATTTTCTGGAGAGGGCATTAATATTAAACAGCTTTCTTCAATTCCAGTCTGTACCTGCCTACCTTTTTCCTACCTCTGACACTTGAATGCTAAATTTGTTGTAATTCTCTTGTCTAAGGTCATTTCCAGTTAAAACAAGAGAGCAACTGTAACAGTATGTGTTAATCATAAAGGGTTAACAACTCACCCTGCCAAAGCTAGACACCAAACCTGAACTCTTCAGTTTTACCGTAATTCCTGGGGACATTTTATTTGATATTTTTAGTTGAGATTTTAGCTGTGGGGTATTTTGTTTTGGTTTAAAATATTTTATTGTATTAATTGTATATTTTAATGATATTTTCCATAGAATTTTGGAAATAACAGATCAGGAATAAAAATAATAAAATCTTTAAATTATTTTTGAACTTTATCAAATAGTTTCTAATTTTTTATAACATGTAAAAGACACTACAGCATTTCAAAACAGGTCCATTTTTCAGAGTTCTGTACTTTCAGTTAAATATTTTCTTACAGAAAATTATTTTAAGGTGTTCATTCACAAAACCATGTTGCTTTCTTTGCAATATAAGTTTTATTGAAGATGTTAAAGTTTACTGGGACATGAAACAAATTCATTTAATTGGAAAACAAAGAAGTTGTCTAACAAACTTCTTTGCATCATCCTGTCTCTCTTTCTCCTTCCCCCTTTCTCCATCTGCTCTAAGATTATTTTGATTATTTTTCCAAGAGTGTAATAAAACTTTAAACTGCTCAGTAAAACCACACAATTATGTGTATGCCCATATTCTTCATTCACATCATCCGAAAAAAAAAAATTAAAAATCTCAAAAACTTATTTTCTTATAATCAATTCTTTTCTTCAGTATTTAATTTTGGTCATAAAATCAAAGTGTTCATTCTTGGAATAGATGTGACCTGAAATGGAATTTTATCATTGCTACAGTCAGCTGCAATGCTAATAAATTATTTTTATATTTTTTATTGAGTTCACACCTTTAATCACGTTATAAGTCTCAGGGAAAAAAAAACCCCACCTGTTATATTATCATATAATTCATAGCAATTAATTAAATGAAACGACTGCATTAGTAGATTGCTAAACTAATTCATAGGGACTGCAATGCAAAATAGCAAAACTTTTCTATGGTTATTGACATAACTTGTGGTTATTGACATAAATTTAATTAATAATTTTAAAATAACACCATACAGCCTTTTCTTGTGTTTATTAATGTTGCAATCATATGAATAATATATCTGTTACTCTCACCCTACCTATTTCACAATCCCTTTTTCAGATATAACTGATGTAAGTACTAGATTTGTGTGCATATATAGTGTCTTTACACACGTGTATTTAAGTAAATAACAAAAATTATTCAGTATATTGTACATAGATCTTGTGCACTATAAATAATTATATTATTTGATTTAAAATTAGATTCAAATTTACTCTTTTTCCAAATGATTAAAATACCTACTATGCACTTAAGAGGAATGATTGCAATAAGCATCCAATATGCAGCTATATTGTGTGAGGGATTTTGCAAGAAAGAATATTAACATTTAACAATCTATCGCAAGTTTTAGAAGGACCAACCCAATTATAATATTGCTATACACATGTTTAAATCATGAAAAATAAAGTTACACTATGGAAATACAGGAAGACCTTTAACACCAAAGTGGTTTGGGTTTAGCTAACATTTACCTCCAAATACAGGAAATAACCTGACTCCATTCCTGAATAGGTGACATGTTTATCTTACCTTGTGCCCTCCTGTTCCTCAGTAGTCTTTGACTTACCATATTGTGACCTTTATAATAGCTTTAGAGAGGATCAATCAGGCCAAGACAGAACTGTAATACAAAGAAGTATTCATTATTTTATATTGGCTTAAACTAATAGAGATGACAAGTAAAATACAGGTGATTGATTTCCTGACCTTTAAAGTGTTTTGTATGTAAAGTGCATAAGTTCCAGACATACAAGATATTTAATGTTAAAAATGAATTGTAATGTTTAACTGTATTTATTATATGCTGCCAGTGGAATTCACGTTTCATGACAGCAAGATCTACTGTTTAATCTCTTTGCAATGACTCTTCATGAACTTCTCTGATACTTTTCCAGTTCTTTAGAGTATATATTGAATTTCCAAAGAATAAAATCTCTTTTAATTGCTATTCATTTTAAATGAATATGAACTAAATTGTAATCAAGCCAATACCAAATTCAGGAATTTTTCAGAAGCTAACTTTCCAAACACCTACATAAACTTCTAATGTGTCTTTGAGACTGAATATAAAATGACAGCACTAAAATTGTATGACAATAGGAAAAATAGGTGAAAAATCCATGTTTTCCTGTTTTGACAAAAATCAGAACCTGCTTGAGAAAGAAACTAATAATCTAATTAACATAAGGAATTCCTTGAATCTTTATGCATTTTTAGACTACAGAAAGTAAATTTTGAGCACACACTCATGACTTGAGGCTTAGTATGTAGTTCTTTAACTCCCTTCTGTATTCTCTGAATCTTAACTTTCATGGTCTGTTGTTCTTTGAAGAATCTATACTTAGGCTGACATCTACTACATTGATTCTGCCTAGGGACCAGAATATGGATCTCATTATCAAGCAAAACCCAAATAATTAGCTTTATCTGCTCACTAGGTTCTCCATAATTAAAGAATTAATTCCTGAGTTTTTGCTCTACTGCTATGGTGAATCTGAATGGAATCAGATTGATACAGATATTATTTCTTAGTGCATGAATTTCAAAGTTTGTATTTTTTCTTCTCTACTAAGTAGTGTCATCAACAATTTATCCGTTTGAAGTTTTCAGTAAGGCAAAAGAGTGTTTATTTTGCTGAAAATGCAACAGGCTTTAAGAACAGCTTCAACAGTGGGTCATTTGAACACATTTCTTATCAATCTCCCTCCAAAAAAAACTTACATGGCCACAGATTAGAATGGACTTCTCTAACCATGGTTCTTCTGGCTCCTGAATTATAATTTTCTTAGTCACTAAGGTAACTATAGATGCAGAATAAGATTGTATTTATCTCTAGAAATAAAAACTGTTGTCAGTTATGCAAAAGGAAAAGCAAAATGATAACCATTAATATTAGGGACACTAGACTTAAGTGAATTTCCTCGACTTGTTTATTATTGCTTTGTGCTAGTATTCTAATTTGTAATAGCTGTATTACCATCTCAAGCAATATCTGTCAACCGTACCACATAATTACACAAATTAAACACACAATTAGCAGTTCTGATATTTAGCTGGTGACTAGTACTTAACAAATGAATGTAAAACAATATGGTAAATATGTTTGATTAATGCCCTTTCCTGGGACAAATTGGCATGTTCGCTTCCTACACAGTGGTAAAAGAATACACAAGTAGCACGTGAAGCCTCAGAGTTTCTGTATTTATCCTGCTGGATGACTAGATGCCAAAAAAATAAAATTCTGCAGGAAAGGGGCTGAAATTACCATGATTTTCTGCTGTCTCCATGTTCTGAAACTTTCTTCCGCCTTTCCTTTCTCTTTTTTTCCCCCCAGTTTTTCTTATTTAAAGTGTGTTCTAGTAAAAATAAACAAACAAAATCAATGCGCCTTTCAGAGAATTGCAGACTGTGTAAGGTTAGAAGAGACAACAGGGGGTCATCTGGTCCAACCTCGCTGCTCAGGCAGTGTCATCCTGGAGTGTATCGCACAGGATTGCATGCAGACAATTCTTGAATATCTCCCGGGATGGAAATACCACAACTGGATATAGGAATCCAGATGTGGCCTCCTTTCTTGAAATCTGTCAGGAGTTGATCAGAAGAATTATTATTGTAATAATTATTCCTTCAGAAGTGAAAAAATTGCAAGGATTTCTGATTTCAACAAGTATTTTCTATTCTCTATTTAAAAATTAGACGTCCTGGAATTTCCTGTTACGCCTATTAAATTGTCCTGTCCTTGTCCTCTTTAAGATCCTGATTTCTTTCAAGATTTTGTCTCTCTCCTCAGAGCAGTCAAATGCTACATTTTCAGACAAGAATTTATAGTTGATATATTTGTACATTACCAAATCTAACAGGATGCTGAGTTAATATTCCTTATCACTGTTAACTGAGTATTATTGTTATCTATAATTTTCACTTTATTTTTTTTTCCAGAATACGTAAAAATCAGAACACCCAACAGTAAGCATCTGAGCAACAGAAGTCTTACAGTTATCCATATTTTTCCTTAGCATCTCAGTATCAATTAAATACTTCAGGCAGATCCCACTTGAGTGCAGGCTCCAGGACAGGATTCTTAGATTTAATTTCTTTAAAGAAATATCATAAAAAGCATTTTAAAAATTGCTATCATTATATCACATAATATATGATTAGGCAGGGCAAATCTTTATTGCCTGTAATATCCCTGTAAGGGATAGCAAAAAATGTCTAAGAGGACTAATACATGAGGTAAAGATTAAAAAATCCCAATGCAGAAGCAGAGAACCAAAAAAAACTTATAAGGGTTCATATCTGCTGTAAAAACATTTCTTCAGAAAGGTACCAAATTTTTTTCATATTCAAACATTCAAGAATACTATTATCTAATTGATAATTCTCCACATACAATGTACTTTCATCAAAGAAAAAATAAAATAGTCAAATAATAATGATTAAGACTGTAAATGTTTTATCCACTGCCATTAATACTGAAAACTCAAGATCAACTTGATAAACAGCTGATCATTATCAAATATGAAATTCAGATTGTACTACTAATAAATCTTTAATTTTATGCTTGTATCTGTATTTGTGGATTGGTAGCGTGCTTCATTTTTGTCCATAAGTAAATATTTCAGTCAAAATTACTCCAATTAATTGTTTTTTTGTTGTGCATTTCTTTGTTTAATCTGCAGTATTTACAGAACTCCAGTTTCAGGAAATTATATGATGGTACTCATGTTTTAGTCTTGTTCAACACAAGTTTTTCTAAAAATTAAAAACTGATTCAGATTATTTGTTTTGCTGTCTTCCCAGAAGAAATCTAGATCATGGTGTCATGGGTTTTAAAAAAAAAATTAATATTTGTGATATGTACAGACGTGTTGTGTGTAATACCTGTTATGAAATATATGGAGTATCTTAAACTTCTTTTCATCCATGTATAATTTCATATGAATGTATAAATAAATCTATAGATATATGTACATATATATGTATATACAGATATATATGCACATATATATGTATATATCTATCTGTATAAATATATATCTTGCTTGTATGTGCATGCAAGCTGCTGTTATCCCTACACACATAGTCCCACTTACCACATATACCTTTTTATATCTCTCTAAAAATCTTGTTTTCATCTATTGTCAAAACCTAGTTGCCAAAAACACTTACACAAGGTATTTTCTCAAGATTTTTTGCAGCCCAGCTTTTTCAAGTTCAAGCACCTTGTTTGATTCTCAGAGTTTCTTTTCTTTGTAGAACTGGGGGTTTTAGTTGTAATTCTACAGATGTAGGCTTGGATTTCTCTCTATAAGAAGTTTGTTATTATTTTTAGTTGAATACACATATTAAGTCACATTAACCGTATTTTGCAAACCTGGAAAAATGCACTCAATTTAATTTCTTGATTAAAAATATAAAGACTGGGTACTTGAAGAGAATAGGAATTCTGTGGAAAACCTGGAAAATAGCCTCAGCCAGTGAATTTTTAAAATAATTTTCTTATAGATATCCTATGAGAATTACCTATTTACTATATCGAAGCATAATTTTTGTTTTCTGTAACAAGACTAAGAACACCCTCCTGAATTTCAGGGTGAATAAATAAGATAGAGTTTTCAGAAAAAAAACCTACTACTTATATTTGAAATTCAGCCTATCTTGTAACTTTAGAAGTCAGCATGCAGAAATTGTGTCATTTATGACAATCAAGCCACTGGAAATAAATACTGAACTTCTTGAAAATCTTTCATCTCTCTTTCCCTAAAACATTAACTACAGTAAATAAATAAGCAAAGAAATGATAGCTAAGCAATCACAGATAAAGTTAAAATGAAAGTTTGTCTCTATGCTAACCATCCACCCAAAAATCATGTAAAAGGGTGATACTGATCTGATAAAAAGGAAAAAAAAATTTAGTTGTTGGCTATGCCTGAGCTCATCCTGATAGACAGTTCACAGTCAATGAAGAGAAATAAACACTTCCAGGGATGATTTATTTCATCCTAAATGAAATGCCTAAAATCAGTCAGATTAGCTGTGCCCTAAAAGAGTCTTCTTTTTCCCACTAATCAGAAAGGGCACACACATAAGACTGTCTTATGTCAATGTCTACAATGTGGATGTTCAATATAGCTCATCAAATTTCTGTAATACATTTGCACTGCTATCCATATCTCTAGTCAGATCCTATTTTCAAGACTGTTTTAATAGCAGTAACAGGATGGAAGGATTTAAATGGAGATGAACAGACCTAAACGAACAAAGTTCTAATGAAGTTAGCAAAGCTGTTGGCCTGTCTCCTTAGAAAAACTCAAATTAAAAAGTGAAAGAAATCACACAAACACATTCACATACACACTCAGACCTTGTAAAAAGACAAATAGGACAATATGATATTTAAGAAAATCAATATTTATTTAACACTTATGCAGTCTCTCAGGCTGAATAAAATGGCAGTTTACATCTACAGAGTTGTGTCCATGACACTATCATAAGAATATGTCATATGCTCGGTCACATAACCAAATTGGCATTTACAATAAACAAAGTGATACTGATTTCAGCAGATACTGTTATAACCTACATTTAAGAACACTCCGTATGCCACATTTTCTAAAGAATTGACTTCTTTCATTAACTGGTTGGGAATCAGTATTTGGTTTTTTCACTTCTGCTGTTATCCAGATATGATCTTTCTCAGAGTCTGTCTAGAAGCTATCACCCTGATATATAAGTGTACTAGAATAATAAGGAACCATTGATTAACAACACAGTGTGGATATCAAAAACTTTAAAACAGGATGCATATAGAAGCAATCCTTTAAAGTTTCAAGGAACACAGGAATATAAGACTATCGGTAGAAAATAATTCTTTAATTTAGTCTGACTTGCCTCCAGGTATTTGAGAACTTCATTACATTAGAAAATGCTGTGGAAAAAGAGAAAGCCTAGGTGCTGCTTTGTTCATCTTTAAACCTTACAAAATTTTTTTTAGCCTAGTTGTCACAATGTATACCAGGTGGGCTGTTTTCAGTCATGTAAACATATATCTGTAGGGCTATTAATGACTGTATAGAAATTCTTGTGGCTTCCAGCTGCTGCTGCTGAAATCTGCAGACTTATTTAATTCACACTTGCCATGTTCGCCAGCCCCACATCATAGATCTCTGTAAATATCTGTAAATCAAGCTGCATAAGAAACACTCTGTTTTACCCAAAGTTTACCATCTACAGTCAGGCATTCTGTCTTGGTTGTGCACAGGAAGAAAATTTAACTGTGCAAACTGTTAATGGTCAAATTCTTGTTTACAGGCAAGGAGGAATCACCTTATATACACAATAATTTGTTGTTGGTATAATTGAAATTTTAATAGTTTAATCCAAGAATCATTATTAGTTCAGATCCAATTGTTACAGAAAGAGTAGTTCTACATATAAAAAGTCACAATAAATGCCTGTTTGTTACAGTTCTGGGGTCTCCAGAGTTAGCTTTTATCCCATCCCTTTTCATCCCACAGTTGTGAATCTGTAGCCCACATCCTGTGTCCCCACGGACACAAGGCCTGTATTCTAGTACCAGAAACCTCTTTCTCTATGCTATCATTAAGTTATCATCCTAAAATCTTAGTGACATTGTTCGTAAGTTATTCAAAAGCAAACCAAATTGGCTTGTTAATTAGAAAAATTACTGTCACAGTTAAACCAAGTGAAACAAAGCTGCAGGCAGCTCAATAAAGGATCAGAGAGAGAAGGTCCAACAAGCCTGAGTCTTGAGGCTTTGTGCAAAACGTGCCCTGTTACTAGCAGTGTCAATATCATATTTTGAGCCATAGGGTATCAAAACATAGTGCTTTTCGGGTAAAAATTAACATCCTGTCTTCCTCCTTCTTGATATTAGATGCACTAGGATGTCAAAAAATGGAGATTTGGAGGCCAGTTGATGACAGATATGACACAGTCTGCATAAGTTCCATGTTCTGGAGTGTCAGCTGTTGGCCAGGGAGAGCTGCTTTAAGGCAGATAGGATGACATAAAGTGCTTATGTTAAACTTTTTGTGTATACAATCAACGAAGAAAGAAAGCTCTTTGAGATGGCAATTCATCCCAGCCAGAGACAGATTTAATGTGAGGAAGTGACTTGTGAAGTATGCTCTCTTAGGACTGCACAGCTAACTTAGACTTGGAAACCAAAATTTCAGACAGCAAAATCAAAATGGAATAAATAATCATCCATGATGTAACAGCAGCAAATATTTTTGAGTTGTCCTTGATTATGTGTTTGCTCCATCACCATTACAACACTTCAGAACAAGAGACTTCTCTGATTCTGAATTCACATGTCCATGCTAAACTGGTAAGGCTTGATAACACACCCCAACATCAGGCTAGTAAGTCTGTTGGTCTGTGATCTGTTCCAGAAATAGCCTCTATGCTGGTTGAGTACTGTCTCAACATACTATAGTACTATAGGAATACTCTCTCTTTTTAAATCTAAAATCCCTCACTTGTTTACATATTTCTTTTAAACATAGGCCAAACTGTGAAACGGAGAATTTAACTGTCACACCTCTTAATTAATTTTCCCTTTTCATGCTTTGAGAAACAACTGTTTCAGTCCTAACTCCCTCCTGTTCCTCACTTCAAAGAGCTGCTCTCTTGGAAAATAAAACAATTTCTTAGACAGGTGGGATAGTTAAACCAAAGCACACTATATTGCAGATAATGACATTTGACGAATTTTCTCTATAATCATTCCTAAATGGTTGATCAGGGAGTATATATGGAGAGGAACTGATTAAATAATGATAGCTATCCTTCAGCTACTACAGATAGCTGAACTGAATTAATCATAAGTTATTCTTTTTGAGTTCAGCAAGCGTACTGGTCTAGAGAGCGTACATCAAAGGTCAGCAAGCTTTTTGGGCTCTCTGGAGTCCATTTGTTGGCTTATGGCTCTGACTTGCTTGATAACTGTCTTTTAGCTATACAGAGGATGAATTCTGGTTGCTCTAAAGTAGGTCTTGAGTTGGCTTTTGGGTTGGCTTTTGAGTTGGCTTTTAAATTGTTCTTACGGGGTCACGAATTGTCATCAACAGGGACACACACAAGCCTAAAAAAGAAGATATCTGATGCCTGCAAGACATATTTTGAGTGCCTTGAAGATTCTCTCTGCAACAATTAGTTGCATTTGATATAATGAACAAAGTGGCTAGTTGTTGTCTTGCACTACTTTTTTAAACTTTATTTCCTGAAGGAAGCCTGAAAGACTTAACTTATGGAAATTTTGTCTTAAAAAGATTTTCTTCTCTGATGAACTGGTATTATATTCTGACCTTGGTAATACCTCCAGAAAAAATGAATTCATACTCCCTAATTTATTAAACATCTCATACTTACCTTTTGTTTTATTCACCTGATAAGTAAAAGATACATTCCTATATATGCTGACTCACTCTTTCCTGTCTAGCATTGGATTAAGTACACCTAACTCTTGTCTAATATGGGGACTATGTACATGTCTCAGTTTGAGACAAATTGGAGGAAACTTCCTCTGATAGAAAGCAGGTTACAGCTGCCCCTCCCCCACCAGGTTCAGGGAAAACTTCCTCAGAGGAAAGTGAAAAAAACCTATTTAACAAGCAGGGTGCATGCAGGCATAAAAAAAAAAAAAAAAAAAAAGAATAATTTTAGATAATAAAACCTCTCACTGTGGGGAAAACCTGGGTAGATTCAAAGTTCTTTGTAGGTGATGACTCTGCTCTCTCTGGAGATGGGGTTTGGTGTGGGCTCCTCCAGGCCATGGTGTGGGACCACTGGTGATGTTGATCCAATCCGGGGCAAAGCTGAACAGTCCAGGAGAAGAAGAAGAACCCAAAGTCCCAGGGGAAAAACTTTCTTGCCTCAGCTAGCAGGATAGATAAAAAGCAAAGAATTTTAACTCACCTTCTCCTTCCTGAGAAAAGAAGCTGAAGGCTGGGGAAAACCAGGAAAGTTATTTTCTCCACTCTGCTGCAGTGAGTTATCTGTGTTTTTGAACACAGGCTGCCGAAAGAATTCCACCACCTTTGCCCACCCTCTCTCTAAAAGGTACAGAACAGCACAGGATTCATGTCTGAGCATAGAGCAGGCGATAGGGGATACAGCATCATAGAGTCACCCCAAGACAGTACAGAAACTCATTTATACCTCTAGTAAAATCGAACTTAGTAGGTAGACTCCTTCTGGGATTTTTTGACTCTCAAGTTTAGAGGGAATATCACAGGTTGTCTTGGAAGTTTCCTGGGAATGTAGCCTCAGATACTCACGTGCCATACCATGTGGAGAAAGGCATAGAAATAATTATTTGCACAGTAACCTAACAGTAGATATTTCTCAATAAGTCAGAGAAACTGGTTGTACATCTTCTTTAATCTGAAAGAGCGTGAAAACACTTTTTTTATATTCTAGGAAAGTACCACAACCACCATATCATAGAATATCTGTAGTGGCAGCAGGCTCTATTCTTCAGCCTGAGAGTAAAACATTGAGAAGCTGAGAATACAAAATTTCAGATACTGAATTAGTATTGTTATGCCAACCAATTGGAAAAGGAGAATTTTTTTTGTAGCTACTCTTTTAAGATCCTGGTTGGGAGTAGGCTTTGTGTGTTTGCAATTTGCGAATATTCTAATATTTTACATATATGAACATAAAATAGTTAAATGACACGTAGAGGAAGTAGATAGTGTATTCTATTGAGGCTGAGGTAAGCATGATATTGGCTTACCAGGAGGTGCACATTTCAGTGAAAGGGGTGGCTAAAGAAAAAAGAAAACTGAGAGAAAGAACTAAATTTCAGCATGATAACAGGGTCTTCAAATGCATAAGGACTGTTGTGGCGACTGGGTGATCTTTCCAAGATTGATATCTGAATTCTGAAGGCTTTGTACTTTCAAAAGAATTGCCTCACAGATAGAAGCAATCACTAAAGCTTGGCTTATATAAGCCTACAGTTTTATCACTTATTGAGGAAGGGAAAGTCTACAAAGGAAAATGAGAGCGTCTATCGTAATTTACTCAGTCACTGGAAAACGATGTTACTGGGGCATGCAGCTTTTGTTTTCTTCTTTTTCTTTTCTTTCTTTTTAAGCTATCACATAATAACGCTTAAATAAAAGGGGAATTGAGGACAGAAGTATTGGAGAAGGTAGTCTACTCAGGAGATTGATGAAAGCCAACTTAATTTCCTTTTTTGAAATTTCCTTTTATCTTCCACATCCTCATCTTTCACTGTGAATTTACATTCCATATAACACAACACTTATTTCTGTCATATTTCAGAAGAGGATAAAGATATTTCAAATTGTAAAAGTCACTAAATCATATTTAACAATTACAAAAATTTGTACTTTTGGATTAATATCCTTAAAGTATATTGGTTTCTGGAGTGCCTCTCTTTTGTGATGAATCTTTTGGCTAAATTATCTACTGTAATAGTGAATACCAGGTTTTCTTGAAAACAGTAACATTGAGACTGATACAAATTATTTTCTCAAATACCACAAAACAGTGAGGTTAGTCTGATTCTGATGAGAAAAACTTCTGAAGTAAAGATTTTGGAGTCTTTTGTCCAGTTTGCTAATTTTGGGGTTTTTTCATGTTTTTCAGCTGGTAGGGCAAAGCATAATCCATGATTGACAAAATATCCAATTGACAAAAACAACCAAAAAATCCCCAAACAAAAACCTCTACTGAGTTCATAGAACATGCAAGCGTTTTACAAAATGGACCTTCAGAGATTTTCATCAGTTCAAACAGGGACATAACTCAAACACTTTATTATTATTTTTTTTAATTAAAAACCCATACTCAAGAATAATATGCCACCTATTTAAGAAGTACAAATTAAACTCACAAAGAAAATGAAATATCAAGAGGTCAAACTGTTAGATGCTTATGCCTTGTGGCTAGCTCTGTGTGAGCAGGAGGGAGAAATCCCTCTCCTCAAGGAGTTTAACAGCTCTGGAGTTTCTTTCTAGCCATTACTCCAGTGAGAATGTGAAATCATCTTTCCTTCAAGATCCTGGTTTTATCCTATGTAGAACATTTCTTCTTCTTCCCAACAATATACTTGGGCAAATTCTCTTTCAAATCCATCTCTTTACAAGAAACTGTTCCAGAGTTAGTATCATGATCCTATCCTATATGTTGGCCTCTACATTTTCCTTGAACAAGATGATTTACAATGATCAAAAGCACTTTATGACGTAAGGTGTCAGAAAGATAAGGCTTTGTCCTGTAATGGAAGAAATGAATAATTTTGAATGGGGAAGTACGGGCTGCTTTTTGGACACACAAAGTTACTGCTAAGAAGGGGATTTATTAGGCAACTGTTGTCACATCAGAACACAAGCATAGCATGTAAGGTAAAAGAAAAGAAAATAGAATACAACAGAGAAAGATGAAAGAAAGATAATAAGCACCAAAGCAGTGTTTTTAAACATATTGTGAACTGACTTTTGCTGGTGTGTTCCCATACAAACTTCACTAGAGATCAAACCTATAACACACTGTGAAGCAGTAGTAATGTGTGGACAGCACCCGGATGATTCCACTGATTTCAGAAAGAGAAAAAACATGTGGCTCAGTTTATGACATTTTACATTCTGTGACTTAACAGCTGATGAAATGTATATCGATTTTTCATCTGCATCAAAACTATACACGCAACTGAAGGTGCAGAATAATGAGTGGAGAGTGACTTAAATTATATTGAGCCAGTTTGAGTTTCTTAATAAAATGAGGAGCTTTCCTTTCAGTTTGAAAGCACATATATAGCACCAAATCTTCAGTTTAATTGCATCCAGCTGAATAGTAGTGTTCTAAGATAAGAATACACTAGGGTTTGGAACATAAGAAAGACATATGGATTTCCTTTCCTATATTTTGTCTTTAAAACTTACTCCAGAAGCAAAAAAGACAATATGATGTTCATGACATCTAAAGTATGACAAATTACTGGCTGCCATAGTCATTAATGTTTTCTATTAAACTCTGGGCTAATGAAGAAAAAAGAGGCATTATTGCAAAGTTCTGTATTTCACTTGGTGAATTAATAGCTTTCTTAATTTTTCTGCTTCTATTTTTTTATCACAATATCCTTAGAGACAAAGTTTTTCATGAGCCCACAGAACGTAAGTATACGTAAGAGTACTGGGACAAAAAAAAAATCTTTTGATCTAGACATATGGTTAAAAATTCCAGTTATCTACATCTGATTTGAAATAAATATACTTGTTTGTCAGTTTTAATTTTGAGATATGGTGCACACGGTGTTACAAAGACTTGTCTCTTAATGTTGCAGTTTACAACACCTGAAGCCCTCAGCACAGAAAAGACATGGACCTGTTAGAGCAGGTCCAGAGGAGGGCCAGAAAAATGATTGGAGAGATGGAACAGCTCTCATATAAAGACCAGCTGAGATAGTTGGTGTTGTTCAGCCTGAAGAAGAAAAGGGTTCATGGAAATCTCACTGTGGCCTTTCAGTACTTAAAAGGTATTTATAAGAAAGATGGGAATAAAGTTTTTAGCAGGGACTGCTGCGATAGGACAAGGGGTAACGGTTTTAAACTAAAACAGTGATCATTCAAACTAGATTTATTAAAATAAAAATTCTTTACCGTGAGAGTGGTAAAACATTGGCGCAGGTTGCTCAGAGAGGTGGTAAATATTCAAGGTCAGGTGAGATGTGGTTCTGAGGAACCTGACCTAGTTGAAGATGTCCCTGCCTATTGCAGGGAGGTGGATTAGCTGACCTTCAAAGGTCCCTTCCAACCCAAAACATTCTGAGTCTATGATTTTAAGATTCACCTGATGACATAAGTTTGACTGCTGTCAAACATTTGAACTGCATTAATTACTTTATTTTTTAAATTCTTCATCAGGTAAACATTATATATAAAGTTCATATCACCATCTCCTAGTAGAATATGCAATTTCAATGAGTTTAAGAGTCTTCTCCATAGCTAGCTTTGAAAACTTCCATAACTGAGTCAGGACTTTCTGCATCCAGATAATGTTAATAAGCCTGAAAATATTTTTTTTAGAAAATAGGACATGAATTCTGTTCTTAAAACCATAAAATATTCACATTTTAGCTGCTATGATGTACTCCCTAAAATTCAAATGCTAATACTGCTGTAAGCAGGACAGCTGAAGGATGTGAAACAAGGTATGTACAGAGAGATAATACCTTTTATTAGGCAAAATGTTATGAGTGGGAAAAAATGGGGTTTTTCTATATACTATTTCTTATTTATGTTTGGTGTTTGCCTTTTCAGTATGTTGATCTTGTCTCAGTACAGCGAAATATTGCTTGTTTGTTTGGTTTGTTTGTTTGGTTTGTTTATTTTTCTTTCTGATTGTTTGTTTTCCTAAAGGTACTATCTCTTCTACCATTCCAAGATTCATGAAATATATGAGAGGTGGTGGTAGAGCTGTATGTTGTAGCATGAAACGTTGTAACATGCTGATGGTGTAATATACAGTTATGTTTCAAGATGAAGGGTCCAAAATACTGCTTTTAGGTTGCAGAATCAGCCAGGTTTCATGTCTAGCAATTTATCTGTAGTTTTCAACAAGCCTGTGTAGGATCTATCCTGCTTCCTTCTTGAAGTACAGTTATTGGCAAAGTCCTTTACATCAACCACAATGATTTTCATATATGGCCTGACTATTAAGGAGCAATTGAAAATAACTTAAACATTACTGTCTAGCTACTTCTTTCATTGTGCATCTAAATGAACTATGAATCAGCCCCAGTGAAACAGACAGCGCTTTTGCCAAGCTGTCCACCTCAAGGGCCATCCATTTATTCTGGGTTTAGCTGTACCAGTTATGCCTTTATCATAAAAAGAGGTATCCGACTTCAATAATCTAATTGCTCTTTTGTAAGGTGCCTTTGGAAAGTAAAAAGAACAAGAGATGAACAGCTATGTAATCATAGTCTTTAATATTATGAAATTTAACTATCCCTCTTGATAGCCTTAATCTCTCATGCATCTGAAGCTTTACTTCCCCTGATATTGCTTGCTACCCAGCTACCATATATGTACAATTTCATTTTATGCCCAATTTTCTCTTGATGGTTTGGTCTTAGTAGCTTTTTTAAGTTAATGGAAGTGTTTTTATTCACTTCAACAGACCTTCCACAGATTAGATTGAGCACAGGCTAATAAAGGACAAGTTAGTCATCAGGAGCAGTCATCACAGATTCAACGAAGGGAAGTCATACTTGATCATCTGGATAGACCTCTATAAGGAAATAACTGGTAGAGGGGGAAGAGCAGTGGATATTGTCTACCTGGACTTCAGGAAGGCCTTTGGCATTGTCTCCTATAAGATCCTCATATACAATTATGTTAGTTTAAGATCAAAGACATGAAGTCTAGTTAGAGTCTTGTAAGTAGCAGTGTACCCCATGGGTCAGTACTGGGTCAAGTTGTGTTTAATATTTTGATTAATGATCCAGATGATAGGGCAGAGTGTACCCCTCAGCAAGTTTCCTGATAACACAAAACCATGAGGAATGGCTAATATGCTAAATGGTCATGATTATGTTCAGAAGGACCTCAACAGACTGGAGAAATTAGCCAGCAGGAAGTTCTTGGAGCTCAGTAAGGGGAAGTGCGAAGTCCTGCAAACACCTGGCAAGGAACAACCTCATGCAATAATATATGCTGGGGGCTGCCTAGATGAGAAACAGTTTGGCAGAATATGCCCTGGAGAAAAGTTGAGAAAGACCAACTGAAACAGGAGCCAGCACTGTGCCCTTACCACAAAGAATGCAAATGGAATCATGGGCTGCATTAGGCAAATTATTACCAGCAGGTTGAGGGAGGTGGTTCTCCTTTAGTTGGCATTTGTGAGGCCACACTTGTGGAGCCTGTGTGCAATTTTGGGATTCTCTGTAGCAGGAAGACATGGATATAGTAGAGACAGTTCAACAAAGAGTATATGGATGGAGGAGATAAGGTCAGGGATAGTTCAGTCTGGCTCTGGGGAGATTTCATTAATGTGAGAACATCCTAAGAATGGTTCTAAAGAAGTAGCCAAGCTTTTTCTCAGTGATACCCGGTGACAGAACCAGAAGGCGCACAGTGAAGGACAGAAGGTCCCATCTGAACATTAGAAACATGTTTCATGTGAAGGTGATTGATCATTGGCACAGGGAGCCCAGAGAGGCTGTGGAGATATTCACCCCACCTTGGAGATACTCAGAAGCAATTTAGACATGGTCCTGGACATCCAGTTCTAGGCAGCCTTGCTTGAGCAGGGGGATTGGATGAAGTGACCTCCAGAGGTCTCTTCCAACCCTAAACATCGTTTTGTTTTGTGGTCAGGATAAATACAAAATATTGCTATCCACTTTGTGTTAGCATGGAAGAGATTATGTAAATTTACTTTAAAATATTGTTATGAGTAGTACAAAATGGATTTAATGTTTGAGTGTAGGCATAAAGGAATATATGTGTAAATTTATTATTAAAATTTCACCCTTGAAATATATCTGTTCATCACCTTGTCTCAAAATTCTGTCAGATATGTTCATTGAAATGGACAGTAATTAAATTCAGAGTATTGTCTGTCTTTATGTATAGAACATTTTTTCTCATTCAAAGATCAGGAAAACAAAATACTAAAATCACTCACATAATTCCAGAGGAAGACCATAATGGTATTGCTAGATTTCAACTAATCTTTATTATTTCAGAATTTTGCATAAGAAGAAAATATCTGTGTCCTGCTATCAATTCTCATTAGAAGCCTTTCATATGAAATAGATATGATTTCCATTTTTGTATAATATTTAAACTAAATTACTGTGACCCACAAGTGTACACCATCCCTGGTAGCTGTCTGCATTTTCATCAGCTGGACAATTCTTGTTTATACCTTGGTAACCTTTTGGAAAAAAAAAAATGGCTAAGCAATTAAATTTCAAAATAGGTCACAGTAGTGCAATACATGAACATAGTACCTGATTTAACATAATGGACTAGGCATTGAAAAATTCCAATACCTCATTTTTGGACACAGATTTTAATGAGAACAGAAACTGGCACAATATTAATCAGTATGACATGATTCCTTGAACATAAGGGGAATAGGAGAAGTGAAAAATTAAAATCTCAAGAAGTTCTCATTAGTCTGAAGACTAAAAACTGTGAATGTGTTGGGTCACTATAGTGCAATCCAAGAGGAAAGAATGCTCTCAATTTCTCAAGCACTTTGAATAATAAAGTAAAATACTCAATTGCAGAGAAATGCAGAGAGGTTTTTTTACATTATATAAGTGAGACACATTTCATCTTACCAGTTTTCATTTCCAGTGGTGTGATTTGGAATGGGATCTGTGTCCTTGAACAATGCATCTGGGTGTTCTGAGTAATACACAGAGAAAGGTAATTTAGCAATATTCCTATGTCAATAGTAAATACTCTTTTTTACGTGAATCTTTTCTACTAAGTAGGACAAAAGATGAGGAATAATGTTAATAAAACACTGTCACTGACAAAAATTAAGAGATTTAACACACTTTATTCTTACTGACAGGAGAATTGTCTTTTGGTTCTACAAAATTACTTATTTTCAAGTATTTTGCTAGAACACATTAAATTTCTCTAAGTAGCAGTACATTATGGTTATAAAAATTACTATATAGTTTGGTTATTTATAGTAATATTCATTAATTAGCATAAATAATTGTATCAGTAGGGTTTTGCCTGTTATCTTTTTTGTTTTAATACCTTAATAGGATAAAATGAAGTGAGTTTAATTTTGAGATGCTTATAATTTCTTATAAGTAGTAATTTTTTATTTTCAGGTAGAGATTATGAAGTGATATGTGAAATTTGTTGTATTAACACTGAGATTCATGTTGCATTGCTAAAATGGTAACAGACCCTCACTAACATTACCCAGTGTTTTTGAGTATGATTACATTTGTATTATTTCAGTTGTTTATACTTCCCAGCTCTTCTTAAAATCTTTCAGTTCTATGCACTCTGAGATCCCCAAGAATATTTTCCAGTTGCTTAAAATTGTTTGGCATTTCCTAACACAGAAGACTTTATGCTGAATGTGGGGTTTTTGTCTGTTTTCTGCAAATTTAAAGTCAAATAAAATCCTATGGAGTTTGTCGTCAAAATATTTTGTGTAGTCCAAATCTTCTATTAGAATTTTGTATATCTAGTGATGTTAGGGAAAGTCTAATGTGGCAACATTCCTCAATTTAGAAGCAATTCTAAATTTTTAAACTTAGAGGGAATGAAGCCAAAGCCAAAAGTCTCAGAGACACAGTAAAGTTTTTGTGTTATAACTAGTTTCTGGGTATTAGCTGAATGATCAAACTAAATTTATTTCATTGGCATTACAGCAAAATGGTATTAAACTGAATTCTGCCTGTTAGAATTTGAATTGACTAAGAGAAGTAATTATTATAGTTCAGTTCTTATTGAAGGCTTACTATATAATTGTTTAAAGCAAAATGTGGACTGTCTCTGCACTATTTGTGAGGCTAAATAAATCTTTCCTTTAAAGTGTGGTTTCTGTCTTTATGGGGTGAGCTAACAATGAATACCACAAGTGACAGGTGGAAGCTGAAATCCTCTGTTCTCTCAATAATGATCTCCCAACTGGTACATAAGAGGACCAAGAAGAAGAAGGGGAAAGGTGAGGAGATTGTTGAGAACACCGCATAATATACTGTTTATATAATCTTTAATAACATAAATTAACATCAAAATAAATGTGTTCCAGAATATCCTGGGGTTTTAATTTAGTATTTTGAAACTTTTAAATTACTAGATTAACCATAAGAGATCACCATATATTCTTATATTTTAAAAGGTAATATATTTTTATTGTTTTCTAATTAATAGAACAATCTGAAAAAATTGAAATAACCGCTCACAATGAAAATTAAAATAAATTATCCTTAACTTTATCATTCAACTAAATAGTAATAGAATAAAACTACCAAACTTTAAAAATTGCTTCTGCTGATACACCTTTTAATACAGTTGCTATTGACTACACCAAGTTTCATGAGTGTATTTCCAAATTGTGACAGACAGATGAAAAATACAAAAATGAAATCATAAACTGTTATTAATCTTTACACATGATAGTTTGAAATATGAACTGTAATATTCTGGAATATGAACTAAACTATATAGGCATATTTTCACTGAGAGTAAAGAATAGAAATAAATTAAGTACATGTCCTTGCTCTGTTAACTGTTCTAAAAGGATGGTAATATCTGGGAGATCAATGTCTTGAAATGCCATAGCTAGATTTATCAGGTGATATCTGTTAAAGTTCTGAGATATAATGCTTGCACTGTTTCGACATAACAGAAGTTGCCATTACTGACAACTGAAGAATTTGTACTCTTCTGCCTATACCTACACACCTCTGTTTATTTCACCCTATTTTGTAAGAATGATAAAGACTCAAAGTCCTTGTCATTGAGAGAGAGAGTGAAAGAGAGAAATAAAGGAAAGAAAAAAAGCAAGAAAAAAAGAAAGAAAGGAAGGAAGAAGAAAGAGAGAAAACTGGGAGAAAGAAAAAGAAGAGAGAGAAGGGCAGGAGGAAAAGAGGAAGAGAGGAAGGGAGTAAGAGAGTAAGGGAGGGAGGGAGAGAGGGAAGAAGGAAGGAAGGAAGGAAGGAAGGAAGGAAGGAAGGAAGGAAGGAAGGAAGGAAGGAAGGAAGGAAGGAAGGAAGGAAGGAAGGAAGGAAAGGAAGGAAGGAAGGAAGGAAGGAAGGAAGGAAGGAAGGAAGGAAGGAAGGAAGGAAGGAAGGAAGGAAGGAAGGAAGGAAGGAAGGAAGGAAGGAAGGAAGGAAGTTGGATTACCTGTGTTATATCGAGTATTTTGTAACAGTAATCAAAAGAAATTTAAGACTTTGTGCACTGGTTTTCACACCAGCTGGATATCAAACTCCAAATAGGCCACTCCCTTTGCCTGCTTCTTGCAGTAAGGGAGGGACAAAAACCAGAGATTATGGGTTGAAGTAACAATTTACTGAAAGCACAAAGCAAGGAAAAGACTTCCACAATAAAACCATAAAAATCATACAAAAAGAGAAGGCATTTTACCCCAAAAAAGTTGTTTACTACCATGAACAAAAATAAAATGACAGATACTTCCTGTAGGTTGCATCCACGTAGTTCCCGAGACAAAGGCAATACAGTGGCTGTTCCTGCACTCCACCCATGTCACCATTGGGCAAAAAGGCAATATGGCAGGGGGAGTTCCAGTGGCTACCAGTTGCTGGCCCCCAGCATGAAAACAATGTAAAACAAAGACAAACTCCTGGAGGCCAGGTCATCCAAGAAAGGGTCACGCTGTCTCTCCGCCGAGATCAGTTCCGAGCAGGTGTCAGTGCCGCCATTTCTAATGCTCCTTCATGTTGTGGGGTGTCCCTGCAGGTCGCTGCAATTTTCCTACTGCTCTGCTGTGCTCCTTTTGGCTCAGCTGGGCCTGGCTGCTACCAGCACTGCTGGTCCTGACTGCTTCCCCTTGCTGGGGAGAAGGGGAAAACAGGCCTGCCAGGGTGCCAACTCCACACTGCCACGGCCCCACTGGGCTCAGTCACACCTTGCCACTGTCCCTTCAGCACCACGCCCCAGAGGCATGTCTCCACCTCCCCTCAGCAGCACGTCGCACCAAGGCATCACACACAGGGGGAGGAGAAAAAAGGACAGTGCAGAGGATGGGTCCGCAGATGTTACGCTGACATCATCCAGCTAGAGAGAACCAGGAAAAGAGGCTGACTTACAGTGGGGTGCCTGGATTTCCCTACTGACCCCCCTGCCCCAGTGATGACTGGATGGTATAGAATAAAATGGCACTAAACTTCTCTGTGCAAAACGAGGACACCAGATATTATTCCATACTAAGTAGCCTATGCTCCTCTTTAGATTACAGGCATTTAATAAATATGTGTATACATATATGCATAGGTACTCATTGACTTAGCATATGTACAATAAAGAAACAATTGCTGTCTACACAGTAGTTTTAATTCTGAGTCTTACCTGTATCTAGTACATTGGCCTGTTCCTGAAGCAAGTGAGTAAATCAGATCTCAGTATCTGGGAAGGAATATCACAAGGACTTAGACGCCCACAATTAGAATATCCAGAAGAAACAGATGGTCGATAGCTGAATAGTCAAAGACTCTCTTTGGAAGGAAACAGAAGCACACAAATGGACATTTGACTAGACTAGAATTTGATTCACATAAACAGTGAGAATTATTTCAGACTTTGCATACAGAAAACAAATTAGAGAGAATCCTTTACAAGCCAGTAAAATAAATTATCTAAAAGAAAGAAGGAAAGAAAATTACATACTCATGAGAATGGGCCCAAAATGTAAATTTCAACCAACTCAATGAACTGACAAGTAATGACCACTGGGAATTTTTTTTAAGTGGAAAAAAAGACCTAGCAAGAGGTGTCCTCTTTGTGAGACTTAGACTCCTAAAAGAGACTGAAAGCACAGATACACTTGTCCTGGCATTTTGTAGGGACAGAAAAAGACAGAAATAGAAGAAAACAACATTTGGATAACTTTAGTAAGTCAGAAGCATCTCACTCTCCCCCTCCTCCCCCAAAAAAAGAAAAAGAAAAAAAAAGTGGATCTGTACACAGTAGTAGAAATGACAGAAACCTTAGATGTAAAATCATCAAAATCATCAAGATAAAGGCATGAATTACAAATATCAAACAACATAATTGAAAACATAATGGTTCTGTAAATATATTGAGGAAAACATGGTCAAAATTATAAAATCATTATTATATGGGCACTCTACATTTTCTTAACCTAAAAATGGTAATTATGATAGATAATAAAACAATTATATTTGCAAAATGTTAAAAAAGGAAGACCAGTATAGAGCGTGTGCATAAATCAACAGAGACTCAAGGAAGGAAATCTCTGGCAGGAAAAATATTATCAAAAAAACCATTAGAAATTTACTGTATAAATTGGGAGAATTTTTCCCAGAAGTATTTAAAAAAAAAATAGAAGCAGCATCTAGTGATAAAGACAGTGTTGAGGATGGAAGAAGTCACAGAAGAATAAAAAGCAAACATAGTATCTATCTATGGAAAGGGTAGGAGAAAGGACATATAGAAGGGTGTAAAACAAAGAGTCTAACTCTGATTTCCAAAAGAATAGTAAAAGAAATTATTAAGCAAGAAACTGTTGTAAACATCTCTATAGCATCTATAAGTTATACAAAACCATCTGATGTGGATTTGTGAAGAATAGCTTGCATAAGACTAGCTTACCATCTTTGCAAGGGTAACTGGTATTATGGATAAGGGAAGAAGTAGATGTGAAATATAAGAAGTTTGTAAGGATTATTTTAATAGATGTTCTCAAATGATGCTTTTGTAGGGAAAAGAGTAAATATGTGTCAGACAATATTGCAGAAATATTATACAAGACCGAGTTGGAAACTTAGAATATGATTAAAAAGGATTATTTCTGTTCTTCAATTTCCATCTAGTAGAAATTTAGTAGAACTTTCTGTTTAGTAGAAAGTGTTTACCTTCTTTTAATATTTTCTTCTCTTTCTTCTTTTCCTTTTCCTAACCTCTAATAGCAAATATCATCTTTTCTTTGAAATAAAAATCTCAACCCCCTTACTCTTCCCTGCAAAGTGAAATTGAAAGAAAGTAGCTTTGGTTTAGATGTTAGGAAGGAATTCTTTACTGTGAGGGTGGTGAGGCACTAGAACAGGTTGCCCAGAATAGCTGTGGATGCCCCATCCCTGGAAGTGTTCCAGGACAGGTTGGATGGGGCTCTGAGAAACCAGGTCTAGTGGGAGGTGTCCCTGTAAATGGCAGGGGGTTTGGAAATAGACAGTCTATAAGGTCCCTTCCAACCCAAACCATTCTAAGATTCCATGAAAGTGAAATTCACTGGTTTTGGGACTTTAGTTATTTTCAGTTATTTAAAATAAGATACCTCTTGTTTTTAAAAGCAAACTAAATGAGCCATTTCCTATTCAGTAACAATACATAAAACAGTGATTCAGGAAACTGCTGTATTTTCTCCTCTTTCTTATTTAAAGGGTAATCTGGATTTTTTATAGGTATATTTCTGTTTTCCCTATACCTTGGTAGTTGTATTACTGACTATTTTCAGGGATGTAGGACTTAAGTTCATTCATTTTGTGTGTTTTTCTACTATTTTCCACAGTTATCTGTACTGCAACAGGAATACCTGTCACTAATGTTTTGTTCTTTTATTTATCTTAGATCTGGTTTCTGTCCCTGGGCGTTATTTCATTTTTTACTGTTTTGCCTCTTTCTTTTTCCTGACAGAAGTCAAAGTGCTCAGCTACCCAACTCCAGCAAGTTCCGAGAATCTTTAAAATGTCTGATAGGGTCAAAAAAGATAGCTGATTTGACTCCAGCCTTGGACCACCACTCGTTTTTTGTCTCTGGGCACCTTGAAACATCAAGCTCTCACTGAGATTTTTGTCTTCTTTTAGAAAAGAACTGGAACAGGAGGGATATTGAGACTTTTTTCTTCCAAATTTCCTTCATATTGGTAAATGCATCTGCCATAAGTAACTAAAAATTATTATATGGATTAGAGCACATAGTTGATGAAGCTGGGTAAAATTCTAATAGTATTTTATATATATATTTGTACAGGTAAACTATCAAGAAAAGTGTAATATAGATTATGATATAAAAAACCAAAGTCTGGATTATTTGCTTATAAAAAAACAGCTGGTGAAATCTGAGAAACCTCTATGACCTGAGACATCCCAAAGCTAGCTGATATGACAGAGTGTCCATGGGAGAAAAACCAGGCACTGCAGGGCTGCTTAAACATATCTTGATGTCCAGGGGGAGGTAATCAGACCAAGGCTGTAGTTCTCACAGAAACCAGACCCAGCACCCAAATTGCAGAGCGTTTTGCAGACATCACAAGCCACTGCTGAACTGTCTCTGATATTTGCATGTTCTTCCTGAAGTCCAAAGGACCAGTTATTAGAGCCAGTTCAGTTTGCAATACATTTAAGGGGAAATGTAACATCTGAAGACTTTCTACTTTCTTCCTCCCTCTTCTTTCCTCCTAAATGTAAATGAGGAAAGAAACAAAGCATACAATGGGTTAAAAAAAGGGTGTTTGGGGTTCAGGGTGAACACTAGTCCAGTTTACCGTGAGGGGAAGTGCAAAAGAGGTATTTGAGATGATTTTTTTTTCTTTAGCCTTCACATTGGAAAATTAAAAAAAGGAAAACAGAAAAACTGCCCATCTGATTACCCATTTAAACTGGATAAGGGAAGAAGGTGACAGTTCAGAGTCACACATTCAACTCTTTACCAAACCTTCAAAACCTGTTAACAGAAAATCTACTTTGTTGTTACCGCACCTGTTTTTGATTGAAGAGTAATAATTTTTTTTTCAGTTCTGTTGTCCTCTGGTTGCGGTAAGTGTTTTTAATTAGCTTCCTGCTATAGGAGACCTAAACAGAAGTTAATGTGGCTTATATATTTGTGCTTCTTTAACTGTAACCTGAATGGGTGTGTATAAGACTCAGCAGGAACTTGTCTTGTTTTTACCAGTAGGAAAAAGCTGCCTATTAAATGACATTGTCAAGTCTGATTAGAAATTAAGGTTTTTAAAAGTAAGAAAAAGCAGTTAAAAGTAAATTACAGGTAATATTACTGTGGTCATTCAAGAAGCACATTTCTTCTCAGAATTTTACTCTTCTTGCTCACAGCAGGCTGACAGACTGGATATAGAGAGAATAATAAAATTTTTGTCTATGTTTATGTTCAGTATATGAGACAGCTAGACGGAATAGAAAGAGAAAATGATGTGCCACTAATCCTCAAGAGAAATGCCAGTTCAGATATAAGCTGTCAGGAAATTGTTCCCTTTACAATAGACAATTTAGGCTTACTCTTCTAATAATCTACCTGTTCTCTATGTAGTACTTGCTCAGGAATCGTGGCTATTCTATCTATTGCATTTCGTAATTCCTAAAACAGTGGGCTTTCTTTTTTCTCTCTTGCTCTCTTCTAGCCATATATATTCATACTTTAATTTCTATTTCTGTTACAAACCTAAAAGTCTCCTCTTGTTTCAGATTACAGGTACTGAGCAGGATAAGTAGCATGCTGAGTAACCAGAGATTCAAAAAGAGTAACATGGCAAGCATAATCCCTAGGCATCATTTCCTCTCTGTTTACAGTGATGCATGCTGGAAGAAACATAGCCTTTCTTTCAAGACCTCAGTAACGTTGAAATTCGTGTCTTTGGATCCCCAGTTGAGACTCTATCAATTACTGAACCACATACCTGTAAATACCTCTATATCTGGCTATGTATCTATCCACCTAACTACTACCTGCTTATCTATGTATGCATCTATGTATCTATATATGTATGTATCTTTTTGTTATACACTGAAACACAAATTATATATGATTTTATGTCTCTGTACATATTACATATATGTATGTTCACATACATCTGAATGTTTTACTCACAAATAGTCATAGATTAAATATTATATCTTTTTTTCCTGGGACACATTCATTTCCAGATTGATGCTTTCTAGATTACTTTCTAGGACATTCAGTGGTAATAATTTTGTTTTCTTACATTTGCTACTTTGACTTTGTTCAAAGCTAAGATGTTTACAAATGTTTGTCTTGTTCTAGAAAGACAAAAGCAGTGCTGGTCCTGACTGTAGTTTCATCTAATAATGAACTATTACTCTCTCCATCTTGCCATGCTACTGAATGTAGCTGTGTAACAAAGTTATTATTTATTATTATCTCAAATTAACATGTATTTATGATATGCATATATTTTATTACAGGTGGTCTTTTGTCTTATTTAACTGCTGCACAGGTACTTAGCAAGTAGACTGGAATTCATTTTTCCCAATATCATGATACATTGATTTGTGTTCTCATACCTTCGCATGGGAAATCTATCTGAATTTACTTCTGTAATCTAATACCACATTACAATATGTGAATGAAATATTCCTCCCTCCATGAACTTATCTTATATTTATGAAATAAATTATTTCTCTGTTGTCCATAAAATTTCCTAGTACCATAAGTCCTGTATTAGAAAACCATAGTGTTTATTTTCAGTAGCAACAGTATTGGAGGCAATAGAATTAGATGTGTTAAGGTACAAGTTTAGCTTAATGACTTTACATCTTTTATAATGAATGTAAGTATCTAAATAAAAGTAGGAATTAAAACTAGAGTACTGAACCAATGACTGTACAAATAAGAGCTGGTCAGATATCTGAAGACACCATATTAACCGGGTGTAAAACCCACTGTCATGTTAGACTGTCTCAGAGAAACCAGGCATACTGGTGTGCTGTTAAATGCTTAGTTTTGTGTGAGGAACTGCAAATATACATAAAGCTGAGTGCCATTTAATAAACCACTAGAGCAGTTTTTAGATATGCAGAGGGTGTAGCCAGGATTAATCCACAGGGTTCAACCAGAAGATGCAGTCTATAATTTTAAGTGGTTTATCTTCTGGCAGGACTAGGGGGTGTGTAATTTTTTTACAGCCTGTTTTTGCTGTCAGATTGCTGGTAACATTACAGTACATTACACTTAGACTACTTTTTAGTAGTACAGCACTATGTCAAATGTTAAATTGCATTATGTCACATCAGTTTACATTGTCCTACTAAAGGCTGGTACAATGTATAACCAGAAGGACTACTTCTACATGTTTTCTTCAGCTTAAAAATTTTCTATCAGGGAGCTCAGTAAAACATGTAATAATAAGAAATATAGCATAATGGTATGTTTCTAGTATAAAAAAAAACCTTTTTAAATAATTATTTCCTAAATGTTTTTGACATGGTATAATTACAAATTTCATCTGACAGGTCTTATACTGCAGCTGTAATAAAGTTACTCATTTTCAGAGCCATTAAGTTAACCACCTACCTACTATAATGAGAAAGTCAAAGTGACCTTACATGAGACAATAGGTGAAGCACATCAACTTATCATTTTCTACTTCAGGATGTGTTCTATAACATTCTATAACATTTCCTCAAGTTGTGAAAATAAAAGCAGCATGCAACTACTGGTGCAAACAATGGGAAATATGTTGCCACAAGATACATGTGACAAAATATTTCAGAAACGTGGGTATGATAGACAGTATTGGATCATTTTTTTCTATGTTTAGGGATAGATTTTTCCTGCCTAGAATAAAATATTTACTTCATACTGTAAGAGTGTATGGAGTGTGTGAACATCAGCTTTATTCAGGTTATCTGATACAGGATATTTTCCATTCAAAAGGGGATAATAAATAATGGAGGAAGTCATAAACAATATACACAAACATTAGACAAGGGTTAAAAAAGGCAAAGTCTCCCAAGATTTCCCATCATTAATTGAAAAGTCATTAAGTAACTATGGGCACTGCTTTGGAGGGAGCCAACCTGACCATGGTAGCTGGTGCAAAGGGGAGAAAGAAGAGGAAGATGAGGAATCAGGATATCACAGAGATAGATTGTGGAACTATGCAAAATCTCTTAAAGAAAGTTTAAGGGAAGAAGATTGAGGAGAAATGAATAGAAGAAAAGCAGGGTAAAAGGATCAGGTCAGGTGTAAAACAGGCCTAATCAGCATGCTTGTGCAGCACAACCCTGTACCTGAACACTTCAGTCTCTCTTGTTTTCTTATTTAATCTTTTAACAAATTCTCTGAGCAATCTCACTCCCTATCTCATGTATGTCAGTGCAGTAAAGGCTCAGTGCCAGCTGCTGGAGGTGCTGGTAAGAGGCAACTGGATGCCAACCTTTGCAGAGAGATACCCTGGTCTGACAGTAGGTGCCTCTGGCCTGTGGTGTCAACTACTGGAATCAGTGGGGTCATTAACCTTCAGCCACTGAAGTGGGTGGTGTGTGTCCCAAAACCAGTTACTGAAGTGGGTATGAGTGAGGAGAGTGAGGGGCTTAGCGGTGGCAGCTGGATTGGGATTGTGAGTTACAGCATGTGTGCCAGGCACCAGGTTCTGGCAGCAAATGTCTAATCCTGCCCCCAAGCTGCCTCTGTGTGGGGTGTGAGTGTGGAGTTGATGGCAAATTCCAGGCTGAGACCAGCTGCGGTGTAGGGGGCTTTGGGTGTGGGCAGAGGTATCAGGTGAGCAGAGGGTCTGGGCCGGCATTCAGGAGGACCCACAGATGGGATGCCTGTGGGACAAGTGTGTGAGTGCTGTGTGTGTGTAGTGAGCACTCAGCAGGACCAGCCTGTGAGTCAGGGACCCATGGGATGAGTCAGGGGGCCAGGATCCCAGCAGGGGTGCAGAGGGTCCAGTGGGGCCATGCTGGTGCTCAGAGGATCTGCCATTGTGTGTGCACTTGTGAACCCAGGGAGTGTGGAGTGTGTGCTGCACTTGTGACCCTCTGCCTCTGCCTGCCCAAGAGGAGGGGACGTGTCCCTGTGTGCCTGTGCCTGGCATGGCTCCTGAATGTGGGGCTGCTGGAGGCTGTGCCTTGTCTGTGGCTCTTTGTGTGACCATCTGTGTCCATGTCCTCTGTGTGTGTGTGTGTGAAACTCACCACTGGTTGAAGTGATAGCAGCAGCCACATCCCCCAGTCTGACCAGAGCCTGCAAGTCTCCAGGCACCAGGATGTATGAGAGGAGTTTGTGACCTGGATCTGCTGGTGATGCCAGCCACAATCCTTTAGCGTTCATATAGTGGCTTGTGAAAGATTATCTGGTATGGGGGCATCCTACTTAAATTTAACTACTAACTTTTGCACTGAAATCTCCTGTGATAAAAAACAGGATTCCAGAGGCTCTTCCAAACACCTAAATCAATTGAGGTAAGCTGAACCAAAAGGTAATTTGAATATCATGATTACAGCTGTTCCTAGCATTACTGATGATAGAGACAGATCCTATTTATGCAAATAGCTGCAATGTATTAATTGATCAATTAATAAATTAATAGCATAAATTGCATAATAATATTTAAATACAAATGTTTGTAAACACATAAATTAATCAGATCCTGAGCCTGAGTGTTCTTATAGGGTTTATTTGCAAATACAGTTCTCTATAGAACTGCATAGTCCCCCAATACTTCATATAGCCAAAGTCATGATGTAAAGTAGTAGAAACAGTTATAATACAGAGACAGAAAAATGAGAAACATTTAAAGTTAACTCCAGGGACATACTTTCTTCAAATATAAGTGGAATATAAATCTGCAAAGAATTTGTCACTGGGTTTTCTGAAAAGGCCCAGTGTGGAAAATGTGAACATGTTAACTGCTGATATGAAAGACTTTTCTGTCACAATCAGGCAAAATAAGCAGGCTGCATGGCTAATATCTCAATGCATTCAGTTTGGTCTCATCCAATTTCTTATATAATTCCTAGACATGGCAAGGAGTTTAAAAGTGAATTAACATTGTGTCATTTCTGTTTCACAAAACTTGAGTCAAGCAAATTGCCCTCCAGGTGTGTCCTGAATAACATGTTGGCTGATTCTCTTCCAAATTAGTGATCTGCACTGCTTGAAAAAATGATTTACAATACATTGAAATGTTTTCAGACAGATACTGATTTGAACACCAAAATGAGCAGTCACCACTCACAACAGTTATTGCATTTACCCACATGCAAGGGAATTGTAAAATGACTCTATTCATTTCCATAGTACAAAAGAGAAAAAATATTCTAAACAAAAGCCTCTTTTTCTTTATTTTCCTCACCTTTTCACAGCTTTTCAGTGTTGAATCTTCTGGGGTTTTTTATACAGTTCTGTACCTAACAAACTACATGAGACTAATGGATAATTCTGATATATTTTAAAGGATTTGGCACTGCCAGCAGGGGTAAAACATACACAGCAGAGCAATTTGAGGTAACCAGTTTCTCTTTCACTGATGGCTAAAAAACCCTATACTTTTAACATGCCACATTTGCAATGAGGTAAACACCAGTGCTGGGATCAGAACCTGCGTACAAGTGATTGCAATGTAATAAATATTGTATAATTCCAGGTGGATCATTTCTCAAAGGAAAATATATATCTTGGTATGATTAATTGCCATTTCTGAGTGCCAGTATCCTTCCACTGATGATAAAGGGAATTAAAATGCTTCACTAAGATTCATTGCTTAACTCTTCCTTAAAAGGTGAAACAAATTTCACCCAATAGAGGGAAAAAAAGAAGAATATTTTAGATTCAGGTAAAATCAATCGTACAGGCACCACAAAACATAACTCTACATCTTTCAGAGTGTGTATAGACAGCTTTTCAAGTTACAAATCAAAACTGAAAAATTAATTCACTAGTTATATTTATCTTAAGGTTATTTATATAAGTCCATTCGTGGATGTGTTAGCAGCATAAAATCAATTACATTAGATGAAGTTTATCTGGACTCATGCAAAGAGCTGGGTAGGAATTTAGAAAAGTGAAGGATGCAAGAGCTGTGTTGGCAGAGAAATATGCCCTTTGCAGACAGTGTTTTAATAGCATGAGTATGTATCAAGTGGTTTCCTCTTGGGAAGGATACAATTTCATGATAACCAGTGCAGGTGCAGCAGAACACTGCCCTTGATGTACAAACCAGGAATAGTCCTTGGTTCTGCTTCCCATGATGGTGGGAATCCAACACAAGTGTCTGGCAAATGTTTGTCACTTCAGAAAGTAAAATGTTCTTATCTTCACAAGCAGCATATGTGATTTGCCTCTGAAAGTAGCTAAGGTAATTTCAGGGTGGGTACATTATTAGAATTTAATTTTCAAGTTTATTTACACAAAATACCGCTCTATATTTAGAAATAGCATTTTCAGATAATGAACACTGCTTATCATATGTTAAATCATTTGGGTTTTGAAAGAGCAGTATATCAATTTTTATCAATATAAAGAGTGTCTGTATCAATTTCTTATACAGACAGAAGAGAAAGAGCTAAATTATTTTACCCTCCTTAGACTGAGCCTAATATAACTCAATTAGCCTACTGTAGTAAAGTAGTCAAATCTATTTGCTGAATTTTTAGACTTGTAGCAATAAATAGTTGACTGGAAGAGAAGGTGATTGGTACTTAGCAAAGCCTCACAAAGAAATAAAAAGGGTTGTGGAGATGAATACCATTATTGCAGATTTGCTTTATACAAAAATATTTGATTCCAGTTAACCAAACAGACCAAAAAGCTCTCTATCTGTTTTAGACTGTGGAATGATAAGAGTGTATTTCAGATGAACATAAAACAAGAGAAAAGGAATATTAACATTGAAATTGTTAACAATATCTTAGAAGGGAGATTAAAGTCATGATTTATAATCTCTCTTTTAACTCTCTCTAAGACAGATAGCATTGCATTTCTTCATAAAATTATGGTGTAATAAAAATCCTCTGGTAAGTTCAAATGGAATTTTCCATTAAGTACAATCTAAGAAAAGATGGTCTGTTTTTCAATCTATAATTCAATATAATTTTTATTAAATTTTTAATTTAGTTTTGCATAGGTATAATGTTTTCTGAACTTGTCAATACATGGCATTCATATCCTGCAACTTCTGAGTGCAATCAGCAAACACATAAAAAATGTAACAAAAAATAACAGCAGGACACAGTATGTGTCAATCCAGTATAAGATAAAAATACATATAAATTCCATATTTTTAATTTGTATGTGTTAATGGATGGTAGAAGAATCTGCTGCCTCCAGCAGCTCTGGTTCTTGGGATTTCTTCTGCCACTGTGTGCAGCTCTGTGACCTCGAGGTTTCCATGCAAGTCCAATGGATGTAACTGATACGTCCCTGCTTGTAAGGTCAGCCAGCAGTGAGGATGAATGTGAATCTCACACACACAGAGGACCCAGAGGGCCATAGACAAGGCTCTGTCCCCCGTAGCTCCCACATTCAGGACTCAGACCAGACACAGGCACACAAGGACACATCCCCTCCTTCTCTTGAGCAGGCAGAGGCAGGTCACAAGTGCAGCACACACCTCACACTGCCCGGGTCCACAAGTGCACATATATTCATGGATGCCCTGATCACTGGCACAGCACTGCTGCCTGCTTGGCACCCCTGTGGACACACAAAACAGCAACTGAATGCAGATACCAGTTCATATCATAGCAGGGAAAATTTTTATGCTAAATGCACTGTATTGTGTCATGTATAGTTGTAACACATGGACCTACTCTGTACTTCTGGATGACAGATATCTGTTGAACAAGTGGGATAACTGAGATAGGGAGGAAGAGTCCTGTACCTACAAGCTATATAAGATCCAGGAACAGGTCAGGATGTGTTCGTCAATCTGGCAGAGAGGATGGATCATGATCTGAGACTAATTGTCCAGGGACAAATCCAGGATCTTTCTCATGTCTCTGTTAAAATTAAATATAGCCACTTGATACAACTGCCCCTCTAATACATCAGGGTCTTGGTGGGAGGCAGGATGAAGTAAGTTCATTTGCAAATTAAACAATAGCAATTGAGTTATGAGGTGGTTTCTGGGGCTCACTGATCACAAAGAAGGAAATAAATGCAGCTAGTCCTTTTTATCAGGAAACTGTTCTGATGATTTTGTTCTTTTCTACACATTTGTAAATGCTTTATGACAAGGTCAGATAACAAGTAAATGCATATCAGGATGATAAGCATCTTAGAAATGCCTGAAGGTTGTTATTCCTACTGTGAAGTGAGAGTCAAAAAATAATCTCTAAGATACCTACCTTTGTCATGGCTATTACTATTTCATTGGTATGTATAAAGCCTTTCTGGAAAATTAATGTATGATTTACTAAGCAACCAGTTTCCATGAACCATCTCTCTACATTCCATTCAGCATGTAATTAATATTTAAATATCTTTTCCCTTCTCTTTAGTTTTGTATTGTTTCTCAATGACAAATATTTTTACAGCTTGAATAAACATTAGCCAGGGTCCTTAAATTAATGTTTGCATATATTTTCTATTTAGTTTACCTACTGAATGTATGACTATATCTGTTTCTACCTCAGGTGCATGCCAAGTACCACATATTATTTTTTCTGCTTTCAGAAACATGATTTATTCATTGATTGATGAATAAACCAAAATTATCAGTAGTAGCAGATAAGAACTGAAAGATCATTTCATGATTTTGAAACAAAATAAATAATTAAAAAAATTCTTACACTCTTAGTAAGTTCTTAATACAAAACCATTCAGTGTAACAGAAAATCTTCATTACTGTTAATAGGAAAGACAGCAAACTTAAAATGCATTACAGGGAAAATTGTACAAAGGGAAGGAAGGCTGTGTATTCTACCAAAAATTAAAAAAAAGGGGGGAAAAAAAGATAATTTTAAAAGAGGGAATTTTAAAAAAAAAGAAAAATGAAACCAAAATGGAGTTTCTTTCCTATTTAAAATCTAGTCATATTGCAATTCTTAGAAAAAATCAAGTATGTAGTTTTGTATATACAAATTATATTGGAGCTTGTGGTGGGCTGGTTCCTTTGAAGCTCACCTTATCCTGTACTACATTTGGTTGAAACACCCTTGGAAAGCACCCTGTTAATAAATAGGCTACATGAGAGATCATATTTAGGCATCTCTGAATGTAATATTAAAACTGGGTTTTGTTCAGCATGTCTCTGGGAGATTGGGTTCGGATAACCATATTTAACTGACATTAATAGAACTCCTTTCTATTAATTTTCTTTTCAAATCTATCAGTCTTAAACCTTGCAATACCTGGCAGAAGGGTCCATAATTTAATCATACATTATTTCAAATATTTTTAATATTCCTATGAGTAGATATCCACTTGTCCCTTTTAAATTATAAATACTGAAAAATCATCCCTTATTCATAATCTGTACCATGCCAATCATAATTCTATAGGTCCTTCTCATAGCTCCCCTCAGTCATACCTTTTCCAAACTAAAGAGTTCCCAGGATGCTTAAACTTTCTCCATACAGAGTCCAATATCCAGAAATGGGGAGAAAGAGAACAGGATGGATACCATTCATGTTTTAAATGAAGATTGATATCAGAACTGACATAAAGCCAGTCACAATGGGAGGAACGACCTTATTACAAAGAACAACACAGAAATCACAACATTCATGGATTCTGGAAGACTGCCCATCCGATTTACTTTCTCTGAGACTTTGTTATCCAGCTAAGTACATTTAAGTTGGGATGATCAGAAAGAAATGCATTATTCAAATTTTGGTTTTATTATGCAGTGCAATGAAGTATCCTACTTGTTCCAGAGCCTTTGTTAATAATTCTGATATCGGTTTTGCTTTGTTTTATCTGAGTATAGAACAGACTTCTGGAGGACAATCCACAGGTCATGGATTTCACACATTGCACGTTTATGTGGACTCCAATATTGCCAATATTCCTGAAGAGATAACAGCTGTTTTAAAGTTTGCTACTCAATAGGAATGTATCTACATTGTGCAAAACAAGACATTAAGATCCTCAGGTTAGTGGAAATCCAACACAAGAAATACCAGTACTGTGATGCCATAAAGACTGGTTTGTCAGTGTTAGATGCATCACATTTGTATATCCTAGCTTGGTCACTGAAGTGATACTTGAGCAGGAATTTGAGTAGGGCCTAGAACCAGACTTAAAACTTTAAAGTTGAAAGCTTTGCTGTGTTTTGAGAATATTTGAAGCCTCTGAACAGCACTATCCTTGATTTACAAGAAGTTAGCAGCTAAATATTCTGTAGTCTAGGCTGTGGACGTCACTCCTAATTAGACCTTTTTAACTATAATCCCACTGAACTCTCTTTTTACTTATGAAAATGAACCAGGAACATTCCTTACTTTGGGATTGGCTTATGTGTTTCTTAAATACATGAAGCTGAGGAAGAAATAGAGCACCCACTTTTTAACCAGGCAAAGAAAAAGCATCACCAATAAGGAAGGAAGAAAAACATTTCCAAAATTAGCAAAAGTTGATTGACCAAATTTTAAAAATGTACTTGCAATGAAGGGTTTTTAATTTGTTTGAATTTTGCTTATTTATTTGTTTTGCATTGTTTTATTAAATAAGAAGTTTCATCAGAGCAGTGATGCCTCCTTTGTTGGTAATTGGCTCTTCAAATGCCATAAAAGCAAATTTCTCTGGTAGTCAGGGCAGATTTAGGAAACGTCAGGCTCACCTAAATTTCCTGCTGTTTTTTCCAATGAGGCAAAGTAGCTGTAAAAGGAGGGATTTGCTCCTGATCTTATTTTTGGTTTTATATTTTGAATGGAGAAAAGTGATCCTAGAGGACTAAGGAATTGCATAAATAAGAAGAGAGTATTGAAAAGCATGAAGAATGTAAACTAAAGGAATACGTTTCCATACAGGGAAAACTTCCTATGGGATGCTGTGGTACAAGTAATTAAAAATTATTGGCTTTATATAAAATCTTTATTTATATTTATGCACATACACAATTATTTATAATTATAGAAAAAATTTGATAAGTATATACTTTATAATTATATTGAATATAATACATTATAAATACATTTATATTATGTACTTATAATTGTGAACATTATTATACTGTAATATTGAATTTTTGTACAAAAAGTAAAAAAAATTCACAAATTCACCAGCATTTAAATAATGTGCTTTACTAGTACATTTAAATAATATACTTTACCAGATCCTGTTTATTAATCTGAATATATGCTAAAAAATCTTCTAAATTCTTGGCCAAAATGTGTTTTAAAAGGTGCATTTAGGGGGCAATATTAGTTCTGTCACAGTATGAGCTGTAGAATTTTGGTTTTACTGAGTATACTGTAAAAAGCTCTTGGACTTTCATAGTATATACTTCCAATGATTTTCACCCTGAGGATTTAATAGCCCTGTGTGGCATTTACGGTCTTTTTACATCAATTTTTTGATACATAGGGTTTATTCTGTGTGTTGCAGACTCAGTGGTAGAGTTTATTGCAGCCATCATTTTACACGCCCTTGAAATGTTTCAGCTCCTTCTTAAGCACGATAAGGAAATGTATATTTAATGTATATATCTAACTCCTGCCATGGGTTTGCTTGACACAGCCAGATGTAAAAGATGATCTGTGACATGATGACAGTTCTGCAATAGTATATTTGAGCTGTGCAATTAAATTAATTTGTGTCAATGATGGTAACAGAAATATATACAATATATGGAGTCACGCTTTCTTACTCGTGAGAATAAATTACCTATTAAAAGACTAACTGTTGAGACAATACATTGATATGAAAAGCTGATTACTAATGTATCTCAACAATAATGTTGACACATTGGTCCATAGTCACAACTGTTGCAAAACCACATACTTTCCTTAAGCAAATCAAAATATAAAACTTCCTCCAGCCATTTTGGTGATTATAGCATTCAGTTCATGTCCAGTGCCTTCTTTGAAATGAAATAGCTCATTATGTTCCAGTATGGTATTTTTTCTTTTTCCAAAATAATAAAAGCAATTATAGTGGCTATCATTTTTAAAAAATAATTACCTGTCAAATTTAATTTGAAAACCAAATCATTTTAACTCATTAATTTCTTACATAGCTTTAAATTTCTAACATCTCATTTTTAATCTTGGGTGTTTTTTAAAATAAAAAATAGTGATATTTTCCTAATGTATGCTTTTACATATGAATGCAAGGTGTTGAATTTCAAAATTAAGATATTTGATCTTGAGAAATTAAGATTTTCAAAATATATCACCTCATGATCCCTTGTAACCTCCTATTCTTTTCTACAGAGCAATCTTTCTGTAGCCATGCTGGAAGCATTTTTCCTAAGATTGGAAGAGCGAAGCACAACAGTATAATTCATTGAATATTGTCCTTGAGAATGTTGTCAGTTTGAGACAGCTCATAGGAGATATCCAAAATCTGTACAACAGAGACCTGTCCAAACATTTTTCCAGAAATAATGGGTTTATGTCTGTGAACTGCCTAAGTACAAGGAATGAGAACACTATCAATCTGCCATATGGCTGTGTTGCAGAATGTTGCTACACAAAGATGTTTTCAATTCCTTTTATTCTTTTAAGAATTAGCATGTGTTAATGTATTTTGGATGTAATTGAATTTGGTTTATGCTCTTCTCCATCTTTATTCTAGTAAGAAATAAACATCAAAACAGATTTTCAATGATTAACAATGAACGAATTTGACTTCCCCCTTTTCTTCCTGAGTACAAATTTGTATTATTAATCTGGAGAGCTGTTGGAGAAAAAGCAGCAATGCACAGAAATACATGGGTGCTATGATCTGTGTCTCGGAACGTGGCAGAATTTGTTCTCTGGGGATATGCACCTTCTGCTTAATCAAAAATCTTTTGCTAACATGTTTTCTGTATTTCCACAACTATTGCTCAATGTAGCATGTATGTTAAGAGTGTTAAAATTGAGAATAAAATGAAACCTATCCTTGCAGGTACTTCAGCAGTCTCTTCTCCAAGAATAACTTCTCACAAATTCGTTACAACCATGCATTATGAGTTTTATGAAACACTATTACAAATTAATTGCTTAAACATCTTCTTAGTGATTTTCAATTTGTTGATGGATTGTGTTGTGAAGCATGTAATTCCTGGAGCAAATAATTTCAAAAATGTTTTTATTCTCTCTCCCTAGGTATCCACACTATCTATGTGTGGGCGGTTGAGCCCAACCAACAGCTAAGCGCCCACTTGGTGACTTGCTCAGACTGCTGCCCCCAGAGGGATAGAGGAGAGGAATGGAAGAGCAAAAGCTGAAAACCCATGGGGCAAGATTAATGCAGTTGAATAGGTGAAGAAAAGTTTCTCAGGCAAGCAAAACAAAACAAGGAATTCATTTGCTACTTCCCATCAGCAGGCAGAAGTTTAGCCACTTGCTGCAATGCATGGCTTCAGTACGCGTAGAGGTTCTTGGGAAGACAAACGCTGTAACCTCAAACATTTCCCCTCTCTCCACCTTTACCTGAGCTTTTATTTCTCAGAACACCTTCATATGCTGGGGGTTATCCCTCTGGCCAGCTGGGGGCTGCTGCTATGACTGTGTCCCCTCACAATTTCTTGTGCACTCCCAGTCTGCTGTCTTCATAATCAGAGTGAGAAAAAACAGAAAACCTTTACACGAATTTAAAACACAGCACCGTAAGAGCACCTCAGACAGAGCAAGCTAACCATGTTAATGGCTCACTCTTCTTGGAGTCCCATTACACTCCTGACCTAGGTTCCTGCCTGGGAAAATCCTACTTTAAAAAAAGGTATTGCCAAAACAAGTGTAATTATTTTAAGCTTTTTGTTTGTTTTCTTTTATGCATTTTATCTGTCATGTAGGTATTTGCACAGAAAGAAAATCTGGGTCAGCATATCTGTGCCTGTCATAATACAAAACTCTGTTTCCTTAGAAAGATTCCCTAACAGATTACTTGTATATTCATATACACACTTATTCATACACACACATATACACATAAATATGAGTGAATGTACATTTATATATACACAATATATGTATATTTTTATATAAAAAATGTTGTTTGCTTTTAGTTGGGGTTTTGGGGGATTATTTTTTTTTTTATCAGCTAAGTTATACCAGAAGAATAGAAAGCAACTAAGGATCAAAATGGCACACAACATTTTTCATAATTTTCAATATTTTATACTATGTAGAGGTAAGAATTTGTAGGAATTGAACAGTTTTGAAGCACACAGATTATTCCAGCTTAATTGCTTCTCAATGTAATTTTTTTTCTCCCTGTATTTTAGAGTTAACTGCACTGTGGATGAAGCAAATTTTTAATTGTGTTAGGTGAAATAACTAAGCTTTGCAAAATCACCTGACCAAAATTATCCATGGCATAATTGCTAATTGATTTTGCTGCCTCTTGCAGTAGTGTGTAATATCTCTACTTGGGTTAGAATTTGTAATCTATGCCTTATTTTCCAAGGAGATGCACTGAGTTTTTCAGGTAAACTATGAAGAATATGATGTAAAATACATTAATATTGTAAGCTCAGAGACATGGTTCTGCATTCAAGGTAACCCAAATTAATGTAATGGAAATGTATATTCTTCAAGTAGGTTTCAGTGATAAACTGCAACAATTTGAAGCTACAGGAAAATCTGCTTAAAAATGTTGCAGATTTTTGTTGTGTAATTGGCTTTTTGTTTCTCAGCAGAGGGGCTATAAAGCTGTTGTTATCCAGAATATGTATGTACACAAACAGCACACAGGCAGGAGATTTGCACAACGTGATCTGTACAATAGAAAATACAGCTGATCCATATTTACAACTGAATCTTTGTGCAGCAAGAAAAGAGACATGAGGAATACTGTTAAATTTTTAAGTTGTAAAGGGTCTGGTTTTGATACAGAATATATGATGTCTTACATTAACCAATAGGGTTCTCTTTGTGTTTGATTCAACCCCTTTGACAGCAAAAGAGAGATTGAATTTTTAGACCTATTTCAACCATAAAAGGGAGATATGATCTCTCTGGAAACTGATTGTCCTCAATGCTTAAAATTCTTAGACATTTATTATAGTTTTCTAAATTTTTTCATTGCTTTCTTTTTTTCTTGTCATTTTTTTAAATAAGTTGTTGACTTGCTGAAAGAAATCCACCATATTTTTCAGAGTCTGGACAATCTAAAATCACAGACTGTTTGTGTGTTACGAGCCTATAAATACAATTATATTTGTCTAGTCTGATATTTGAGACAAATAGATAAGTAAGATTCACAGACCATTTTACATCAATCCTACATCCAGATACATACACTTATGTACTCATTACTTTGTAGATTAGGAGCATTGTGAGAATCTTTTTCTCTTTACAATAAAAGTGCACAAGCTTTCTGTCACATTAGCTGAAATTAACATAAAAGTACAAGGACAAATTTGTGAGAATATGGGCCTGAGTCTATTCTTTTTATGTTCTCTTATAAGGGTTGTCTTTCCCAAAAGCTTGTCTTTGCATACTTGTCTTACATGTAGTAATGTTTTGGAGTCATTAATCTCTTATTTGCAGTTTTAAAGTAAGGCCCATACTATCAAGTTCACAAAAATCTATAAACTGGTAGACCTAAATGAGGTACAAGCAGCCACATGGTTGTGTTTATAGCAAGTTAAAAATAGCTGCTTTTAATAAATTTTGTTACATTAAATAAATGTATGGATCTATAAATAATGAAGAAACAAGTACAAATTTGCAGTAGTCGCCAAGTGACTATTGTGTTTTGAGCTCTGAATTTATAGTTAACTTTTTAAAAAGTGTACATCCTTAACTATCTTAACTACCTCTTTTTAAAAAAAAAATCATTTGATTATTGAAAATAGCACTTTTTGAATTTTGCATTTGTCCATAATTAATATAATTAGACTCAGACACTGAAATAATTTCTGTGGCTGGTAATCGATTCCCTGTTCCTTCCACTCACATCTGTAATTTTTTTAAACTTTACCACAGACATCTGCGAGATAATAGCTGCGTGTTCATTCTAAGGCAGTCTGTCTCAAAGTACAAATCTGAGCTGACTCATTGAAATCATCATATGAAATTCTGAAATTGTTCTCTTGGAACTTAACATTATAAGAACATATGTAACATATGTAACAGCAGACTAGCCTGTTCACATATTAACTATGCTTACACTTTAGAGATGGGTGAAGAAGCAGATCCACACGGGGTTTATATTACCATTTGGGGTTCATTGATGGTAAATCATTTGAGCTTCTCTAATCAGACTTTGCTACCATATGGAAAGTATCAGTTTTATCCTGTGGTAATCTGACCTTCTTTCACCGAATCTCTGGTGAATATAAATAGAAACTGAACAAGTGTTATCTGTTTTTAGATCCAAAATAGAACAGAGACAGACTAATGCTGAAATGTTACCTTTTTGTTAATATGTAGTGCATGACAATTGTTACAGCAAAATCAATGGAGAAAAGTTTACTTGAATCTCAGTCTAGGCAATCTAACAGCTCATATTTCTCAGAATAGAACACAAAGTGCCTTAGCTCTTGGAAGATTTCTTGTGAGGAAAAAGTACTAATCTGCATGCATTGATTCCTTTCCAGGGACAAAATCTGGGTTTACATATAGGTGTGAGAATCTCACCCAAATGCCTGACAGTTTTCCTGCTGTTTTCCTGTGTGGGTATTGATAATTCACCATGTACTGCCATGGTCTGATCAGAAGACGTCATAACACCCAGGGTAATAAGGGAAGGAGTATCAGTTCTTGGCTGCTCTCACATCTCTCAGCTGAAAGTTTAGGCTCAGCCAGATACTAATGAACAGGGAACAAATGTACTGTGGTGAAAGACAGCACTAACAATTTCAGATTTCTTGGTCACAACCGTATTCTATTAAAACTTCCTTTTGCTTTGTAAAGCTGGTAGGGAAAATGCTATTTTAGAATTTCCTCTAACCCATACAGAAATACTGACTCAGAAACTACAGGTATAATGTGAGTTGAATAAAAAGTACTTAAAAGAGAATACTGATTAATTCTCCAAGGAACTGATGGTAGAAGAAAAGAAGAAGAGTAAAGATAATACAATTCAGAAAATCCAAATGGGCAACTGAGGGAACTAAGAGATGAGGTGCTTCAGAGAGAGAAAGAGAGAGAGGGAGAGAGAGAGAGAGTAATGTATGAAGAGATGTGAGAGAACTGGCAGTAATGGAAAAGCTGAGATTATACTCATAATGGCAGAATATAAAATTCCACAGCTAAGATAGGAAGCCTATTAAGAAAGCAATACAGGACCAGAAATTCTTCAGTGATGTGAAAATAAATATTAGATAAAGAAATAAAAAATAGAAACAAAGGTAGATTTCTAAGAATATGCCTAAAGGAAAAAAAAAAAAAAAAAAAACACAAAAAGAAAGGAAAGGAAAAATTGGGGTAAAATCAGGGAAACTAAGGTGTAAAAAAAGACTTTCCATTAGCAAAGAATAGAAGAGCCCCAGGAGAAGGAAATTAAAAATCAGAAAAAAAGAGGCAAGGATGCATAACATACTTTGGATTGGGTAAAGATCAAGACAAGTGGTACCTCCTTTGCTTTAAAAAACTGAATAAATAAATAAGCCTCCCCTTGTGTTAACTATACATATAAAGAAATAAAATTTGTGAATTGTTATACAGGAAATAAAAAAAGAAAGATAATGTACCTTTTATGAAATAGAGTGGGCAAATTCAATTTGTGCATCTTGACTAAATTAATTTTTTTATATAAGGAATTAATTTTACAAAATGTCTAGACTCCTGGAAAATCATGTTTTGGAGTTCTGGTATCCAGAGTTCTAGTAGGAATAAGCTTAATATTGAACCTGAAAAAATAAGTTGAATAAAAATAAGAAGAAAAAATATCCCAGAGCATTACAGTTATGTTAGTCTAACTCCAGTTTCTGACAGGATTCTGTAAAAAAAATTATTAAGAAATCAATTTATAAGTACCTCAAAGATAATAAGGTGATAAAAAAGGACAGCATGAGTTTGTCAAGAACTGATCATGTCAAACTAATCTAATTTCTTTCCCTGACAGTCTAACAGGCCAAGTGAATAAAGAAGAAACAGAAGGTTAGGTACAGCTTGACTTTATTACGGTTTTTTGACACTGCCATGCATGACATTCTTATAAGCAAGCTAAGAAAATGCAGTTAAGGTATAATCACCCACTTAAAACTCACTTTGGAGAAGTAGTTATTAAAAGCTTACCTATCCTAGAAGGGTGTTTCAAGTGTCATTCCTCATGGATCTGCCTACCTCTGTCTTGTTTCCATTAATAGTTGGAATGGATGAAATATGTAAAGAGATTCACAGAATCACGGAATTAATTAGGTTGAAAAAGACTTCTGAACTCATCGAGTGCAACCAATGACCCAACACCACCATGTCAACTAGACCATGACACTGAGTGCCACATCCAGTCTTTCCTTAAACATCTCCATCAACTCCCTGGGCAGCCCACTCCAATATCTAATCATGCATTCTATGAAAAAGTTCTTCCTAATGTCCACCCTAACCCTCCCCTGGTTCCATTTAAGACTACGTCCTCTTGCCCTGTCACTGGTTGCCTGGGAGAAGAGACCAACCCCCACCTGGCTACACCCTCCTTTCAGGGAGTTGCAGGGAGTGATAAGGTTTCTTGGGGTGACTTTATGATGTGCATCCCCTATTGCTGCTCTATGCCCAGAAATTAATTTTGTGCCTTTCTGTGCCCTTAAACAGAGCCTGAGAGGGGGGAGAGGAAAAAACCCAGTGAACTTTTCAAAACAGTTGTTCAAGGACCCAGACACACACTCCTCTGTGTTCTCCTGCTGCGGTAGAAAGCACAGAGGAAGCACCCTTCTTGCTTTTCAGCCAGCTTTCGGCTCCTTTTCTCTGGAGGGAGATGGAGATTTGAACTTTGTTTTCCTGGGACTTCGGTTTTTCCCTTCTTCTCTTCTGGACTGTTTCAACATCAGAACACATCCGGAGAATTTTCCACCAAGGCTCCGGAGGTGGGCCCACAACCCAGCTACGAGGAGGAGAGAGACCACACCTACAGAAGGACTCTGAAATTTTCCCAGGTTTCTCTCCACAGTGAGAGGTTTTATTATTTAACATTATTATCCTTTTCCTGTGTGTTTGTTAAATAAATAGTTTTTATCTCTTTCACTTTCCTCCTAGGAAAATTTATTTTTTCCCAACCCTGGTGGGGGAGGGGTGGTTGTAACCTGCCTCCTATTAGAGGATATTTTCCTCCAAATTTGTCCAAGCTGGCTCATAAGGTCACCCCTGAGCATCCTTTTCTCCCTGGCTGCCTCAGCCTCTCCTCATAGGATTTTGCTCCAGATCATTCGCCAGTGCCATTGCTCCTTTCTGGACATGCTCCAGCACTCCGATGGCCTTCCTGAATCAATTACATCATAGTAGAAGAGATGGCAGTCATTTTCAAGGGCAGCTTAAGACAATAGTGTGATTTGACATATTCCTACAAAATTCAAAAAATTTAAATTCAGAGAATTTCAAGTTTTGTTTTACTTTTCAATGTGCACAAAACTCACTGTTGCACTGTCTACTATGAGTGAGCTGAGATTCAGAGAATTTCAGTCAGAGAATACAGAGAAATTCAATGGTTATATCAAAACCTAAGGTGCTAATGAGCACTAGGTGACTAGAATTTTTTTTCTTTTTAAAGGCAAACATGGATCTTGGCCCTGTAATAAATTTGTAATCAATTATGAGAGAGTGATGTGAAACAGAAAGAAGAACCCTAATTCTGGAGCACATTAAGATAGTATTTAATGTTAAGATATTATGGTGGTAACAATTCTTTCTCTTTGCAGCACAGGGGAAGCACTGGCTGTAATCCTTCTGCTTTTTAACATCCACAGAGAGTAATCCACAAAATAACATTCAGAGAGGAGACCTTCAATCAGTTAATTGGTTGTCTTGGGTTTTTTGTAATATATATCATAACTCGATAGATTTAAGAATGTCGATTCTAGTATGATGGTTGTAAAAAATTTGTCTAGACAATAATATCGGTGCATTTCTGTAAGCTAGAAGACCTTTCTCCCAGTTAGGGTGACCAACTTGAGATTCCACAAACTCACAGTAGGCAGTGAGACAATGCATTTTGTGGATATTGAAAACTAAACCTGCATACAGGACGCATGCTGATTCAGAAAGACCTTCCAGCTTATGAAACCAGAGAAAATGAAATCTAACTTCTCCCATTTCTTGGTGGTATCATTCATATTCTCACTTACAACTTAAGTTGCAGACTTAAGTTGCAGACAAAATAGGAGAGTGAGAGCGTTATTGTGGAGAATAAAGAAGCGGTACTGCACAGACATTTCACATATTTGTATGAGCATTTGTAAGATATTCTTTAAAAGCTAAAATAACTATAATCAATCCATGCGTTCAGTGTAGTTTGTAATAGCTCATTTGCCATGTTGCACTTATATTCCAATAAAAAAGTTCATAATTTTTCAAGCAATTCTACTGCATTTTAAGCATTAGTCCATCCTAGGAATTGTAGAGCCACTCAAATTCTAGAGTTCATCTGACAAGGAAAATCCAAGGCATGCAGTCATTTGAATGGCTTATTAAGCTTAAATCATAACCAATTAGTAAGGATTGTACTGTTTCCCTCCCTCATTGGTAAATACTCATTTATTTTCTTGTCTCATTTACTTTCTTGTATATCATTATTAATAAGCTTTTTCTCCTGCATAAAACAGCATGCCTGCAAAAGCAGATGAAAGGAAACAATGAAGTTCTTGTAGATTACACATGCTGACATTTAAGGTATTGTAAAATTTTATTCTCTGGGGCTCTGGCCTTGCACACTGTTGCTCATAGCACTTTCTGCTATGAAAGGGTAAAAAACCTGCACACTTTCCATTAAGTACAGGAAGGAAGATGGAGGATGGAGAAAAATCCTGCAGGGACCAAAATCATGCCTACTTTCTGGGAAACTTAAAGTTTTGTCCTCACACACAGCTAGAAAAAGTAAAGGGCACGCATGCTGAGAATTGAAAGAGCAAATGGTATCTGACAGGGAGAAAAAAACAGGAAAAAAATTGCAGCATGTTGTTTAAATTGGTAGTCTGTGTTCCACACCCCAGAAAAAAAAGTCACTCCATTTCTTCTTTGAAGACATTTGCTGCTGCATGTTGAGAATAATCATTGCAGTGGTGCTGAAAGCTATCCTATAAGGAGGATATGCATTAATTCTGATATTCCTTCTTAACATGTCTTGAATCTGGAGCAAAAACACAGACTATGATGTCATTTCCTTTGTCTTGAGGTTTGGCCTCCAAAAACAGCTTCAGACATGGGGTTCATCCAAGGCTTGACAGACCTGTATGGATAAATATCTGAGGCACCAAGATTGTTGGAAATGGTACTAGATGCCTATGCAAATGCCTATGCTAATGCCTATGCCTAAGTAACTGCATCAGGCCCAGTTTTTTTCTGGTATTCACCTTCCTTGTACCAACAAGGGAAAAGGTTTCCAGCATAGGTAATGCTCTCAAGCATGTAGTGTGATTACCACAGTAGTCCTGTGCAGGGCCATTTGAGTCCCTTCCAACTCATCATATTATATGATTAATTTCAAGTCATATTGGTGTCTGAACTTTTGTGACTAATTGGTCACTTGTATAAGAGTTAATTAGAAAAGTTCTGCCAAGAAAGCTGCCTTTTGAAAACATGGATTATTGAGTATAGAATAGAATATTCCAGGATTATGCAAATTTGCCTATTATCTTCATTGATAAAATACTCTGTTTTGATAGGAAGGTATTCCATTAAAAATTCCATTCATGTATAATTATTTTAAAAACAGATCTCCTTCAGTTTAAAAACTTTTTTCTTCTCTGTTTCTGATTTTCTGTATAAATTGCTTCATTTTCTGGCGCCACTTACATCACAATATTAATTCATCCTGAGTGTTATAAATAGTGTGAACCACAGGGAAATGATGATAAATGTTAGCTTACTGTTTAGCTTAACTAATGTAGAATAAACTTCCATCAGTGTCTCACTATGGATAATAGCTAATGAGATTTCTATCTTATGCTGCAACTTAATTGCATAGAGTTGTTCTCTTTGAAAGCTTGCTATCTAATGCAGTTACATGGAAAAAAATGAAAAAGACTAAACGTCTAAACAGCCTGCAAGTTATCTGCAAAGTTTATAATTATAACATTAAAAAAACCTTAAAAAGCGAAAACCCAAGAAGAATCAAAAAACTAATATTCTACTGTATTTTCTGTAGAAATCACTGTTTTAATTTAAAGGTATTTTACCCATTAAAATGGGGTAATGTATTGAGTGTACAACAGTATTGCAAGCCAACAGGTCTGGTGAATTGAAAAACTTTTGTTTGAATTTAAAAGCCTATTATCAACTTTGTGTTATATATTTAACATTATTGACATTTAATTTCATTTGATTCAGCTGCTTGAGTCCCAGTTCTGTCCTCACATACTGTACAAGGTACATTTAAAGATCATGAGACTTAATAGTTCACTGTTAATATGAGACTTGTGGATAATTAAACAAAAAAAAACAAAAAAGAAAATAAGAAGGTCGGTGTTTGGATGTTTTCAGCTAATCTTAAAGAGTAATCTTTACTTTGTGTATACAGAAAAAAAAGTCAATCACCACCTTCTGATATACGTGAAAAAATTTGAGACTGTTTTTTCTTCTCAAGAAGAAACACTCCAGTAATCTAACTGAAGTTATGTGCAAGATTAAGAGCCTATTTCTGCCTACCAGAATTCATTTGTATGCAGCAGGCAAGTGCTCCACATTCTGCACTAAGAGTTCAAAGAAGTAGAGGAAAATAAGCCCTCCACCCTATTCCAAATGCGGGAAATGAAAACTTTTTGTTCCAGAATATTTTTCTATAAGGAAAAATGGAAGAAAATGCATGTTGTCTCAGTTCTTTAAAAATGTATGGCTTTAAACAACAGGACATCAGAATAATCTTGAAGAACATCTTGTCTGTATCATTTCATTCTTGCAATGCCCTTTTCTCCCTCTGTACTTCTTGAAGAGGCCCTAGTGTATGGTCCGGTTGGGAAGACGGAGTAAGGGGAAATAGCTAGCATCACACAAAGCAAAGATTTAAAACTCCTTCAGTAGAAGCCTCAGCCTGAGAAATCTGAGAAAATGTCTGATTTTTTTAATGGCACATCAGCAAGGACAGGTCATGGCAGTTTGTGTGGAAGGGTGTGCAGGAAGGGCCCTGAAACTCAGCCGGGTTGATCAGGGAGCAAGGTTATCAGCTTGGCAGAAGACCATATCCTCTGTAAGCTCTGCACATGCCATGTTTGATGCAGCTTCCCAGAGAGAGCTGTGATAGGAGCACTCTGCCTGCCAGGTGTTGGGCTGCAGGGTGTGCCCTGCTTGTGTGCCAGTACCGGATGGCAACAGTGAGCACTGCAGGGAGCTGCACCCAGGGAGAAGAACTCCTCCACTTGGTGGCAGAGCAGAGGTGAGCAGGCTGAGGAGTATCAGGAAGAGAGATTGTGGGAATTGCTCCCTGACTTCCCTTAGTCAGGCAGACAGGACACATTCTATGGATGATTCCTTATCCTCTCTCCAGCTGGCAGAATGTGTTGACTTACGGGATAAGGGCAAGGGTCGTGAGTTCCTGCAAGGTGCAGAAGGCACATCCCTGTGACTACCTCACCTTCCCAGGTGCCCTGGCATAGCAGGCACAAGGCTGGGCAAGTGGAACTGAACAGTGACAAGGATGATGGTTCATCTAGGTTGGAAGTGTTGCTGAGGTTAAGTTTGCCTATGCCCTGCATCAAAACTGCTTCCATAAAGGAAAAAAAAATGGCCTATTGTCATAGGACACGCTCTTCTAAAAGGAGGGGAAAATGAGATCCAACTTACTAACCAAATCTACTTCTTAGGGAATTCTGCTACCTCCCTGGGATCCAGGTTAAAGAGATGACGAGGAAACGTCTCACTCTGGTATGTCCCTCAAACTGTTACCATTATTCATTTTTCCTTGTAGGCAGCAATGAAGTTGCAAAAAGAAGTCTGAAGGCAATCAGAAAGACCTCAGGGCCTTGGTACTACTGATTATAGGATCAGGAGCACAAGCCCTATTCTCTTGAAACCTTTCAGTTGCTGGGAATGAAGAGGGAAGAAACAGCCTTTGCACCTGGTGTCACTGGTAGAATTTGGGAAGTTTTGATCAGGGGTTTTGTGCAAGGGGAGGTTTAAATACAATATTTGAAAAATTTAATCTGTTGAAACGGCTATCAAGTGGTGAATCTGATCCCCAGAGTTTTTAAAGGATGTGGCACTTAGGGATATAGTTTAGTGGTGGACTTGTTAGTGTTAGGTTAGTGGTTGGATTGGTTGGATTCAATAATTTTAAAGATTTTTTCCAACCTCTATGTTTCTATGGTTCCATGATTCTGTGTGTGTGTTTATGCATGTTTATACCAGGTCAGTTAAAATTTCTGAATCTATTCTGAAAATGTGGTTAAAATTGTCTTTTCAGAAATACATAAATAGCTAACATAATTTTTCATTAAATTTGGTTTAAAAATATGGGTTTCAATATTCACATTTATTTATCTCAGTCTCACTAGGTTCTTTGGTATCCAAGCAATTGTGTTTTTTTTTTTAAATTGTTTTATTTTTTAATAATCATAACCTAAGTTGTTTTTTTTTTTAATTATACATCCCAATTCCTGTCTAAAATACTTATCATGCTCACAGACAACCTCTTCTCCACCTTCTCCATGTCACACAAGGATAGGGTGTCCCTGTCTTCCCTAGGGCACACTAGCATACAATAATATGAAGCTCTGTAGGATGTAGATATTACTTTTGTTTATGGGATTCTGGGTATGGAGAGATTTTTCACATCTCTCTCTTGAAATAATCAAGTTTTGGAGTTCCAAAGTCCTGCCCATTGAGCTCTTGCTGTCCAGTTGAAATCTGCTGAGGTGTCCATGGCTGATACCTCAAGCACAATAGTTTTCTTCAAGATCTAATAATGCATGTAATCAGAAGTCTTATGGCCTTAAAACCTTAAGAGAACACTTAGAGAAGATGTAAAACACAGTTAACCTGTTGATAATGACACTTAGAAACAACAGGTCCCATCAGGAAATGGGGTGCTTTCAAAAGACATGTGAAAGTTGAAAAAAAATCTTCTTACTCTGTGATAGAATGAAAAAGGCTGATAAGATTTGTTGCTCTGGAAAAATGCCCTCTTTACATGAGCTATTAAGAGTTCCTGTGCTTTCTTTAAGACACTAAGGCACTAATATTTAAGATAAGCTGATTTGCCAGGGAACCTTGAGGTCTCACAGGCTGATTACCATTAGCTAGAATGCTTAAAGTCCTCATTTCTCCATAAATATTATGTAGCCAACAGCGGGAGCAATACACAATTCTAAGTGAATGAACACATCACTAAAGCTACTGAGCACGACTTACACCTTCAGCAATTGACCAGTAGAATATCCATTATTTTTTTACAGCAATATCAAAAAGATTACTGCACATTTTTACTAGGAATATTTTTAAATACCCCCCTAAATATTTTTTTCAAAAGACACCTTTTGCAATGAAGTAATGTAACAGAATATGGAAAGGAAATTATTTTGTAATGTAAGGAGAAAAATTGCATATAAATAATCTATGTTTTCATTTTGTTTCTAAAAGAGAACAAATTAGTTCAAAACATAATTTGAACTAATAACTAATTGAATAAATAACTTCAGGAAAAAGCTTTTTAATTACAACTTCTATGCCAGATACAATCAGCAGTATCATATGAATTGTAAATTGCTGAGTAGAAGATTTTATTTTATAATTTTCATATGATAAAAATTCCTTCTTTTTAACATCATTGTTGATTCATGATTCAATGGGTGTATTAATTTATTGACTCTTTCCCCAGCTGGGATTAAAGTTTCAGAAAGGACCTACCATTTCAAATATAGTGTTTACACATATTTTTCACAAGATTTTACAATTTTTCCAAAGTTTTTTTTTTACTTGGTGTTATAAATAAAAGTTTTAATAGATGGATTTTGATAAAATAAAAATAAGCAATTACTTTGACTGAATTCTTCTCTGACCTGTGATGTAAGGAGGAAGAAATCTCACATGCTTAAATTCATAGATAAATGCTGAGCTTTTGTTAGTGGAAGTTGAACTGACCAATTTGGCCCTGTGACACTACTTATGTTCTTACTACATGCTATCCTTGAACTTTGTAATGAAAGAAAAAATGCCTCAAAATAATGAAAGAAAGCAAGAACAAAGATGAATAGCATGCAAGAAAAAGATTTTTTTTTTTAAATAGAGAAAATAACAACAAAAGAGATACTTGAAATCTTCACCTTTTACACTTAATCTGCAAACTTAATTTTCTTTTCTATTTTAATTACTTGAATTTCCAGGAAATCTTCCCTGCTAGGCAAAAAATGCTGTCATATTAGTATTAAATTGATATACAGACTCACAGTAAGATACTATTCTCACATATAGAGGAACCAATCCTAAACCACAGATGGGTGTTGATTTCAGTCTTTTTTTGAGATACTTTTATTTGTGGGTAATTTTCATGCTCTAATGGCGCTTTGTATAGCTGGAAGCCATCAGAAAAATCCAAAATCTATGTCACACATCTAGCAAGCAATAATTTCTGTTATTTGATTGTAGCAACAGAGTTTCATCATGAAGATATCTTTGGTGTTTGAATGTTGTTCTTTTTATTTGAACTCCAGAAAACATTTGGGAAGTTGTCAAATAGAGGGATAAACAAAATTAAGGAAAGGAACAAGGAAGAGCAAGTAGAGCATTCTTCCTTCTCAAACAAGGAAGAATGCTCTATTCCCTCTAATAGAGCAAATCCAGAGTTGGGGGTACTATATGGTGAAGATCATCCGGTTTCTGTGGTCACCCTAAATCCCCTCTCCTTTTGCCAGTCCTGAAAATAAGATACTGAAGGGGAAAGACCATCAGCATGTAGGGCATGCAGTAGACTACGTCTTGTATCCTTAAGCCATAAGTGTCCTCAGAAAACACAGAGGAAGCAAAACCCATGAGTGGTTAATTCTGAAAACCTGATGAGGAAACCATGAGCAGCAAGCGCAGAATCACCAGAGGCTTGACCAACCTACAATAAAGCCCTTTACCTTGTCTCTCATAAGGTGCTCAATAGGCAAGCTGATATATGGGCTAGATGGGCAGACTGTAAACTGGACTGAAAACTGGTTGAATGGCCAGGCCCAGAGGGTGGTGCTCAGTGACACAGAGTCTGGCTGGAGGCCAGCAATTAGCAGTGCACCTCATGGGAAGATACTGGGTCCAGCCCTGTTCAGCGTGTTCAGTAATGAGCCAGATGATGGTGCAGAGTGCACTTCCAGCAAGTTTGATGATGGCATAAAAATGGGAGAAGTGGCTGATACTCGGGACGGTTGTGCTGCCACGGAGAGCATCATCAAAAGGTGGGAGAAGTGGACTGATGGGAATCTGATGAAGGTCACCAAGAAGAAATACAAAGTCCTGCACCTGGGAAGGAAGAGTCACATACACCAATGTATACTCGGTGTTGCTAACTGGAAAACTCCTTGGCGGAAGACCTGTAGGGTCTAGTAAACCTCAAGGTGATCAGGAGCCACCAATGCACTGTTGCTGTAAAGCATCAAAATGGTGTCCTGGGCTGCATTAAGCAATGTGTTGCCAGCATGTCACTCATTATTTTCTGGTTTTCAATTTTTTTTTTCACAGAAAATAAACAATGGAAAAAAACCCCACTCCTTTGTTTCTAATTGCAATACAAAAATTTATTCTAAATCTAAACAAAATTCACGTATCTGAGAATAGTATTCATGTGAATTCCTTAAAATTGCCTCCTATGTGATAGCAGCATGTTCCCTGTGTGTGAAATAATGGCTCATTTGGAAGCCGTTTGGCGTCCAAACAGAGCAGCATTTGAAAGCAATAAAAAGCAGTTGAGATTTGTGGCATCATTTTGATATCTCTAGCACGAGCTAAATAGAAATGTTTTCTGTACTACAATAGCTAAGATGTTGCTGTAATAATAAGCTAGAAGTCAAACACTAACTGAAACAGTGCTCTGCTTTCCTTTATTTGGAACACAGAGAGTAGAAATTAAGAAAACAGCTTTATTGAAAATCCAGGTCAACTACAATCTCCAACAGTTTGGCAACCCCAGAAATAAAGAGATCTATGATGACTATTTTATACAATATATGTCAGTAGTGGGTAGTGACAATATCTGGAATGTATTAGAAATATAACACTAATACTATAACATTAAAATTTGATACCAAACTATGACTTTGTGATAGGTAATTCAATGAGAAAGAGAGGGAGAAAGGTGTTGCAGATGACAGTGATGACTTCCCAAGCACATAAGATAGCCCATTTTAACCCAAAAGTTGCACTCTAGCTTTGATAAAATGCATTAACGTGAAACCATAAAGAACAGTATGTGAGAAAAAAAGGATGTGAAGCAAGTAAAGCCCACAAAAGAACTCACAAATCCTAGGAAATGATACTCACTCAATCACTCCTAACATGATAATACTCATTATTTAGAAATAAAATACAAACATTGTGAAGCACAACATAAACATGAGAATTTATTGGATTATTATGACACATTTGCAAAGACCAGCCATCTCATAACACAGCAGTTCAATTAGCTTAGAGGAATTTTTCATTTGAACTAAGACCAATACTACAGGAAGAAGATGAATGTGCTACTGACCAAAGTAAATCAAACATTCTTAATATTAAGGTGGAGATCTAAGGGAAAAATGAGGCCTGTGTACCACCAGTGACAGACAGAATGGTTGGGCAGGAGAAGAAAGAACTGACAATTTAATTTCACTATGAATTACACATATGAGCAAATATATGTGTATGTCATAATATGTCAATATTAGATGATTTTTTAATTAAGGTTTTTTTTTAAAAATGAAAATTTCTTATCTTCTGTGCCTAATCAAAAGTAAATTAATTACAAATATCAGGTAACATCACACCTGAAAAACTCTCTGAATAGGTCTTCTAAAACCTGAGAAATACAGAAATCTAGAAAATTAGTGAAGAAGGCTAAATGTCTCCCATTTCATTGCCACAGTTCCTCTATGTAAGGTTATAATGAGAATATTGCTCTGGAAATCACTGTGTATCAAACTACTTGAGTGCATATAGTCTCTGGCCATCATAGGAAAAATTGTCATAATTGACTCATTTTTGACTGACTTGTCAGCTTGTAAACAAAACCCCCAAAAATTAACTTAGTTTGCTAATATTTTCTTCTTGTTTCAAGGAGGAAGTTCAGGAAGTGATGGCTGATGCCAAGTTTGTTTATTTTTTATGCTTCATACATCACCAGGGTTATGCTCACTACCCTTAGAAAAACAGAGGATATATTTGTGCACATTCAACAGCCCCTTTGGGAAACACTGTTTCTCAAACTGCCATTTGGGCTGTGTTCAGTACACAAGGTGTTTTACCAAAAAATGCAACACATTTCTGATGTCGTCTAGGTTACTGATGTCTGCACAGAGGACATTTTGATCTGAGGAAAAAAAGTGGAGGAGCATTATCAGAAAAACATTTGAATGAAGAAAACAAACAAACAAACCACAAAACAAAAGGAAGAAAATATCACAGGGAGAGAAATTATTAGAATAAACAGATATTAAACAGTAAACAGCAGCTGCTGAAAAAATCCAATTCAAAAACAGGGAAGAAATATAAAAATACTTTTAGTTCTGACCTATGAAAAAAAAATCTCTGTTCCATACACTTGTTCCAGAAAGAAAAAATAAGAATCCTAAGGTATCATAGGCAATCATAGCTTTTACAAGAAATCTGGGAACAAAATATATTTGGAGGGCTCTAACAGTGCTGTCCTATGAAGGTTTTCCCAAAACTTCTGTCCCCACTGATATATCCAAGAAATGAAATAGTACAGTCAAAATTAGTGGTGTTTCTGTCAAAGGCTGAAAATGACAACCTTTCACACAACACATCTAGCAGCATAAGCAAGTTCCATAATAAATTGAACATTGCTAATTACTTCAGATGCTAGACTGACATGATATTGAATTTAATTTAATTTAATAATTGAATGAAATTAAGCTCAATACAAAAAGTGGTTTTTGTTAATTTATTATAACTAGCTTTACCAAGAACTAATGTGTTTGGAATCATGTTCTGCACAAGTTTTCTACTGAGCTTTTGGGAATTTAACAACCAAACTAAGTAAGTACAAATTATGCATGGGTGATCAGCTGCAATGTAGACACTCAATGACACAGACCTTTATTTGTCTCTTTGACACTGAGAGATTAGTGAACGAGAAGACATCTGAGCTTTCTGCATTGCTTGCCTTTACCACAGAATCGTTTTTATTAATTTCATTGCTTTGGAAAACAGCTGACATTCAATCTGCCTGAGAGAACGAAGATATTTCTGAACTGACTTCAACAATCCTTCTTTTTGACAGCTAGCTTGCAATGAATGAAGCTGAGTAATCAGCCACTCATGTTTGAAATAGAAGCTATACACCTGAAACACATCTTGAACTTGCATTTCAGACATTTGGACCTATAAGTGTGTTAAGATTTTCCATAATTTTGGAGACACTTCTCAAAACCTCGCTGAATGCTGAACTTTATACTATCAATTACATTGAGTAATATATATTTATAACATTTTCTTGCTGATAATGGATGCTGTTCAAGTATTTTTAATTTATATTTTCTTGAAAACATTTTCTCTGGACTCTGCACATTTCAACTTTATCTTCCTTGTGATCAATTACCTCAGGAGTTCAGGTTTTATAATTTTGGGTGACTGAGTGAATAGCATTTTCTTTGTATTTTTTAAATTGCTGAGGAACCCAACTACTGCCATTATTAAGTATTTTGATAATTTCTGCAGAACATGGATCCTGAACTGATTCTAAGAATCCAGAGACTACCACTACTGTTTTTTGGGGGGTTTTTTTGGTTTCTTTTTTGGTTTTTTTTGGTTTTTTTTTTGTTAAGCAAGATAATTTTAAATGGAATTTCATTTGCTTAGAGTGATCTGTGAATGCAGTGCAAAATCTACATGGTTTGCAGCCTAAAAATATTTCAAAACTACTTGTCTTTCCTGTGTCAACTCTTCCACATGATAAAGCAAGAAAGGAGAAATGAAACTTTATGTTTCCAGAGCTATACCTTATGACTAGAACAATCTGGGTGGTGCTGTCTTTTCCTTATTATTTTGAATTTTTTATTTAATATTGTAAAGTGTCGCTTTGTGTCAAAAGACACTGTAAAAAGCATACCCAGAGGGGGAGAAAAAATAGCAGTTTTTTTCTTATTGTTACACTTAGTAGCTATATCTCACATAAAACAATATGCTTGAGTCATCATCATAAAATTAGTGAGAGTTGTTTAAATTTTGTAATTGTCAATAAAATAACATCATCTTAAGTGATACATTATAGAAACAAGTGAAATCTTTAATGCTCTTGTCAGTGTTCAAACTCAAAGGCATAAAATAATTTACTGTGTTACAAAAGTCAACTTTTCTAAATATAAAGTCACAACCATGGCTTTTTATTCGATACCTTTCTCCAACTTCATTATTTTAGTTAAAATGAATGAATTTCTGAATGAATTTTGTTTTGTTTCCATTTAGTTCTCATATTTCAAATGGGAAAAAATGCAAAAAATAGGTAGTAGTCATTTCTAGTTAAGATCATCATGGCACAGTACTTATCTGTTTTACTTACTTGCTGTAAGTCTAGTGCATGGATTCTGTAAATGTTAGTGAAAAGGTGACAAGAAAACACATATCTGGTTTTTTGCCTGACAGAATCTTTTTGGATCATGTGAAATCCCAGAAGAGGGAAGAAATATTCCCTCCCCTGACGGCATCTGAGCATACTCAACCAGGAGGTGAGTCTGGACTTGATGGAAGGAGAGGAATGAAGGTGGGGAGGCAGGGGTGTAGGGGGAGGGGTTGGAAATAGGAAGCTTGATGGAAAAATAAAGGATTTGATCAGAAGAAGTGTAGACCTCTATGATACTGAACTAATAATAAAGACTCCTTTTACAGAAAAGGAAATAAATAAGTAATAATATCCTAAGGTAGACATCAAAATAGTTTTATGATTAGCTCTGTTAATATCTGTTTCTTTCCATTGACTGAATATAGCATTCAAGGTGACTAATTGAGATATATACAAGACTTTATAGATATATACTACTAGTATATATGACTAAGAGTCGAAGAGATATCTAAGAATGGAAGAAAAAATGCACCATCTGATCTAATGTGACAAAATTATTTTCTCAGAGACTAAGAGATGTTAGTGTAGAGTATGTTGCTTGAAGCACCCACAAATTTTATGAGAGAAAAAGACTGCAGGAACATTTCCACTTGTAAAAATTCAATGAGTGTAAAATAAACTGATTAGCAGCCTCTCTTTTCTTAATCTGTCTCAGCCAATGGATTTTTTTAAAAGTGTTGTAATAAAACAAAGCATTAAATATAGAAAATTATTTAGGAAATTTACAGGCACATTCTCAGACTGCTCCATATAACAGACTTGCAGCATAAGATTTTCTTTATCTAACTAATCTAACTAATATGTGTTCTTAGATTTTCATCATTATATATTCTTCCTTTCTTCTTTTTTTTTTTTTTTCCTGAGAAGACTGAAAGCTTATTATGTTACTACAAGTTTTGTGGCCTCTGAAGAGCACCAGTTGTTACAGGTGACAGGAGAAACCTTGATAGCTTTCAGATATGCATCTAACCTTTTCCAATTTGTAAATCCACATCAACTACATACTTCATCTGTGTACTTTGACTGAAGTACTCCAGCATGAAAGTCTGAAAGAGCAATAGGAATAAAGGATTACTTCCCTAGTTTCAAAATAATGATAAATAATGATAGTCTAAAAAACATCAAACTGAAGCATCCAATGTTTCAACAAGGATCTTTTTGATAAACTAGAGAGTGGGATTTTTACTGCAGATGACATGAAACATGGATAGACAGTTAAGATGTTGAAAGACAGGATTGAATTTCAAATTATTTCCATAAATTGGAGAAAAAACAGATAAAATTAAGTAGGGATATCTCCATTTTCATAAGCTTAGACAGAATAATTATCTATTCACATACTAGACTTTTGATTAGGTAGTTAGCAGAAAGAAGCAAACATTCTAGGGCATGTCTTAGAAAGTATGAACAGTGTTTTCTCATGTAAAAGATAAGTAGCAAGACTTGCAATATTTTAAGCATTATACAATCACCCAAAAAAGCACAGGAATGATCTAGAAAATATGAGGTACAAAAAACCATGGAAAGGACTGGCATCATTTTCCCTAGAAAATCAAGAAAGGACATGCTGAACCATATTTATATCCATAGAAAGATAATATGGAGAGGAAGGGAAGAAGCTGTTTCTCAAGTGTAGGATTTAAGAAAAGAAGATAGAGAAAGTGTTTGGTTAGGTACAAACGTTTTCATGTTAAAAGTAGTGATATTCCTTCACATGCAGCTGGAACAGCTTGAGGTTATAGAAACAGGCTTGATTAATTATGTGTGTTTTCAATGTACGTGTGCTGCATAATTAATAACTAGAGTTTTCACTGAGTAGATGAATTATTCTAGTGGCCAAAGCTTTATCATCAATAACCATTTTCTCCTGGAAAATATTTTGTCTATTTGTTTGTTTGTTTTCTGCTTATTGGGTGATGTATTTTCAATGTTGTCAATACTAATTCAAATTATTGGCAATTTTTAATGTTTCAGTTATGTATGCCAAAATTTAGATAACTTAAGGGAGCCTTAGTTTTTCATTGTGATGTATATGTAGTTCCTAAAACTTTGACAACATTCAGACTTGCAAATTTGGCACTTGAATGTTTACATACCAAATCACTATTGCAACAAGTAACAAAGCTCTCCAAAACTACTGAGGGCAGACAATCCCAAAATACAATTCTTCAGCCAAATTATTTTCATGTTCAGATGCTAAATTTAGTCTGTATGTTTCTGTGGAAGTCGTGGAGTTTTCCTCAGTGGGAGTCTTTAAAAACAGTTTGAAGAAGCATCCATCCATCAACAGTGATGAATTGTCTGGTGTTTGAAATATGGGTTCATTCTTTTGGTTTACTCTAATTAGTCAATTTATTATAAAGTTGTCTAATATGTGAGGGAAACGTGAAACTGAAGAGTCTATATGAGAGATATTAAGTGTATAGAAAGTATTTTTTTTTTTTGTATAATAAGTTTCAGAGAGATTAGCAATTGTTATGGGATTCACTTTTGCAACAAAAATTCCAGAAAATAGTGTAAAGTGTTTATGCTCAGAGAAAGGCTTGAATGGTCATCAGTTTCATGAGTAGGTGAGGGAAAGAACCAATTTGATTGAGGAAAGAGAGAATAAGAAGCTCAGAGAGTTGTGCCAAATTGTTCTTGACAATCTTGGTCAACAAATTTGTTAAAACAAAACAGAAATCAGAGATAATGATGAGAAACATTTTTTACCAGATCCTAAGTATCAAATGTCTTCTGATAGCTCAGAGATATGAGATTTCAAGCAAAAGAGATGATCAGAGACTCCCATTCTGGATGAAAAGGTCTTAAATGCAATAATAGACAATGTAGAGGCTCTATTCAACATTTTCTTAATTTATAGTCCTATTTTTTTTCAATTTTATATTGAAAGAAGTGGTGTCATATTATTCTCACAATTATTCCCATCCATGTTTCTTATTCCCTCTTTTTTGGTGTTGGCTGTTTTCCCTGTTAAACTTCTTCTTAACTTTCATCTGCTTCATGTATTTTTTTCTCTCATATGCTGAATATGCCATCTTATGATTTTGGTGTTCTACCTCTTCAGATCTTAGGTTAGCTGTTAATATTTGTTCCCTAACCTTTGTCTAAATATTCTTTTAAAATACATTTCTTTCTTTCTCCTCATCCTTTTTGGTCATCCTTTATTTGTCAGATTCAGTTGATCAGTGTTTTTTTATGTTCTTACTTACATAATACACTCCAAAGTGCTCTTTGTCCTTTTTATTTTCTACTCATCCCTCTGTTCCAAACATTCTTGTTACTGAAATGCTTTTCCTCAGATCATTACCTTGTCTATTGACACTTTATTTGTTGTTTGTAGTTCAGGATATCGTTTTTATTGCTACCTTATCTACTTTCCCTCAAATATTTGAGGTATTTTCCAAAGTTGTTATGGCAGGTTAAGACCGCAGAACTTTATGTCTATATATACTTAAAAAGAAGAAACAGGACACTTTAAAATATTTAGTTCCCACAGGTAAGTGTATTTTGCGTATTCTCCGACATCTCTGCTTTCTTCTTTTGCTGCTATACAAACTGATTCATTGGTTTGATTGAGATTATACATTCTTCAGTAGAGGGATCATAAAAGATCATAATCTGTCTCATGTTCACTCACAGATGCTATTTTTGCTCCAGCCCAGATAGCTGTCACAGTAGGACAGAAACTAATTCAAGTGGAGGCATGAGCACCTGCTAGTTAGTCTAGTGCAGCTGCTTAGAACTGTGTCTCTCAAAAACTTTAATTATAAAAAATACTAAAACACAAGTGACTCAGAAAATCACTGGAGCTTACTTGGTATGTCTGATTCAGAAAATTCTTGGCACAGAAAATGTGAAATCCAACCTGTGTTTTAATTTTAGAATACAATTTGGGTTTAGAACAGAAAACCCACAAAATCACCCACAGAGTGAACACTACTGTGAATCCTCCAGAACTACTCACAGCCAACAAAGAAAGGAATAAAGCCGGAGTATTTTTTTAGATTACTGAACTTTAATTTTTCACACCTCCTTCACGTACAGCTGGGGTGGCTTGAAGAGTTAGTAATAGACTTGATTAATTGCTTGGCTTTTTGATGAAAGAATTCATACTACATAATTAGAGATTTCACGGAAGTGAATACATTATTTCAAATCTTACGTAGATGGGGGTGGCTTTTACTTCAAAAATTTGTCACCAAGAACCATTTTTCATTGGGGCACACGTTTTCTAATTCAATAATATAATATTTTACAGTCCAAAATAGCAAGGCATTTTTGATGCTTCAGTTACATGCTCCCAAACTTGATACATGTTAGACAGTCCTGATTTTCTGATCTGCTAGAACCCTATCTGTAAGGATTTACAGAGCACCAAATGCTAAACACTAAAATCACACAGGTAAAAATAATGGGTATCTTCCTCAGTGTCAGGAGGGAGCAAGCTAGATTTGGTACTTTCACAGAGAGAGTGTTTGAAATTCGAGGATACTTCTGGAGATCATCTGTTCCAACTCCTCTGCTCAAGCAGAGCTGGATGCTCAGGACAATGTCCAAACAGGTTTTGCATATTTCCAAGGTGTAAGATTTTTCAACCTCTCTGGGCACTCTGTGTCAGTAGTCAGTGGCCCTCAGAGCGTTTCCTGACATTCAGAGGGAGCTTCCTGTGTTTCAGTCTGTACCCAGTGCCTCTGGTCCTGTCAGTGGGCACCACTGGAAAGGGCCTGGCTCTGTCTTTGCACACTGCCTGAGGGTATTCGTGTGCACAGATGAAATCCTTGCTGAACCTGCTCTCTTCCAGGTTAAATGGTCCCAGTACCATCGGCCTTCCTATATTCGTCAGCTGTTCCAAACCCATAACCATCTTTGTGGCCCTTCTTTGAAGTCTCTCCAGTATGTCCAGTATCTCTTGTACTGAGGAACCCAGGACTGGACACAGCACTCCAGGTGTGATTCCCGTCTTCATTGCATTCAATCGTGAAACGTGTTTCTTGGTATTTCTCACGGAATACTTTAATCAGTTATCATGAATCCCAAGGTCAAAATATGCCACTAGAAACATTTCTTCATTGAAAGGGTTGTCAAGCACTGAAACAGGCTGCCCAGGGAAGTGGTGGACTCGCCATTACTGAAGGTATTTAGAAGACACATAGACCTGGCACTTAAGGATATGGTTTGGAGGTGGAGTTGGCAGTGTTAGGTTTACAGTTGACCTCAGTGATCTTAGAGGTCTTTTCCACCCTAAACAATTCTGATTCTTGCATGGTCAATGGCATGCTGGTGTTAAAAGACAACTCTCCTCAAGTTTATATTCTCTGAAGTATGCAGAAGAATGAACACTTTTTTAAATTCAGGCCACAGATACACACTGTATAATACCATATCCATTCTGTGAAGAAACAAAACCCTTGCAAATGGACAACAAGGAAACTAGAAGTGATTTTGGCAGATTGACAACTCCTGCTTCCAGAGTTTTCCTTTAAAGATGGGAAAATTACACATATTTATTTCATTTTTTACATCTTGTTGCAAGTCTTCATAATACTTAATTTAGCTTTTAGTTTGATATAATCTTATTGATTAAGCAGGGGCTTTGTTTGAATGACAATGTTTCCATAGAGACCACAGGGCAGGAAGGCATACTTCTGAAATGCTACAGGTCTGACACAAATGATAGGATTTCTCGGAATGGATAGCACGCTTTGTGCAAAGCCACATGGTATAGGTTGGAGACCACTATTCTCACCAGAAAACCTATGGAGATAAACCTCTTTTCTCTAATTGCCATTACTTCTTTACTAACTAGCAAGATGGAGGCAATTAAAAAAAGAAAAAGGAAAAAAATGCAGGACTCTTGGATCTTTGCACTCCAAGTAAATTTTTGCTGTACTTTCCGTAAATGTTTAATCGGCCAAATAACACCATGGTATTATTTACTTAATACCTTATTTTTCCAGTCAGGAAGCTAGAACTCACTTCTGCTATGTTCTGAGCATTCCTGCAAGGTTGAGAACAAGTTCCAACGAGTTTCTACTGATATTTAGCATGACCTGCAGCCCACTGAACTCAATTAAAGACAATATTGCTTTTGTTTCAAGGGGCATGCTCAGAGGTGGTAACTCTGACACTGGATTGATGTAAACACCCAGCTCTGTAACAATTATTTCAAGCAAAAGCAAAATAGGTGGTTGGTGACATAATTATCTGAATCCACTCAAAAAGCTTCATTCTTGTCTTTTCAGGGATGTGAGGTGCTTGCTTGTGTTTTTTATTCTCAGAAACCCTAGTATAAAAAAAAAACGGGAGGGGAGGGGAGGGGAGGGGAGGGGGAGGGGAAGGGGAGGGGAGGGGAGGGGAGGGGAGGGGAGGGGAGGGGAGGGGAGGGAAGGCGCATTGCTCGTTTTTCGTTATGGAATTTTTTTCCTATAATTTCTATAGTATAAAGATCTTAAGACTGATATTAAAATATTAACTGTATTAGTTACCAGCATATCAAGCATAAGAAGATAATGTTTCCTTGCTTGGAACACAATACAAAAAAAGAAGCATGTCGGGATAATTTTTTAAAGTAGTTTCTATTCATAAGACTTTAACCTTAAACTCTAAAAGGATAAATCCTAGCTTCTGCATATAGCACAAGGAAGTTATTTGTACACAGAGAGATTTAATCAGAAGAGACACATCCTAAAATCTAGACTCACAATGGAAATTGTCTCAATTTTAGGAGGTGGTGGGTAGATATTACTTTCCCTCTCATTTATTCTATAATAAAATCTTGAAAAGATAATTTTATTTTATTGAAACATATGTTTATACCTGCATTATAGCAACAGACTATTATGTTTTCTGAGATTTCTAAGTACAAGTCACATTGGTGCCGTTTACTTACCCACACATATTTGAACACACACAGTCCTGGATTTCTTTGCACTTACTTTTTCCTTGCATTCACTGGATTGCACCAAGTACTATGAGATGGGATGTGCCAGTGCACGGCCAGGAACAATCATTCTTTCATGTCTTTCTCCAAAGAGGTGTTGTTCCTTGTAATGAAAGGGAAAATGGGAACTGAAGACTAATAAGCTTTTATGAAAAGACTTTTTTTTAAGCTTCTAATATAGGTAAACTTAATAAACCTAATAAAATACTGTACTTTTTGCTTGCTGTGCTTTTATCTAATCTTATAATATGAGATATTTTTAGCACTTTGATAGGTGTAAGGTACCGTACTTAGTGGTTAGAGGAGTTTCACAATGACATTTGGAGTACACTGTAATCAGCAAAATGATCCTTCTGGTTTGTAGCCTTCCTTTGAAGGCCTGTCACAGCACATGGACATTTTGTCTATTCCATCTTAATACTATTTTCCTCTGGCTTTCATCTCTTCTGTAAACCACAAAACATAATAGCAAATGGTTTAACCAAATGGACATAAATGTTACTAGCATTATTTTCCCTTTGAAGGCCAAACTATTGCAGCTGGGCTGCTGAATGAAGCACGGTGATGTAACAACCACGTAGCTGTGCACAGAATAGGCAACTGTGAAAAGGATGTGGGAAAAACATGATGACAAGTATCAGGATAATAAGGAGAACAGAATATGAAATGTTGGGTGGTAATCTGTTCTGATCAGAGCTGTACCATGTTTTAAGTGCCAGCAGCAAAACTTGAACTGAATAGACTTCAAAGGAAATGAAACCCCACTAAGGACATAAAGAATTATCCAAAGGTTGCAATGTTATTTGTTTTCTGAGGAAGTCTATGTTGAGAAACCTTTTTGTTTTTTTAAGAGTTAAAACAAAATTCAGCCCAAGAGAAGAAAGATTTACATTACAGAGCAAGGAAAAAATCTCATGCTCATAGTGAATTGTTGTTCTAATACACTGTAAACTGTGAATTCACCTTAAAATTATGAGTACTCTAGTAATTCCCTTTGAAACTAATCTAAAGCTTGTGAAGTAAAAGAGCTATTGTTTGATGCTTTGTTTAACAAGAACATTAATTAAAACTAGTTCAATACTGATATTTTGAATAGCTATATGTACATGCACTGCTGTACAATGACAGGTAGACTACATGGAACAAAAATAACTGTTTTATGCTGAGTTTTTTTGTGAAGTAAACTTTTTTCTCATGGAAAACAACAATAGAATGTTCTTGCTTTTTACTTTCTTACTGGAGGGGTCATATTTTTGTTTCATTAGTACTGTGTTGCTTATTTATGCTCTGACAAAATGTATATATGAATGCTTTGAGGAAAGAAGAAATAATAATTATTATTTATTTATAATTATTATTAATAAAATTATGCTACTGATACACAGCATTGTGGAATGTCAACAAACAAAAAAGAATATTATTTTCAGCTGCAACTCCAAAGGAAATGCATTTTAATTTGAGACTACTTTCATGAGCATGCTTAAGTCATAGGCCTTTCAGAGAGTTATCTTTGACATTTCAGCAAGAGGAAACAGAGTTGGAAAGGGCAGGCAAGGTCTACCAATGCCAGACTTCAAATATGTATAGAAATTGCTTTTGTGCGTACAAACTTTAAACTTTTTTCTAATTCAAATTGAATTCAATAAATTCAATTTGCTTAAGCTGGATTTCTCTGATCCTACTGCAAAATTGAATTCACAGAGCTGGAGGAAGAAATTATTGCGTTGGTCTGCTTGTTTTGTCCGGCAACTCAGACTGTGTCCAGGGTACACAACAAGATTCTTTGCAGAGATATGAGACAATATAAGCCAATTTTTGCCTTTGATTCAGCTGAGAAGTTCTTTTAAATCTTGGCTTTCTCAACCTGCACCGAAATTGTCTTACTAATGTGGGAAAGGGCATTTTGAATTACCATTTTTTTGTGATGAAACTTCTTCACTTCGTATATTATAAAAGCTGAAATACTAATTTATCCAGAGGGGAAGTACATAGGAGATATTCTTTAGCTTGAAGATTCAGATCCTCACCTAAAAAGGGGGTGAAAAAAGTGCCTACTCCCTCTGCAAATTGTATCTGCTCATTCACAAAAATGTGAAAAACTGTCGACATAAATCATAGAATGGTTTTCATTTCCCAGTACTCACTTTTTTGTCTGTCACCAAAAGTCCATATGTTCAACATCAATACGTGGTTTTGAAGAGAAATGTAATCTTAAAACAGGATGAAGACTTTATCCAAATTTGTCTGAGGGCTCTGTATACTAAATAAGAGCAACATCATAATTTTTCAGAAATTAGTATGCTATTTATTTTCCCGTTCTCCCATAACTAACTCTGAATAACTAATATGGGTGACATGCAAGATTCCATGTGGAGAATTAATTATTCTTTATTTATAGAAAAAAAGAATGATTTTTTTTTTTCATTCAGAAAGTCTTTTATAATTTTCTTCGGCTGTTTAACTGAAAGATCACTTACTCTTTCAACCTCACTTAGCATCAAGAGATATTGGTGGAAATCAGTAGTCCTAATCTGTACTGAATGGTGATCATATTTAACAGTATGATTTTTAGTATGCCTAACATAATAAGTTAGTGTTTCATGGTTTGGACTAGTCAGTCATACACATTTCCTTCCATTGCAATAAATTAGTCCTGTTAAAATAGTTAACTTACTTAAAATTAATGTAATTTTGGATTTAAAACACAGGTTTGGAATTCATTACTCATTCTGCTCCCTTAAATTAATAATTCAATTTCAAATAAGCTTGTATTTTTATTGCACTTAGTGTCAGATTTATGGTATAACAAAGTCCTTTTACAGTCGGTGTCTTACATTTCCAATCTAGTTCACTCAGCATACCCAGATACAGTGATAGCTGATGTCCATCTTCAATACACCTTTTTTAAATATAAAAACCCTCTGAAGATTTAAAAATTATGACAGTTTTTGTGAATTATATCAGTTTTTATAGTAGCCCTGTTTTTTTGTGTGAATTTTAAAATATCTGTTTATAAGATATGAAATATTCTTAAGTCAAAACAAATCCAGAGAAATGATCAGACAAGACATAGACTTAAGCTTTTATAACTCTATTTCATTCCTTCCTTTTTCTGATTTTTAATTGTGTATCTGTAGTTTTAGATGGCACACTGAGTGGCATAATAATTAATATTCTATACCAGAATATTGTGATTTAGGAGTTCTTGTTTTAAAATTTCATGTATCCCTTCAAAATTTTTGGGTCCAAAGTGTCCAACAATCAATATATGTTCAATTAAATACATTTCAGAGCTGCATATGGAACCTGAAATATAATTCCACTATGAAAAACCAACTTATAGGCGTTTCTTTTTTTGTGTACTTACATAGGATTTCCATAACAAATTCTAAAAGTTCTATTACTGATGGTAGAATTGGCAATAGCAAAAGACAATAGCACATAAGCTGAGTAGTACTGAGTAAAAAACCCCAGCCTTTCTATGAATATGTGGTCATTCAAGAGTAACATTACCTCTAAAATATTAGGATGCTTGTCATTGCTTTGCTCAGGGTATCTTTCAGGATGGAGCTGGGAATGGCTGCAGCAGATAAACTATGGAGGTAACTGCGACCTTTTGCTTATAAATGTCTGGCTTTTAAAGATAGAACATGTCTCCTCGTCCATACCTACCTGATCTCTCTGTGCTAGTTACAGCTGAAGTGAATGAAAAGATTTTGCTCCTTCTCATGACACTTACTCCTGCATCCACTGAATGCAATGGTGGATGTTATCACTGACTTTGTTAATATACAGATCCAGTTCCTCAGTTCCCAGCCATGCCATTTTGCACAAACTAATCCAGCTTCTGATCCCCAGTTTCATTTCACCTTTGAGTCCCCAAACTGTTTCTTTCAGGCAGTTGTGAGCTATCATACTACATCACTCACATCAACTTTCCTACCATGCATTTCATTCAAAACCTCAACATAAAAGTTTATCTGATCTATCCTCTGCTGCTGCATATAAACCAATTTTATCTGCATGTTCTCTGTGTTTAAGAAGTGTCGTGTGTGGTACACAGTCTTCTAGTCTGTGTCTACAAAGGTTCACAGATTATTATGATAGCAAATATTCTAGACTCAATTATAAGTAATTATTAAAAACATTATTTTTGGTTATAGTTGTAATAATATAGATATGTGTACTATTTGAAGAAGTGCAAACTACTTACTGCTCAATAGTTCCATTTATTGTGATAGTTCTGACTCTAAATATAAGATATACTACTAATAAAATGAACAGGAAATCACGCAAGTAGGAAACGCTGAGTTTTTAACATTCACTGCTATAGCCTGGAAAAAAATTATTATTGTCCAGAACAAATTCTGTGATTCCTAATAAACAGCTATTCAACACAGACAACTGCTGCTGAAGTTACTGTGGGTGTTTTGTATTCTGAATGACTTCAATATGGTCCCTTTGAATATGCCTTTATTTCTTAACATTTCTTTTGGTGAGGTTATACTACTGGCTTTGAGTGTCTTTATAGTATTCAACATATTCAAATTGTAAGCAGTAAGACCAGGAAAGAAACAATGAGATGCCCCGTATAGAAATTTACCACATTCATACCATACATTACATACATCAATCAAAAGATTATTTCTTACTATTATTCTTCATGATGTCCATTAAGCAAAACTTTCATAAAAGTAATTAGGATTCCATAGAGCCTAAAAAAGCTGATCTATGTCTGTCTGCCTTAGGGATTAAGAACTAAGGCTAAGGGCTCCTCAAAGAGACAAGAACAAGGGGAAAAATACCCAACATTCTCCTTTCTGGTTCAGGAGATTATTCAGTAGCAAATGGTCACTATTTGTAACTAGAAAGATATACAAAAGGATATATACACTTACAAGAAGTCAGGTAAAAAACTGGTAAAATTTTTCTGGGTAATTGCAATGTCCAAAAGTGGAATGAGATATCCTGTGAAAGACTTCTTTGTGGAAGTATTTCCCATTATGAGATTTGTCAGAAGCCATGTGCCAAGATACTCAGTCAACACTTCTGAAATGTTCACTTAGAGGATATTAGATATTTAAATTGCCTAGTAGTAACTGCAGCAATTGTGCCACTGCTGGAACTTATCTCTGTATTCAAAGCTTTATCTTAGTCACTGTATTAAGATGGGTGATGTTAAGTGATATTAATAACTGATCTTCATTTCCTTTTATTAAATGTGTGCAAAAGTTTATCTTTACAGAATATTGTGATCATAAATTAATAAGTGCCTGTGAGAAGATGGGATACTGGTTTAAGTACCATTATAAACTAAAAAATGTGTTTAATTATTCTCATTATTTTCAAGTTTACCATACTATTTCAGTATTGTCTATCCTGAATTTCTACTCCTTAAAACGGAATGTGTGTTTTATAAAAAGGTTCATACTTTTCTTAAAAAATTTTGTCAAAAATTACTGTCATCAAACATTATGCCATCACTTTCTGTGTCATCACATGGTAGTCTGCAGGATTAAAACTGATGCAAACTTGACAGAACACACTCCCCGCCTCCCTCCCCCTTCAAATTCTGGTGGTCTGGTTTGGTTTTCTTTCATGAATGCAAAATCTCACTGGAATCATTGAGGATTACATTTCGATTAAACAAATGGTGAATACCTTTTATTCCACTACACACTAGACTCAGAACCTGCAGTCAAGGGAAAAAAAAACCCCAGGAATTGTTTTTGTCCAAATCACAGTCTGATATTTCTGTACTCTGGAAAAGCAAGAAAATAAAGTTCTTGCCTATCAGCAATCCTGTACAAAAGGACATATGCAATGAGTTGAGTTGGAGTCTACCTAGATGATTTTCCTTCCTCTTCCAATTACCTGTTCATTTGGTCCAAAAATGTGCATTTCAGTTTGTGGTTTTCTCACCTTCTAGCACTATGTTCAGTAATTAAACAACTTATAAAGACAGAAGGTATCTTAAAACAGGTAGATGATTTATCTATGCCCTTCAAACTTTAAACAGAAATATTAATTTAAAAAAATTACTTCAGATAATGGAAATGAAATTATATTAATTGTCAAAACAAGGGATAATAATAGGGATAAAATGCTACTTCTATTGGTAAATCAGTCTTTCAATGCATGAAAGGCATGATGTTATTTAGGTTGTAGTCAATCCATACATAGTAGGGCAATGATACCAGTGCAAGCTGCTGTCAATTTACAGCATCAACATCCATCACGTAAAGTTATTATATATGCATCTATCATTTGGTGTATTAGAAATAAAGTCATTGTAATAGAAGTTTGTCATAAGATCGATGTTAGAAAATAAATTTCTTGACTTCATCTCAGTGTTTACAGTGTTTGGTAGCAGGAGACCAGTGTCTTTTGACAGTCTTCTATAGTGGTGGCAATATCTCTTAGTTTGAGATCAAGTACAGTATATGTCCTTTAGTTTTTTATTATTTATGGATTTTTGCATTAAATTTACTATGAGAAGGTTCAATGAAACACAAGGTACAATAAAACGCTGTTTGTTTCAGTCCTTCTTTATTGCAAACCTGACTGGTCACATATTTGCATTACATTGTTTTGTGCTCTGTCTTATCTCTACTGCCCTAGAAATGTAATAGCACACAAGCACAAGAGCATGTGTTCATTAAATGTGTCCCAAGTCTGCTGCCTGTCTTCAGCTGGTACAATGAATGGGTGTAGGAGTTACTGACATGAGAAATACTTTTTTTTTTTATTTAGCCAAGCGTCAATACATCTCCTTTGCCTACTGAGCTACTCTCATTGATCACTGATATAAATGAGAGAGAACTTTATATCTGTGAATATGTGTCATGGGCAAAGCTTTTACATAAAACCTATGGATTTTAGACTCTTTGGTGGATTTTATTCCCTCCATTCTGTTTTTTGAATTGTGTAAAACAATTACATACACCCATACTGGAAATGAAGGACATAACTATAAACTAAATGGCCTTTGATTTTTTTTCTCACAATATCAGTTACCAAATGTTAACATTACATTAATTTCTGTTGACTACTGATAAAACAAGTGACAAGACACTACTGAATTTCAGCTCTAGTTGGGAAAAGCTTCAGTGACTGGTGCATGCTTGGTTTGTCTCTGTCCTGGAAAAGAGATGATAGAAAATTCAATAATATGACACAGCTTGGTATTGTCAGCAAACTTGATGAGGCTGCACTCAATCCCACTGTCCATGTCACCAACAAAGATATTAAATAGCTCTGGGCCCAGTACAGAGTCCTGAGAAATGCAACTCATCATTGGTCTCCTCGTGACTGAATAGGCAACAGTTGTAGGTATCCTTTCTTTCATCTTGAAAATAAAGAGAAAAAAATTATAGCCAAGAAAATATTTGTGTGTCCTTAGACTCTCATCTTAAAATTGTTGCAGGTATTTCCTTTCATAACTTATAATTAACTTCTAGGATTAGTAACTCATTTGTAAATATGGACTTTGAACCCCAGAATTGCAGTAGAGGAACCACTGAATTAAGAAATTTTATCATTATTTATGTTTTTAAATCCATTTACTGTGAGCAAAGTTGATAAAAATGAAAGGAAAAAAATGCACAATGTATAAATATATTACTGCAAATATGTAGACTAACTTAAATCTGAGAAGAATCATTACTATTCATTGGAATCATTACTATGATGATTTATTCTAATTAAAGAGTTATTCATAGACAGGGTAAAATGTCGTGATCCCCATTTGCTGGTCATTTCAATCTGTTTTCCTTAGCTTTCAGTATCAGTTAGTCTTATTTCAATGAATCTTGAGTGGGTTTGTACCTGCTCCTTGCAAGGTAACTGTCAAAATATTTCAAAAGTGTTAGTGAGGTAAAGATTACCAAGCAGTGTTCCAGAGAGCCTAATTTTTCATCTTTTTCATAGAGCACTCACAGAATTGAGACGATTTGTGATAGAAGTACTACAGGTTTAAGGTAAAATTCCTTTGACATTCATGCAGGTTTGTTTGGCTGCATCTAATGAAGTTGCTGATGTCAGCAACATAGATGGAAAATAACAGGAATGAAAGCAGAGCAACACATTATGACTCGTAGTTGTAACATTTACTGTACCAAAATCATTTCTATATTGACCCAAAAGAGCATGTCTGTGCTATTTATAAATTCTGGGAAAACAGTAAAAGCCTTGTTAATTCAAATCAATGAGGTATTTTCAGTCTGATATGTACTTCAAGTATGAGTTTGTCACTAAAACTAAACAGAAAACTAGTTGATCACATTGAAAAATGTGATCAACCAATCAGTGGTAATGTAAAAGGCTTTTAGAAATGGATACTACAACTGAAAACTGGGAAATTTGAGCTAGTTCTTAATAGCTCACATCTCAAAAATTAAATGTGTTTTTTTGAAGACTTCAGTTATAATTAGGATCCCACATGAGTAGCTTTTGACAATGTCTGCTTTTTACGATACTGTAATTAGAGCTGCACCTATTTTTTTTGTTATAACTTTCAGACACAGTGACAGAATCATGGAGAATCACTTGTGCAATCATCTGGGTTTTTTCCTTGCTTTATCTAGTTAAGTTACATTTTAAAGGTAAAAAAAAGAAAAAAAAGAAGCAATATTTTATGGGATTTTAAAGCCAGTAACAGTCTATTTTCAAATCTTTACCAAAACTTCCACTGACACCAGTGGGTATCAGTATGCATACTGCCAAAATAAAATATTAATGAAACTGATGGTCATGAATACACTGGGTAATGTAACACAGTGTAGGAAATCCCCTAACCAGCTCTCAGCCAGCCTAAACCTCTATCTGAAGTGACACACTGTCATAGGGAGATGCTAGCTCAGATCCTGAAACAGCATTGAAGTGTCAGCCTTATACAGCACCATAAGAAATTATCTCAGAGATAGGAGGAATTGGCTGCTGCAGCTCTGCTAAAATGACTATACTCATTAAAAGTCTACAGCTAACTCTTTCTCTGATATACTGGGAAAGCTCTGCACCACTTGCAGCACAGACAGCCATAAGATATTTCACAAGGCCAGCACACATCAAGAAAATATACTTTTTTTCCAAAAAAATTGGCTCCTATTTCATAATCCAGCACAATTGCCTAACAACATGGTAAAATAGTTAATATCATATGGTGGCAACATATAAAGTTGCTGAAAAAAAATTACCCCATAACCTGCAGTTTTTGGTCTCTTGATAATGCTTAAGCTTAGAAGAAATAAACTAATCACTTAATTGCTCTCACATTATACAGTTGTTCCCACATAAAGTAGTTGGCACTCAACTAACTAATCAGGTGTGATTACAACTGCAGTATTTGTGAATACTTAAAAAAGAAATCTTCCTATAAATCTTTGGAAATGAAATGCAATATGACTGTAGCAAAGAAAACAGCATGTAATAAACATTCACGACAAGCAACAAGTGTGAATGTTTGAATGTTTGGATTCCAGGATAGAGTGATGTAAACAATGGATTCATTTAAAATTCACTGTTCAGGCCATATTGAAGACCTGTAAAATAAAGGAAAAGGCCAGGAGAAATGAAACAGAAAAATATGAGGGTTTGGACCATATACAAATGGAAAGAAATGTTAGGTATTTTAAACTTCTCCTCCTACTAAATATAAAAGAGTTTGTTTAATTTTTTGTAATCCTTTTTCTCAGTTTTAGGTATTATTTGCTCAAGTGTAAGTGAACCTGAAAATTAAAAATTTTTGAAGCAAACAGAACCCTGACGTTTTTGTAAGGTAAATAAAATGGAGTTTCTACACTAATTGTTAGAGAATTTTGGAAATAAAATATATCAGCATGTTTTGAAATCCTGAACTCCATTACTGCTAATATGTTGTCTGAAATTATTAGTTGAATTCCAATCAGGTGTAGTGATAGTTTCCAGCATTCCACATAGCATAATTTTTCTAATAAAAATACAAAGATCAAAACACTAGTGATAGTTCTAATATATATTCTACAGAAATCATGATGGTATTATTAACAGCCTGATCTCTGTGTCTTTGGCCATTTCATGCCTTAATTCACAGAAATTGTAGGCTAGCTGTAGAAAAAATCTGTTCAAGCAAAATACAAAAGTGTAGAAGTTTGTATCTCACTCCTTTCCCTGCAGTCTCTCATAGTCCCCATCTTCAAAAACTCTTTGACCTTGAGGTGTATAAATAAGTTAACCAAGATTTATTTCAAGGTAACCATATTTATGAACACGTATTGTTTGCCAGAAGAATGGATTTTAACTTTCATGGTTTTTAAATATGCGGCGTACATTTATTTTATTTAAACATTTGCAGAAATTGTAACAAAATGACCACCTTGTTTCAGAGGTAACTTAAAAGAACCACTACCTTTATTTACCTGCACAGTTCTTATTAATATCTATCCAATGGACCTGTGCTAAGATTAGTCAGCATCAAAATACTATGATCTTACTAATATGTACCTAGGCATATACAAACATTCAAACCACCAAGAAAATGCAGGCAAAAAATAACAAAAGAAAATAAGAAATGTAGAAGTAAAATTTGAACTGTTATGACTTTTAAAAAAATTATTTTGGTGAAAAAAGCAAAAGGTACAGCCAGGTTCTTAATATTTCAATCCAAAGGAGTATGACACGGTCAGGGGGAGTATGGCATCTAATTTTGATGTGAACAGTTTGCCTTGTATATAGATAGCTAGTCATGGCTATAAAAAATAAATTAGGTTTGTCTAAAATATTAATAATATTTTTATGTTTTTATGATATCATAAATATTTTAATGATATTTATAATTTACTGTTTAATTCTCACAAAAGAAAACTACTTAAAATTTATTTTGGCAGGGAAGTGTTTATTTTTTTTAGCAATGGTGTTATAAAAAAGCAAAAGAAAACAATAAAAAACCATGAAAAATTACGAATGTTAGAACATAAAACATACAATATGATGCTTTTTTTTTTAAAAAAAAAAGAGGAATTTTACGGACTTTCACACAGGATGAAGACCAGAGTCTTAGGCAGAAAAGTTCAGTAATTTTGTTAAAAGCTATGGAGATCCACTGGTTTACAGAGCTGAAAATCAGTGCAATAATATTTAAAAATAAATCGTAGTAATATAAATCTCAGTATTTAGATTTTCTTCAGCTTTATATAAATCCACCCAATGTATAGCACAATCAATGTTAATTGCAGCAACAGCTGTAAGTTTTTACTCCCAATGCCTCATAAAATATTTTATCACTACTGTATGGCATAATAAGACTAATTCTTGGATAGGGAAAAGGAGATTTAATGTACTTTCTGGTAAATAATAGTGAATGGTTTACACACTTCTATGTCTGATCTATAACAGGAAAGTTTATTGTCTTTTAGGTTTATATTTACCTCACAAGTGAGCAAACATTACAAAACAGAATAGAAGAGGATTTTTTTTTCTTTTTTTTCAGAGAGTTAAAAAACCAGGGCATAATATTATCAATCTGATCTTCATTGACATAGAGTGCTGACTGATAAATCAAATTATCATTTCCAATCTGAAATCACAACTTTATATTTTTCAAATGTAATGTCTAAATTTTCCAAATTTCAGTTTACCAGCAGTGGTGTTAAATTGGTTCTATTTAAATGAATTATGCCATTTTGGTTCCTCATTACCCCTGTGAAAAGATTATGATAAAATGTAAGGAAGGAATTAATATACTGGAATTCAACCAGAAGGTTGATTTGGAGGCTAGGTAATGCCAAACCTCCAAGCTTTCTATTTCAAATGATTTAATAATGGACTCAAAATTATCACATTAAAAAAAAAATTAAATGTCTTTGATGTCTCTTAGATTATATGTAGTTTGTACAGAGGTGATCTGTTTTTTTAAAAAATATTAAGGACTTGTGTTGCTAGAAAATATTTAATATAATTAAGCTATTTAAAACATTTCATAGCTATTCATGTTTCTTCACAGTGAGAGAGGTCTTTTAATGTGCCTCTGTGGTAAATGTTCACTCTGGGATTGCTGTTCTCTGGAAAACTCCAACTCCCACAGACATAGAGGCAAAGTTTGCCAAAATGAGTTCATTCAAGATCGGTTTTGTAATTAATTCAAACAACTTCTGTTTCTGAAGCTGCTTTAGAAAACCACAGAGCAAAATTTATGGAGTGAGCAACTTCCATTGAGAGAAGGAGGCAGTTTGTTATCTAGTGAAATTTCCTGTGTAGCAGGACCAGAAGACTTTCCAGAGGAATTTGTACTTTTCTAAAGCCAGTACACATTTAATAGAGGCAAACACTGATCACTAGCCCTTCTCCCTCTTGCTGTTTGTTTGTTAGTTTGGAAGACCCTTTACACATTTGCCACTTGAATCTCACCTACTCAGAGAGGGATCTATGATTATGAAAGTCATTCCCTGCTATCATCACCAGTCCAACAAACTGATTGTGACCCACAGAATCTGTTCATTCCTTCTCAAGTCTTTCCATTTCACTAGCAAGATCAATGAAAAAAAAATATGGCCTCTATGCCCTTGATCATTTCCCCCACGTGCCAGATAGGAAGAACACTGGAAAGCACCCAACGTTATTCCATAAATTTAAGCACTGGATTTAAAAATTTGTTGTCTGAAAATTCAATGCATTTCATATTTCGTACAAAAAGCAGAGGCAATCATGAGATCTGGAACCAGAAAACTAACTCTTTAATTTTCAGCAATGATAATCTTTTCTGATATTATTTCAGATCTCATTCTTTGCTCATGACTTTCAATCACACCTGAGATACTTCATAGCCATTGGTCAGGCCCACAGCTTCAATCCCCCTTGGAATTAAAGGAGCCTCAAATGAAGTTTGCAGTTCTGGGTGAGTATTCCAGTGAGAAGGCTGTTATGTGAAAACCAGGTCTCTCTCTGTAGCACCATAAAAGTGATCTACAGTTTATGTATCTGAATATAAGGCACAATTGAAAAGTAGGTGTTGTGACTTGATGACCTGTTTGTTTAAAGATTGAATTATTCTCAGGCTGAATTTCCAGGGCTCATCTCCAGCTTAGGTAGACTAGAGCTTAGCCCAGCTCTTGCTAGGTGTCACTGTTTTCCAGGCTGGAGTGTTTCACCTTGTAAATTCAATTTAATTTATTTGGATCTAAATGCATGACTTCCCTTTCTGCTATATTGAACCAGATATTGTTTGATTATGTTCAGCTTGTCAAATGATCCAGATAATTTTGTAGAATAATATATCCTCTTTATTATTTACTACTCTCTCAATTTTCAAACCATTTACAAATTTCGTCAGTAATGATTTTATGATTTCTTTTTGGTCATTGATAAAAGTACTTCACAGCACGAAGCGAAGAGCTGAACTGAATAAGATCTTATGGAAAGAAAAGCTCCAGTATCTTTAATTTTGGGGGCTTTTTCAAAAACAATAATAAAAAAGACGTTTTTGCATGAAGTATTATTAAAAATAAATAAATGCTTTTTATCTATATCTACATTAAATTAAAAAAATTATGAACTTGCAACAAAACGATGAATGTAAATATTTTTATTTTTAAATTATTGCCATGTATTTGTAGTTATTCACACAATGAATTAATTAAGCTTTCCATAGTTTGTCTTTATCTTAAAGTAGAAACCATGTGTGCATGGGAAAGAGGAAAAAAAAGCAGATTTTTAAAGTATGATTTTTATTTGCTTAAGAACTAAGTATCTCAATTTTGAGTATATATTATTTTTAAACAAAGGGATTTGAATTGATAGAGATTTTTTGAACAGTATTTCACTGTTCATTTGTATTACATATACTGCTGACCTGAAAAAGACGATTAAAATTTAAAAATCTCAAGTGCCTCTTTTTGAACAGCAAAATAGAAAATATGGAAATTATGTATTCTACATACAAACCAGAAGGCAAATGCAAACTTATCTCTACTTTAATGGACCAGATTTTATTTAGAAAAACAAATACTCCCTCCTCCCGAATTGTGACTTCATGGATAAGCAGCTAACTGTGAAAAAGAATGAAATGTTAAAAATATTTTCTCAGAATCATAGTAAGTTAATTGAATGACGATTTATGTCACAACCATATCACTTTTTTATTTTTAATAATTTCAATGAATAGATCTTAAAAGTTAAGATGCCAGATTCAGGTGATTGAAATGTGGCCTTAGACTTGGCTGGATAGAGAATGAGAGAAAAAAATCCCCACGTGCTTTTTGTCAGAGAACAAATTAAATATTTTAAATAGATTCAAGTGCATATTCAAATACATTCAAGTACATATAAAGATATGAAAAACTGATGACAAACCTGAGACTTCCATCACATGCAAACCATTTTTAAATTAGCAAAAATAAAACAGTAGAATGTTACAACCAGATGGATAATTAAGGGAAATAAATAGATTTGTGTACTTTTTTACTACTATACTACCTACTGTCATTGGCAGGAATTAGTTTGACTTCCTACCCAGTTATACTGCCATATTTCAGTCACCTAAATACTTACATATTGGCAAAGGAAGAAAGCAATAGCTCCTTTAATTTCCTTTTTAGTCTCTCAAATCCACAGATTTATAAAACCAAAACTGTAAGTTCCTCCAGTATATTTATGCTAAAATTTCCAATTATGTTGTTACATGAATAAGCTTTCAACTTGGAGAGCAGTCTGTATCACAACTCCATCATCAAATTAGAGCATGGAAACCCTTAACAAAATTTAAGGCGTGTTCAATAACACCTGTTTAAAAGGAGCCTTCCTGGTGATCTGAAGTTGCTTTTAAGGTTTCCTTTGTACCAGACTGCCAGAGATCTAACACAAAGTGCCTTAAATAAAGTGAGCCAAACACATTTCTAAACTAATTCATTCAGGACAGCCTGTCAATATTCCTAAATTTAATCAGATAACAGTTCTTTGTACAGAAACGGCTGTGCTTTAAAAGGTGCAACGTTTTTTTCACTTGTCTCACAATTGCTCTGCAAATACCAATTCAACGCTAATGCTTATGGTATTTAGCTGGGCATTGCTAGGATGTCAGCAGCTCTCTTTGTCTTGTTTGAACATTTGAACTATTTGATAGGTAATTAAGGTTTCTCTCAATAGTCTATAGCTTTAGTTAAACCATAAGGTCTGCATCAACAGAATTTTTTTTCCCCCAGTTCAACCTCTTCTCACTTTCTCTATCCATAGTTAGTGATCTCAGCTCTACAAAGTGCCTCACTGAGATCTGACTTAACTGCATGTGTACATGAGATGCCACTGAAAAATTCCTGCTAAAGAATTTAGATAATGCAACCAGACTACTGTTCACTATGAAACATCTCAGCCAGGCAGGATTGATCAATTGTGGCTGCAGATTAGTTTGATTTATAAACAGGAAATATGAATGTATTTGGTTTACTGCACATGGCAACTTATTATAGTGGTTGCACGACACGTGGTGCAGTCTAGAAGTGCCTTTCTTCTCACTGAGAAAAATTTTGGATGAAAAATAATCTATTTGGCCATTTAAATGAAGTCGAAGTTTAACCATGTCTGAGGTGGAAGGGTGTTATTGATCCTTAAAATTATGAACTGTGTCCCTGGCACATGCATGCATTTAAATGCTGACTGTGGTGTTGGCAGAGGCAATACTCAGAGTATCAAAAAAAAAAAAAAAAAAAAAAAAAAAAAAAAAAAAAAAAAAAAAATCACTAAACTTCAAGTGAAGAAGAGAACAAAACAGAGCTCTTATTCGACCCAAAAAGACTGTTAAAGAAACTGAATTAACATCCACAATAAATGCAATAAATAAATTATTAAAAAATAAACCTGCAAAACAAAACCAAAACAAAACAGAAGGAAGAAAGTAGACTTCCTTAGAGTCCAATGACCTACACTATGTTGAGTTATAATAGCAATTTCTTAAGCAGGACAAAGAGTGTGGATGGAAAAAGAAATTTGTTTGAGTTTTGGTAGAAGTTAAGGGATTTTTGAGACCTGAGTCTTTTTCATGAGTTAACCTACATTCCCCCACCCCACGTTTTTTTGGTTTTTTTTTTTTTATGAGTACAACCTCTATGAAACTAAGGCAATTTATGAACTTAAAAGAACAAAGATTCTCCATAAAAATTCATTGAGTGATGATTAATAAATTTTAGAATATACTGGTAGATGTTAGTGGATCCTTCACAGTAGCACTATCAAAAGACTTTATTAGGGCAAGGTTACACTTGGAAAAAAGTAGATTAAAAGTCTAGGAAAAATGGCAACTAAATCCTTCCAAAATTCTTTCATCTAGGCACAGAAATTCCAATGACACTTCAGCCATTGGAACAGTTCTCTCTATCCAAATGTGTTTTAGAAGACAGAATAGCGTATTCTGCCTCAATCTTGTGGCCACAACTGCTATCGACCTGTTTATGAGCTATGGCAATGGCCTGCAGTGACCATGTTCTTGACTTCTTAAGTGACTCTCAGTGTTTCAGCTGAGTCTTCCGCTAACTCCAAATAGTGCTTTTGCTGTCCTTTTGGACAGTACCCATGGGTCCACCTCCAGCAGGCAATTTCAGCCTGCAAATTCCAGGCCCTACTTTTGCCTGCTGAGCATTTGTGATTTCAGTTTTTTCACTCTTTTCTTCCAATCATCCCAGACAAACAGGTCTCCATTGCCCTGGACAGCAAATTCTCTGTATGCCTTAAAAACCTCAGTTCATACAGGTGATGTCAAAATAAAGGGTACTAATTCTCCATTGCTCTGAAAAACCATAGGAATTTTTTTAACTTGAGTTTGTTATATACCCACATTATGTTACTGTCAAATATATCTATAATATCTAAAACAATATCAAAAAGATAAAATGAATGTCTCTCCCTCACTAAGACTGTGTACCCTGTGTGAAATTCAAGACTGCAGCAATTTGGTATACTAGTTATAAATCCCTGAAAGCATGGATTATGATGAAAACTTTGACAAACCTAACTATAACTGCACAAACACATCAGAAGTGTGAGAAAAAACGTTTTTCCAGTAACAAAATGTGCTATTGCACTTGTAAATTTACATTCTCTGTCTGTACAAAGGAGTATTATAATAAATTATAAAACAATTATTACCTTTTGCAAATGTTATAGTTTATGATCATATTATTGATATTGCATTTATATGAAGACAGTGAGAGCAATAAAACTTCAAAATTTTTATCTTTGATGCAGAAAGGATTTATAATTAATTAGATTAGAAAGGGTTAAGCTTTCCTGAAAATTAATAACACTCGGAAAATCATAAACAAACCAAAGAAACAAAAATCCCATAGTTTTAATTTCTTTTAGAACAATTCCATATATATGAAAATCATTAACTTCCCAGTTTATTTAAGAAAATAAGTAGGATGAGGTCAGTAAGACTGTGCACAATCTTACAAGCCTTCTGCTGAGGACTTAAGTAATCTAATGGATTGCCAAGGCTTTGAATTGGCATCTCTGTTAAGAATAATTTCCCTTCTCAAACATGAAAGTATGTTGTGCAGTTGTCATCCAATTTTTTTTCCTTCTTAATGCTTTAGTCCATGAAGTTGCAAAATTAATCTTTTGATTCAGTTTGCAAGTCTTTTTTGCCCTGTAGCAAAACTATGTTTTCTCCAGCACTATTTGCTGAGGCAATTTCCTAAAAGAGAAACAGATTTGTACAAGAGTTAAGGATGTATATTTGGAAAATTTCTTCTGTGTTTTCCCAGTGAGGTTTACCTCCTCCAAGTTAAAGCAGCTGATATATTTGAAACCTGAAATTCCCATTGCTGGTTTTATTTCTTCTTTCCTATTGAGTATATGGCACATTTATAAAGATTCTCAAGTCTGAAGACATGTTCTTCAAACATATTTGTATTGAAGTAGTTAAATCCGCAAAGAGACATAAATAGGTTTGGTTATCCTCCCCAAATAAAAAATTATAATTACATTAGCACAAATTCTCCTCTGGATAAAAATAGAATGAGGCCATATTTTTGTCTGCACTATAGGTTTTGTTTCATGGCCACTGTGATGTGCTTATCTATTGTTTTTCCAAATATTGTCACAAATATAAAGTCTGGAAATTTGTGTCTGCAGCCCAAGTCCAGCAGATCTTTTGACTGCAACTGCTCCCCTGTCCCTTGTGCCATTTTTTTTTCTTTAAAGTGGAAACATCAAAAGTGACTGAGAGACTGAAGGGTTATTATCTCTCACACCACCATGTGTCTGAAATACTAAAATGATATACAAGCCCAGGGTAGGACTTTACACAGAGATAATGCCAATCTGTTGGCAAGAAAGGTTTGAAGATTGGAGAAAAAAGGAAGCTCCTTGTTCCTGAAGAAGAAATATTTTACTCCAGAACTAACAGACCAACACCTTCTAGGGCCTTTCTTGGTTAGGTGCTCTTCACCAAGTGCCCTTGCAAAAAGTTTCTGCCCTCTCTCACCTCAGAGCTGTCTTCACAAATGAATTAACTCCATGCCATAAGAGTCTCTCTGGCAAATTGCAGGATCTTTCAGTGTGCATTTGTGCTGCCAGATATCCACTCCCAGGTTCTCCAAGCCTTGTTATTGTCAAAAGATTTCAGAGACAAAGCTGTTTCCTTTTGCCTCCAAAGAGCCCCTACCAATCCAAAATGAAGCAGCTATTTCAAGACAAACAAGCAGCTTTCCTCCTTCCTGGCCCACCTCCAATCTCTTAACAACATATATTGGACATAGAAACCAAACTCGAAACAGGCGTGCTAAATATTTCTACCATCTGTCACAAAGCAATTGCAAGTGATTTGCATATCTTGCACTGCCATAAGAGTGATGAATGCCTTCAGTTTTAGTAGTAAAAAAGAAAAAAATATCAATATACAGTGGACTGTCACCTTTTTTGTTCTGACTTTTTACAGACTCATAAATAAATATTTTCATTCAATAGTACAGTGCTAGGAAAAAAATTACCTGTGCATTAACACATTGAGCTTCAGACATTTGAGTTATCAAACTTAGAGGTATTTTTTTAAATTCAGTGGATAGGGTTTAATGAATTATCATTAAACCCTATGATGAAAGGGAAAGAAAGAAAAATAGAGTTCAAAGTATGTCTTCAGTGCAAACCAACATAATTAATAGGACATGACTGGTTTTCACAGTAACAGTGTTAAGTCGGGGCCCTGTTCAAAATTTTATATTTACAGATAGGAAGTGAAGCTTATAAGACTGCTTCTCCCAGAGAGAGAAAAACAAACAAGAAGAAAATGAATTGATATCCTGATTTCTGCACTAGGGAATTCATACAGACAAGTTAGTTTTCCCATCGACTACCAGAGCACAATGAATAAAAAATACACAGTCAGCAAAGTATTCTTTCTGTCACCACCTGAATAACTTCTGGGTAGTTCACTGTATCTTCAGCTACAATCTTGCTTTGGCATGCACTGAATCATATTAATACCTGAATGAAATATATTGCTGGAATCAATACTACATTTTCCACAGCTTACAGGGATATTATGAAATGTTTGGTACAATATGCACATATGATTGTTCCACTTTTTAAATTTTTTACATCTTATTTAGCACATGCAAACATAATTTTTCAAAAGTGTAAAATGTCTATCAAAAGAACTGCATTTCTAAATTAAACTTACTCCAAATGTTTCCAATGATAAGCAATGCTGCCCACCTCTCGACATCCAAATTCCAATGTTTTAGTAGCTTGCTGAGATCATGTTATCATTTCTCTCATGAATAAATGTGTAACAGTATTGTAACTCTCAAAATTGAATTATTTCATTATTAAGGGAATAGATGTCCTCTGCTTTCAGAAGTGCCAAGAACTTAAAAAAAGTTTCTACCTTTGCCTGTACACACAACTAAGAGCAGTGTCCATCCTTGTTCAGCAAGATAAATCATCCAGTCTTCGAGTAACAGGGGTAAATATATGGAGTGAGACCTTGCCAAATAGAAACACAAATCACCTTTTTGAAAAGAAGAAGTGAAAATAAAAATATAAATGACATCTTCCATTAAATACTATATCTTTAAGATACGTTGCAAGCTTATTCTTTTGGTTTCTTTGAGACATTCTTAAATTATTCCTTTCTTTCTTAGTATCTGTTTCTAAATACTGAAAAATGTATAAAAAATGGAAGAAAAAAGGATTACACTGTCTTTTAGAACAGTCCAGGGTTGTGAGTGAATTGATAGACATATAACAACAAGAACAGAATCAGTTGTCTAGGAAATTTATCTAGACAATAAAAAAAACCACCGTCTAAAGTAGCCATGCTTTGTATGGACAGGACCTGCAGAGGTGATGACATTTTCAAGCTATAATCTCTATTTTTTGCTAAATGCTCATATTTTAAGGTACCTTTTTTAATGCCATGAGAGAAGTAAATGTACAGAGGAATTACTTCAGTTATTTATTTTCTATAATTTTAATGTGAATTTTTTAAATATTTTTTTTCTCTGTAAAGCACATGCACTATGCAGCCTCTTAGAATACCATCCAGAGTTTTTGTTGATTTTTCTTATTCAGCATTTACTGATTTCAAAGATTCAGACAGAATAAAAATATTATAGGTGTCTTGCTTTGCCTGTGGATGCAGTAGCACCCCTCTCTCCTCACACTGAGCTGAGTGAGAGGTGCTGTGGCATTTATTTTTTAATCCCCAAGAACCTATTCCTAGTGGATTTAAACATCTTTGCTTTTAAACTCTTTAAAAATATATGAACTCCAGAATGTACTGTCTCCTCAGCTCTCTATTCCATTCCCTCTATATCTTCAGTTTGAATTCAACTACATACGAACTGTAATGAAATAATAGAAACACAAAATCATAGAATGGCCTGGGTTAGAAGGAACTTTAAAGATCATCTTGTTCCAGCTCCCCTGCCATTAGCAGGGACATCTCTCACTAGATCAGGTTCCTCAAAGCCCCGTCCAAGCTGACTTTGAACACTTCAATATTTGGGACATTCACAGCTTCTCTGGGCAACCTGTGCCAGTGCCTCACCTCATCCACCATGAAGAATTTCTTCCTAATATCTAATTTACATCTACAATCTTTGAGTTTGGAGGCATTATCCTCTGTCCCATCATTACATGCCCTTGTAAGAAGTCCCCCTCCAGCTCTCCTGTAACCCCCTTTAGGTACTGGACAGCTGCTATAAGGTCTTCCAAGTGTCTTCTCTTCTCTAGGCTTCACAAGCCCAACTCTCTCAGCCATGTGTGGTTGCCTTGATATTTGCAATCTTTTATCTTATGTATAGCATGTATGTAGAAATGAAATATAACTTCTCTCCCATCATCTACTTTGTTATCTAGTTATGTCCTTATCTACTTTCAGTATTAGCTGTCATGAGTTTTATTCCTGGCTTTGTGATACACCTGAGAGTTCCACCAAAAAAGCAAAAGGTCATTTAGCTAGGGTGAGTACAGACACATAGGAACACTGTTGTCCTAGATCCAGCCAGAACAGGGTTGATTCTTGCTGTAGGCAAGGCACGTGTAGGACCTGGAGGTTATTTTATACCACCTGATATCATTCTGTGGGGACAGGCAAGGCTTCCTTCCTGGTCCAGGCAGCAGGGCAGTGGGAATGGTCAGGTATTGTCGAGGGTTTCTGTGGGGTGAATAATAACATTTCTTTTCTCCTACACTCTGTCATTACTATTGTTGGTGTTCATTTTCTTATTTCATTGTAGTTTCCAGTAAATTTTTCTTATCTCAGCCCATGGTCTTTATCTTTTGTACCTCCAATTCTTCTCTCCATCCTGTGGCAAGGGAAGGGGAGGAGCAGGGGAAGTGAACATGAAGTATTTGGTTTGGAGGGGTTTCAGTGAGAACACCAAATTGGAGAATACCATTCCTAAACCACAACTGTGAAATCAAACTTCTGCTGAAGTTATTGAGGATTAATTATTAATTTGAGCAATCAATAAAGGACTAGAAAAATTCAATACTGAAATTCTACAAACATTTTCTGCATACTTTCTTTTGCTAAGGATTTACCTATTTTTAATTTCCATCAATTCTTTCTGAAAATAAGTGGTGTGTTATACATTTACATCACTTCTCAATTTAATGTTTCATGACAAGTTTATTAGTTTTTTAATAGATGTCAGGTACTTGAATAGATGCCAGTTTGAGGAACTTGAATTAATGTGTTGAAATATTGAGTAGAAAAGTTCTAATGTTAAATACATAGTTTGTTTTAATTCACATAGAATATTTTTCTGCTATCAGACACTGGCTGTGATGTAGTGGTTGTGAAATCAATATATTTGTATATAAAGATTTAATTGATTCAATATTTCCCTATTATATCCCTGTAAAAGGAAAATGAAACACTCCTGATAAATGTTTTGATTTTCTTAAAATAAATTTTTCAAAACAAACTTAACCCAAGACAACACTAATTTTGATAAAACTTTGCTTGATCTTTAATTTCTAGGGAAGCTAATTTCAGTTATTAGATTTTAGATTGTGTAGTGTATCGTTTATATAATGCCTGTACTTCACTTCTTTTTATTTATCATGGATTCAAAGGGAAAGAAGAAAAACCGAAGCCAGGACTGGAAAATTTAAGAACATATGTGGTTTAGAAATAACTGTGGAAGTGTCTGGTTTCCAGCCAAGGGATGTGGACAATGCAGCATTTCCCAGGAATAGTACTCAAGGTAATTCATGGACTCAATATGAGCAATAAAACTCTACTAGGATAATTAACTAACAGCATTCGAAACTCCTGAGATTATTTCAGAAGCATGAGAATTTATAGAGAAAATAATTTTAGTTTTTCTTGTTTGTTGTCTGTTTATTAGTCCTTCTCTTTCTTCAGAGGAGGAGGACGTAGAGGAATCAGAAAAGAAGGAGTGAAGTTGAACATGGGAGAAAGAAAATATGGAAGAAGAGGATTTTAGAGGATTTTAGAGGATTTTAGAGGATTTTTATCTTTGTGTCTCACTATCCAAATCTATTTTAATTTGCAATAAATTAAATTATCTTTTCACCAGTTTGAGTTTGTCTCCCTGTTTTTATCTCAGTCCATGGGCTTTCTCATCTTATTTTGTCTCTCTGTCCTGTTGAGGACTGGGAGTGAGAGAGCAGCTGGGTGGGCATCTGGCAGCTGACAAGGTCAGCCTACCACAACAATGTAACAATAGACTGTTTTAAATGAAATTTTCCTTTGATGTTTTTAAAAATCATTAAAATGGAATTGGCAAGTCTACCAGCAACGATTGTTTTTGAGGAGAGAAGAATGAAAATTAAAAGGAAAGATGGTAAAAATGTTTGTGTTTCTCAGTCTGCTGTCTAGGTAAAAACTGAGAGACAACTGAAATGAAAATGTAGAATTTTCTTGTTGATGATTTTCATTTCTTTAATACTCATTATCACCTTGTCTTTTCTACCAAAGAGCTATTTCTATAATGCTGCCTGCATATAATAAAACATTAGAGTAGAATTATTTGTTCTGCTTAACAACATTATTGCATTGTGCCACGAATGGACTCACAGTAGCAGCAGAGTACCTCAAAGACATCTCTGCTTTTTTTTTTTACAAGATAAAATTTGCAGTGAAAACATTGGGCAGAGGAAGACCTCCAAACTCAATTTGGGAGTGGTAATCCTCTAAGTAATGAACATCACCTTGCAATGTCACAGAGAAAACTGGAAAAGAGGGAGCAGTGGTGCTGGAGAGACTCCAACCTCAAGACATCTCAAGACATGAATGCCTGGTATCTGCTCCTACCACTTCATTATGCCATGGAAAGGCAGTCCTGGCTTGGTGGAAAAGGAGATTTTCAACTAGTTTGTGGAATTCTCCTGGGGTACTTAGTGCTGCCCAGTTTATATGAACGAGACAAGATGGAAGGTTGACCAAGGCATCTGGTGAGGATACCAGTATGGTTCTTTCCTTGACAGACACCCACCACATTTAAGCAGCAAAGAAAACATACTATCATAGAAACACAGAGAGGGCAGGCTTGGCTGCCTTCCTTTCATGTGGAAGTTTTATACTTTCATATACGAAGACGTTCTGGAAAGATAGGGAAGTGCCGACAAGAAAATGAGTGAGTGAGTTGAAGAAATTATGAGAGACATGAAGCAGGAATCCTATGAAGAAAAAATGTTAAATGTAATTTTGTGCTACCTGGGCACGTATATATATTGCTGCTTAATACTGAGATTATTGCATAAGTGTGGTGGGCTGCATGCTTGGAAGTACAATTAAATTTTTTACTGAAATGAAGAGAATTTTAGATGATTTACTTCTTCCTGCCTGTACTAAATCATACTTATATACCATATGTATCTCAAATATTCTTATTAGTCCACTGTGTTCTGCATGCTGCAGTCTAAATTCCTACAGGTAGCAGGTACACAGAAATTCTGGGATCAGAAAAGTCCCCTGTAGTGCATGCTACCATTTGGGCTACACTGGGATACTAGTTTTGTAGAATACTTAACAGGTAATTGCAAATATAAAGATGCTAGTTAACCTAAATTACTGGTATAGACGCTTTAGTTTTTCACCAAAAAATTGTCAGTTGAAAGAGGATCTGTGAATAGGACAGTCTGCTGAATGGGGCTGAAGAAGACAGAAAAGGATAATGTCCTCACAATATGTTATGCTGTCATAAAAATTATATTAGTAGTGTGCCTGACATATTGATGTTTTACAGCTGAATGCCATTTTTAACTAGAATAGGCTAAACAGATGCCCCGTGAAATCTATCTTTTCCTTTTGAAGATTCCTGTGTTTCCTTTTTTTTTTAAACCCTATAATTCATACTAGCAGTGCTGAAATGCTTTAGTCCTGTACCTTCAGAGGGTAAAGCTTTTAAATTTTTTCCTTTTGTATATTTAGAAGACTTGAAGCCCCCAAAGCAGAAAGAAATCAAGAATAAAATTTGACAGTAGTCCATAATCTTTATAAATGCCAGCATTGCAATCCAAATAAAAAGTTATTTAAATGCTATTTCTGCAGTAATTCACAATATTATTTTAGAGGAATTTAGATTTTTATATTGTGCAAAAAATTACTTTGTATTTTTCTCTGCAGGGTTTTTTTTTTTTTTGCTTTTATTCCATTATGCCTATTCCAGGCAGTATCTCCTTTTAAAACCTTATTTCAAACTATGAAAATATTACCTTAGCATGAGCTAAATTATCATTCCAGTTAATCCTTATTCTGATTTTCCCATCAGAAATCTCACAAATGCTGTGGTGTGGGCAAAAAAGTAGAAGATAAGATAGCATCTTTATTTGCCATGTCTTATCAAGACATATAACAACGAACTATGTGAGGAATGGACTTCTCTGCTTTAGGAAAAATACTCATGGCAATGAATACAACTTCATAAAACTAAAACATCTCATAGGCATAATTAAAACATTGCTTACACTTGTGTGAGTTCAGTTAATACAGTTTAGGTATTGTTGATACTCTTTTATCTTTGAATCTTTTATAGATAATGAAAATACATCTACAACCTAAATTAGAGCTTAAATATGACTTCTCTGTATGTAAATAGAGTATATTTTAACATTTTATAATATTAAAATGACATAGCCTACCTGATATTAGGAAAAAGAAGGAGACAAACCTGTGGCTATCTTTACAGTAATATGAACTTTACCTTGATCCACTTTGACTAAAATGGTTAAAAGTATGTGCACTCAAGTTCAGCTATTATATATACAAAAATCTGAGCAAACATAGTAAAATAAATCACAGTATCAGCTGTTTTGACACAGTCCTTTAAAAAAAAAAAGACTTCTTAAAAATCTGAAAATCCCATCCTTACTTCAAAGAAGTGCCAAGATATTCAAAAAGCATACTTTTCTGTCATGGTTTAACCTCAGCCAGAAACTAAGCACACAGCCTCTCACTTCCTATCCGTGGGTCAGATGGGGCTGAGACTCAGATGAGTAAAAGTGAGAAGATTCATGGGGTGTGATAGAGGCAGTTTAAAAGGTAAAGTAAAAGCCTCACACACAAGAAAAACAAAGCAAGGAATTAATTCACCACTTCCCAGGGGGGGCAGGTCCTTAGCCATCCCTAGGAAAGCAAGGCTCCATCACGTGTAATAGTGACTTGGGGAGACAAATGCTGTTACTGTGAATGTTCCCCGCTTCCTCCTTCTTCCCCCAGCTTTATGTACTGAGCATGATGTCATAAGGTTTGGGATAATCCTTGGATCAGTTGGGGTGTCAGCTGTCCTGACTGCATCCCCTCCCAGCTCCTTGTGTACCCCCAGCCTCCTTGATGGTGGAGTGGGGGGAGAGGCAGAAAAGGCCTCGGCACTGTGTAAATGCTGCTCAGCAAAAAAGACAACATCCAATCAACCCAATTTGCAGCACAAATTGAACACACAGCCTCATAGTATCTACTGTGAACAAAATTGACTCTTATCTCTCAGCACAATTTATCAGTCATGCAGATCTGGCAACTTCATACAGCTTGGGCTATGCAAAAAGATCTGTAAATTATCCAGTTGTAAATAACCAGCAAAGAACATGGAGTTCCAGGAGCATCTCTGCCAGCCCAGTCAAACTCAGCCCAGCCTAGCTTGGCCTCCAAGCCTTCTGCAGCTTCCTTCCAGGGCTTCCACACTCTTGGATGAAGGATTATGCCCAGACAAAACTACTTATGCAGGTGATGCTGTGCTGTACATCTGCGAGCCACTATCCTGAGCAGCACAGGACTGGTACTCCACCATTGAAGGCTGGAGCTGGCCCTGCCTTTACTCTTTAATCACCCTGCCTTGAATTTTGTAATTACCTTGACATACAGAAATATTCCCAGCGTGTTTTTTTTTTTTTGTTCGTTTGTTTGTTTTATGTGTGGCTATTTTTGGTTTGGGGGTGGAGGGTGTTTGTTTTGTTTGGGTTTTATGGATTTTTTTTACATTAAATCATCTGAATCAGAAGGTTAATATTTAGTCTTCCATCCACTTTCCCTAGACTGGCTTCTGCTTTTTTGAGACTTGTATGTGATTTTGCTTTTTTCCTTGCAACCTTAAGATATTTCTCTGAAAGAAGGAGAGCAAGATCTGAATGTGAGATTCTGCTGTTTTTTCTTGTTAACATATGATAAAGATGATTAGAGTCATAGGTTCTTTTAAGCAACCCCAAATGACGCATTTATGAGTAATACAAGTACATGCTAGAAAAAATTACATTGATTTTACTGCAAAGCTACAGGTTTCACTGACATACACTACTTTCCTGCAAAAATAACTAGATAACACTTTCTATTTAAACAACTGCTAACACTTTTGTGTTGCAAAGTACATAGTGCAATTAAGTGTCATGCAGAACACAGCATACTACACAATATCAGACAGAAATGCAGTTTTAACATTTCATTTCACTCTGAAAATTATTAGGGACAAATATACATTATTTATTCTACAAAAAAACCTAAAATTAAGTTCTTTTCTCACCTCAGAAAATGGTTAGAAAAATGTCGTTAAAGTGATTGCACAAGACAGCTTCATATTCTAGATGTGAACAAAAAGAAGTTAATAGAAAAAATAAACAATATGAGGCATAGCATCACCTTATTCAGTTCTTGGGGAAAAAAGCAGCCTAAAGTTCTGCACGAGTGGCAGCAACTAGTTGTCATGATACACCTGTCCTATTTCTGAAAGTGAATTTCAATGCTGGTAGCTGTTATTTAGTACAGGAAAGCATTATCTTTTTAATATCCACTAGCATATTAGGATTTTGGCTGTAAGTGTTTCTATTAGTTGATTTCTTTTTTGGAGATTTTTTTCTTCCCTTTCTCTCACTGTCTCTGCACAATTGGCCATAAGTGTTTTTCTGCTGTGTTCTGGTTGCTCCTTGGTTATTTGCAGTTCTTTCTTCTTTCTTTTCTTCCTCCTCTCAGCGCTGTTCTTTTCTTCAGCTATTTCTTATGATAGCTATCAAATATTAACTTGGCTTTTTTTTTAAGTTAGCATTACTGTTAATGCTATAAAGCTTGTAGTTATAGTTTGTTTTATTTTGGGGGTTATCCTTCCCACAAGAAGGCCATAGCACAGTTAAGGAATAGAATGTTTTCCTTTTTTTCTAGTTTATCATTGTTCTTCCAAGTTACGATAGCTGCTAAATCCTGATGAAGCAACTGCCAGTCCAGCGAAAGGCGTTGCAGGGTCATTAGTCTGAACACCACACACTTGATTTAGTCTTTCAGTTGTCAGATGAAACAGGCTGCTCATGAATATTTGGGGTGCCCCCAATTACCATTTTTTTTCAGCTTTGGACTATGTGTGGGGGTTTTTTTCTAGCATAATTTATATGCAAAAGGTGTGCTGTATAACTTTCCAGTGGAACTTAGGCAGAAATTGAGCATAAATGGGACATAAGTTATTCATGAATAGAAATTGTAAGATTGTTGACAAAAGTGGATCTATTCTTTTTACAGTTGTTGTCATCCATATGGATGCATTTCAGTCTAAATGCATTTATATATTACTTTATCTCTTAAAATATTTTCATGATACGTCTGGGTTTTTTTGTGTTAGCAGGGACTTGGAAAATAAGGATATTCATACCGAATTAGGAATTTATTTCCAAATCTCTTAGTTATCATATTCAGAATGTAGAGAGAGAAGGAAGGAAGGAAGGAAGGAAGGAAGGAAGGAAGGAAGGAAGGAAGGAAGGAAGGAAGGAAGGAAGGAAGGAAGGAAGGAAGGAAGGAAGGAAGGAAGGAAGGAAGGAGGGAAGGAAGGAAGGAGCTTGCTTCTCCAGTTCTCTTTACAATATGTTTCTAAGATCATACTGACATTTTTATCTGTCTCATACATGTGTCCAAGAAATTCTTAATTGCTATACAGGAATTATGTTCAGACATATATGTTATTACAATATGTTCTTACAGAATTATGCACAAGCAAGTGATTATGTCTATGTATTTCTTTGTCTTATTAGAAAAGGTAGATGTTAGCCAATGAGGACAAGAATACAAGAAGGTCCAATCCTGGTATCAGAACTGGTAATCCACAAAGTTGTGAAGAAATGTCCCAGGTTTTGTTTGGAGCCAACTATAAACTACTGTTGTTATTACTGTTATTATCATCCTTATTATCATTATTTATTCTATTGATTTTCTAGCAGAATTATAAGTATCTGTCCATCCAGCTGCAGAGTTTAGTGCAGACTTCATCAACTTTTAGATAAAACCTTTAGAGAACCAAGTATGTACAAAACAAACATTTTGAGTCAGACAAGTCACTAGCACATTTCGACACACATTAATTCCATCAAATCACTTCAAACTGAGAAATAACTCTTTTTTTGTTAGCATGTAACATTAAAGAGACCTGGATCCTGGGCCACATGATGTAAGTTTATTTTTGCACAACCAAAAATAAAACTGGTCAATATAAATTCAAATTATATTCAGAATAGTTGCGCTGGTAAATCACCTTCAATTTTCAGTGAGCGAGAGTTTCTGTAAAAGAAGCATGAAAAAAGATAAACTAAAAACAGGTAAAAGTACAGAAATTGTAGATAGATTTTCATACCATACAAATATTCTGAGTTGGAAGGGACCCACAATGGTCACTGAGTCCAACTGTTAAGTGAATGGCTTATAGTGGGATCTTTTTCATTCTCTGTTCTTTCAGGTATAGCCACTGATATGTCTGAACAAAAAAAGCAAAGGAGATAATTTTACCTCAAGCCATGGGATTGGAGCAACACCAAAATATTTTGCTTTCATCTGAGAAAATCCCTTCCCTTCATGTCAAATAAACATGCATTGAATTTCAGACATCCTGGGAAAAGGAAGGAGGTTTTTCATTTTCTCTTTCATTCATAAATCCCCCATTTTCTCAGATTTAGAAACAGAGCAAAACCTAGTACTAAATGGAAAAGGGTGGACAAGTGCACATGTGTATTTAGTGTGTCTGTGTAATGACTGGAGAGTGGTTTTACCTTTAAGTAATTTGTGGTAAGACAAGAAATGATGGAGAGGGAGCCAGCACATCCTGCTGTTTGATGCTGTGTAGTACACAAGGTGGGAAGAGGACTGACAGTAGCACAACATTTCAAAGGCAGGCCGAGTCTCACATCTTGCCTAGCCACAGTCTGCAGCCAGCTCAAGACAGAGATGTGCCCAACCTCCTTCTCAAAACACTCTCATATAAGGTTTGGATTCAACAAGATCACAAAAGTAGGATGACTACCAGTTTTTAAGTCAAGGGAAGCAGCCCATTAACTGCCTAACCAAAGAGTGTACTTAAAGAGCAACATTAACAAACCTATGAAATCTTTTTACAAGAAACCTAGATTTCTCTTAAGTCTTTGGGAAATTCTGTGAGACATATGCACAGATCAGTTTATTTATAATCTCTTCATATAGGATCTTGAATTTATCATGAATCCCATTTATTTGGATTAACATATACCAAATTTCAACAAGGGAAACAAACACCCTGAATGAATACATCTAAGTTTAGGTATCTAAATAAAAGCTTAATTAAGGAGACCTGTCATTTTACTGGTCCACCCTACCTGAGATCAACACATATGCTACCTACTTCCTTTCACTAATGAAACAGAATTTAGAATAATGGTGCTCAACTTATTTGCAATAAGTACACATTTGTAATTGGAATAAATCTTCATTGCAATTGAATTTCACGATGCAAATCAGAACCAAAATTTCATAACTGAGACCAAGATTTAAATATTTACTTCTCATAGTGTACATGGTTTGGATTAGTATATAAGACTTTATAGAAAACAATAAATTAATATTGAAACCAAAGGTATTTGTGAAGAAATTTAGGCCTGTTTTTCTGGTTCTTGTTTAATTTGATACCTCTTGTTTCATTCAGAACATGAAATACCTTCAGCACAATTCAGAAATAAACATTTACACAAGATGCTGATTTTCAAAGTAAAAAACCAGTACAGTAGGGAGGATGAACTGGCAAAACTAGCTTCCTACATGAACCATGAGAAAATGCATGGTTACCTTTAAAATGAATAGACATTCATGCTTTGAGGTATGTAGCTGAAATGAGAAAAATTTCTGCATGGAGAGATTTTTCCATTACCGGTTTCCTTGTATTTTCTTCCAAAACATCCTTGGTCAGATAGATGAGCAACATGTCACTCTGAGCGCTAGATCAACTATTAGTCTGATGTGATGTGATTCTATGTGGATGTGGATAAATACATCTTACAGACTTTTCCCTTTTGCAACGTGCATCACAAAAAAACATGAGTTCCTTTCCATAATGTACACAAACTCCAAGTACTGTTACGAATGCAGATAAGCATATAGAAAATAATAAACATACAAGTGTTTTGCTGAATAAATGCTTCAAGGCAAACTTGTACTGTTATTGCTACTCTAGTAATTGTTAAGACCTTACAAAAAGAATTTGGATTAAAACCATCTAAACCAACGTACTTACACTTCTTCAAGTTTTAGGCAAAATGCTCGCCAAACTTTGAAAACTGTATCAGGGAATTTACGAAGTGAGGCCATGAGACCGACTATTACATCCTTTGAAATATGCTGTCTTGGGAGACTTTTGAGCACAAATAGGAGAGAAGTACTGAATAATAAGGATTGGTGCTGGCTAAATAGTGAACAGTTGAGCATGATAGGAAAAGATGCGTGCTAATGTCTTTACAAACAACTCGATGGGTGAGGGTGTGGGTGTTAATGTCTTTGAAATGGGTCTTCATGTCTCTACCAACTTCAAGCTCCAAGTTTGTAACAGAATCCAGACAGTTTTACTCCTGAACTTTAGGGTGATAGACAAATTGGTCAGCACCAGCTCTGTTACAGAACGCAGATAGCCTGAACTTCTGAACTTGAACATGACATGTTCAAGGGGGGAATATGTGGTAGGCAGTTTGGGAAGGCTGTACCTTCCTAGTACCTCAACCAATAGGGAAAGGAAGAGGGCAACATGCAGCTGGGAGTTTAATATAAAAGGAGGCTGTGTCCTCACAAACATCTAAAGAAACCCCAGAGCGGGTTTGCCTCAGCAGGCTCTCACTTTATTTGACTAAAGTTGCAGAAATCCTCTGTCTCCTTTGTGGGCACTGGCTTTTCATAGTGTTGTTTTCCATGGAGGCATGTGTGTTAGCATGATCTGCTGTGACATTGAGAGAAGAGATTGTGAATCCTGCAGGCTGTCAAGAGCTCTTCATTAAAGCCATTATCTTTGTAGGGATTTTGCACAGCATCCCAAAGTTAATTTCTTTTTCTTAATAAATGCATTTTAAATTAGCCACATAGTATATACCCATGTGCACAGTTCACCTTTGGGCTTAGTTAAGGCAATAAACGTGTAAGTTTCTAGACTCAGCTGGTTCTGAGATAAGCAGAGGAAGCAGAGATAGAAAAGAACCTGTGCAACTTTTCCTATACAGACCTTGTGTGTATAAGTACAAGTTTCTGGGCAGCAGGCAGGTATTAGAGGGGAAAATTCTGTGCTTTATCTATCATAGAAGATTAGGCTGGATGAGCATAACCTCAAACTAAAATGAGGATCTATCTGTTTGCTAGACCAGTGAATATTATCCTTCTAGCGAGACTTTAGTATCTGAACTGGGTACCAAGCCTTAAGGCAATGTGTTTAAATGTTATAAAGGATTCAGAGGGAAAAACAAAATAAAACAAAACAACCAAACAAAAAAAAAACAAGGAAAAAAAGAAATAAAAAATTACTTGCACTAAAACTACTAAAACTAATCTGTTGTTTTCTGAACTGCTAAGACCTGAGGAAAATGTACACAGCTCCTGGGATAAAGAGCATGTCTTGTTCACTCAACAATGAACTTTCTGGACAATATATCAGTGTTGACAGTCTTCCACGACTACATGTGTGGACCTTATCTAAAACATGGTTAGCTGAAAGTTATAGGGAGGAAAGCTTTAGGATACTTTACTTTGATTACACAGGTGTTTTGCCAGAGGTAAGGAATGGATCACATTCTCATAGAAAAGGAGTAATGAGGCATAAAAATAAACAATGTCCTGATGACATGTCATGCTAAATAATCCATGTGCCTGGCTGTAGAGGCTGAGATGGATGCTAGCTGCTCTGCAGCTTTCCCTGGAGGAGGTTGTCAGTGGGTGGTGTGGGTGAGGAGGCGATGTCAGTCATGTCCCACATGTGATGGTGAGAACAGATGAGCTGAGATGATGGTGACTGAGGCATTCCATCCACAGGCACAAAGCCAACAACAAGGTCCCAGCTTCCAGGAAATTAAGAAAGTAAGAAAAATAGGCCTAAAATTGTCCTTTGAAAGGCAATGTCTTTACAGGCAAATGAAAGTCTTTTACTTACCAAAAGGGTTGTCAAGCATTAGAACAGCACTATGGAAACTTCCCAGTCTGCCATGGGAAACCTGGCGTTGAACCTACGAGGAAACCTGGTCTGACTGTGTGAGTGGGGAGTATGGGGAGCCAAGCAGGGATCCGTCGGTCACTGGAGCCACCCACTGCAAAGGGGCTTTGGACCCAGTGAAGTCTCTGGTGGTGGGAGTGTGACTGCCAGGGAGTCTTGTGAATGGTCAGAGTCTTAGATGTCTCTGATAGGAAAGTTGTGTTCTAATGCCTTTACAAACAATTTCATGGTTGAGTGTATGTATGTTAATGTCTTTGAAACAGTTTTTAATGTTTCTAACAAATTTAAGACACAGGTTTGTAACAGAACCCAGAGAGTTTGACTCCTGAAACACACAATAGGTCCACACAAGCCTGATTTTCTGAACTTTGGGGAAAAATGATGGGTTCAAGGGGGGTTGTATGACTGGCTGTACCTTCCTAGCACCTCAGCCAATGGGGAAAGGAAGAGAGGGCAATGTGTGGCTAGGACTTTAGGATAAAAGAAGGCTGCGTCCTCCAAAACCTCGAGAAAGAAAACCCCACAGGCATATGCCCTAGTGGACTGTCTCCCTTTATTCAAATAAAATTTCAGGACTCCTCTGTCCTGCAGGACACTGGCTTTTCATGGGGCGATTTTCCGTATGTCTTGTTCCATAAAGCCGTTTATTCACAGCACAGTTTCTGTAACACAGAAACAGCCCAAGCCAGTGCTCCCAAGGTGCACCCCTACTACGGAACCCCTGGGTTTTTATACCCTCAGAGCCCATTGTGGGCAAGTCTCTCTCTTCCTCCAGTCTTCAGCTCCTTCAGCTCCTTTTCCCCTACTCCGTGTCCATCCACCTCGCTCATGTCACCAGTCCTGTCTCCTTTGTTATCCTAAAGGTCGGCGATTCCCAGCTCCTTCTGTGTCTCTCAGTGTCCATTCCCCTGACTGATGTCACTCATTTCGTGCCCTTTGTTATCCCAAAGGTTGGCAGTTCACAACCAGATCCCACAGAGAGCTCAGTCAGCATCTCAATCTGCAGCTTGTGAGCCGAGCTACCCAGACCAGGAGTACTCCTCAATAGCAGGCTGTCCAGGGAACTGCTTCAGTCACCAGCCCTGGAGATATTTAAAAGACCTGTAAACACCTTGCTTGGGGACATGGCTTAGTGGTGAACTTGGCAGTGTTAGTTTTATGGCTAGACTTTATCATACTAAGGGTCTTTTCCAATCCAAATTGTTCTATGATTCTATGGCATGTCCAACACCTAGGTCGAGAATAGAAATCTACCTTTAAATTTTAGATTGCTTCTTTATAAAGAATGTTTTATACACATAAGATGCTTTTAAAGTAAGGGCACTTAATGCTTTTTCAATTGTATCGGGTTTTACATCGACAATGGCTAATACATTAGGAAAGCTTAGCAGGTGAGTTTTCTCTGCTTTTGAGTTTCACATTATCACCAGGGCACCAGTAAGTGTTAAAGGGTGATCAATCAGTATTTCCACTTCTATCTGGTAAATGGAGTGATTATGTAGATGTGGATTATTACGGTCAACAAAACTGCATCTGAAAATTTTCATTGGTAAAAGTAGTTGGTTAACATCAGGACAACCAAATAATGAAAGAGAAAATATAACTGCAAAAAACAAGGAAACCAATCCTCTCCGACTGGACTTATTTTCTCTCCTTATTTTTAATTTAAGACCTTCATCAGTATAATTTTTGGATAAATAGCTGATTTTCACTTTGTTTTTCATGCTGTAGGTGGTCAAAACTTGATAACTTTAACCATTGTTGTTGTCATCATTATTATTATTATTATTATTATTACTACTACAATTTTTCTGCAATACCATTTTGGCTTTGCAGTTTCAAAACAGCTTGTAGGCAATGCCATTCTGCCACTGACATCTTATGGCTTCGTGCTTTGCCTTGTTACAGGTCTAACAGTAAATATATACTCATTCTGGTTTCATTCACAGGATCAGCAATCTGGTACAGTCTCCAGGGGAAGTAGATCAGCTACTCAGCTAGTCAAATACTGCCATCAGCACAAAGTGTAATTACAGAAAAGATGTTCTGTGGCTACCATCTTCAAGCCATCTTCTTAAAAGAGTGACAATTTTGTTCTGTTTTGCAGCTTATTTTATATAGTGTACATCTGCAGGGAAACTTCCTTCTTCACCATCTTCACCTAATCCCTCTCTCTGTCAAATGCTGTCACAAAACTTAACCTTTTGTTATGAGTAAGAGTGAATCACTTCCTTGAAACCAAATTTCAGTTCTCACATTCACAGCCTGGCTGAGGAGATTTAGCTGTCACACCTGCATTACACATTCAGCCTCACAGCAGCTGAAATAAACAGCCTTGTAACCGCTACTCCATTTCCACGTTAGGTTTGCTTCTCAGTTCTGTGTGAGAAAGTCTACAGGACATTTTGCACATTCACTCCAAATCTTCCCAGCAAATCAATGCACCATAAAACATCTGAAGCAGTCCAAAGCTTACTCTACTAGTCATTAACTTAATCAACTGCTGATCAGACAAGACACAGATAGTATATAACACCAAATCTGTTCACTTACATTGTCGATATTTGGCCTTATTTTTGTATCTTAATAGGACACTAGTCTAATTACCAGTAGATTTATTTGTATTGGTTAGTAAATGAAGCTGTTTTCCTCTTAACAAGAGAGTCAGTGGAATCAGAGCTGGCATTTCCATTATTTCATTTTCTAATTCCAAAAGCAACTGATGAAACCTTAATGAGGTGGATGCTTTCAAACTGTCATTAATCTCTGCCTGAAGTTCTTTAATAGGATTATTAGTCTCAGAAAACAACAACCCAGTAGAACAACCCAAACCCCCCAAACCAAACAAACAAACACCCACCCCATCAAACAAACAGTCAATTGTCAATCTGTGGGCTTTCTTCATGAATGATATGAGGCATTCCTACTCTTTTGTAAGCAAAATTTGATGGGCCTGGAGGAAATATCCCTTTTACAGAATAAATAAACATCCCTAAAGTGAGTGGATATCACTTGGGAGGAAAATCTGTGTGTGCCTATGTTTGGTGTAGAAGTAGTAAAGAGAATGCCAATTAGAAATCCCACTGCAAAAGTGACATTTCTATCATTTATTTCTGCAGTACTGTATCACTGCAGCAATATATGCAGTGACAATAAAAACACCAAGATGTAAAATCTTGAGCTGTTTTGTAGGACTTGATGAAAGTCTGGTGTCAGGCTGGGCAAGCCAGAGAGATAGATGAAGAATGCGGTGCATTTTAAGTTTACATATGAGCATATTCCCGCAATACATTTCCTATGTTGTGATGAATATTTCTAAATAATTTGCATAATAAATATTCTTTTGCTTTTGGTGCTTTTGAAAATACACAGTAGACACTAGTTTTAAACTTGCATGTAATGAGCTTGCTACAGGGTGGAATTTGTTTGTTTATTTATTTTATTTATTTATTGTTTCATTGAAAAAAATGTCCTCAAATGCTGATTGCTTCCAGCTATTGAATTTGTACAATATCACTTGTAGAAATGAACTTTTTTCCTGAACAAGAGCTAAATTTTAAAGCAAGATAGTGTATATAAAATCTGTAAATATGAAAGTATAAGAGAAGGTGCTATCCTTTAAAAAACTATTTTAAAAAGCTGCAAAGACAATTTTTTTAATTTAAATGCCCATATCCATTTTAAAAAGTTTCATAATGGAGGTTTCTGTTGCAGATCTTATTCATCTGCTTACTTCTGTTTCTGGAAGGTGCACATTTTTCTGCATCAACTTTAAAAATTAATACAGTCGTACATAAGAAAAAATCGATGCTACATGTCAGCATACATATATTATGCCTGAGCTTACTGTGGAATGAAAGATATCCTGTATAGGTTTGTGCACTATTTGAAATCTGAAATCTTTCAAATACTTTGTAATCCAGACTACATTACTGTATGAAATATTTATGCTGTGTTGAAACATCTTTTTTTTTTTTTTTTTGCTAGCTAGTGTGTGTGACACTCTATTTAAAATCTGGGTTGTATTGATTTTTAGTTCTATTTGAGTTGTGATTACATGTGGAAAAATCACCATGTTTTCTAGTCAAAATTGAGTAGACATTATGTTCTTTATAAAGTTAACAAGCAGCATGATTTTTTTGTTTGATCCACATAATACTAAACCTGGATTTCAAATGTCAGTAACTGCAAACGGTCATTTGTACAAGGCTAGACTTTGGCCACAAATATGATTATCGTTTGCAATAATTTTTTATTTTCTTACGGTGGGTCATCTGGGGGAAGGTAACAACATTTTTTCTGTTGAAATCTGATGTTTATTCCTAGCAGGCTTATTTTTAACATATCCTGAAAAACATAAGATTAAATGTTTTTAATTCCTTCACAATTTTTTATCGTCTTTCTTTTTTATTTTTTTCCCTCCACTCTCCTGAAAGGGGTTAAATTTCAGTTCATGATCTTTCAACTGTTGTCTGAGATCCTTTGGGGTCTTCCACCTGGACAAACAAAACCAAACCCCAAAGTCTCAAGGGAACAAACAAAAACCCCCACTTTTTATTACTCTTCCCTACAGGTATTGTTACTCACCCTCATGAAAAGTAAATTCAAGAAAATGCCACATTGCTAGGCAAAATCAAAGATAAAATCATCAATATTAACTCTTGTGCAATCATGTTGGATCACTTTACCCTCTAGAGGCAAAAGATGCACCATAGGTATGAGCTCTGCATGTGCTTCAGTGCAGCTGGATGATGAATATCAGCGGAATCAGGTCCTATGTAACAGGCAGCACTACAATATGACACCACCAGCATTTAGACAAAGGCTTTGGTTTCCTCACCTCAGGTGACACAAGTATTTGAATTTTGACAGTTTGTAACTTGTTTCTTCCAACCTGACCAGAACTTGTATTTGTCTAGCAATAGGATTAGTATGTCAATGCTTTGACAACTAACCTCTACTTCTGGTGTGCAAAGTGTGATGACATTTTGTTGGTTTGAATATGCAATAAATGCCACTGACTGTCCAATGACTGCTGATCAAGGAAATTATGAATGCTTACATGCTAAGCCAGAAAATAATCCTTTAAAAATTACTCTTTTAGATTTCCAAGTCAAAGATGTTTGACTTCAAATCCTCAAGTATACAAATGTAATTTTTCAATATTTCTGACATACAAAATATGAGCTAGCTGGAGGGCATTAATTTATTTAGAAGTGGTACTGGATTATTTACGAAAATCCCTCTTTGGCAAGCATGTTTTTGGATGGCTTTGGAGCTCTGGTTGCCTGTAGACTAAGGAAAGGCAGGAAAAATGGAAACCCGAGGGATCAAACCATAAAGTCTGCAAATACTGAGAAATTTGGGAAAAAAAATCATCAAGCTACAACAATCCCAAGGTTTCTAAACTGCAGGACTCTCAAGTAAGACTATGAATGTCCACTGAATCTACTCAGCAGAACAAACCAACATGGCCTTGGAGCTTGTTTCTTACCAGCTCAGCAGGATGGGATGCACTTGAGAGAGGGTGGCAGCTGCTGCAGTGTGCCTCACCTCCATATTTCCTGAGGAGAAGGTCTTTCTTAAATGACATGAAAAAACACCAGTATTTCATGAGGCATAGAGTACTGCCAAAGCTATATAGAGGCAAAATAATGAGAAATTGAGAAAGCAAGAAAATCCCAAAACTTTTCTGAAGTTTCAGAAAGATTTATTTTCACTCAAAATCAAAACTGTTTCTTACAATGCTTCTGAATATAACTATGAAACTGCTCTTGGGAGCTAACCTATTCCTCCCCTCTTGTAAAGATCCTCTTTTTGTGTTTAATAAACTGAAATATGGTCTTCCCTTCACTGGTTTTTAATAAATTCCTCATCTTTACTTGAAGATGTTCTGTGTCTGGCCTGCTGACCTACCTCTCACCTCCTGACATGGCAAATAGATTTGGCAATATAACTGAAGAATATTTTAAAACTGAAATAATGCTCAGGCCACTGTCTGATCCAAATCCCGCAGGGTACCATGCAATTTTTAGTTCCTCTTGGGTGAGCAAAACCTTCCATCTTTCACTGTGAACAGCTCATTTAACACATTAGAAGGTATCATCTTGCCTTGTAAAGTTCAGGCAAAAAAAATCCCAGGAAAAAATTGAAGCATTATTATAGCTCAAGGGTGTCTTACCTGTACATGAGAGACCATTGGGCTATTCATCTTGAACAGAAAAAGACATGGTGCCAGGAAAGGACGCTGAGAACAACTTTATCTTCTCCCTCTAACAATATGAAAACAAGACAGGTATGATCTTACAGCTAAGTCTGTAGCTCAGGAAGAGGGAATACTGTCCCTGGCTATGTCACAAGCTTCCCCTGGGATTTTTGCAGTCATTTCTGTCTAGACTGGTTAGATGCTTAAATCTTCACCCATGAAGGAACATCTGTGAATCTGTGATGTAGGCTCTGAGGGCCTCAGTTTCCTAATGTAAAACATGAACAGCAATCTACTCTCTCCCACATAATAGTTTCCATTAGTATTAAAAGAAGATCCTCCAGTGTCTGAGATGATCCATGTTGTGTGATTGTATGGAGAGCTACTTAGTCTGTGGGAGAGGTGTGAGAGACTGAAATGTTATGTTTAATGGCTTAAACATTGTTAAAAAAAGGACTTTACCCATTATGTCAAAACTGTATAAAGATGTTGCTACCACCAAAGCCCATTCCCCACCTGAATGTGCCTCCTGACAAGAACTGGACTGTGATAAATGTAGTGCTATTCTCCAGTTATCTCTGGTGTCAGGAGAAGAATGTGCCCACAAGGAAAGCCAAACCCAGCAGCTGTTCTGAAAATCAGCTCTGGCTGGGTTCGTCCAGGGGAAGCCACAGCCCACAGGCTCATTCCTGAGGCCTTCTAACAGAGCACTGCACATGATGCCAAGCTATGCAACAGATCCAGAGTCTGCTGCAAGAGACTGTCAAACTGCCCCCCTCCCCAGGGGAGGTACCTGGGCATTCCCACCTGGCCTGAACATATAATAATACACTGAAGCCTATTTTTTTCAGGATCCTCACCACTGAGAAGACCATAAAAAGAGGACCAATGGGAGACTGTCAGGATCCATCTACTTAATCTGTCTCTTTGTCACACTCCTTCTGTCCTGCCCTCCCTCCCCTTCTGGCTCTCTCTCATTTACTGTTAAATAAAATTCATATTCTGGATTTCAGCATATGGTCTCATTTGCACCTTAATTTGGGCAGCAGCATCTCTCTAACAATTTTGATAACTGGATCTTAATGGGGAAGAATAATAAAACAAAAAAAAGTATTTGAATCAGCTGGATCCTGGACAGGGTGTTTTATTGTTCAATCCTTTAAAGTGTACACTTATTTAACTGTAATATAAAATCTACTTTAATTTCTTAGGCTTTACAAAGTCTAAGCGTTTTGGGTCTATTACACCAGACTAAAAGGTTGTTTTGATGATTCTTCTTTTTTTAAACCTGCTGTAATCTGTCTTGCTGGGACAGCATACACAGCAGCATGTATGGTGCTGTGGTTTTGGTTTGTAGGCATCCAGCTGGACTGGCAGATCCCACACAATTCTGGAGTCCACTGGGAGCTGATCATTCTCACAGTCATGGTTCTCCAACTCAGGGCACTGAGACCCCCTTGGTCCACCATCTGTGTTGAAGATTCAGGCAAAGAATGCATTAAACACCTCTGCCTTTTCCATGTTCCTGTTTATGAGGTGACCATCCTTGTCCTGTAATGGGCTGATGTTATTTTTACACTGCCTATTGCAGTCGCCCTGGATTTTTCTACTGTTCTGTGTTTTTACTTTTGTAGTAGAAGTTCTCATGCATTTTCTATAAACATAGCTCTTGTTTTTCTAACCGGCATAGATTGTTTTCTGAACTTCTGGATTGTTGTTCATTCCTTTCTCCAAGGCAGAGAAAGATGATAGACTATATTCCTATCCTGTAAAATTGCAGAGGTGTTAACCTCATCTACCAATGTATGGTTGTTTTAAAAGAGATATAAAAAGCAGAAAATAAAGGTAGGCAGGGTCTCTGCTCTGCTCTCCTGCCTTGGACCTGCTGCTTGAATCTGCGTGTTCGTGTCCAACACTGCGACATATTGCCATGCATATATTTGAAAAAAAATCCCTCTTTTTTATTGTCCCCCACATTTCTGGCAGCTTCAACTCCATCTGAACTTCATCTACATGAATTTTCTCCCTACAGTGGCAAGCAGCATCTCTCTATTCTTCCTATGTCACTTTGACCCTGTTTCCACAGGGAATACACATGCTTTTTTTTTTCCTTTTTTCCAAGAGAATACTTCTGTTCAGACAAGCCAGTCTTCTGCCTTGTCTGCTTGACTTCTAGCACTTGGGAATTGTTTGTTCCTATGCCCTTAGGAGGTGTTGTTTGAAAAGTGACCAACAGTTATGGACCCAAGCACCTGCAAAAACATTTTCCCAGGGGACCTAATTCACTAATTCCCACAGCAGCCTCAAGTCTGCTCCTCTCATGTTCAGAGTTGAGGTTTTACTGGCACATTCCTCCTGCCAACAGGGCTTTTAAACTCTATCCTTTTGAGGTCACTGTGGCCAAGACAGCCGCCAATCTCCATTTCACTCATGAGATCCACTCTGTTGACAAGCAGTAGATAAAGGAAGATATCTTTCTGAGTCAGCTCCCTTAGGAGTTGTTCCATAAAGTTGTCATCAAGGTTTTTTAGGAATCTTCTGGCCTGTACCAGCTGTGTGATTCTCCCCAGTTAATTTCTGGCAAGTTGACAGAAGGCTGCTTACAAGTGTCCCTTAACTCTGCAAAGAATAACTCATTGGTGTCATTGCCCTGGATTGGAAATCTAGAGTCGACTCCCATGATAACATCTGCATTATTTATTTGCCCCTTGTATTGGTTTGAAAACAAACCAGGGGGAAATCACAAGTCAGGATTAAAATTTAATAGGAAAAAATTAAAAATAAGTGAAATAATACAAGGGAAAACACTGACAAAGTCAGATACAACCTGACACCCTGTTAGGGTGGTGGTAGCAGTCCAGATGAAGTAGCTCAGTTGAAGTGGTGATCCTGTCGAAGGTCTGGTCTCCAGCTGAAGGTCCAGTGGTAGGTCTTCTCCTCTGGAAACCCAGTAGACAGGGCTCTCCCTTAGGCAGTTCCAAGGCCAGGTTATATCCAGGTGGGAATGCTTGGCTCCTCCCTCCTGGGCGGAGCATCTCACAATAGGATGAGATAAGTCCATGAGTCATGCAGTGGTTTCTTGCTGGCCCATTGTCTGTTATCAGGGGTGGGTCATAGCAGGAGATAACAGCTAATGGCCCACAGCTGGTGGTAATAGAATACCTCTATATTGGAACCTAGGGCACCCCTTGATTTTCACTCAGAGGCTTTCAACTGTGCTATTGCCAGCTGTGAGCTCCATATATTCTACCCCCTCTGTTACATACAGTGCCACCCCCCTGCCTCTTCTGCCCTGTTTATCCCTCCTGAAAGGCCTGTAACCATCCATCAGGCCATCCAGGCACAGGACTCATCCCACCAGGTTTCATTTATGTCAGTAATGTTAGATCTCAGGGACTGGGCCAAAGCTTCAAATTGGTGGTGTTTGTTCCTCATGCTGGGTGCATTAGTGTAGAAGCATTTCAGGTTTGGTACATGGCAGCCAAGACCTCATGAAGCAGATTGAGGGGTCCCATCAGTGCTCATTTCCTCAAATGCTGGCATGCCATCCCATTGCTCATCACTGGCTAGCCTGGTTTTGTCCCTTTATCCCTTCCAAGGTAGTGTAAAACTCTATCAATGAACCCCACTAACTCCTTTGCTAGAATTTTTTCCCCTCTGAGATAGGTGCATTCCATCAGGTGTCAGCAGACCAGGTTTTGAGATGGTCATCCCATGGTCAAAAAATCCAAAAGTTTTCTGATTACACCAACTTCAGAGTCACATATTGACCTAATGGATCCGATGATACCTTTTCTATTGTCCAAAACCTCACCTCATCTTCAGTACCATTAAGCTTGGGAAAGATGTGCACAATAGTTATTCATGTCTGTCTGAAGGAAATCCACTTTTGTCAAGAAAGGAGCTGAGATATAAACTACTCAAAGTTTCGTATTCCTCTTTGAGATTCTTCGAATTTCTCTCTACATTCCTTTCAGTGTAATTTCTTTGTATTTACATCTATACCGCTCCTGCTCATTTAGACTGTTAAAGCACATTTAGGCACACCTGTATGAACTCTCTCTTTAATGAAATATAATGATTTGAAAAAGTCAGAAGGGAGCTATTAAAGTAGAATTAAAAGAAGGATTTCACACAGCTTACAAGTCAGAGGATTCATCTGCCAGACTTTTCCTCTCTCTACAGACTTTTGCCTTTTAATCCTTTATAAAGATTATTTGATCAGAATCATATGAAAAAATGTAAGCATTTATTCTAACAACACACTTCTAATCATAATTGGGAAATGTATTAAAGCTCTTGTCAATCTGGGTAACTCATGTGAAAAATGTTTCTTCTATCCAATGAGGAATGATTTCATCACAGTTTAGTTTTATGATGAAGGCTGAAGAAAGCACATAAAACTTAAGAGGAATCTTATGAGAAAATAAAGTAACTGGCTTGAAAATATTTCAGAAAAAAATAAATTTAAATGTCCAGTAATACAAAAAAGATTTTAAAGATTAAAGCTTGTAGGTTAATGATGCTCAGCTATCTATAAAAGTAGGGCATTTTAATATAAAATCAGCAATAGCATTCACATCACACAGTTTAAATAAGATCAAAAATCATCAGTGCTGTGATGAAAACACATGTAACATTAGAGGAGACAAAAACTTATCAAGTAAGCAATAAAATTAGAACAAAGTGGAAAGTGACCTAGGTTCAGTTTCTTTGTTTGGTTGGGTTTTGTTATAAAGACAAAATGTGAAAATGTGTAGGGAAGCTAGCCTAGACAAGCAGTTGTGTATCAAGCTGCTGTGCCACACTGTCATATTAAAACAGATCAATGTCTATCTACTTCAAAATACCACCTCAAACACTGATATGTAAACTGTAGAGATAGGATGGAATACAGCAAGGAAAAATTAAGAAAAACAACATTGTTCATATTATCCATTTGACGATTTTTGCTGTGACATGCAAATCTTTACATCCTTTTAACTTTTTAAATGCACATAATGTAACTGGGGAATGTTTAAAAAGGAACAGGAGATACATGCACTATTCACTGATACAGGCTAAAATGCTAGAATCTTGGATACGGTAATATATAGATGAAGGGATATTTCAAACTCACCCATGAAATAAAAGAGTAAGACTCATAAGTGATAGATAGACCTTATAGCCCCAAATTTATACATGGCCTTAAATTTTATGAAGTATTAGAACTTACATTTTTGTAGTTGTGACATAATGGCCTTTTATGTTGAGGTACTTAATGTTTTTGAAGATAAAACCTTCAAAAATAGTTTTAGCAAAATAGTACTGTCTTTGGAAAAATAAATGAAGGGGAATCAATTGGTCTGTCAACTGAAAAGACAGAACAATGTCAGAGAACTGAAAGATATAGGCTGTGAAAACAAATTTTATGATTTACCTGAAGGCAGATAAACATGCAAAAAATTTCACATGTATCAGAAAATAAATCCTATAATTAATATGCACTGAATATAGAAGCATTACATCCTAATAAAATGCTTGTCCTAAACCTCTGATCCTCCTTTGTTTTTTTATAAAGTTCAAGCAATGAATCGCTTCTTTGGTATCTGTATATAGAGACAAGTCTCTAAAGAAACAAATGAAAGCATTGACCAAAGCATTGACGTGAAACCTTTACATCCCTAGTTGGCTTTTCCAACTTAAAATTCTTTGTGGAGATCAGGGAAATAAGAAAAGAGAAAGGATGTAAGGATTCACCCCATTAGGTCTGAGGAAAACAAGAATATGTTTCCCTGTTAGAAAAGAAAGGAAATAATATACTTAGTAGAGTGGAGAAACTGGAAGCCTTAAAAGAATAACTCTCTTTGCAATGCCAAGATCAGCGTCTGCTTATGTCATTTGCCATATTATCAAGTGTCTTTATTGCAAAATTTTGCAGTGTTTCGCTGATGAGCTGGTACACAGTAAGGTCTGTGCCAGATTGTCCCATTTCTCTTCACTCCATTTGGGACTTACTCAACCCCAGAAAGAACTAACTAAATGTGCCATTTACCTGCAAGTAATGGCTGTTGATTAAAATCTGTTTTGTATGAGGGAATGGGAAAAAGGATATTTTTTGTTGCAAGCTCATCTTCAGTAATATCAATTCTTGTATCTAGGCTTCTGCATCTCTCTTCTACTCCTGTACCACATTAGGCAGCTATCATTGTAATGCTTCTGAAAAGAGTTTCTGACATCTATTAAAAATATTTTTTATGATATGGCAATAAAATTTCAGTCAATGGACAAAAATAGTATTGATCTGAAAATACGAAGCAAACTTTTTTTAACCCTTTATTTTGTTCCCCATCAAAACAATCTGAAAGCTTACATGGAGAAAAACATTACAGCATAGCAGCTTTGAATTGTATTTCAAACTGCAGTTTGGGATTTTTTTAAACTGACGTTTCTGAGCTACTTGCTTGTGGTAATCATCTTGCAAATTATGTCATGTCCCTGCAACACTAACATAATGTGAAGGAAAGAAGTGATAAAGCTTACCTTTATCCAGTTGTTATGCTAATTTGGAATCAAAATAGGAATTTTAATGTTTAAAAATTTAAGAATGTGTCTAAAAAATGAAGCATTTAAAATCTTTCTTCTGAATTTTTTTAAGTCTTTTCTTTTTGAATTCCAAAGATATCAGTACCACTAGTGATGTCAGTTTCAGCAAGGTGATTCTGAGTAGCAATTGCCTCAGAAACGCCCTTTGCAATTTGTGTTATATTCAGTCTGTTTCTGTAAGCAGTGCTTCTCATACTTATAGAAAACCAAGTTAAACAGAGAAACAAAGATGCTTCTGAATCTGATGTGATATTAGGAACTCAAAGTTCAGATACAAATTTGAAAAAAGTTTGGGCTAGTCTTCAGGTAAATCATGGTTCTGTGAAGGAGTTTATGTTTTGCAAAATTTAAACATCACTATTACAAGCAAATAACATAAGTTCCAGAGTGGGATAAGACCATAATTCTCAGTAAGACATTCCTGTGAGGATTAATAAGGAAACTTCCCTGTCCCACCATCCTAGATCCACTCTGCCAGTCATCTCACACCACCTGAGCTGGGACCCTGGCCCCTTTGCAGCCACACCCCCACACTCACACCAGGTGTCCTCACAGACTCGACCCCAGGTTTTTCACAGCCGAGTCTTCAGTAGTCCAGATCATTAAAATCGTTTAGTCCTGGTGCAATAATTAAACAACAAAATAGCAGCTCAAGCTGGGTGCCCCAGGCCCTTTGTTACACAAAGGTTTGGCAGTTCCCTGCATCGCCTCGGGCTCTGGCCACCCAGCGCTCCCACTGCAGCTCCCACTGCATTTGCATCCCGAGCTACCTGCACTGAAGGGATTCCTCAACAGGTTTTTGCTGAATTTGATCTGGTACCAGAATACACTCTTTTTCAAGTTAATATTCGGGCTGGAGGCAAAATAAGATAGTGTCATATTTTGTGAGGAAAACTACTCAAAACTCAGAGAATGTCCTCTGAGCCAGATTTGGTAGCATTTTTCAGGTGTAAGTTCCCAGAACAGGGGCCTCTAATGCCATTTGAGATGTCCTAGATTATCCCAAGTAGCCTCCTACTGACAGTCCAGAAGGCAGTATGGATCATTCATAGGTTTTATGTCATGCTTGACAACATCTTACAGATATCTTGGATACCTCAGGGCTTCTCAGATGTCACTAAGTGTTTTTGCATCAAGGGAACTAAGATGACCCTTATTGCTTTTCTTTCTCTAATCAGGTTTGAAAGAGGAAGCAAAACACATTTGAGCAAAAAGCAGTTCTAGTAATTGAGATGGCTTTTAGACTACTCTTTTCCTTTCAGTTCAGACTTTATTCAATATTCCCATGTTAAAAATCTTGTTTAAGGGGAAAGAGGAAAGATAACTTCTGCATAAAGAAAATAATTTATTGTTAGTGTAGTGGCTATTTTAACAATATAATCTAAGAAGTATTATTAGTTTAGGTCAAATTATTACAGAAAAGGAAATAATGTTTGTCTACCAAAAAAAGTTTCAATGATAGCAGTAATACAATTAAAACAGTTATAGACACATTTAATTTTCATGCTTTTTCCGGTATTAGCCCTTCTCATGCTTGTCTAGGTCCTGGGATAAATTTCATTCTAGTGCTGGTGTACAAGTTACTATGGTGCATTGTCATCAGCAGGAATCTTTCACCAGGAAGAATATTGTTGATGTTAAAGTTGAGATTTTCTTCTTCCTCGTTCTAGTATTCACTAAGAATAACTTTAATACGTTTGTTAAAACATTTTTACAACTATTTCTTCATTAGTCTGCAACAGCATATTATATTTGAATATAATATCTATGGTAGCTTTTAAGTATGTTAGATACTCCTTTTTTTTTTCATTTGCTACCCCTAAAACCAATTTTTTCCTACTCCAGATATGCATTTCTGTAACTGCTCATGTGTCTCCAGTGCCTTCCTGTATACGGCCTTTATCACCCCACTCCTGAGCTGCATCCCCACTTCTCTAAGCTTCTGCTATCATACCAGGTCTGCATTTTTCTGCATCATTATCTTAGAACTGTAAACACCTCATTCTTCATAAAAACCCCCACTTTACTTGTCACTACTATCTCTATAAAACTGATTGGTAAAAAAATGACAGGTAAAAAAAAATTAGCCATAGCCACCTCATCAGAAGAAAAATTGCTCTTCCAGGTAAACCAAATCAAACAAAACTGCAGGCAGGTCAAAAAAAGTTCAGAAAAAGGAATCCTGACAAACCTCGGTCCTCAGACCTTGCAAGCTTATTGCAAATCCTGTGGCCTTTACTAATTCTGGGTATAGTGTATCATAGGTCACAGAATTACGGTATTTGCAGAGAAAGAGGTGTTATCTCATATGTAGCACTAATTTTAGATGCATAGAATTTCACCTAGTACAAATAAAACTCAAATTTTAATATTTTTGCCTTCATGAATTATTTGAATTTATGAAGGATTTGAAACCATTCATTAAAGAGAAACATATACCCAGACTATGGAACTTAAGACACCCCGCCAGTTTTCTGAATCTGGAAAGTAGGAAAACAAGCAAGCTTCCATTGTCCTGGGCTGAGTCTACTGCCAGAACAAGGGAGACTTTGAGATGGCTATTGCAGATGCCTTAGAGACATTAGCTTTCTTTGTTTTGTTCGTTTGGTTGGTTGGTTTGTTGGTTTTCTAGGTAGTGTGTATCTGACAGGTTGTGAAATCCCTCTGTACAGCTTATTTGAATCTAAGGATGGTAATGTTTTTTAAGTTTCTATTGATTAATCTGTAAAGATGACATGGTATGAGGTGAGAATATGATTCAAAATAATGTTTTCCTTATTTGTGATGTGTGTAAAGAGCTTTCACATATAAAAAAACTCCAACCTATTTTGTTGGGGGTTTTTTTCTCCTAATGTGTGTCATTTAATAGGAAATCTTGTGCTGTTTTGTCAACGTATTTTTGATGCCTTAAGCAACAAGCAGAAAACAGTATTGTGTTAAGACTACTGAATCTGTAATGGTGGATATTGGACAGCTCAGGAGAAATTTCTTTATTGAATTCCCCCTGAATTGTCTTGGGGTAAATGGCTTAGCAGATGTGGGATATATCTATCAAAGCTCACTGGTATAAAAGGACAGCAGGCATGGGTTTATGTTATTCTTGTCTACGTTTTTAATCCTCTTGTCACGAGTAAGTAATGAAATAAGCATTTATTGAGCATTCCATTAACAGGAGGAATTCTGGCAAAACCTTGTAAAAACATGTCAGAAGACACATGACATTGTATCTTCAAATTTCTCCACTTGTGCCTACAATACAAAACCTGAAGTAGACTTCAGAAGAGGTATACAGTAGTTAAATTTTGTCTCTGTTTAAGCTGATATATAAAGGCAGGCCAGGGACTAATGCCTGACCCTGTAGTCATCTGGAAGAAACCTGTTATAAACCGACATTGACTCAATAGATCAGATTTGTCTTGGAGAGATCTACTTGGAATAAACCGAACCTGAGAGATGAAGCCAAATTACAGTTAAGCAGAGTGAACACTAGCACTTCAGGTACTGCATGATTGTGTGCCCTGGACTGGTTTTTGGCCCTAAGCCTGCATAGCATGGCATGGCTTATAGACACAGACCTAACCCTCCTGACTTCCCAATCAGGCTTGCCACAATGCATTGCTCATTGCAAATAGCCTTTACCACATGGGAATGACCAAAACGGAGTCAAGCACTGTTTAGAGTGGTGGCTGGCACTAATTATATTATGGGATGTGCTTTCCTAACACTTTAACACGATGGTTTTAACAACTGTGTTCATGTACCCATAATATATCCCTTTTAACTTTTCTGGAATCGGTATAGCCTTGAAGATTTGATGCTCAAGATTTATCCTTCCCCTTCTACATTTAGCGATATAGATATACATGCAATTTTTACCTGCATTGCTTTTATTGAATTGCTTGTAGCTTGGCCTAAAGTGTTCACAGTAGGCTTACAAAAAGACAAACTGACACACTGCTGCATATCACATTCAATTTTTTACTGACCTAGCAGATTGCAAGACTGAGCACCTGGATGCATATCAAGTCAGTGAATATGCTGAGAATCTGCCTTCTAAAAGAGCTCAACCCTATGCCTTAAACAGAGCCCAAGCTTATAGGTAAACAATACAGAAAGTAATTATGCTTTAGACTCACATGTGCTTCACAGAATGACAAGCTTGCTGCGTTTGATCTTTGCTTAACACCAAAAAGTTTTCAACAGTTTGATTATAACTGCAGCATGAAGTCACCATGAGCAGAAATAAATGACTGATAATGCAGTTGTGGCCTCTCCTCTTTCATTGATGTTTGTCTACATTGTAAAGGCACCATGTGGCTTTTCAGACATCTGGTAACAGCTGATCATATTCAGGACAAGGACAGCAGGACTTCTGTTCATCCAGATTGCAACACAGCACTGAAACAGCAATGAGGAATCTTGAATTTTACTTGACTGTATCAAGTGTTATCACCCTCCTCCTTTCAGACTCATTCAAGTATTAAATGAAAACCAGAGCGCACTTATGAATACATTGTTCCAGTTCTGTATATGTTGTACAATTAAGAAGATGTTACACCAGTACCTGATTACCAAGAATGACTGCAGCCAACTGTAAGGGAGCACACAAAACTGTACTCACCATTTGTTAAGTAATTTAAAAAATAATAATAAAACTTTTTAAAAATTACAAACAAATTTAAGGGTGACTAGAAGGACAAATTTCAGTGGATTTTATTGATATATTTTGTTTACTGCTCTGGGGCACACTCTTACAAAATGTGCTATACAGAAAAAAGGAATTAAACCAGGCTAGAATGGCTCAGGGGCCTCCCAGGGCTTTTACAGCAATGTTTTAAAATTATGTCTGGAAAGGTAGCTTGGGATTCAGCATACACCTGTAGGCTGTAGCAAATTTAGGCCTAATAGCTCTAAAACAATGTAAGCAAGTCTAGTGCAGATAATGAATTTGCCTTCTGAACATGTGTTAGCAACAGATTTTCTAATGTATGGATGATGTAAATATACGTATGGTTAATAAAAAGAATAAAATTAAGTGACTGAATATACCTATTAACAGCATATGAGATGACATTAAGTACCATCTGTCTGTTCAAGAGCAAAATATTTTTTGGTTGTTATATTGGTTATGCATGAAGAGTTAGGGCTAAAACTTCTACAGCATTTAAACAAATAAGGCAGCACCACTCCTCCACTACTCCCAAGTACTTTTCTCACAAACCTATAACAAAGTGTGGTGGCTTAATAAATTGAGACTCTGCAACCACTTTAGGCATCTCTGTTGTAGTGACCAGTCTTGAATAAATTTAAAATTCTGTTATTGACTTTACCCATTTAAGCACTAAATACAGATACAAATATTGCATCTGGTATAAACATAACAGACTAGAAAACAAGTTTTGTTCCTTACAAAATCACAGGGCTGAATTTCAAGGGAAGGATGTTCTCACTAAGTACTAAAATTGTATTTGTGTGAAAACTTGAGTCACCCTCTGAACTGTAATCCTCTCAGATTCAAGGAGGATTAAACAGTTCTAACCAATTTCCATTAGTAAGAAGAATTCTGCTGAAACAGTTTGGGTCTGGGTTTTGGTTGTTTTTCTTTTAAACTTGCCCATAGATATAGAAAATTACACTTATTGAGTGAGCAAGTGATTCAAGGTCTAGTCCAACTGTCAGTTAAGCCAATGAAAGTTTTGCCATAGCTCTCAATAGTGCAAGATCAAGAATATTGCATTTAGTGTGCATTAGGAATTAATGCATGGTCTTAGCACTTCCATACAGGCTTCAGCTGTGAAAGGCATTGTGCTGGATCACAGCATCCTTTAGCTTCCCTTACATTTCTCTGAATAAAATGTACATTTGTCTTGGTTGATCAGCAATTGAACATAAGACATTAAGAGTAAAATTGGATCTCAATTTAAAAAGGAGCTACTGATATAAAATTGTCCCTATTTCTGGCAGTTTTAATTGAAAGAAAGAAACTCTTTGCTTTCTCCCCTCAGAATTACTTTTAGCAATATCAGGTTGTATTAAACTGCCAGAGTCTTCATAGAAAAACTAAAACTTAGTGAAAAACCTAAACTCCATATATTGTCATTAGGCTAACACCCTGCTAGACAATGACATCTTTTTAAATACAGAGAGCTAAGGACATTGCTGGTATAAAGTCTATAAGATGTACCATCTTCCATTAGCCACTTGGAATTGCCAAAAATATTAGACAGTTTTTGAGCATGCAAACCCTACTTGCAAATCTTGTCCTGTCCTTGTTATAAAAAACAGTTCATCCTAAAGGGTTCCAGAAATGCATATAGAGATGTGAAGAAATTCCCTTGGTGGCTAAGAGGTTACTGAAGTGTATTCTTTTATCCTTTTGAGACCCCTGATATGTTTGTACTTCTTCTCATGCTGCATAGACATTAATTCCAGTAGTTTGTTCTGTCCAAGTACTTGTCTGCTTGATATTCAAAGTTTTTTCTTGAAGGCAACTGAACTAAATAATAAAAGAATTAAAAGGATTAGTCTGCTATCAAAGAACTATTTTAGGAAATATTTTTGGAATGTTACACATTAATAATGTCCAGAGGTTGTTAATGTCCTTTTTGAAAATAATTCCCACTACCCCAAATAAATCCAAATTATAAGAATGAACAATTACAAAATAAATATGAAAAAGTAAACTATAACATTTGCCAGACTTTTAATGTCCCCCATCTCAGACTTTTAATGTCCAAACTTAACATTATCAGTATAATTGTAAAGTTTTAGAATGAGATGAAAAATAGGCTTTTTTTCTGCAGATGTGAAGAAATATTTTTCAGAAATAAAATTGTACCTCATTTAATCTTCTCCATGGTAATAAAGCATTTTTTTATTATATTGTATTTTCAATATGAAATACAGAAAGTCATAGGAGATGGTCTTTGTCCTTCAATTTGTTATTATTCTTTTTATTTAATTTCATTTTAGATAGACATGAGAAACTAGAGCTCAGAAGGGAATCAAGTAACACGATGAAGTGACTCACCTGAGTCTGTAAGGCCACAATAATGTGACAGCATAGTACATATTGATCGAAATTTACCTGTGTTGACTCAGTCCAGGGCTGGACCTTGAAATAGTTGCTATCTTACTACCCAACAAAAAAATCTGTGTATAATGTGCATATAAAAACTATGAATAAATGGGCAAACAGTGTCATATGTGATTTTTTTTTAAGCTTATTAACCCTGAATTTGGGATAAGGATAGAATAAGAAATGCTTTGAAATGCACTACATACTCTTTATGTGTCTCATAAATTGATAGAGAGTTATTTAAAGACTGGTTTAGGCATCTTAAGTATTTTAAGGCAACAGTTTTTCTTTTTTTTTCCCCCACATGTTAAGCCAGGTGCCACAGTATCTATGAAGCCAGATGTCCTCAGCTCAGAAGGACCTATAAATTTTCTGATAATGTGCTAAAACAGTGATTATTTCCATTACAAACCAAGTCTTTAATACAAAGACAACTACTTCATAAATAAACAGCATACATAAATGCATGTCATATATTGATGGAAGGTTTTTTTGTGTCATAACTAAACATACATTAATAATATACCTTAATGAGCATCATTTTTATAAGTCTAGATCATTATCCATTTTGTTTGGTTGACAGGCTGTTTCATCAGTTTACTTTGTAAGGCTCTAACAATGGCACTGAAGAAGTAAGTCCTCATTTGCCAATATACTTATGTATGTATATGGTGATTATATGGGAGTGTATATGTATTTATAAATGTGTGTGTGTGTATCACTATGTATTTGTAAACTTCTCTATACATATATATATGTGAGCAGAATCACAGAATCACAGAATTACCAGGTTGGAAGAGACCTTCAAGATCATCAAGTCCAACCTCTGTCCAACACCTTAACTAAACTAAACCATGGCACTGAGTGCCACATCCAATCTCTTTTTAAACACCTCCAGGGATGGTGATTCCACCACCTCCCCGGGTAAACCATCCCAATACTTTATCACTCTTTCTGTAAAAAAGTTTCTCCTACTATCCAACCTATATTTCCCTTGGCGCAACTTAAGACTGTGTCCTCTTGTTCTGTCAGTTGTTGCCCAGAAAAAGAGACCAACCCCCACCTCACTACAACCACCTTTCAAGAAATTGTAGAGAGTGATAAGGTCACCTCTGAGTCTCCTTTTCTCCAGGCTAAACAACCCCAGCTCCCTCAGCCGTTCCTCATAGGGCTTGTGCTCCAAGCCCCTCACCAGCCTTGTTGCCCTCCTCTGGACACACTCAAGTGTCTCCACGTCCTTCCTGAACTGAGGGCCCCAGAACTGGACACAGCACTCGAGGTGCGGCCTCACCAGTGCCGAGTATAGGGGAAGGATGACTTCCCTGCTCCTGCTGGCCACACTATTCCTGATACAGGCCAGGATACCATTGGCCTTTTTGGCCACCTGGGCACACTGCTGACTCATGTTGAGTCGGCTGTCAATGAGTACTCCCAAGTCTCTTTCTGCCTGGGCACTCTCCAGCCACTCTGTCCCCAGCCTATAGCGTTGCAGGGGGTTATTGTGGCCAAAGTGCAGGACTCGGCACTTGGACTGGTTAAACTTCATCCTATTGGACTCAGCCCATCTATTCAACCATTCCAGGTCTCTCTGCAGAGCCCTCCTACCCTCCAACAGATCAACACACGCTCCCAGCTTGGTGTCATCCGCAAATTTACTAATGAAAGACTCAATGCCCTCATCCATGTCATCAATAAAAATATTAAACAGAGCAGGTCCCAGCACAGACCCCTGAGGGACACCACTGGTGACTGGCCGCCAGCTGGATGCAGCACCATTCACCACCACTCTCTGGGCCCGGCCATCCAGCCAGTTCTTAACCCAGCAAAGAGTGCACCTGTCCAAGCCGTGGGCTGCCAGCTTTTCCAGGAGGATGCTGTGGGAGACAGTGTCAAAGGCCTTACTGAGGTCTAAATAGACAACATCTACAGCCTTTCCTGCATCTACCAGGTGGGTTACCTGGTCATAAAAGGAGACCAGGTTGGTCAAACATGACCTACCCCTTTTAAACCCATGCTGGCTGGGTCTAATCCCCTGTCCATCCTGTAGGTGCTGTGCAATAGCACTCAATATAAACTGTTCCATGACTTTCCCTGGTACCGAGGTCAGGCTAACCGGCCTGTAATTACCAGGATCCTCCTTCTTACCCTTTTTGTGAATGGGTGTCACATTGGCCAGCTTCCAGTCATCTGGAACCTCACCAGTGAGCCAGGACTGCTGGTAGATGATGGAGAGTGGCTTTGCAAGCCCATCTGCCAGCTCCCTCATCACCCTGGGATGGATCCCATCCGGTCCCATAGATTTATGGATATTCAGGCAGCTCAGCAGTTCCCTGACTGCCTCCTCTTGGATACAGGGGGACTGTTCTGCTCCCTGATATTACCTACCAACCTAGGAAGACAGTTGTCCTGAGCACCATGTGTCTTTTCAGTAAAGACCAAGGCAAAGAAGTCATTAAGCACCTCTACTTTCTTCTCATCTGCAGTTACTAAATTCCCTTCCGCATCCAATAGACAACAAAGGTCGGTCTTGCCCTTCCTTTTTTCATTAATATATTTGTAAAAGCATTTTTTATTGTCCTTTACAAGGGTTGCCAAATTGAGCTCAAACTGAGCTTTGGCCTCCCTAATTTTTTTCCTACGTGCCCTAGCAGCCTCCTTAAATACTTTCTGAGAGACCTGACCCTCCTTCCAAAGATGATATATCCTCTTTTTGTTCCTAAGTTCCTTCAAAACCTCATTGTCCACCCAGAATGAGCACTTACCTTGCCCCCTCATCTTTTGTCGCACTGGAACAGTCTGTTCCTGTGCCCTCAAGATCTCTCTTTTGAAGTATGCCCATCCTTCCTGTACTCCTTTGTTTTTAAGGGCTGCTTCCCAAGGAACTCTCTGGATAAGTCTCCTAAATAGGTTAAAGTCTGCCCTCCTGAAGTCCAATGTAAAAGCCTTATTGATGTTCCCCCTCCTTTCACCAATTATTGAAAACTCAATTATTCCATGGTCACTATGTCCCAGTTGTCCTCCAACCACCACATCTCCCATCAGCCCGTCTCTATTTGTCAACAATAAATCTAGTATAGTCTCTCCCCTGGTGGGCTCACTCACCAGCTGCAACAGAAAGTTGTCCTCCACCCACTCCAAGAACTTCCTGGACTGCCTCTTTTCTGCTGTATTAAGTTCCCAGCAGACGTCCGGTAGGTTAAAGTCCCCTATGAGAACAAGGGCTGGTGACCCTGAAACATTCTCTAGCTGCTTATAGAATAGGTTGTCCACTTCTTCATCCTGGCTGGGTGGTCTGTAACAGACTCCTAGTAGGATATCAGCCTTGTTGGCCTTCCCTTTAATCTTTACCCATAGGCATTCAACTTCATCATCATTAGTTTCAATGTCCGTAGCATCAAAAACCTCCCTAATGTAAAGGGCCACCCCTCCACCTCTTCTCCCTTTCCTGTCTCTTCTGAAGAGCTTGTAGCCATCCAGTGCAGTGCTCCAGCTATGTGAGTCATCCCACCGTGTTTCTGTGATGGCAATCACATCATAGCTTTGCTGTTGTACCATGGCTTCCAGCTCCTCTTGCTTGTTACCCATGCTGCGTGCATTAGTATACATGCACTTCAGCTGGGCTACTGTTTTCACCCCTAACTCAGGCTTACCGTCCTTGGGACTGTTTCCAGAGAGCCCAGCTGTATCCCCTTCCCCCTTCGAACCTAGTTTAAAGCCCTTTCAATGAGTTCAGCCAGTTCATGAGCTAAAAACCTTCTGCCCTTAACAGAGAGATGGAGCCCATCTGGTTCTAGCAGACCAGGTGCTGTAAAAGTTTCCCCATGATCAAAAAACCCAAAATTCTGCTGATGGCACCAACCCTTGAGCCACTTAGTGATAATGTGGGCTCTCCTATTTCTTTTGTCATTTTTCTCTGCCACCAGGAGGACTGAGCAGAACACTACCTGAGCTCCTGCCCTATTCATCACTTGACCCAGTACCCTAAAGTCCCTTTTAACTGCCTTGATGCTCCTCCTCTCAATCTCTTCACTGCCAGCCTGGAGTATCAGCAGTGGGTAGTAATCAGAGGGCCAAATCAGGTCAGGTAGTCTCTCGGCAATATCCTGTACCTGAGCCCCAGGGAGGCAGCAGATCTCCCTGTGGGATGGGTCCGGTCAACATATGGGGCCCTCTGTTCCCCTAAGAAGGGAGTCACCCACTACCACTACCCTTCTTTTCTTTTTAAAGTTAGAGGTGGTGATCCGCCTGACAGGTGACTCACGACTGGGAGGATCATTGAACAGATCATTCTCCTCTGTGTTCTCTAGCTGATCTTCGAGATCCAGGGCCTCATATCTATTCCGAAGTGGCACCTGGGTAGGTGAGGGGGGTAGGGAGGAATTTCTACCACCTCCTTGAATGGGGACCCATTTCCACTCCCCTTCATCTGCCAGGTGTCCTCCTATTGCCTGACAGGGAGAGGCATAGGAGTCCTCTGACTCCTGGTGAGCCTCCCTCAAGGATGGAAGGGTAGAGCTCCACCAGTCTATTTCCCTTTCACTTTCCCTAATACTCCTTAGTCTTTCTACCTCCTCCCTGAGCTCAGCCACCAGTGAAAGCAAGTCGGTCACCTGTTCACACCGCAAGCATCCTCCTTCTGCAACGTCCCCTGGTACCGCCGATAGGCTCAAACACTCCGCACAGGAATGGGTCTGGACAGACACATCCTTTTTGGAGGGCTCTATTTGGCTACATACACTTGTAGCATTCCCAGGTTTTGATCGTGTAAAGACCATTACTTCCAAAGCACAACAACTAACAACTGAAAGCCCCACCAGCAGTACCCTGCAGCCCTGCCTGCGCGAACTGCCGCGCAAACTGCCTTGCCACGCCCCTAGAGACCTGCCACACCCCTGTTTGCCCGCTCCGGGTCGCCGCGCTCCCTAGGGACGCTTTAAATCGCCCCGCTGCTCTCCCGCGCAAGCCCCGCCCGGGTGACTCAGCAGAAGAAGGTATATAAATAACTGGATTCCTATACATATACATACATAACACATTGCAAATATTTAGATATTCTAGATCTGCAGCAAACATGATCTTTCAGAATATCCTAGATTGCTCTGTAGTTCATATAAATATAATTGGTGGTCTTTGTCTTTAGGTACTGAAGCAGTGTCCATAAGTTGCACACTCAAAGAAACAACAGCACTGACACCCTTGTTAGTAGCCTTATAAAAAAATACTTGTTCAAAAAGAATTACAAACTGAATCTCGCCTGTATAACCTTAGGCCACTGAGACATGAGCCTGGGGCACTTACCTGTCATGTATCCCTTTACACCTCTTAATCCCCACAGTAACAGACCATCTGCACCCATAATCAGATGGCCAGATTTTAGAGCAATACACCTTGTTTATAAAGGGCAATTCTAATTTACAACCAACTCTATTTTGGGAGGTACTTTGGGAGCAAACCTCTGATGCTTTCAGATCAGCCATCTGTCTCCTCTCTTGCCAAGTTACCTCTAGGTTATGCTCTTTCCCCTCCTCAGCATATTATCCTGTCTCTTGCACACTTGCATAGAGGGACTATCAAGAGAAAGGGCATTTTAGCAGTTAAGATGTGCAAAAATGGTCCTAGAATATATGTTTAGATACTCTTCTGAGCAATGGTTTCAACAATGGGATGAGGCAGCTTTAGGAACTTTCTGCTATGGTATTTGCTGTGTCTTGGCAAATCCAGCACTTTGGAACATGAATTTCCTTAAAGGTAAAGTGCCCAAGCCATGGCAGGCTGTTTGCTGTTCCTGCTGACTTTATGTGTGCTGATATGTTGCAGAGGTGCAGCAAATTTTGAACAGATAACACAGGCTAAATTAATTTCTGGAAGAATATGAAGTGGAACAAAGAAGTCAGCAGAACTCTAGGCAGTATAACATATCAGTGCTCTAAGCACATACCCCATCCATAAGTGATGGAATCGACAAGCACTGGAGTCTCTACAACACTAGAAAGGATGTTAGTGCTTATGTTTCTGGAAAGAAATACAGGAACACAGGAACAAAATGTAGAGGTTTAGGGAAAAGATGGCTAGATTACATACTTTGATATTTGTGAAGAGGCATGCAATAATTTTTGCTGCCTTTCTTCAGCAGTTTGATAGACTGTGACCATTGTAAAACTAGCTTCAATCCACACATCTATGCTGAAAATCTGTTAGTCTTCAAAGTAACACAATTAACAAATTTTATGTTAAATTCATATTTGTATCAGCTACATAACATAACGAAAAAAGGGAAAAAAATGCTGAAGAATACCTTTAAGAAGAGCTACAGTGAGTGGATTGAGCAGTCTGAATACTATTGATAGAATGTTGTAAAAATAGAAGTCAGCATAATCATGTCAGCTCTGGGATTATCTAACATTTTTTGTCTAAATAGACCCTAAATCTCTGTAGATAAATTCTGTGAAATGGTAATAGGGCAATATAAAATTTATTTTGAAAAAAATATTACACATGTTTCTGAGGAAATACCTAAATATTTATAGTTATATTATTATTCACTATATTAATGAAATATTCAGATGAGCTTGGTTTTATTTTATGTAGTGCTAGCATCATCTAATTTTGGCATCAAACACCATCTTCTGTACTATGGGTGTCAGGGTGTGTTGAAAAGAATAACATCTGAATTGCTCTGTTAGCACAAGTCTTACATCGCTGTCTTGAGAAATCTACCTAGTCCTCATGAGAATAGGCCTCATGAATTCATAGGCTTTATATTGACATTGCTACTTTACATGGCTCTCTGTGGTGGTGCACCATCCTCCTCCTCAGTGGTGCTATTATAGAAATATAGTGTCCAGTGAAGACAAAACAATTATGGATGTTGCTTATTTTTGGAAAAGGAAACACATGTTCATTCCAGAAACAATTTTATAGCTGGATGAAGCTACTAGGTTTGCACTTTCCTACTGAAACTTGACATGTATTAATATTCTTCTGATCTCTCTGTTTAAATGAAATGGGTTCACAAAGGGATACTACATAAATAGTTCAGTTCTGTGGACAGATAACCTGGACACACCTCCACTGTTGAGACGTGTTACCACCCAGCATTTCTCAACCAGACTTGATTTAGAATTGCTAAAATGTTCCCAATGCTTAGTGAAAATCCATGTGAATTCAAAACTTGTATTTAAAATGCTTGAGATGACCTGACCAGACAAGGAATTCATTCTTCATTATTATCAGCAACTAAAGCTCAGACGCCTCTTACTCTCCATTGCAAATGAAAATGGGGAGGGGGCAGGTTTGATCCTTTTTTTTCCCTTTGAAAATAATTTTAAAAGAATGGAATATTTTCTTTATCATTCTTTGACATCATTTATTTTCCTGTTAAACATTCAAGGAAACATTGAGATTTTGCTCTGAGGGTATTTCAATGAAGTGGGAATTTACATAAAAATATGCTCCTTAAAGCAATAAATGGCTATGACAAGTTGCATTTAATTATAAGTCAATGAGCAGGACATTCCTGGTCAATCCACTTTCACACTGTTAAGAACCTGAATAGAGTTCATATGACTACTGAAGATGATATATTTTCAGCCTGAGAATAAAGAAAAACAGTGGTTTGTTGTTTTGTTGGTTTGTTGGATTTTCTTATGAAATACGGGTGCAATTCATGTCCCAAGTTATTTCTGAATGCCACAAAATAATTCTCTGAAGTGTCTTTTTTCTTGTATCAGTGAACCAGTTGAGTCAGAAATGAGACTTCTCTAACCTTTGTCTACTTTTAGTGTCCCATTCTGTTTAAATCTTTCTGTGATACCTAAACACTTAGATTATTTTCTTCCATTTTCATGCTCAAATTGGAAGTGCCAAAATATTTTGATATGAGTTGTTTTTCAGGGAATTTGGCCTAAAAGTATTACTGATGTAGTAGAAAATATCTGAAAATCTGTTTTCCTGTCATTTTCTCTCCAATTTCTGTGGTCAGAGATTCAGGACTTAAAGTACTTCAGATACACTTCATGTCAATATTAGTTTCTACTATTTTTTGGACCTTAAGATTAATGTTTTCTGTTTGTTCTTTTTTTTTTTTTTAAGTTTGCTATTAAAGAGCACATTGACCAATATGCATTTTACAATGCAAGTGCCCCATATAAGTTAGCAATCTATATGCAAAAGGTGACAAAAAGTGCCAAGTATTATAATCTTCTATGATAAATAATGACTGAACGAGTGTTTGTCCCTGACTCATAAATTCTTGCTGTCATATTCTATATTGAAAAAGTTTAAAAGTTCCATTTTATGAGAAGCCATGTGCTATGGCATATGTACGAGAACAAACATCCTTTATCCTTTGAATTACTAATTAGGAATTTTTTCCCCCACGAGTTTCAATTTTGCCAGTCTTTAGGTTCTGAAACAATGATTCATCACCCTGAAGTCTTTAGACTAGTTCTAGGTTCAGATACCTAAAATATTGAATGGAATAATATAATTTTTCTTGGTTTACACAAAAGTTTATAAATAAAATTATCAGTTTTTTTCCCTCTAACACTAGAACTAGCATAATTTCTTTATGATTTTTAAAAGAATATTGAGATACACTATTCTTGTGAAGCTGTAAATACACCACTGATTTTGAGTAAACACACACACAAAAAAGTCCACTCCATTCTGGAAGCTGAACAGGGTGAGATTTGAAACAAAGAGTCCACTGTAGACCTCTCCCCTTGCTTCCTGAGTAAAATCAAGATGAATCATCCACATGCATTAGACCAAGGAAATAAGAAATCAGTCCGTTTTACACTGTAGGCACTAACCCAGACTTACAGGCATCTCTGACTATAGCAAGAGCCAGCTAACAGCCAGAGCAGGCAAAGGCTGAATTGCTCATTGACTTTAGCCAACAGGGTGAGAAGCTGAATACTTTGTCTTGCTAACAGCTGTAGGTCTGTTTGTTGCTTGCATCTTTGGCTTCGTCATTTTAAACAACTTTATTCTGTTCCCTGGAAAAACACAGATTTTATTTCACTTATTAAAATATGTGCCAGTTTAGTAATACAGACCAAGCCCCTCCTGAACACAAGCAACCCACCATTTTCTGAGTTTTGCAGCTTAGCTGAATTCCACAGAGCTTTCTAAGAGATGGCAAAAGGGGTATTCCAGATAGCAGGGCAAGCATGCTGCCAAATTCAAAATTATCTCTCTGAGGTATGGACAAGCTCCGGCTTTCTGCCAAATGACTGTAAGATTAACACAAAGAAAGCAATGAGTTTTTTCTCTAGACTCATTCCGAAACTTATCCTTTCCTGTCTGTCAAAACACAAACCCAAACAGCTGAAAATAGTGTAAGACACACATGTGAAAAAGAGGCTTAAATTTTTGGCCGAATTTTATAGAGAATCCTAAAAATAAAGACTTCCAAAATCTCAAATAGTGTGGGTATGGACAGTTCTGTCATCCATTTCCTTCTCATGAAAATTTGAATTTTAATAGGACTATTTTATTTTTAAAGTTTTTTCTCTAATGTATTAAAACACTTCTTCAGTGGAAGGAACAAGGCAAGGAAGAAATAAAAATAGAAAAATATGGAGGGGTGGGGGGCTTTGTATTATCACAGATAATAGAAAGAAGGCAGCATGTTATAAAAAAGATTTGATTTCATCACAGCCATGTCACCATGCAGATGTGTCCATACCTCTTAGATATGTTCTAGAATCAAAATTTTAGAAAAGGGAGTAAATGTCCTAAAAAATCTGTATCTGATATTTATCATAGAAACACAGAAATATTTGGGATGAAAAGGACCCTAAAGATCATTTAGTTATAACCCCCTGCTGTGGGCAGGGATGTTTTCCATTAGACCAAGTGGCTCAGAGACCCATCTGGCCTGAAACACTTGCAGGGATGGGCCAACCACAGCTTCTCTGGGCAACCCGTTTCAGTGCTTCACCAGACTCACAGTAAAGAATTTCTTCCTAATAACTAATTTAAATCTATCAATTTTCAGTTTGAAGCCATTCCCCCTTGTCCTGTCACTACATACCATTGCAAATAGTCTCTCTCCATCTTCCTTGCTGGCTCCCTTCAAGTACTGGAAGGCCATAACCAGGTGACACAGAAGCCTTCTCTTTTCGAGGCTGAACAAACCCTATTCTCTGAGCCTTTCCTCATAGGAGAGATGCTCCATCCCTCTGATCAACTTGGTAGCCCTACTTTGGACTCAATCCAACCTGTCCATGCCCTTCCTGTGCTGGGGACCCCAGACCTGGATACAATACTCAACATTTATGCTTAAACTTAAGTTTATATACTTCATCTAATACTGAAGTAATAAGGCCTGAACCAAATTTGCCCTACAGGTGAACCTTCCAACCAAATATATATTGGTTGGAAGGTTCACCTGTGGGGCAAATTTGGTTTAATTGAACTAAATATATATTTGGTTTAATATATATATTAAATATATATTTGCATATTAGCAAAGTGTTGTTATATGTTTTCATTTATAGGAAAAACATGTATTTACTTTTCTCTATCTAGAAGTTGGATAAGGCCACATCTGGCCTTATCAGTGGGATATAGAATCAAAGACAGCTCCCTTGGTTCCTCATTGAGCCCTGGCCAGGTTTGAGGAGAAATCCAACAGGAGAATGGGCCTATAATTAGAAATTATGTCAGCTTGTTTGTTTAACAATATAAAAGCTGGGCTACTGTCACAGCAAAGTGGAGGAGCCTCATGACCTGCAAAGGTGGATGCACTGCAAAATTTCCCAGGTACTATTAATGGTTCCCCAGTTGTTCTCTGTGACAGCTTCCCCCGATGGCTGATGTTTCTTGGACTTGGATGATGGCAAAGTGTTGGGGAAACTGGTGATGTACAGTTTCCAACTGGTGATGTACAGTTCCCAGTTACCAGGCATGGTTCTTCCAGTCCTTTGCTGTGGCTCTCCCACTCCTGAGGTTTGTCGGACTTGGATGATGTATCCTTATTTGGGTAACTGCTGATGTATCTTTGTTAATCACTACAGGCATTCTTTCACAGTAATGATTATGTGCATTGCTTAGCTTATCCTTTTGTGATTTGTTGCAGTTGTACATTATAGTCAATCACACTGTTGCTAAAGTTGGTGTCTGTGGCTTTCTCTCTGATCCTACCTACCAGCAAAACAAATACTAACAACAAGTTCTGCAAAGAAAATATGGCTTATTTTCATCAAAGAGTGATTGTTTCACTTGGAAATATTAGTGTAATAGCAGACTAGTCCTGATTTAGGGTAATAAATCTCTGATTCATTAAAAAAAAAAAAGGAAAAAAAAGGAGAAATAAAAAAATATAACAAAAAGAAGCATAAAAGGAATTCAAAACCTGTTATCAAGGAAATAAGAAAAAAAAAGACTGAAAGTATTTAGAGATTGTAAAAGATCCTGTCTCCCACTCTTTTGATTTATTTCCCAGAAGCTGTGTTCAGGTACAATTTTTGCTATTGTTTAATAAATCAGAACTATCAGTTCATGTCAACTCTGATTTACCAAAATCCACAAACTCTACAAATTTGAACCTAATGACTCTGTTATTATCAGTAAAATAAATAGAACTGGGACACAGTTTTAAACCCTGGACATTTTCTTCACTCTTTAATAGTGAGCTCTAGCCTCTAGCATTGTTTTGGCTTGTGTGAACTAGCACTCTTCCAGGTAATGTTTAGACCATTGATGGTTCCCAGGAGGCAGGATAGAAAAAGCCATATATTCTGTATATACTATATATCGTATATATTCTAGAGCTGTGATGTGCCAGTAGTCCTTAATGCTGGAGAATGAGCCTATTTTATTTGATAATATAAACGTATCCAGTGAAACTTGGGATGCTCACAGTAACTCTGCCTCTAATACTTTACCACCCTGGACATAAATCTAGACACAAACTAGTTTTTATTTCTAACCTACCAGAAATACTGTGGAGGACATAATTTTTACTGAACACTCATGTCCTTATGGGTCCTTAGCTTTCCCATGCGCAGTTTTCTTGGTACTTAAGCAACCAAAGAGCCAAGATGAAGGCATAAACATAGCATTTCCCATAATCCACTCAAATCTTTTCCACACAGAAGCTGCAGGCAGTCTGTGTTTGGATGCCTAGTAGTAAACTACCCAGCTAATTGCATAGTGGTGCTCTAATGTAGCTCTAGGGCCTTCAAAGAAAGGCCCTGGAGCAGCTGTGGCCTTCAGTCATGCCCAGGTTGTGGGTTCTTATTTTGTGGTTTGATTTAAAAGCAAATCTTAGAGCTGAGAGTTGATGGACTTGGAAGAAACAACTGGATCTATTCGAAGTTTTCTGTATTTAATATTAAAACATTTGTAGTTGATCATTAAACAAAGATTGGGGTTGTGGTACTTTTGAAAGGTCATATTTAGTGGAAATAATAATAATTTTAACCCCTTACTTAAATGACAAAAGCATAACTCCATACTCTTTTTCTTGACTGATTTTCAGAGAAAATAGCATCTGACATTCCTCTGAACAAAAGTAGGCAATTGAGGTAACATGGCTCTGTTCTGAAATAGTTACAAATGCGTTTTTAAATAAGCTGACATTTGGAAACTGGTAATGACTTAATTTTGTCTACATCTGTCAATCAATAATATATTTAAATAAATCTTGCTATACAGTATGGAAACAGAAGTGCAATATGCATGGTCTTCTATTTTTCTCTTTGATTGTACTATTCTTAATCTGTACCTTTGGGAAAAAATGCCTTTAGCATCAGTCAGGACTATAACTTTACAAGCTGTAAAAAAACCCCCCATATCATTGTCAATTTATTCCTAGGAGAATCACCATAAAAACCAAACAAGGCTTTTTTAATGCTTCCCCCCTTCTTTTTGCTGCTAGCTGACTCTACAAATGTCACATATATTGTTTTCATTTCTTTACATTGTAACCCACCTGAGAGTTCATAAAACATGTGCTTGTTCCTTGTGATTCGGCAAACTCAGTAAATGGTAGAAATATATAAAGTTTGTACATCCCTAGTAGAATTATTAGGGAATAAGAAACAATGACCCCTACAAGAAGTCAGAATTCAACAGGGATGTAAAGTAGATTGATCATAGTAAAAGAAACTTACCAGAAGAAAACAATACAGCACTCAACTTTTTCAGGTCTCAAGGTAGCTGTCTAGGCAGTTGAAACTGCAGCCATAGCCACTTGTCATTATTTTTGTTTAAATAAATATTTAAATATACTTTGTGACAGAATTTTTTCTCATGGACATTAAGAGTTGCAACAAACTTTTTTCCAAATATTGTCTAGTAGCTAGCAAAATCCACCTTATGTGTGAAATGAATTTTGGAATTGTCCAAGTCTCTACATGGGGAATATAGACTTAGGAAAATGTTCTCATAATATAGATACCTGCACTTGCATAAAGTTATGTGAAATGGACTTGGTCTATAATGGCACTTTGCCTTTTTCCAGATGTGGCTTGAAGAGATAAAAATCAATATTAGTGGCTTTTTTTCATTTTCTCACCAACATGTAGGTGAGCCCTGTAAATAGTCATTGCCATGGCATAAAATCTGATCCCTTGCTAGAGTACATATAGATTCTTTAATTACCTTGTTCTTTGTTCTGTGCTTAGCTCTACATGGAAGAATTTGTTATATTTGAAAAAACATTTAAAATTTATCACATTTTCTTCCCCGTGGGTTTTTACTCTTAAAAAATAATACTGACGAGGTTTTTATACAACCCTGTGACCAATGATTCTTTCTGTGACCCTAGGCCTTTAAAGGTATCTAACTAGAAGGAAACTCTAGCTGTGGGAATGTAGGTAATTTTCAGATGGGCTGAATCTCAGTCTGTAAAGTCTAAACTTAGATTTTTACATCCAGAAAATTCACTGAGTAGCACTCAGTTTCAGAAGAGCTAGATTCTGAGCAGTCCCTAACGAATTTGGTTAATAATATTTGATAATGGTGAAACACCATTACAACCAATCAAATATGGTATTATTATTTTAAATCTACAGAGAATTACTGTCCATGCACACACACACATGCAAAACTCTTTTCCCCAGATAAAACCCAACAACTAAAATCAACCCATCAAGCGAAGAAACAAATGAATTCTGTGTCATTGGTCTGTGATATGTACTTAATAAATGGATTGGAGCCATTTTACACTATATGCATTAATATCTCCAAAATTTCTGTCCATCATTGCTGATACACACCTATATCTGTTTAAGTACATTAAATTAGTCATCAGTAGTTACTTCATTAACTTATTCATATCCAGGTGTTCAATCATCATTTTGGCTTATAAGATTTTGTGAAACTTTCAGATAAAAATATTCAACCTGTCAGCATACTGATAAATACTTATTTATTGCCTTTTTCAAATCACTTCAGGAAGGAATAAATGTCATTATATGCTTTGACAAACAAGGTAGAATGACCGGCTGAAGAAAAACCAACAAGTTCAAAATCAGTGTCTTCCAAAACATAGGTAGTAAGTACTCAATCTAGAAGACGACAGCAATGCTGTTCCACTCTGCCTGGAAGGAGTTATTTACATGCAAATTAACATTTGACCCAGTGATTCTGGTTCAGAAGCAAGTTGGATGGAAAGTATAAGGTCATGTATATTCTCTGGGATCATCTTGCCTGGGCTTCACCAGCTATGTCTGTGCTGTTGAATAAAAGAGAGTTATGAAACAAGCTTGACTGCTTAATTCCGCGCTCCTTGCTGTCAGCTCACTGCGTAAATCTGTTTGGGACTGCATCTACTTACATTCATTAAGATACTACTTCTACATTTTCATGGAATAGTTTGCTTCCTAAACCTCTCCAAGGGCAGTGAGGCAGACAGTATGCCACCATTTGGTACGCTGCAACATCTGCACTGATCTGATGTTCCCTCAGAAAACAATCTCTGCAGCCTCAATCTTCCAATGTTCTTTCATGTGCATCCAAGGGCATGTAGCACATACACTTCCAATTTCATTCTGCCACTGTTGAGGGAAACAGTGTAATCTTTTTTTTTTATTTTTTCTTTTTATTGCAGACATACAGAGCCGGTGAAATAGCGTAAACATCTAGGAGATAGGGAAATCCCATTAGACTCAGAACACCTAGGACAAAAAGATAAGGCCAATCCATTTTAGGAAGAGCTTGATCAATGTGTCAAGCTTTGGACCCTAGTCTTTAACAGCATAGCCAAGGACTTCAAAACCAAAACTGCTGATCACAGAGACACTAATAAAGTTACAGAGGAGATTTTAACTCCCTTACATGGATGAATAACAAAGACTATAATCTCAGGTTTTGTCAAATATAAATAATCCTGCATTACTCATTTAGTTACCAAATTTATAATGGGCAATTATACTTTAAAACTACCGCTGCTTAACAAAACCCTAGCAAAAACTATCCCAGGTACTTTTCTTGTTATACACTTTATATGGGAAAGAAGAACACTTCCTCTTTTTTAATGACTTTTTTCCTATGACAAATATTTGTCAAGATAAAAGAATGGTATTATTTTTGTCACCTTCCAATTCAATGTTTAAAGCATTAGTTTTTGCATCTCCTCTCAATGTCAGCATGAAGGTCTTACCTCCATATTTCACTAGATTTGAAATTTTACACTGAATCTCTAAATGCCTTGTAAGCTAGTCGGTAGGATATTGGACTGTTGTGGTCCTAAATGAATAATCAGTTTTAATAATGTATTACTTAAAATATTGAAGAGTGTGGTCCAAAAAATATAGTGGTTTTGCTGCACTACCATAGCAGAGGTCTGATGCTGTATTGTACAATGAGGAACTTGGTCTTTACTCTTCACTTTCCTGCAATGGTGTGACTTATTGTCTATATTCTGCCATTCAGTTTGTTGGGGTTTTTTGTCTACTTGCAAACCCTTAGGGTGAAATATTTAACAGACATATTCAAGCCCCTCTGTAAACTCCTTTGAAAATTTATATATCAAGAAATAATATTAATGTAAAGCACCCTGTGTCTTCTCTTGGGTGAGAACAGACAAAGTCGATGTTGTAGTGGGTGCCTGCTGTAGGCCTGCTGGGCAGGAAGAACAAGTGGATCAGACCCTTGGCTAATATTCACAGGCCATGGTCCTCATGAGGGATGCCAACCACCCCAATATCTGTGGGAGTGACAGCAGGGCAGCACATAGGCAATCCAGGAGTTTCATGGAGTGCATAAATGATAATTTCCTCCTCGTCAAAGTTCTGCTTATAAGGGTCCCATGAGATACGGTCCTGGAGGGAAGAAAGGACCAAGAAAGCTGATTAATATTAAGAATCACCCACTCCATGCTTAAGAGTGGTCCATCCCAACAAACAGGAAGTCAGGCAAAAATCGCTAGAATACCTGTATCAATCAACAAGGAGTTCCTGGCTGAACTTAAACACAAAAAGGAAGTACACAGGGCGTGGAAGCAAGGAGCAGTATCTTGGGAGGAATATAGAAATATTGTTTGAGATTCCAAGGATGAATTAGGAAAGCTAAAGCCTTAATGGAATTCACTGTACAGCAGTGTCAGAGACAACAAGAGAGGTTTCTGTTGGTGCCATATTAAAGAATTAGTATCTTTCAAAGAACCCATGTTTTAAATGGGTTTCAACTTACAGTTGCAACGTCCTTGAAAAGAATTTCTTTGCATTCAGTGTCAAATCTCTTTTATTCCCATAGTGGGACAAATTATTGATAGACAGCAGCACTCCAAACATATTGGCACTGTGCTGAAGTAATGATCTAAATACATAAATAAAGATTTTTCTTTCTCTATTATTCCAAGATGCATATTTCATAGTTTGCATCCACTAACATTAATCTGAATGACAGAAATAATTTGCATAGACTGATGCTTCAGAGAATCAAATCTTAGGAGAGTGGGACACTGGATTACTATTACAAATTAAATGTGATGCACTTCATCTAGTGTTGCCTCTAATATTGGTGTTAGTACAGACATGAACTGTACAAGTTTTTAGGCAGTTCTTGACCAAGATTCTTTAATGATGCCTTGAATGATCAAAAGATTGCAGAACTAACCAAAATTTCTAGGGTGCTCATATGTTACAAAATCAGAGATTCTTAAATCAAACAAAGTTGTGAACTACCACACGTAGTGTGGAGAATAAATGCGATCAGTCTAGTTTTATTTTCCCAGTTACCTCTTGGAAAATCCTTGGTCAATAGCACTGCAATTAGCTTTAAATTGTTGAAGGCAGAGGGTAAGAAGGCAGATAAAGAAAAAAGCTCTTTAATTTTTATTATTTGCTTTTTTAATTTATTCATATATTTTTATATGTTGCCTTCAGATGAAAATGTTCTTAGCATGAAGTTTAAGAATGTTTTCACTAGTGATGACAGATTTGTGAAGCACCTAATTACTGTTCTGAACTTTGCAATTGAGAGAGACATACCTTTTCCTGCATCTGACAAAGAAAGCTGCTTATTACCTTTTAAGAAAGAATTAGTTAGGTCTTTCCTGACTTGTAATGATATGCTGGACAGTTTTACTGACTATATAATCCTCCACATCAGTCACTGAGTCATAAAATATTTGATAGGAGGTAGATCTCAACTTTTGCTTCTGCTTATTTTTCTTTCTTACCTTCTTACACCACAATGTTTGTGAGGTCTCATCATCACATTTTCTCCAAGTGATATGAATTAATAGTTTGTGACATATTTCTTTTTCTAAAAAAAACCCCAAACATATGGATTGATTACTTTTTCCTATTTAACTTGTAGAAACATAAAAGACTGAAAACTCCATAGATATACAAGGAATTCAAAGAGACATAAAAGTTTCATAACCATCACTGTTTGTGGCATAGTATCATGGTTTAACAACAGCTGGTAAATTATGTACCTCACACCCCCACCAAAGGGATGGAGGAGATATTTGTAAAAGTGAGAAAGCTCAGAAGCTAAAATAAAAATAGTTTAATGGTGACCTAGGTTACAATATAGAGGTACTCTATTACCACCAGCTGTGGGCCATTAGCTGTTATCTCCTGCTATGACCCACCCCTGATAACAGACAATGGGCCAGCAAGAAACCACTGCATGACTCATGGACTTATCTCATCCTATTGTGAGATGCTCCGCCCAGGAGGGAGGAGCCAAGCATTTCCACCTGGATATAGCCACTTCTAAGGAACTATCTAAGGGAGCCCTGTCTACTGGGTTCCTAGAGGACAAGAGCTACTACTGGACCTTCAGCTGGACACCAGACCTTCCATAGGATCACTGCTTCAACTGAGCTACTTCATCTGGACTGCTACCACCACCCTAACAGGGTGTCAGGTTGTATCTGACTTTGTCAGTGCTTTTTTTCCTTGTATTATTTCACTTATTTTTAATTTTTTCCTATTACATTTTAATCCTGACTTGCAATCTCCCACTGGTTTGTTTTCAAACCAAGACAAATGGTAAAGCAAAATGGTGCACACACAAGCAATGCAAAAGAAGGAATTAATTCTCTGCTTCCCACGGGCGGGCAGGTGTTGAGCCATTTCCAAGAGAGCGGGGCTCTATTACATGTAACAGTGATATGAGAAGACAAATGCCATCAGTCCAAATGTCTCCTGCATCCTTCTTCTTCCCCCAACTTTCAACACTCAGCATGAGACCCTATGGTCTGGGATATCCCTTTGGTTAGCTGGGATCAGCTGTCCTGGCTGTGGCCCCTCCCAGCTTCTTGTGCACCCTCAGCCTCCTCACTGTCAGGGCAGTATGAGAAGAAAAAAAGGCCTTGCCTCTGTGTCAGCACTACTCGGCAATATCTAAAACATCACACAATTGTCAACACTCTTTTCAGCCCAAATCCAAAACATAGTCCCATAATAGCTGCTGTGAGGAATACTAACTCTACTCCAGTCACAACCAGCACATGTAGCAAAAGATGGATCAAAGTTGATTATTCTCTCTGTCTTATAACTCTTGGGGTACTGACAATCATTAAAAAAACAAATTTTTATTTTCAATGAAATTATGTTGGCTTTTTCCATTTTTTAGGAAGAATCTATTCTCAGGTTTAAAAACCCTCAGGAGGAAGGAATCTCTTTTGTTTTGTTTTGCCTTTTTTTTGGTTTGTTTTGGTTTGGTTTATTTTTCCTGCCAATTCATATAATTTTTCTATTTTTTTTCTTTTTTGGCTTGGAAATTTAGGAAGCCAAACAAGAAAGCAGATTTTTGTATATATTTTTTTCTTTCTTCAGGATATCTAAATTCATTTAGAGGAAAACTAATGTAAATAGTGGATTCAACTGTCAAAGCAGCTACATTTGCCTGACTGAAAGTTGATTCCACTAAGTCTTCTTACTCCTTTTATGAGTGTATCTTGCAGCAAGAAAATATAGTTGTAAATATTTAATTGTTTGTTTTATAAGTGAAAAATAAAAGTAATATGAAGAAATAAACCAAGAATTAGAATAAATACCTGTTGAGCACTAAGGTATCGATAACAAGGTATGTTAATGCATAAACATTTGAACAAAATTGAAAGCAAATCCAGCTCCAGAATATCCATGTCAGTCTTAGACACTGATTTTCCAGTATGCATGTTTATTTTTGCTGAAACAACCTGATATTAAAAAAGGAAAAAAAAAAGGAGTTATTGTTTAAACTATTTGAGGACTCAAACTGAAGTGAAAAACCCAAATTACTAACCTTTTAGAGATATTAACTGTTCATATTGAAAATTTTTTCACTGCCTCTCAAAAATGTTCACATGTGTTCTGGATTTGTCAAAACAATTATGGATAACAAAAGGATATCTACAATGAAATTAATTTTTAAAAAGTATATAATTTAGAAATCATCTTAAAATACAAGAGTAATTTGTGCTTCAGTGCATATAACCACTGAAATCTAGAGTTCACCTAGAACTTTACTTAAAGCTCTTAAAATTTAACTCAGGGAGATAACCTTTTTAAAATTTTTACTCAATTTTTTTCTTGTTTCTCAGAATTTACTCTGTAGGTGCCCACTCACACACTCATAGATGCATGCATGTATCCAGAATCAGGATTTAGCTACAGCCGATAATTCAATGCATTCATTGGATCAGTTTCCAAAGAAATCAAAATATTGATATATAGTTTTCAGAACTCATTCCTTTTAAAGCCACTGAAATGTGATCTTCTGTTGTGGCAACTGCTACCCTTAGCAATATCCAAATACATAGAGAAAAAAATGATTAAACATGCCTTAAAATATCATGACAAAATATAACAATGCAAAAGTTATCTAAAACCATGAATGTCAGGGCTTAACAAAGTGTTGAATTTGGCTGATAATTCCTTAGGAAGTATAGAAGTTAAAACCAAGGCTGATAGAAATATTTTTGAGTTAAACTTAATGATCCTTATGGGTCCCTTCAAAATTGAAATATTCTATTCTATGTATAGAGTTAAAATATTTTGTAATTATTGATGTAGAAATTAAATGTGACAAAATTGGAAGAAGTTAGCAAAATTCTGGGTATATAGCTTCAAAATTAATTATTCATAACCTATTAAATAGAGCTAGAGACTACTTAGAAATGTTTTTGCAGGTAATAAATAAGATTAATGATTATAAAAGGAAAATATGCTAGTTTGGTAAAAATTACATCTCAGGTGAGTGGCTAGTAGAATTTTCTATTTACCTAGACATCATATGACTACTAATTTGTCAGAAAAACTGTTAAGTGTTAAAACTCTAAGTGTACAATAAATCTATGATTGCTAATATTTGTTAGGACGTTGGTTTTTTAGATTTGTCCCCTGAAAGTCTAAACTTAAATTTAATGTAGGTAGCAAATCTGCATATGAAAAATCCAACAAAAACCAAAATGTGAGCTGTCTTTAATGCTAGAATCATAATTAATTCAGAAATTAGGCAAGCATTCTCACACTTGCCATTCTGCAAGAGAGAAACAAGGTGAATGTCAGTTCTTCTGATATCACCTTGAGAAAGAAGTTAAAAAGTTAATTCTTTAATAGGCTTTTTTTCTTTAAAATGTTTTATTTACATATTAATTAATTAGGCATAGATGGTGCACATCCCCTGCAATTAACTTATGATATCATATTATGTTAGCTTAAGGTCTTTTTATTGGTATTTTAACTAAAGCAGCATTAAATTACACCAGCATTCAACAAGCACACTTTAAAAAATTCTAATGCTTAAACAACTATCCTTATAACTTCTGCATTCCAAGTATTAAAACCTTTTCTTCTACTTACTAAAAATGCATTTCAGTCCTAGAAAATACATACATCACATTTTCATCCCACTAATTCATTAGCAAGAAACCCAAACACTTTCTATGCCAAGCATAAAATCCCTTGCCACTGAGTTTGTCATCACTAAAAAAAGTTTTTCTCCAAGTTACAAACCAAAATTCTTTCCTTGCTTTTAACTTTCCTTTCTTTACTGCTAAGATACCGGTAGATGCAAAAGGACATGCGGTATCTGACTTCATCTGTTGTCAAACTACATCATTATTCTTGTCACTGGAGTGGGACACAGCGGAAAAAGAAAACTGTCATCCTCTAAATTACCAGTGCTGTTATTTTCATACCCAAACTCTCCCTTTTTGGGGTACTCCTAATTTGAAACAACATGATTTTAGTTGGTGGAATTCAAGGAGGGTATAAACTTGTGTTATGGCTGAAGATGCAGAAATAAGGTCATTAGCATATAGATGCAATAAATTTTACATCAAGGACAAATCAGCTTTCAGATGGCTGTTTCACCCTGCTAAAACATTCTCTCCAGGATCCAGATTACTCAGTATTCTTGACACTTAATCAAGGTTGGCCAGCCAGCATACAGCAAGCAAGCCTAAGTGAAATATGTATCCCAGCAATATTTTAGTTTAACACTATCTTCGGCTACCTTCAGCTTTCAATCTCTCACCTTTTTTCCAGGTTAGAGGGGGTATTTGATCATTTTTGGCATATTTCCATATCAGTATTTTTTTTAAAAAATACTCTAATAGTAAATTAAATAAGGTATAGTGTTAAGTGCAGCCAGAATATCAAAGATGGAGCATACCTTGTCAAAAAATAGCAATTTTAAAAAACAAAGAAGATCTGGTGCATCATGTGGAAATAAATTCCTTTGAACTAAAACAAAAAAGAACGAAGAAGTAAGGGCAGAAAATAAGTTTCATAATGCTCAGGTAAAAGACAATATGATGGCGACCGCATAAAAAACTTCAGGTCACAGCATGAACTAGAAATCAAGCTAAAACTCCATTGATTAAAAACCTTCTTGAGGTTTACCTTAAAATTAATGTTATACAGAGACATCATTCATTGTCATGTTTTTTCATCACAAAGATGGTGTATAGTGCTGAGACTTTTGATAAGGTGGTGTAGCTGTGTTTACATAGTTCAACATTGAGTAAAGGTGGTAATACAGTTCCCTACATAAATGCAGTATTAATACTAATTGATGTATTTGCCTTAAAAAGAAGATAATTTCATGCCCATTTATAAAGGCACATCTCTTTCTGTCCTTTCTCTATGTTTTCACTCAACTCTACAGCCTTTCTAGCTTTAATTTTCCTTGCGGGTCTTTGGTACAGTGTGCCTGTATTTTGCTCATTCAGAGACCCAAGAAGTTCGTCCTGCTTCTCATTTCCTTTTCCCTACTTCAGAACAATTCTTGAGAGGAGAAGGAACTCGTGTACCATTTTGCTGTCACGGGTCAGAATTCTGGGTCAATGCATTTGATGGTGAAAGCAATGGTCAACCAAGCATCAGGCTGTAGAGCAACTAGATTTTCATTGTGCTAGCAATAGTTTGGTCTGAAACATTAAACATGGCCAGGTGAGTCCATCATTATTCACCAGCATTTTGCCTTAATGTCTCAGTATTCCACATGGGAAATTTGTCTATATCAAAGTTTTAATGTTTCAAAAAAATGTTTATTCTCCAAAATATGTCTACAAAAGAAAAAAATATCAGCCAAATTTTTTCACTGACACTCAAAGCTAATAAAAATTATGACCGAACTTATTCTCAATAAAATTTTAGACACAAAAGAGTCAATGAAAACTTTTGTCTGTTCCACAAGTCAAGAAGACAGTTTAAAAACCTACAGTTAAGAAGTGAACTACACCTAAAGTTAAAATCTCATTTAATTTCTTCCAATGATAAAGATGGTGCTTCTTTAAGAAAACTGCTTCTTGTTTTCACTTTTGTTCTCCCATTTAAGTGCATTAGATCTACAAGAACCAGAAATTAAATTCCTCTGACAGCATTTGTTTTTATCTTAAAAGAATCTTACTTAAAATAAGATAAAGATGGAGCTTTGCATAAATATTTAAATTATGCTTAAAATTTACTGATTTCATCACACCAGTCCTTTCTAATGCAGAGATTTATTGTACGACTCCTAAAATGCCTCATTTTTCAGCAAGCAGAAAGAAGAACAAGGGTAGGAAACAGGCATTTAAAATCTTCAACATAAAAAGGAGTGCAGAAATATTTGTGTTGAAGCTAAGCTCACATTACCAGTTTCTATCTTGAGATGTTTTTGTAAGAATGTATATCTTCATACTCCATACCCCTTTACTGTGTGAATTAGATGATTTTCAGCCTTAAATTTATGAATCCTGAGTTACATAATTTTTTGATTTCTTGTGTTTTGATCCAGTCAACTTGCTAAGAGTGTCTTGCAAAGAAAAATATAATCCTTTCACCATGAAGTACTTGATTCGTGTAGATAGTAGTTAACAAGAAAACCCCAAACCCAACAAAGAAACAGACCTCTTGTCTTGTACCACACCACGATAGCCAAATCTTTCTGAAGCATTCATATATTCCAGCACTTTGCTATTAGGAACCATTATTGTGGCTGCAGACAGCAGTTGGTGTCTTTAGACATGACTTTGTGGGTTTTTGCAACAAATCATGCTGAAAATATTTTGATGTGGCTATGTGTAATTCATAGTTTAATTTTGGAAGATAAAGGTGAAAAAATATAACTCCTCTGCTCATAAACGGTATTTCAGCTGTTATCCCACTGATGTTTCAAGTATTTTCATGTAAATTTATATTTAGATTTTCAACAGCAAAAATCTTCACAGATGGCATAGGTCTCTTACTTCCCTCACCTTGTTTAAGATAAGATCGTAGTTTTTGACATAAAAGCTTAAATAATCTAGAAATCATGCATATTTGCATGTGATTTAAAACATTCTAGCAAGTATTGTCATGCTGAAGTGTAGAGCATCATATTTCTCAGAAGTCTAACAGTTAGTCCTTTCAAGGAACAGATCTGTCATCCCTATCTCAGCTGAGTTAGCGTCAACAAATCTTTTAGAACACAACCGAGATCTTTCAGATCTTCTATCATTTAATGGAATCTGTCACCCAGACTTACATACTTAGGATCCCTGGACAAATCATAATTCCTAGAGTCAAAGACAGTAGCCAGAAAAATGAAGTTGTTAAGTAAAGACATCACCTAGAGTAGAAGAGTCTGAAGTAAAAAGGATGAGAGGCATTCTTGCAGTTCAGCCATCCTTCCCTGACGCCCTGCAGCTCTTAGATGTCACATTCTGGGCAACTCTCTCCTAGGTCAAAACTTGTACCAGACTAAGGAAGTAATTTCCAGAGACATCCGAGGACCTCAGGGGAGCCCAAGAGGGCTAAAGGACAGCTTTATATAGAAGGTGTAGGAGACATGAACTGGCAATAACAGGTGGGAGGAGTAATCTGTGGCATCTACAAGAGCGATTACAGATATATTACATTACTATGGAATGTAAGAGAGGATTTTTTTCAGCTAAGACAACTAGAAGGTAAACAACAGGATTTGTGATGCAAAACCTGCCTTCATTCCCTCCAATCTGCCAAAAAATGTAGATAAAATAATATTAGTAATATTACTGGAGAAAACACTTAGTTCATCTCCACATGGAAACATAGGGAATTGCTTGAAAATAAACAGAAAATTCTGACTCACTGCCCAAAAAAGCCGATTAATGGCTATTTGTGCTCAACAGCTTAACAGAACATTTGTCTGCGGACAAGTTTTCATAGATATTTGCAGAGGAGGCCTGGGGAAAAGAAAAAACAGAACTTAGGTTATGGGATTTTTTTTGTATAAGCAATGGCTCAAAAAATTTACCTGTAAAATTTTTCTTCTCTGCATTTTTTCAGAAGATTGAGTTCTAGCATAATGTTTGCATCGTATCTGTATTCTGGCTCAATCAGCTTTAAAGAAAGATTTTTGGAGTCTGCCTTCCTTCATGTTGACCAAATGTAATAGTTAAGGCTTCTGAAAAGATAGGAGAGGTTTTTGAGAGACAGTTCCTCTTAGTGATGACTTTTTCCCCTTATACAAACACATAAAACATAGTTTTTTGACTGTTTGCATAATATTTGCCACTAGTATTCCTGACATTACATCTATCTAAATCTTTCCTTTTTTTTTTTCCCCCCCCATTATTCACTCAACTGAGAAACATTTTGTAACTTCTGGCACTGGTTTTGGGGCCACTACGTAGCAACAATTTAAAGGCCTGACTTTTCTGACTGGGAGAAAACTGACAAAAAGGTCAAATGTCAGGTGCTGAGTATGGTACCAACACACAGCATCAATCCAAAGACTGTAAATACCAAAATATTTCAGTTCAAAAATGAAAGATTCAAGTTCTTCCTGTTGTAGCAAACCCAGCTTAAGGCTGACAATAGAGTTATACAAACTGAGAACTATGAGAGAAGAGTTTAGTCCTCAGTAGATCTCTTAAGTCAAACAAAAACCTGAAATAAATATTTACGTGTAGCAAATGTGCATGGTCAGGAGGTTATAGCAGTCTCTCCTACTTCTCCCTCTCTCTGTGGCTAAGCAATGGTGCAAAGAAATCCCTTTTGTCTTTCAATAATTTCGCTTTAAGAGAAATGCAGATTTCAATAATTAAAATTAGTTTTTGTAGCTGATTCAAAAGCAAAATTGTTTGTCTCAGGATCCTTGTATGATCTTGGGAAATCACTTCTATGTGCACTTATATTTTTGTCTATAGAATAGGAAATAGGGTCACCATTCTCAAGGATACTAATGCAGAAAAGCATGAATGGTGCTATATAAGCAATAAAAATTCTTACACCAATACTCTGTGGTAGGTGATTAACCTGTGGTATAAGAGACAGCGAGTGTTCTTGATAAGATAGTCTCTGGTGCCAAAGATGTATTGGTTATGATAGAGAGAAGCCTCTCCCAGGATGCCTGTTCGGCGGTGGTGATGTACCCCAGTTCTGATTCCCTGGTTGGCTCTTGCTGTCAGCCACTCCCCTGTACTTAAGATCGCCCTGTCACGTGGTTGGGGCCATTTGCCTCTGGAAACCTTCAGGAGTTGTAGCAATAAATTGCTCTCTTGGAACTCTGTGCAAGTGCCCTTCTCAGCTTCTTGCCGTCAGATTCATATTACTGAAGTCACCTCTGGATCTGTGTGTTCATGCATCTGAGCCCACAGAACCACAAGGGACTTGGTAATAATACTCCATGTGTCATCAGTGCAAAACTGTATAAAAAAAGAGGATTTATATTTTAAATTTAGGCAATGATGTGTTCTACAAGTCTTTAAAAATTACCATGATTATTTCTCTTCTGCAATTATGTCGATAAATACATTTAATTAGAATATATAGATGTAGTAATTTGCTATGAAGAAATAAATGTTGCCTTCTTTTACTAGAATTATAAGAAGGACTATTATTATTAATGTCAGTGCTTAAAGATATGTAAGGATGTTTTGGTTTCTGAGGGGATGTTGATTTTCATGGGATTTTGTATCAACCTTCTATGTTTAATGAGTTTGTTTCTGTCACTTCCTTTTCTGATTATTAGTACGTCTAATTGCCGTACTTATTACATATTGATGTTATTGATCAGTTAAATACATTAGACAATATAAATTGATGATGTGTTCCATAAATACATACAATGACTTTTTCCAGAGTGCACTGTCTGCACCTTCATACGGGCTTTTTAAAATTCTTTAAAACAATGTGTTTTTAAAGCTTTGCTTTTTTTTTTCTCCCCAGAGCAATCAGTTGCAGAAAGACTTTAAGATAGGAAGATGTAGAGTCTGGAACAGAGCATTCTATTTTCATTTGTGTATACCTGAGCTAGGTAGTGTTGTTTCTGAGATCAATAATCATAGAGAGGAACCTCTACTACATTATTTCTCTTTTTCTTTTATTTTTTAAATGGCTACATTTAGAATTATACACATGGAAATAATTTAAAGATTTTCATTCTTTTCACAGAAAATAAAAATGTCTTTCAGATATAGACATCTAATTGTACAAGAAGAATTTTAAGGTATGGTGTAGGTTCTAGCTTTTCTTACTAGCTAGGAAAGCTACTGGCTTCTACGTATAGAAATATTTTTTCTGCATTTCTAATCTATTTGGTTTTTTTCATAATTCAGGAAGGTTATAGGGAGTTATTTCTAATGGGAGTGTGAAGTCCAGAGATTCATAGTTTGAGTATTTTACCTAGTTCACACTATATTTCAGCTAAAAAGAAAAAAAACCCACAGATCTAGGCAGTTTTGCTGCCAGTGAAATATTGACAGTAATTCTATAATTCTTTTTGCTAGGAAAAAATTAAGTTATTATTAACTCAATTAGAACATTTAGTCTTAGGTTTCAATTTTGTTACCTAAGGTACAATCCATTGCAAAATAATTTCTTCTAATGAAAAAATATGTGTTGGAAAATGCATATCTTACAAAAGTTTTTGCTCATTTCTTCAGCTGGGCTTGGAAGATAACAGTCTGCCATTTCCTAGTAGCTGTAGAGCTTTACCCTTATACAGATCAACAGCTTTTTCTGATCATCTATGACAAGAAATTGACAGTTTTTTTCAATGTTTTTGATCAATCGTTGTTTCCAAGGTACTAACAGCAAGAGGTAATTCAGTTCTAGTGAGGAAAATAATCAAGCAAGTAAACAAATAAATAGAAATTTAATATTCAGCCATTACTAAAAATATAATGTGCCTTTTCCTCTGAATGTGCAGCTCTGTGTAAGTTTTCCTTAAAAAAATTATTACACACAGTTATTGGAAGCATGGGCACAGTGAATGAGATATTTCATCTCTCCAACCATCTTCTTCTTCCCAGAAGTAGATGAGATACACAGGGAATTAAAAAGGAAGTAGTTCAAGAAAACCCTACAGTACATCGGGAGTAAGTAGCACAAAGGCTTCTACATTAATGAGTTCTTCAAAATCATATTTAGCCACCAATGAACATACTTAGATAATTTTGCACAACTTCTTGAAAATTTGTATTTTAAATGTATGGCCTGTGCAATGATCTTTGGCATTAAGTCAGACTCTTTTCAAGCTTTTTTTTTTTGTCAGTTTAAATATTGTTGCTTGCAAAATTTATTGGTGTCCACTTTTCTTTCATTGACAAGTAAGAATGATTACTAATTATTAATTTAGTGTGTCCATATCATTCAGAAATCTCACACTTGCCATTGCTTGCCTCAATACATTTCTCTTCAGACAAAAAAATTCACATTAATTATTGTACCAAATGATAAATTTCTGTCATGAAAGTTTTCACCTATAGAGTTAAATAGACTAAGAAAAAAAGTATTACATAGTGAAGGGATCTTTGAATGAAAATATCTATTTGTGATTTCCAAAACCATCCAGTCCGTAAAGAATGGAAAAAGTATTTTCGAAAAATAAAAATATGCCATCCAAAAAAACTCATCTAGAAGGTGTAGAAGGTGAACTAGATGGATAGAAGACAAACTTCATGCAACTATTCCTACCCACCCTCAGCTTTTCCCATCTCCCTCTCCATAGAGAGCCTCACTAACCCTAGGAATCAGAAGTAAATTGGGAAAGGTCACAGATCCTGAAATGTGTAAAACTCTCTCAACTGTTTGTAAATGTCATTAAGCAGAATATAATACATTTAGAGTAGAGAGCTTAATGGAGTATGCAATCAAGATACTTAAAATCTTTTATGTAGCAAACTGTCCCTAATCAAGTAAAGTAGCATAAATTATTTTCATGACTCAGTTCTAAGGAAAAATGAAAATTATTTTATTGCAATTGATTGACCTTGTCCTAGAGTGTCACAAAGAACAGATCTTCATTTGTAGACCATGGGTAAAGAGCATTCTCGTGAACAATCAAGAAATCAAAAGAAAGCAATGGGAAGAGGAGGCAAAGGATTGGTAGCTTATAATGATTCTTGAGAAATTTAAGCATTAAGCATACATAAATGAATAACAAGGATCAAGTATCACAGAGCATTTTCAGTAAGAATAACAAGGCATACAAATTAGGAAGGAAAAAAACCTGGTTCTGTTAAGAGAAGATGACAACTGCATGTCAAAAGAAAGGAAAGCAGCATAATCCAATCACTTTTCATTTAGTCTAACAAAATCAAAAGTGCACATGTGAAATTCAGTGTTCCTTTTCTCTTTTTTTTTGTAAAAATAGAATGACAATACATGCGTATCACTGCATAATTTTCTTTATTTTACATGAGGATAGGAATAATATTAATATTTGACTTTCAATAGGGAAGAAAAGGCTCAACATTTAAATATTAACACAAAGTATGAGAATAATGAGCAGACATAAAAAATCATCAGCAGTACTTTGTGTATGAAAAAATACATTTGGAAGAAACAGGTTGTATTAATTCTCCTGATGATAACTTCCTAGTTGCCTGAAATAATATATTTTTAATCTTATAGTGTAATTTTTGAGGCAACACTGCATGTTTAGGGTAACTTCTATGTTTAGAAAATTAGATGACCAGCTCTCTGGTTCCATTAGAGCTCTATTTCTGTGTTGCTCCTCAGGACAGTCTGTTGTTCAATGCTTTTTGAAAATTGTGCTTTGAAATTATAAAATGTTCAGGTGGCTTTCCAGATTTGGCTTTCCTAGCTGATATGATTATAACTTTGGGAAAAGTTCAGTTTTATTTGAAAAGATAGATTAATTGCTTAGAATGTCACAGTCTGATTTTCTCCTAGTACATCAGAAGAGGGTACAAGGAAAATGGTGAGTGTTCTTATCCAGAAATGGAATAAATCTGCAAATAGCAAAATATCATTAATTCCTTCTGACACAAATAAATTCACTTATTGTAATATGATCTCCAGGATTTTCAATTTCTTTTGGGAATGTATACCAAAAAGAAAGGGATATTAATAAAAGTGTAATCTGGATGCAGGGAAAAAGATGTCTAACACCTTTAGACAATAAGACTTTGAGAAATTTGCGAAACACGTACTTTACTTTTGTACAGAAATTAGTTTCACAATATTGGTCCAAACCAGCTGATTGATTGAAATAGTCTAAATCACCACTATAGCAATACAGTAATCATTTTGATAGAAAACCCACAGAGAAACTGAAAATGCACTGAAAATTTTTGTCAAAATATTTAAATAACTTTCAATGTAAAGAAAACATGTCCTTACTTGCCTAAAAAAATGAAAGTTCTTAAAAATATAAATTCTAAGAAAAAGTATATTGAGTACATTTAAACAGATATCTCAATAGATTTCTAATGAACAAGAAAAATATTTCTATTCCTTCTGCTACAATGAGAAACTCAGTGTGGTCAATTAACAACAGATTTCTGTTGCACAGGCTATATCAATAAATGTTGATGGCAACTTTTTTTATCTTTCCTCTCACATTACATTGCCTTATTTTCCTTCCTATGTTTTCCTTTTGAAATACAGTAAAACTTGTTTACGTATTTTTCTGCACTCATATTTTATTAACTCTGTTTTAGAATTATATAACTTCTTTTTGGTCAGTTTGAAAATTTAGAACTAATAGGACTGAAAGTAAAAATGCTGACCATTAGATATGTACTGTTAAGTGCAATTGGAGAAATTAATGATATCAGAAGTTAAACAGTCATTTAGTGGATAAGAAATTGATTGGATAGATGCAGACAGACTTGTGTCAATGATTCTATGTCCAGGTGGAAGCTGGTGATGAGTGGTATCACTCAACTCTCTGCTCTGGGACTGATGTTCTTCGATACTTTCACCAATAACACAGACAGTGGATCAAGTACACCCTCATCAGGTTTGCAGATGACTCCAAGCTGAGTGATGCAGTTGACACAACAGAAGGATGGGATGACATCTAGAGAGACCTGGACAAACTCGACAGGTGAGCCCACAAGAGCCTCAAGATCTCAACAAAGCCAAGTGCAGGTGCTGCACCTGGGTTGAGGCAATCCCAGATGTGCATACAGACTGGGAAAAGAAGATACTGAGAGCAGTCCTGTGGAGAAGGACTTGGGAATTGTGGATGAAAAGCTGAACATAAACCAACAATTCAACAGTGCCCACTCACAGCCCAGAAGGATAGCCACATCCTGAGCTTCCTGAAAAGACACATGGACAGGAGCTCAGGGAGGCAATTCTCTCTCTCTAGTCTGGTTCCAGGTCTGCGTTCTCCAGGACAAGAAAGATGTGGACCTGCTAGAATGGGTCCAGAAGAAGGCCCCCAAAGATGATCTGAGGCCTGGAGTGCCTCTCCTATGAAGACAAGGCTGAATGAGACAGCAGGGGCTGTTCAGGCTAGGGCAGAGAAGGCTCCAGGGAAACCTAATTGCAGCCTTTCATTACCTAAAGGTGGCTTATAGAAAAGAGGAAGAAAGACTTTTTTATGGGCCTAGAGTGACAGGACAAGGGGCAATGCTTTGAAGTTGAAAGAGGGCATGCTTAAATTAAGTATTAGGAAGAAATTCTTTACTGTGAGTATGGGGAAGTACTGGACTAGGTTGCCCAGAGTGGCTGTGGTTGTCCCGTCTCCAGAAATGTTCAAGGCCAGGACAGATGAAACCCTGAGCAACTTGACCTAGTGAATGGCATCCCTACCCATGGCAAAGGGGCTGGAAATAGATGATCTTTAATGTCCCTTCCAACCTAAATCATTCTATGATTCTATTAAACATAATAAATTAGGAAGTGTTAGAGTAAGCAAATCTTCATCATACTTATATAGACAAGACTCGAGTTTTATTGCTGGAAAAATATCTATGAGTACCTGTATACAGTACCGAGGTTACAGTGAACAAGGTGATGGACTGTGTTGTTAAAGAAGTAGTATATAAATCCAGAAAGGTGGCATATTTTTATACTGCAGTATTTATATGTCACATTGAGTAGTGTATGTAATACTGAAATTATGAAGCAAGAAATACAGTAGCTATGCTTGAAAGTGACAGGCACTAAAGATTTATAAGAGGTTGAAGGAACTGATTCTACTTTGACAGACAAAATGTCCTAAATTGAGTTATTAAATTATGAAGCACGATGATGAAAAGGTCTAAATAACTTCTGAAAAACACTGAAAATGCATCTGTATATAAATAAATATAATTATATATACAACCCTGAATATGATGATTTTACTCTCTACTAGCTCCAGACAGCCTCATCTCTTTATTTTTACACTGTTTCAATCTCAGTTCAGCCTTAAAGACTTTGTTCAACTATTGATCCCCATTGGCGCAAAACAAGAACGAATTAATTTTTCTAGCTTCTCGGTTTTCTGTTCTGTTTTCTGTTAGAACAGAAGTCTTACATTTGGATGGGTTTCATTTCATGCTTTTCTTTTTTTTGCCTCTATAATGTATGTCCTGTGTACTGATACCTTATAAGGAGCAAGAAAAGTGATATATGAAATCATATATTAGTAAAATTTAGCAGCCTTATCATAACCTAATTTTTATAATAAAAAAGATGATGGTATCAGATTAATACAGAATATATAATTAACATACAATATAAGTTAACATATAAATAATATTTAATTAGATAATGATATCAAAATAGCATTAGAAACATAGATACACACATCTACAAGTTCTATGAAAAGGTTTATTAACATTAAAATAAATCAATCTGTATGAGAGACTCAGATGAAATATTTCAGATGTTTTATTTACGTAGGTGAGTGAAATTCTTTGCTTTTTGAGTAGATCAGTTCATGGAGTGAAAATTAAGGGGTTCACAAAATATTACTTCTGGATGAATGCATTAAGCAGTTTTTAGAGCACATAGTAAAGTAGCACATATATAAAAAGAAGCTGCATAAGTTTCAATTTCAGAGTTCCTTTATTTTAAGCTGTCTCTTTAGATTTTTAAGACCTTGGGATTTCTTATTTAATGCTAAGCATTTTAGAACTGTTTTATAACAATATGCATAGTTACAGTGCTATATAACTGAATTATAAATTACATTTTTTTTACTAAGGAAGAGAACATGAAATGCCTATTTTAGAAATTTTCATGTATTTTTTACTACAAAATGAGAAATTCAGCAAATAAAAGGTGAAAAATGATAAAAAGTCTCTCTCCCATAACAGGAAAAAGGAACAGATCCTTACCCTTCTCATTATTTTTCACTGATGTGACACCGAGGGCTTAGCCAATGTCTTGAGGGGTAATACTATGCAGAAAGAATCCTTGAATATACAGCTGTTGAATCAATCAAAGCCTCACCTCCTGTCACTAATGAGATTATGGTCTGGAACAAAATATTTTTTTTTCTTCTTTTTAAAGGGAAGTAACCCACTTTATTGCAGTCACCTTCATCTTCTCTCTTGGCACACAAAGTGGTTGGGTGAAGTCAAGGGCTGACAGGAGCATGTTCCTTTCCTGACTCCTATCTGGGAATTTAGGACCAATGGAAATGAGAGTTTTCTAGATCTTGGAGAGCTTCTGCTGTTCTGAATGTTCTGAATCTAAGTGTGGTGAAATAAGAGTGCACACTTGTTTCACACCACCTTTGATCTTTAGAGATAAAAGTTACAGAATCACAGAATTGTTGAGGTTGGAAGGGTCCCCTAGAAGTCATCTAGTTCAGCCCTGCTATTCAAGCACCTATAACTGGGTGCTCAGACCATGTTTAAACTGCTTCTGTCTTCAAAGTGACCCACAGACTCTCTGGACTATGTCAGTGATCAGTCACCCTCACAGTAAAACTGTTTCCTGATATTTCTGACAGAACATCCTGTTTCAGTTTGTGCCCATTGCCTCTGGCACTGTCACTAGGCATAACTGAAAAGAGCCTGGTTCTGGAAATATTTATGCACTTTGGTAAGAAGGCTTCCTGAGCCTTCTCTTCTCCAGGCTGAACTGGCCCAGCCACCTCAGTCTTTCTTCGCATGTGAGCAGCTTCTGTTCTTTCATCATCTTTGTGGCCCTTGTTTGGACCCTCTCTAGTATGTGTATGACTCCAGGAAACACAGGACCAGAAAAGGACTCCAGATGTGACCTTACTAGGGCTGAGTAAAGGGGAAGGATCACTCCCTGCTTATTGGTTGGCTTGGGCTACTCAAGCTTGGAGTAGGTGGTCCTTGAATATTAAATCCAGACTTTTATGAGTGCCTCTTCCTCCCCATTCATTATCCTGTAGGACTCTTCCAAGCATACCTTTGAGCCAGCCAAAGTCTGGTGTCCTGAATTCCAGGGCTGAGATTGCTCTTTACTCTTCTCCCTGCTCTCAGTACCATCTCATATTCACAGCAACCTAGGCTTTCAACCTAGACAACCCCAACAAGACCTTTTTTTGTTTGTGATCATGATGTGCATAAGGGCACCTATTCTTTGGCTCCTCCAATGCTTGAGTGATGATCAGGGATCTTGAGGAAGCTCCTGGACTGCTACCCGTCTGCTATATTGGACTATAGTAAAAGGGGTGTTTTGTTTATTTAAATGGTCCTGATACCTTTATGAAGGATGTCACTTTCTTTTGCTTTTACCAACACTTCATTGAAAAAGTACTTTCCATCAATTTAGCACTTTTTCGATACCTTTGCCTGCCTGTCATCAGAGTCACTGCAGTGGAGTAAGGGGCTTTCCCTCTTTACTGCATAAACTATAAAAAGGTTTCAGGTTTGAAAAGACTTCCATAGGAAGAAGACATTTTGCCAGAAGGTACATTGGGAGACACTACTGTTAAGTTACTTTGAGTCTTATTATTGCAATAAATTTCTCCGCAGCTTCCCAAGTGAGTGCTTAATTCCTGAATATTCCTCCCAGTTCTCTTTTATTCAGAGAACAGCAGAAGTAAATGAGTAAGTCAATGGAAGATCCTAAACTGACAGGCTTAGTCATTGATGCTAACCTTTATGAACCCTATAGACTCCTCTTTAAATAACAGCTCCTTAAGGGCACATAACCCAAAGTTATGATCCCTTTTAGAAGGGGCTATTTACCACAGACAGTGGAACAAGGAACTGTTTTCTTCAGTGTTTGGGGTTGTCTCATGCAATACTATTATCTTAGACTGAAAAAAAATAAACACATTCACCAATTTTATCAAATGTGTCATCCTGAGTCACTAAAGATAGGCTTTTAAATATATCAATAGAATGGAAATTAGTTACTGCAATTCCATTTGGCTCTGGATGGCTGGGTTGTTTTGGGATTTTTAATTTGTTTTTTGTTTGGTTTGTCCTTTTTTATGGGGGAGGGGTCAGTTTTTTCATCATAGCCTTTCATATATACAGAATATGTAGAATGTTATGCCCATGTATAGATATCATGTGTCTAGTTTTCAAGCATTTGTTTTAAAAGTCTTGTGCATTAATCCATTAAAAAATAAGTCCTCCTTCGTTCCTGTTTTCTTATAGACTCACAGGTTTTTGCACTTGTCAAATATGATTGCAAGAGCAATTTTTAAAATTATAATATAGATGGCTATAGACATGTTCAGAATTCACATTTAAAATTTTAAAATATGTTTAGCTGTATCAAGCAGTAACTAATCTTTAAAGTCAGCAAGAGGAATTTCATTCAGGTTAGTATCTGCTTCTAAAGAGGTAAATTACTGTTACTTCTCCATAGTTCATTGGTGGGAACAGAAGTTCCTCTGCACAGAAACTTTAAACATTTGCCATTAATTTAGGTTTTAATAGGACTGTCAAAGTTAGTTCATATAAATTTACTCATGAGCTCGAAACATAAACCTCTGAAATTATATCTTAAGGTCAAAATCTTTTCCTTGGGTAATCTATGGTGATCCATAACTGTTATTCTTCCTTTTACACAAATAAACTACACTCTCAGTTATATACTATCAGCCATTACATATTTTTTCTTTAATAGCTACTTAGTTTGAGTCAGTGGGTATTTTTGTCCTAGGCCTTCCTTTAAATGTGGAGGGAGTGATGACATTCCTCTATTACAGAAACATGATGATGCTCTAGAATTTATTTGCTTTCTGTGAACACCTGCAGATAGATCCTGAGGTGATCTAAAGGTTCTTACATTCATCTCTTTTCCACAGAAATTTTGTTTCAGATTATCCCATGCATGCTCAGAAAACTAGTTAATCAATTTCAGGGGAGGAAGAAATGGTGGATGTGTTGTCCTCTACAAAATTGAATAGTGTGTGAAGAGTTGTCTCCAAAGAAAAGTCAGAAGCAGTTAAAAAACTGGGTAAGAATCAAAGACCCAGATAGCAACAGAGCCTTGTGGTTGATGTCTGGTACAGGCCAGCTGATCCAGGGCAGCCTATTGAAAAAGTCTTCTTGCTCCGGCTACAGGAGGCTTCATGCTCACAGGCTCTTGTCCTGACAGAAAGTTCAGCCACATCGACATCCACTGGGAAAGCATGACAAGTTGTAGGCAGTCCAGGAGACGCCTGGAATGCATGAAGGATAACTTCTTAAGCAAGATAATAGACAGCCCTACCGGAGGGGATGCAGCACTGGACCTGTTGGTCACCAACATAAGTGAGCTAATCAGTGGTGTGAAGTTTGGAGGGAGCTTAGGCTGTGATGATTATGGTGGATTTTGCAGCCCTGAGGGATATGGGCCAGTCAAAAAGTACAGTCAGGACTCAGAATTTTGGGAAAGCAAAATTCCAGCTCTTCAAGAAGTTAGTCAGTAACACTCTCTGCCCTCAGAGGCAAGGGAGTAGGACAGAGCTGACAGACTCTAAGGATGCTTTCCACAGAGTGAAAGAGCTCCTGATCCCCAGGTGTAAGAAATCAGTCAAGGAAACCAAGAAATGGGTATGGCTAAGTCAGGCAAGACCTGCTGGTCAAACTAAAGGGTGAGAAGGGATGGAAGGTTGAGAGAATTAGGATTGTTCATCCTGGAGAAGAGAAGGCTGCAGAGAGACATTACTGCAATGTTTCAGCACTTAAAGGGGTCCTACAGAAAAAATGAGGACACTATTTATTTAGCAATGTCTATTGAGATAGGATGAGAGATAATGGTTTTTTACTGAATGAGTGTCCATTTAGCTTATATATAAGAAAGAAATTCTTTATGATGAGAGTCGTAAAGCACTGGAACAGGTTGCCCAGAGAGGTGGTGGATTTCCTATCACTCAAAACATTCAAGGGTTTTAAGCCACCTGATGTAGTTGAAGATGTCCCTGCTCATTGCAGAGGGTTGGACTGGAAGGCATTTAACGGTCCTTTCCAGTGCAAACTCTTCTATGATTCTATGATAAGATACAGTTTTATAAATTGCTGTATACATACAGTGATAGTGATCCTAAAATTAATTGCAATAATCAAATGACTCAGCCAAAAATCACTGTAAAAATTTCAATTTAGCTAAGTTAAAAATCCATCCATAACAGTGATGAATAAATAAATAAATAAAGTTTGGGCTTTTGAGAGAAATTCCTGAAGTAATATTGCAAGCTGGTTGAATAATGCTGAAGCACTATGGTGATCTCATTTTTCACTGAAATCATAGAAAAAAACAAACATTCTGAGAGGAGAAAGAATTATTTATTGTTGTCTTCTGTTCTCTGAACACACTGCCTCATATACAGTGTGGTTCTCTGGGGGTGATTTTTTCTTGTTTGTGGCAGACTAAAATGGTCCTGCAATTTTTTAGCCACAGTTCCTTATGAGGGAAAAAAAGGAATTGTTGAGTCTTCCTCACAACCTTACCCACCCAGTCTCTCTTAATTTTCTATTGTCCATGCAAACTTCACTTAAAATAATGATGCAGAGTAGTTGGTGGAGGAGACAGAGTCTACACAGCTTCAGCAACTTCTGTTTATTAGAGGACAAAAAAAAAAAAAAATTAAGCAGCTCATACTTAAGTACATTTCTTCCAAATAGCTTTGTTTTTTACAACCAGGTTGAAAATCCCCTGAGGAAACAGGTTGAATGAAGTATGTGTTTAGTTGAATGCAGACTGAAGCACTTGCTTTCCCAGTATTTCCCATTGGTACTGCAAGGACAGAGGAGGAGGAATGCATCAAGCTGTGCACTAAACATTATGCAAAAACCCAAGAATTTGCAAGGAGAACCATGGAGGTTGGAGATTTAAAAAAGTCTGAGAAATTCAGCATCAGCCTAGTTTGTAAATGTAACCCGGTTTGGATCAAACCGCCTCAAGGTATTATTTATGAAATTTGACACTCTGCTTGGTGTAATGGAATTACATGAATGATACTATAGTTATTTTCTGGTTTACCTACCAGACTTACCTAGACTTAAAATAGTTTTGATAGCTGTAATAAGGACAGTGAAAGAAGTTTTTTTTTCAATAATACATTGTATGTTTCTACTTAAGTTTCAAGACTACTTTAAATTGATCAACTACATTGAAAAGAGCTCTGAACTGCCTGTAGTGGAAAGTTCTCCTTATCAATACACTGATGTTGAACTGATGGGACAAGTTAGTCTCCCCATGATTTTCTGTGAGCAGAGAACAATCTGTCCACAAGCCAGCAGTGTGTCCTTGCGGCCTGGAAAACCAGTGGTATTCTGGACTGCTTTATGAAGAGCATTCCCAGGAGGTCAAGGGAGGCAATCCTGCCCCTCTACTCAGCCCTGGTGAGGCCACATCTGGAGTGCTGGGTCCAGTTCTGGGCTTCTTTGTACAAGAGAGACATGGAGCTCCTGGAGTGGATCCAGCTGAGGGCAATGATGATGATTAAGAGACTGGAGCATCTCTCTTATGAGGAATGGCTGAGGTAGTTGGGCCTGTTCAACCTTGAAAAGAGGGCCTTATCAATGTCTGAAGGGAGGGTGTCAAGACAGTGGAGCCAGGCTCTTTTCCATAGCCCCAGGTAGTAGGAAAAGAAGCAATGGGCAGAAACTGGAACATGTAGGTCTTAGTGAGGTGCACAGGAAGTTCCACCTGAATCTGAAACGAGGAAGAATTTTACTTTGCAGTGACTGAGCACTGGAACACATTGCCCAGAGGCTGTGGAGTCTTCTACACTAGAGATATTCAAGAATCCTCTGGAGACAATCCTGTGCAACGTGCTCCAGGATAACCCTGCCTGAGCAGGAAGGTTGGACGAGATGACCAGCTGTGGTTCCTTCCAACCTTATCCATTCTGTCTTTCTGGGATTCTGTGAGGACACATGGTTCCTGGGTGAAGGAGTACAAGCTTTGAAAGTTTCTGCTGAAATTGTTTTGGAAGGAATGAAAACAGAAAAAAAATGAGCATTATCCGTAAAGAAATGACCTAAAGGCTAGGTAGTCTTAAACACAGACAGGGAATCTGCTGAAGGGAAATGAAATGATGGTGAGTCACAACCAGCAAAATTTCTTGAAGACAAAGAGTTTTTACTGTGACAGCATGTATCCCAGTGCATATAATTTATCCCTATTATGACAGCTCATAGGTTGTAAAATTAATTCCTATGCAAGGGAAAAAACAACAAACCTCTATTTCCTATATTTCAAGATAAAAAACATTCCTAAAGTGTGCTGCAAGACTCAACCAGACATGTAAAATTTGTTATAGAGACCTACGTGTTCCAGTTTGTCAGTGGTGCAGAGGACATACATGCCTAATACCAACAGCCCTGATCCAACACATAGTGGTTTGGAGGTTTTCTCATGAACTTCAATAGGCTGCTTGTAACAAAAATGGGAACTTTATGGGAATTGTGATTAGCCAGAAAAATAACAACTGTTATCAACAAAATATTTTTCCATCTTTATTTACAGAAATTTAATTCAAAAATATGGAGGAGAGTTGCCTATCGACAGAAAATAGATAAGATGACGTCAGACAGAGAAAATATGCAGGATGTGGCTTCTCTTAAACTAGACCAGCAACTACAAAAAGAAGTATAGTACAGGGGTCTATGACCATTTCTTTTTCTCTCTTTGAACTCTTTATCAACAGGTTCACTGTTTCTTCAGACTTGAAGATATCTTCTCATCAAGTTCTCTCATAATAGGAATTAAAAATACCAAGAAATTCTAGGCAAGTTTTAAATTCTGATTCTTTGTAACATTCTTTAGAATCATATGTATCAGCAAGTCTATATTTGATGCATGCTTCTATTAAGGTTAGTCAGGATTATTTTAGATTAGTCCTTTTTTATATTCCTTTTTTTTGTTGTTTTTTGTTTTCTACCTCCTGTTTTCTTATGTTTTGAAAATATGTTTAGATGAACTAATTTCCACTTAGAGAGGAAACAAATGGCAGAGGGTATGTTACTGTGTTTTAGGATGGGGTTTTTTGCTATTTGGAACTGTCATTGCAAGTACTACCTATTATGCAAAGGTTCTAAGAATTTTTTTCTATTATTTAGATTTTTAAAATTCCACAGTTTCCTTCCATTTTTCTGTTAGAAGACCCATAGTCAAACCCCTTTTGAGTTCTAATAGAAACTGAAAATCAGGAGCAATATCTAATTCCTTGACATTCTCTGACTCTCCTTGTTCCCTTCTTCTCCTCGTCCCCCTATCAATATTTAAGAAGCTCATAAACGAGAAAGCCAATAATTACATAGAGTTTCAAAACCAAGTTTCTGCATCTTCCGGCTATTTCTGTTGCAGGAATTTCTATTAACTGAGAATTATAACCAAAATTGTCAGGAACGTAGTTAACCTTCAAACTGACTTGAAATTGGATTATTTTATTTCAGCTTTCACGTTTCAGTCTGATTTATTCCGTTCTTAGATTAAATTTAAATATTTATGTTAAATTCATATTTTCATATGCTTTAAAGATTGGGATGTTTTTTTCCATAGATCTCTAAATGCGTGAATACCCTTTTCATACAAGTATTTAAATTTTGTGCTAAAATAATTGTACTCTGATCTTCCTAGAATCATAGAAATTAAAAAAGGAAAATGACCCTTGAGATAGATGCAAATTCTACTACCAGTAATGTCCAGATTACCTTAAAAAAATCCACATTTCCTTCTATCTTCCAGACTAAACATCCTGTTCAATTATATTTCACCAAAAATGCGGGAAGTGCATGAAGACAGTTTATTCCCAACTCTTTGTGTTAGTGGTATTTGGGGACATTGTTCTTAAAGAACTGATGGGAGACATGAAGACACGAAATTGTGCAGGCTGATATCCTTCAGTATGAGATGCTTCACACTGTTCTTCTGTACAGTTTCAGAAAGAACTGAACATCCATAACGTTAAAAGCCCTTCTGAAATTCTTTCTATGTACCATAGATCTGTTGTGCTCTCAGGAGCACGTCTGTGCCAAAAGAGCTTAACACCAGCGAGACTGTTAGTGACCTTAATCAATATTTAGTCAAACTCTACAGATTTAGTTCTTTTAATATTCACTCACTAACCAGTCTGGTTATTTTTACTTACATTTACTTATCTTTACTTACATGTAAATTCCTAACAATTTGTCAATATCTTTTTGGTAATGTGGTATCCAGAACTGAATAAAAGCAACTTTCAAATACTATTATTATTATTATTATTATTCTATTATTACTATTATTACTATTATTATTAACTACAAATGCTTCATATTACAAGTATACCCATCAGGCCCAAGTTTTAATAATAAACTTTGTTTTGGCCTCAAAATCAATTGCAAGATGAATCAATTGTAGATACTTGTAGATACTGTTGACACCATTAAATACTTAGTGCTGAGTTACCTTTGCCTAATTACCTGTAAATTATGTACCCAGATGAAACTTCTTTATGAGAAAAGTCCTCTGAAATTATGCCTTGATATGTCTGGATTGCCTTTTCATACGTATCAAATCAAATATGAGCAGAACAAACTAGAAATGAGAAAGTCATAGCAGATAGTTTTGTAACTGCCACTACTATTGTGAAACAGAGCACTCAGGAAACATCTACAAAAGTATTTTGCAAAGGCATTTTTAACACCTTTCAAATTAGTATGTTTAGGATATGACAGATGTGAAATCTCTTTGACTCAAAGAGCACTTCAGTGACGTTTGGAAGTCCTTGAAGGCTGCAAGAACAGCCGTGAGCCTGGCATAAATTAATTTTCATATGTATCATTTCTACAGGCAAGCTGCAGACAGCTTCAAGAAGTGCCTGGCAATGCAACGAGTCTCCCAAACCTCCTCTTGAAAGTCCTTTAAAAGAATTTAAATAAAAGACATTTTCTCTTTGTTCAGGAAAATCATATTCTCGTGACTCACCAGGGCATTGTATACATTCTGGCTAATAGACCCTTAAAAACCTGTTTGTGAAAAATTCACGAGGTACTCAAAAACTAGGTATAACGTTACTTGAAATGGGCATTTATATGATGAGTACTGTTGTTACTACCTTTATGTTTCTGAGACATAGGCAAGAGATTAGCTGATCACCTTCATTCTCTAAGGAGCAATTGTGGTACTTCTAGTCCAACAGTTTTGGAAAGTGTCATGGCACCAGCTGGTAAATGGGTAAATCCCAACTGTGAGGGAGAGTCCCACAGGTCAGCATGATGTACAGCAATCCTCTGGAAGCAGTTAGCATGAGAAGCAGTGCTATATAAGCACAGCAAACATACAACTATTAAGCTTGACACTACCTGAACTGCTGGAAGCTGCAATAAGTCTTGAAAATGTCTCTTTAAGCATATAAGCTGACAATTCCTGAAGAAAGGTTTGTTGCAAGGCAGTGAAGGTACAAATGGAACAAGTCTGTAAAAGTGAGGTAGAACAGTACATTACATTCTGGGAAGAGTAGACTCAGGTAGTCTTAATATCGCTAAGATCACCAAACAGAGGCTTCAAGATAAAGAACATTAAAACCACATGTATATTAAATTAATATTAGCTGGAATATTTCTGAAATAGTCAGGTCACAGATCTTCTGATGTTCAGTATTCTATCAGAAAGGAAGAGATAATTGCTTTGAACATTATTCCATGTATGATAGAAAGGATACTTCTTTTCACAAGCTGTTGTAGATCAAAAGCAACACTATTAAAGCTGATGAAGATGAACACTGATGAAAACAAAAACTTTTTAATGAGAATCCAGCCCAGAGTCCTGAGGTTTTACAGAACCTTTATTGTATGTTAGTACCTAGAAAATACAAGCAAATTTAAACTTGATAAAATACGTGACAGGAGAGCAAGTCTTTATGGAGTATGTAGTACAAAAGGTCATGGCATTCCTGCCTGCTGATGTACACTGGAAGCAAAACTGAAGGGGGAGTCTTCAGAAATGGCACTTTCTCAGAGTTTAATGTAAAGAAGAATCTCAGAGATGGAAAAAAAAAAAATAGAACATATCAAGATGTTCTTTTCTGAATTTAAGCTGTTCCCTCAAGGTACCTACTGCTCCTGGAATTACAGATGGGGATTCTGGGGAGACTTCTTTCTTCGGAAAAATATAGAGATCTGATAGTAGTTTATCTGAAATGTAATTAGCATTGAATTGTAACTAGGCATGTATGCCAGGAGGAATGGCTTTAAGTTTTATTACTTTTCATGAAGACTTGTGGTTACATGTGGTTGCATACTGCTCTTTTCTAATGTGACGTATGAGGAATGCCCATAAAAGAATGCTATCCATAAACTTACTCTTTCCAGCCCTGTACATATGCACAAAGAAAAATTATAGACTAAACACACAAAGGAAGACTAACTACATTAGCAAGGAAAGAGCAATTTAAGTATTTAAATACATCAATATTGTCTCATAATCAATTAACCATTTCTTCACACATTTTTTCCTTGTGAGATTTTTTTTCTTCAAGTTGGCAATATTTGTAAAACAAAAAGAACTACAAAATTTATTTTTTCATAGGTAAGCTTGATAGGGTGGATAATAAAAAATCTGAAGATATTTATCCTTTTTTTAATGAGTACCTAAATTTTTATTCTTATTAATTCAGAAGTCAAGACAAACACTATTAACTTGAAGCATGTGAATGCTGCCTTTGGTGTGACTGCATGAAATTAATCACATGGTCTATTGGATTAGATCATGAATATATATTGATTTCACTGAGTTGCCAGGAAAGGAAAGAAGTTGCAGTCAAAGCCAAATAGCATAGGTTTATATTTGTGTGCAAGTCCTTTTTTGGCAATGTATATAAAACTAAGTGACAATTTTATTAACTTGGCATATTTCAGTGATGAAATAAGAAAAAAATAGTGACACTGAGGTCAGTGTCATGTTCACAAACATACACATCTCTTCTGTAGTCTTGCCAACTGCAAGCAGACTTGCAACTTCACAGGATCATTAAGAAATCATTCAAATGGGGTTAAACAAATATTTATATATTAAGTCACTGAATGTCAGTGATTTTCTGTTTCTAATTCCAATGCTAGATATTAAAAATTGTGTTTCATATTCTATTACCTTTGTTCTTGGACTTTAATATCAATGCTCAATAAACCAGTTCCACAAGTTAGAAGGAATACATGTTTTTAATTTAGAATTAAGTTTAGAAGGTATTTAGGAACTTATAATTTTCTCATTTCTCATCCTTAAAAAAAGAGCATCCTTCTGGCCCATGGTCAGGTTTATAGTGATCTCATCATAATAACACCTCTGTCTTATCTGAATCCAGTTGAGAGAAAGGGCTTTGTAGAAACAACCCTTCTGTTGGAGAAAGACTTTATGTGAACAAAAATGTTTATATTAAAATAAAAATACAGGATTTTTTTCACATTTCTACTTGCTCATTGTCTTCCCTTTGAAATTTCTCAAGCAATTTTAAAAAATATTTTTGATGTATAAATCTTCTCCTGTCCTTGAGTAAAAAAGGAAATATGCAGCACAGGATGAATATCTGCATATTTTACAATTGATAACATGCTAGTAGAGTTGGGGAAATCAAACTTGTAGTCAGGAAGACAATATCCATGGCGTGGATTTAAACTTCAATCACAGAAGAGAGCAAACAGTGAAGAGCAAGCCGGATCTCTTAACATGATCTGGGGAGTATAATACTGTATTGGTACTCACTGCAATGACAAAAAAATTAAAAATTAGGGTGAATAGGATTATGAAAAAAGATATCTCAGAAAAAGTGAAAATATTTGCATGTTATTTTTCCAACAGAGGATGAAGGAGGAATTTTTTTCAATAGTTTAAATAATTTCTTTCTTTTACAGTTTTGATCTTCACATACAGGTTCTCTGGTTTTATTTTCTTGTAGAAGGAGCAGAGACGTTTGTGTCCTCCTCCTTTGTGTCGCTATGAGGCAACTGAGTGAAAAAAGACCTGACACCAAAAGTTGAAGATATAAATGGTATTTCTGCTTCACAAATAAGTATATACATGCATAAAACGTATATATATGTATTTCTGTTCTCATAAACAGGACCTGACTGATAAAGCAGGACATTGTTACAGAGAGCAGGAAGCTTTGCTGTGAAACACACTGCAGCCTTTTGTGGAAAGATACAGAAAAGATAAGAGAGTCCAGAAAATAAACAGTATCCTTGATATGTTTACAAAGAGAATGGTAGGCAAGAAACAACCAATTTTTAAATTGCACTGTTATCAATTTAATGCTCCCTTCAGACTAAAAAATTGAATACAGTCTAATGTATAACGACTTGCAGCCATTGGTAAATGATCATAGCAATATTTCTTCACAGTCTGCCCTTCTGACAGCCCTGTAATATACACTGTTGAGGTTAGAAAAGTAAGAATTCTAGCACTAGATACATTACTGACTCAGGAATGTATGTCCTAAACAAAAAAGGCTATGGAACATGCACAGCACAGATAATTAGATTCATTTGGAGAAAAAGCACAGTGGGTACATTCAGAGTCTGGCTTTTTCCAACAAATAGAACTAACTAAATAGAAAGCTTTTTAGCTTTCATACAGGTTTCAGTAAGACATTCTGTAGAATTTGTATTGAACTGCTTACAAAGCATAAGTTAGAAACACTAACTTCTTATTATTTTCTGTAACTTCTAAATAGATTTCCTATAAAAATGTACTCCATTGTTAATTTCTGCTTGGTTTGTCTGTAAACGTGCTCCAGAGTACAGCCTTTTGTGACATTGTAGTCTAGATGGAGAAATTACATGGATGATAAAAAGTGAAAAGCATAAGAAATTGGATCAGCTCTGTTCCTTCTTTGTCATCATATGATCAAAATCTAGCACCTGAAATATTATCTGATTTTCCATAGTGCCTAATTCAACAGTCCCCCAATCAAGAGATAATATGGAAAGTTTCTAAAAATTTGTATAAACACAACTAGAATGTTTGTAGCAGCCCTTATTTACTACTGTCCTTTGAATACACAGCCTGGCTGCTCAGGAGAGCAGAGTGACCAAGCTGATCAGTGATTTCTATGACATCCCTGAAAATGAGAATTCTGATTCTGTGCAAGAACTCTTACACAACATTAGTAGTCTCCAGAATAAAGTGAGGAGGTTTTGTTTGAAAACATATCTAAATTTCACAATATAATTTGTGAGCCTACTACCCACATTTGTTTTAACAGTTTTATTTTTTGCTTTGTAGCTAGAAGATGACATCCTGTCTGTATTATACTCTCCCATCATCTGCTGGAAGTCTTTAAAAAAACAGCCAGCAGGAATTATTGTTCTCTTTTCCAAAGGAAATGGATTTCAGTGACAAATTCATTAACTAGACACAAGCTCTGTATTTGTAAATGTTGGGATTTTTTTCTCTGGAATCAATTAATTAATGATGCTGACTTGATACTTGATAGCATGTGAAGAAAGAAGGCTACAAGAGAGACAGATAGACAGAGAAATTTTAACCTCTTGGATGCTCATTCCTGAGGCTGTTCAGCACTTTATCTCATAAAAAGTTACTATGTTTGCTGAGGTGTATTATCTCGCAGACACTCTTTAATGTTTAGTTCAGTCATTTATTCAAAGGCACATTTCTTATTGGAATTTATACTGGAATTTTACTTCATATGGCTGATTCATGTAATAATGTGCATGTTTAAAATTGTCATACAATATTTCAGTATCAAAGATGATGTACATATCTATTCTTTTGTATGTTACCCTGAGTTTCTCTTTAAAATTCTTAGTTGCCAATAACTACGTTTTGAAAGATAGCTTCAGTTTCTAATGACATAGTTTTGCTGTGAAATTAACTATATCTGCATTTGGCACCTTCACAATCCTATTTCTTGTTTTCCAAAAGTCATATGATAATAAATGAGAGCCCCTCTCTCTTCTCTGTAATAAACAGGCCCAGCTCTCACAGTGCCTTCTCATGAGAGAAGACACCTCACCATCCTTGTGGCCTTTGCTGGACCCCTTCCAGAAGCTCCTTCTCTTTCTTGTACTGAGGAGCCCACAACTGGACACAGCCCTCCAGATGTGGCCTCACTAGGGCCAAGCAGAGTGGGGGATCTCCCTTGGCCTGCTGGCCACAGTCCTCCCTTTGCACCTCAGGATACCACTGGCCCTTCTGGCCACAATGGCACTGCCAGCTCATGGAGAGTTTGTCATCCACCAGTACTCCCAGGACCTTCCCAGCAGAGCTGCTCTCCAGGAGGTCAGCCCCCAGGCTCTGCTGGTTATTCCTCCCCAGGTGCAGGACCCCACACTTGCCCTTGCTGAGCCTCATTAGGTTTCTCTGCTCCCAGCTCTCCAGCCTATCAAGGTCCCATTGAATGGCAGCACAGCCCTCAGGTGTGTCAGCCACTCCCCCAGTTTCATCAGCAAACGTGCTGAGGGCACATCCTATCCTTTTATCCAGGTCATTGATAAACAAGTTCAATAAGACTGGACTGAGAACTGATCCCTGGGGAATGCCACTGACTACAGGCCTCCAACTGGATTCTACTCTGCTGATCACAACCCTCTGAGCTCTGCCATTCAGCCACTTCTGGATCCAACTCAGTGTCCATTTACTTAACCCACAAATCCTGAGATTATCTACAAGGAAGTTATGGCAGACCTCCTTTCTGCCTTGTGATCCAGAATCTGCACTGCCCCTCCCCCTGGACTGGAAACCCTCACCATTTCAGAAAATCCTACCTATGCTGCTGAGAAAGGTATTACCAGTAAACAACTACATCAACCATATCCATCAAAATGCACTTTTAGAAAGTTACTTTCAGTCATTACCTTCTTCATTGAGTCCTTTTCCACTTTTTTTTAATTTTTTTTTAATTTATATCACTTCTTTTCTAGAAATATTTTCATTAAACTTACTTTTATAACCTCACTTAAATTAGAAAGCACTTTCTGTATAATTCTACAAATATTCTGCAATTGTCATATTTCTCTCACAGGTTTGAGATTTCTGTCATGCTGTACTATATTATCCTTTTTTCCATGGTTTCCTTTTCTGGGTATCAATAATTCTTGATCTATCCCTCTATCAGACTCTATCAATGTCTTATAAAAGCTTAGCATAAGCATTATGAAATTACCTGTGGGTATGTTTGCATTGTGGTTCTCTTTCATACTTCTGAAACACTTAGCAACAATTATGTTAGTGTCCCCTACCCCCTGTCCAAACTGATGATCCAGAAATATGCCTAACTACTTTCCTAATTAATAAGTAAATAGTAATACATTAATTCCTTCTGTCTAGAAATGACCAGCATTTCAAATGCTGGTTTCAATCCTAAAGCTAAAGTGTTTGCCAGAATGGGGACATTATATTGAGACACATCCCTGCCACCATATGCAGGAATCTGTGTTGCTCTTTCCTCAGACACCTGCCTCTCTTTAAAGCCTGACATTTCTTTCTTCCTTAGAACTCTCTAGACTTATATTTTGTATTACCCTCTCATATCACTCTCTCTAATATAAGGTTGCTTCTTTTTCTGGAGAAACACAAAATGAGATATTGTGACTTTGAAACTGGTTTTGTGCAATAATATTGTATTACATAGAATAATAGTCTTATAAACGCAGTCAATTGAGGATCAAATATAGTCTATATCAGGGCAAAATAAAAGGTCTCTTCTCCCCTTCTTCTCTCTATAATGTACTGTGTAGCAGGAGGAAAGTTGCCACATATAACACAGACAGACAAATGATTCATAATTCTCAGGACCCACAGCATCTTTTAAACTGGTCACCTCAAACACTAGAGCAATGCATGTTGCCTTTTTTTTTTTCTTGTAGTCCTCTTCAACATGGTATTTTGGAGATAGCAATACGGGCTTGCAGCAAAATCAACCAACAGGAATTTCTGTTCACGCCGTGACTGCTCATAAGCTTCTCTGAATATCAAAGCATAGTTTAGATGGAAAATTAGACTAGAGAGCAAAGGGACACCAGCTGCTAACAGAGAAAAGTGCAAGAAACTGGAACTGGCATTTAATTATCTTTGATACCTCTACTACTCCGTCAAATCTGGCTAAAATCAATATATTTAAAAGCTACAGGAATAGTGAAGAGACATACACATACTCAGACAAATGTACACGCTGACCTTGTGCCCATAGTGAACATTGCTACAAAGCTTACTTGGCTGATGTGTGCAAGGGATGTTCCATGCTGCTCAAAGGGACAGCATACACTGTGATGAGTGGCCAGATCTGTGTGAAGCAGAAAAGACGTTCACTAGGCTTACACTGAGACATGCCTCATTGGTAGTCTGGATGTTGCACAAGAGCTTCGCAGTACGTCCAGAAGCACACACAGTCACAAGTGGGTTAAGGAAGAAAAGTCGAAGGTTATTTCATCCAAATGTTCCCCTCTCTGTTGGACTGTTCGGCAGGAAATATGGCTCCATAAGACACACCTATTTCCCCTCTGTAGGCTGGAACAGATGGACAATACCAATCTCTGTTTGAATCAAAGGTAAACGCTGTCATTTCTTCTCTATGGTGCCTGAAAGAATGGCATTTCAATAGGCTATGCTTTGCCTTAGAGAGACTTTAAACCCCCCCCCAAGTTCAACCCTAGATAGTGTTGTTCTGGACAAAACTGGAGACAAAAGCAGACAGAAATATGTTGATAGGAGTGACCACTGGAAATTTTATGTGTAAGGTAGAATAGTTACAAGGGCGCTAAGGGTTCACCAAATGCCTGATCAAGAGCTAGATTTATATTTTCAGACTTCTTGACATCTAACTACTCAAAATCTGATGAATTACCATTCTTCTACTGAAAAACCTTTTCATCATATCTACATATACATATGTATATATTTATTCTGTTTAACTTTTGTCTGGGTTTAAAATAATCCTTATATAGCATTCAATTTTGCTTCTATCTTCATGCATAAAGGATTAGATTGACCTAGGTCTAGATTTTCAAAGATTTTTTCTTTCCATTTTAACAAGGTGAAATAAAGTACTATTTTCTTCTTGGTTCTACCCTCTTTCTTTAATGTAAAAAAATATTTCCTGTTTTTAGTGTTTTCTTCCTGACATTTAAGGCACAAATCATCTCACAAGCTTCTCTAACTAATCTCAGCAATGTAACAATGCAGGGATGTTTTGATGAATTGGTTTTAATTTGTCTGCATCTGTGCCAAAACTGAAATTCCATTTATTTTGTGATATTATGATGATAGTGTCACTCTTTTGTGCATATCAATTTTCTGTACATTTTTTGCACTATGGAATGTGGTTTCTAGAGCATATCAACAAACCATGGCACTTGAAAAAGTACCTAAGATCTCCTGTTGAAAAAACGGCTGTACTATGGGTGATGAGCTACTAATGTCCATTTTAACAGTTCATCCAATATGCAATTGATCCTTCAAATAATTTATTTTAATCACCATCATGACTCCTGATTGCATTTTTTTGAAGGAAGAATCTTTTTTGAAGGCGGAACAGGTCAATTTGTCTAACTACTCCTCCATGGGAAAAATCCTAAAATGCAAAATAAGAAACAGAGCATACTTTAAAGGGTTCTTCAATAAAAAATTGATGAATGTGGATTTTATTTTTATTTTTCAAAAAATGTTTTCTGCTGTTTCAAGTTAAAGAGTATTTTCCCTGACTCTACTCTGCTTCACCATGACAGATGCCACAAGCAAGGTGTAGCAGGGTGCAGAGTAAAGATAAACATTCCTAAAAGTGAGAAGTCATTCAAGAGGCAGAAAGGGAGGAATAGAACTGTTGAAGTGTATAGGCAATTGGATACTTTTATAGTGAAGGTAGAAGAAAGAAGCAGTTTCGTGCTTAAACCTTGCTCTGACGCAGGGAGATATATGAGTCATGAATGCAATAAATACTTCCCTATGACTCTTCACCCAAGCCAAGTGATCTGTAGTTGTAAAAAGCATAATTTTTTTTCTTGATATTTTCAATATTTATCTGCAATGGAAGGTTGCAATTTGTTTTTCATTTGTTTCGTCAACCGAAATTGCTGACTAGAAAAGGTCAGTCAAAATGCAAATGTTGATTTAAACATTTATACTAACTGTATGTGCTGACATTTAGGAGCTTTTATTTTGTCCATTGAATACCATAAATCCTTGATCAAGTTGCATCATTTATGACCTCAAAAAATTTCACAGCAAAAAGGTAAGGGAAAATAGGATGGGGAGAGGAATGGGAAACTGATAAACTGTAATTACACATATTGTTAGCACAAAGCAATGACTAATGGAAAATTATCTCTATAGCCAAAGGATTGCTGAGAAACTAATGTTTACACAATGCTCATACAGAGTGGGTTCCCTCCCTCCCTTTTTCTTTTAGTTGAATAAAAGCTATCTTTAGTCTGGGAATGCTCATCATCTGCAGCTGGAAGGCATTAGGTGTGTCCCTGAAGAACATCCTCCAACAGTTCCATCTGAAAGAAATTCAACAGTGCTCCAAAAATTTCCCTAACATGAGCTGAATCAAAATGAGTGGGAACCATTGACAAAGTAATTGAAAACCATCTTTCTGTTCCAAACTAAACACCATTGCAAGCTCAACCTGTAAAATAGTTCTAGTTAATTGAATTAAATAAAAGCTGTTTACTTACCAACATGCAAAATAATGTTGCATTGATTAAAATATTACAAAAGAGGAAGAGAGACACAAAAATTGTCTGTTCCATTACATTTAATCTAAGAATTCTAACTATTTCTTTGGAAATTTTGATTATTGTTTCTAGACATATAAACAGTTCTTCATTGGTCTTAACACTGTTCACTGCTGCTAAAACTATGAACTTCTGAAACCCATTCATATATGTAATGATATCTGGGATGTAATCCAAAATTTCCAACCTAATTATTGTAATTATGGTAAAAAAAATAAGAAGAAAGATGAGGAAGAGAGAATAATAACTACATTCCCCCCTCCCCACCCCCTCTGTCTCTCTAGATTGCTAGTCTTATAGAGGCTGAATCTTTTTAACTCTGTGAAGTGCAATTAGCACAACTGAGCCCTGATATCAGGTCTCTACTTTCACAACATCAGCAGTAGCAAGTGAGCAAAAGACATCTATGGTACTACTCCTACACCTAAAGTTATGGATCTAGTTAAGTGCTTTGCTGATTTTGACCTAGATGAGGAGCTAAGAGGGAACTTGCTACTTGAGCCATGTACAGTGGTTGTTGAATGTCCGTAAATTCCACCTCACTGATCACCATATTTCAAGTAGTCATATTATTTCACGACTTGCTAATTGATATTCACCCTCCAGTGGTAGAGAAAAAAGCTTAGGTGCAGTTATTTTGTTGTTACTGCTGTCAATTTTTTAGCTAATTTTGCTAAATTTTTGTCACCATATTTTAGGTTGGTACATTACAATAAATGTTGGTTAGACCAAACATTTGGCTGATAAACTCTTTTATCTGTTTCTTCCAACAACAGAATTTTCTTAAAGTTTAGTTAATTGGGTGTAGATTTAAGATGGCCAGCACTCAAACACTTCACTAATAGAGTTGCATGCTTTACTGATCTTAACAGTTGAATGGTATATTTCATTTATGTTCATTTGCATAATTTGCTGATTAAACTACATGTTTAATCTGTTGACCTTTACACTGTACTTATCCTACATTTACAGAGATGTAATCAATGTGCAGATTTTGTTGAATGGAGCAGACATCTCAAAGCTTACTTAGCCCTTAGAAAATTCATTTAAAGCTATCAGCACACTGTCTCATTGCTGTTTGTTGGTGTTCCTTCTCTTCCTCCCTCAGGTTCACTGGATGGAAAATCAAAATAACCCACACAGATAATAAACAAATAATATCCATATTTACCACAGGCTATATCTAGTCCTGCAGTAAAGGATGCAAAAACACTGAGCCAAAATTGTCAAGTTTGTAAAATCAGCAAAACCAGACCCAAGGAGCAGGAAAACAGATCTGCTGTTCTTACCATTCCATGCATGTCTGATTCACTTCTGTGAGCACTGTCTCCTGAAATGCTTCCCATAACACTGATAATGAGACATCTTCAGATGACAGGAGTTGAATGAAGCATCCCTTACAACTTATTTGTTCATAAAGGACTACACAGAGTTCACCTGAAAAGTGAGTCCTGGCAGAAAGCCCTACAACTCTCTATTATTTTAATCTCCATCTGCCTGGGACAAAAATACAAAAGCAAAGAAGACGTTTTTGTCAAGGGCGATATCCAAACCAGTCTTTGTGGATCAGTCGAGGAGTGATTATTCTACAAAATAACTATTTCATCCTCAAAACACTTTTTAAACCTTTCTCATCTTCCTGTAACCAAAGAATGAAGTGTTCAAAAATTCCGTTCTCAAAACCAATAAAACAATTCCCTCTTTTTTTTTTTTTTTCCTCCTATTTGTCGCTTATTAAGCGAGGACTCACTTCTTGATGAAGGTCAAAATCACTCAGAAAAAAAGCACTGATCATGTGGGAATTACCTAGAGTATTTAAAAAGAACATAATGAACTAGATTCTTGGTGCATCTGAGGGCAATCATCTGGATGCAATACTGTGCAATATGCTTTCAGATGAGCAGGGAATTCGACCAGACGACCCATTGTTGTCCCCTCCAACCTTACCCATTCTGTGATTCTGTAAGGGCAAAAAGTCGTGTTTTAAGCACCTCTGAGCAACACTGGCTGCACTTGCAACAGAACTTCAGGGATTTAGTTGATTGCCTGAAGATTAGATCATGGAGCTGGATCCAAGACAACCTTGTTGTTTAATCTGCAGAATGTCATCTGTCAACCTCCTGACCGGTACTATCCTGTATCAAGTCCTAGAACTGACTCTTGTGTGGGAGTCATAAATGCTAGGGAGCTGCCTGAGGCTGGAAAGTCATAGGCTATCTACCACTGAGTGTAAGAATGACCCTTTTTGGCAGCTATGGTGGGCATAATGACATTGTTGATAAGCTTTCTCCCTTTCAGCAATCAATTTGAATCATGGCCTATCACCAGCACTGGTGAGAATTTGCTATTCTGTTCAAGTAGAGAAATACAAGCTAGTGCCTCTTTCAGAGAATGAGGTGGAAATCTGCAGATCAAAAACCATGGTAAAGTTTCCAATTTTTTCAGTTTGAGAATCCACTTTGGTTTTGAACATCTATATTCTATCTGAGAATTTTGTTTTGTAGGGAACACTATAAACTGTGAAGGAGATACTGCAAACCTGTATGAATACAACAAGCTAGCCTGTGTTGAGTTTTTGAGAGTTTAGTAAAAGGGAACGTGAAGAGCTTTGAGAGAGGAGCATACACTGTATTGGAGAAAACCTCAAGGAATTTATACTGTAGCTGAAGCAGCATGACCAGGGGGAAAAAGAGGTTACTGATACAAATTCAGTCCCAGATGGGCAGCCCAAGGCTGGCCCAGTCAGTAGCAATCTGGATACCTGAGGGCTGTTAGCAAAAAACACAATATAACAGAAACAACTGGAATTAAAGCTGAAGAAACAGAATAAGAGATGGCCAAAAAATAAAAATATCTAGGAGTTGCTGAAATGGAGATCCAGAGGCAGTCAAAACTGATGAAAGTGGAAAATGTGCTTGAACTGCTATGGAGGCGAGGCAGTGAACAAGATCCCAAGAGCCTCCACCAGCTGCAATCACCGTCTTTGGTAAATTGCATCTGTGGAATAAATTGTAGTTATAATATTGCATCTGTAGAAAGGCACATGTAGAGTAACTTTCATATCTAAGTAGTTTTTATGCCTACTGAAAGACTGTAGAGCTGGCATAAGGCAGCAAAATCCTATAAAGTATCCCTTTAAATGTCCAAGCAGGTAGGACAAAGACTATCTTTTCTCAGCGCCCTATTTCCACATGAACTTTTTACAATACAAGCTGCATAGAAAAAGCTTTATTTACCAAGTTCAGTATCACTATGATATTTTACCACCAGCAATTATGGAACTTGCCAAAGCACAAGGGAAGGAATTTTAGGAAAATATCTATAAATTATATACTTCGATGTGATAAAAGCAAGGGATCCTTGGTCAATTATGCATTGCTAATTTTTTTTACCTCTTAAGTAGTGTTGCACTGTGACAAAAGATGAGAGAAGTTTAAGAAATTCACAAAGATTGAATAAATAAGTACAAGGCCTGTCTTACCCATAAGCATTCTTACCCATAAGCATTTAGAAACTACTTTTCAGCAACAGAATACAGGGAAAAAATAGAAACTTCACTATGCATAAAGAAAGAGAAGAAAACTGAAACTAATCAGACATGAGCTTAGCTTTCATCTCCAAACTCATATAAAACTCAGTTTTTATGTGGATCAGCAAAGCTTCTGCACCCATAACATCCTGTGTTAGTAGAGGGAATTTGAATCTCAGATTCTCCAGGGAAATGCACAACAGAAATGACCGTAAATTATAAGTATGCTTAAGGTGAAAAGCAAGATACTTCTTATCAAAGGAGACATAATCCCAGGTCAAATAGTAAGCATTGTTGTGAAATAAATAGAAATGTCAGTACTAAGATATCAAGAAGATAGGAAATGCCCCTTCAAAGAAAACTAACTCTGAGCTATGTGGTGTGGTAAATTATAGTGATAATTGTGTGAATTTCATAAGCTGCAGTGACAGAAATATTCGGTTAAAACCTTGGCATTAGAATGAAGAAGAAAGAAGTTTGGGAATAAATTAGGGAAGAAACAAAAAGTTTATGACCTTTATACATTTAGTGGGACAGTAAAAAAATGATCATATAATAAGTGACTGCACCTGATGCATTCCACTTCATAAAATTGTACTTCTTAATCTATTTCATAATTTTTGCCTAAAGTATCTTAAAGAAACTCCTCTTTGAAAACAGGAGTCTGTAGGGAAACACCCACATGACAGATGATGTGCTGCCAGTGGTGATCCACAGATTGTATATGGTAAGTACTGAGCTGAGCTAAAGAACATCTACCTTCCACAGGTCCTCCTGGGCTATAGCAAAGTTATGATTAGTTTAAGAAACGTTTTTGCTAGTCTAATAGACAGAGTGAAATAAAGGACTGTGGTAGACTGTGATATATTTCAGATGAAGAAAAGGACAAAGAGATTTGTTTCTTCTTATTAAGGATCAGTTCTCTGGAGCTGAAATGGATATACACAAGCATTCTTAAGTGTGACCAAAGCAGAGAAATAAATATCCATGCCTCTGGTTCTCTTTTCTATCTTTATATATGTCTCTCATATAACATTTGCACTGGTGAAGTCTGAGGGTGGATTGCAAAAACATATAGCAAACTGTAAATATGTATTCAATTTTAAGGCGTGGTAATTCTTAAAATAGAAACCCTTAGATGACTGATGTAGTACGTAGTAACCCAATATTGTAGAATTCCTAAACAAAAGACGCAATTTTTTCATTAATGAAATATTTAAGAGACACCATTGATATACCTTGAAAGCATTAAATAAATCCATAAGTCTTGTAAATTCTGTGCTTAGGATAGACCAGAAGGTCTTTTGGTAGCCTGAATTACCTACAAAATACTTAGAAAAGTGCAGTACACTGAACAGCCTGCCTGAATTCATATGGGTCTCAACATATTTATGAAAAACTATGCCTTGTTTTTGTATTTTCATTATAATTTAGCAAATTTGCTTGACTTACCTTCAAATTCTGGTGTAGTATTGCACATTATGAAGAAAAATACAAAAACAAAATATAGATTTTAGGTTTGTTGGGGCTATTTTTCAGTGTGTTTACTCAAACTGGTTATCAAAATACTGTAATCACTTCAATTAACATAGAACATAGTGTGACTACCAATTTTATTGAAAATCAAGAATCCAACTGGATCACCAAAGCATGCAGCTGGATCCATAAAATATCTAATTGGAACATCAAAGTACGCAATGTAACACATAGGCAATATTTGTACATTTTGAGTCATTAAAATCTGCAGCTGAATCAATAAAATATTGTTTATCAGAAGAGGGTAAAAAACCCAAACAATGAAAACGTGCAAGTGAATCATGAAGATGTTAAATGTGAACAGTAAAAAAGATCAGACATTATGTAAACACTTTAAGTACTATAGTGTTAGTTGAGTAAAAAATACGTGAAACCAAAACTAATAACATTTGCAAAACCATCTTTCAGAACACTATGCCAAGCAAAAAATGGTCTAGCAGGATTTTAGCTTTGAGTAGCACTTCTTTGCTGAATATTTACAAAGTGTGGCTGCAATGATGCTTTTTGGATATTTCTAGCAAAATACATAACCAGGAGACAACAAAAATTATGATTTATTTGATGGAACCTTCATGGTTTCCATGTATTATGCTTGTTTTTCATGGCATAGCACCCCTTGTTTTGGCAGCCCATGTGAACGTTCATTATTTAGCATTATTTAGACTATATTTGAGTTATCTTCCTACTGGACATTGCTGTTGATTTTCATCAATACATTATTTCTCTTCATAATTTCACAACCCAGAATCTGAATCTAGATCTGAAATTTATGCAAGTCATATGTAAGTCAGTCCATCTCCACTAAACTCATGATTTACACTAGCAAAGTATTTATGTCAACTCTGCGTCTGGTCTTCCCAATGTAAGTCTGAGACATTTTTATGAAGTTTCACTTCCTGCATCAATTTGCATCAGATAAGGGGCAGATGTGCCAGAGTGCTCCAACTGCTGTGCAGTGATGCAAAGCAGTTACAAACCCGGCTTCCTGTGCCAAGTTCATAGCTACTTTGGCATGCTGGAAGAGTGCAGAGCAAGAAGACTGTATCCATGAATGTAAACTCATGCCTCCTGCAGCTATGTCATTTGATTTAAAGTTGATTACCCATTCACGCCTACAAATTTGCTATGTATAGTATGATTTCCTTCTTTTTTGCCCAAAAATCCTTTTTTTTTCTTAATATGCACAATGAATACAAAGATTTCTTTAGGTTACATAAAAAGAGAAATCATAGAGCCTGTAGATTATACTTGTGTGAGAAAGACTCAGGGAATGACAACATGAAAAGAATAACTCCATTAAAGTCAGTGGATTATAGCAATGAAGCCGTAATACAGTTACAGAACAGGTACATAAACATCAGCAGGGAAATAAAAACATCTTTCCACAAACCAGGAAATGCACAGACTAAACAGAAAGATACTGAATCTTTTGGAAGTAGATGTACTGTAAATTAGTTGTATCTGTATGGTGAAAAAGACTGTATATTCTAAAGTGTTTTGAACTGCTTCTTAGGTGTAGGTGACCAGAAAATATAAACTATATAAAACAACCTTTAATTGAAACAGCAAATTTTTGACAGCATGCTCACTGTCTTAAAAAATTAACAGCTTTTGTCAGCGTTTATGAAATCCACAAGCTCTGCATAGTGACATTATTGATTTTAAGATTTTTTTACTTTATTTTATATAAAAAAATTAAGAATTTTATGATCAGGAAATATCAAAGTGTTATTTTTCCACATTTTCAGAGTTAAACTTGTTGAAAAGAAAGTTAAGTGGTGATATTATTATTATTATTATTTTTACTATTATTATTATTATTATTACTATTATTAAGCAATTTACGTAAGAAACATGCTTATGTAAGAAAAATGCGTAGGTATCTATTTTAGAAATGTACTTTAGGATGAAATAAAACATACCTGAAAAAAAGCCATTACTCTTGCTACTCTGAGAGAATTAATGTGGCAAGCTCATATGAAGCCACATCCATAATAAAGATCCAAGGTTAGGTGAAGTTAGTCCTAAAAAGTATGTACTTTTTGCCCGTTGGTGTTTCATTGGGATAAACATTAAAAGTTTCCCTCTGATCATGCTACTATGCCTGAAAATTTTGTTCAGTCTTTCTCTGTCCTCTATCATATATTTTTTGTCCACACAAGTGGTTCATTGGCACCAGGAATTTTCTGGAAAGTAATCTGAAGTTTTTACCTGCCCAGTGGCTGTAACTACCTCTAGAGAGTAATACACAGCACCCTTTCACAGAAATTTTTCTGTCCCTTCAAAGGCTCCTGGAAGAGAATATCCCAGCTTGCTGGGCCGGGGCTTTCCTGGCTCTGTCCTCACTCTATTTCTCTGAAGCTCCATTTGGATGGAACTTGCATGGAACTTTCTCTAACTGTAGTTCCTAGCAGTATCACCCACGGGTCTGGTTGACATCCTGTCTACATGAAAATACACTGCATGAGGATGCACACCTCATGTTTGTTAAAGTTTTCAAGTGTTTGAGCCTAGGTGTAAAGTGCATCAGTTATTGGTGAAAGCTTTAGTCTTGTGGTTTTTCACACCTTTCTTAGTTATCAGCTAACTGTTTTCTGTGTTTCTGCACTTACTTATTTTTCATTATATCATTATTCTTATCTTTTCATTTTATTGGTACTATAACATATGTGTTTTGCACCAGATCTTTTGTTAATCGACTCTTAATTTTCTAAGAATTTAATTAGAAATTATTTTTCTAATATTTTATGAGTACCTGACCATTTTCTTGTTGACTCCTGGACTTTTTCTCAGTTACCTTTTGACTTCAGTCTCCATATATCGGAGGTTTTAACATTACTCTTTTACCTCTTCTCCCATCTGACTCACTATTACCTCAGAATACAAGAAAATTCCCTGACTCCACTGATGTCTGAAACTATCAGGGATTCACACGTCTCCCTAGATGGTCCTTGTAACACTAAAAAAAAAATTACCTGCTATGATATATTTTTAATGCTATGGAATATTGCCCCCAAATGGGCTAAATAATGTGATTGCAAACTGGCAGTAATTTGCAAAACACCCCAACAAAATCCTATTTAATTATGGTTATCTAAAGGGTATTAAAATCTGAAGATGTAGATGCATTGAGTTAAAAATAAAGGATAAGCTCTCAGAACTCACATTATGAATTCCCTTGCTAATGAAATTCGTTAGGTACCCCAAATATTTATATCTGGACATGACTAAAACCTGCCTGACTCTAAGTATACGTGGACATACCTAGACATTCATGAGCTAGATATTCCTGTGTATTTGATGTGGTGCGACAGATATACTAGAAGCCAAATAGCTAATTATTCCACTAAAAGTACAACTTATTAAACAGGAAGATTTGAGGTACAAGATACCCTTTTAAATCAACATTAGAGCCTCCACTTTCAAAGAAAGATGGACAAAAAAAGATGTAGAAAGCCTTCCTTGGACAAAGAAGAAAAGTTTCTACCATAAAGGGTTTCCTCCTTTGTCTGGAGGTACTGACCTTGCTAGTATTATGGCAACTAAGATCAATGCCAGCTTTTAGTTAGTAAGAAGAGAGCAGTGTACCTACAGATAGGTGAAGGCTGCAGATTATGAGCTGGGGACTTCAGTCGTAACCTTCTATTCAAAATTTCCTATTACATAGCTTATAAGAAACACTCAGAATTTCCTAAGGGCTACTGTGAGTCACTCAAATCTGCAGACATGATAGAGAAAATTGAAGGCTTTAATTCACTAAGTAAGACATATAAAGTTAAGGCACTGCAACAGTTTAAAATTGATGAAGACAGAGAATAGAATTGAACATTCAGTCCTGATTAGACCTTTTTCAGATTAAGGAAAATAGAAATAAACCAAGACAGGTATTTTATTTTTTATCAGAAGAAAAACCTGCTTAGTAAAAATTACTATTTTTTTTTTTTAAATCCAAGTTTATGAGCAAGAGGGAAAATTAAATTAATGGAGGAGCAAAAAGAACCTCATTAGTATGCATTTCTAAAATCTCTCAATAAGAAGTAAAAGACAGCAAACAAAGAATACAAAATTATTAATACCAATAAGACCACCTGTACACTTACTGAGAAGCTTTCTAAGAGGACATTCAAATAATGCATGCATCTGAAAAGGAGAGTGACTAAAAGTAGGCCCTGGTTCAGTGATTACTGAAGCTGGTGGCAATAGGACAAAAATATGATTTCAGTATTTAAAGGCCATGTGTGTCAAGTGTCTGCAGAATGACCAGATCTTTCTGCTATGTTTTGCAGCCGTGCACTGTTTCCCTACCTGAGCTCTGTAAATTTCACTGAGCTGTGACATATCTGTGTGGCATTAACAGATTACTTCTCAGTGCATTCACTCTTTTGTATAAGGAAATAAGTATATAGAACACATCATGCTATACCAGAAAAAAAGTTATTGTATAAAAAAATATTCAGAGAGTTGATGTTCCATAAAAGGAGTTTTTTACAGCAAAGAAAACACGCTGAATAAGTATCTGTCCAGATATGTGTCAAAGTGATTTCACACATTTTCTAAGCCCAGTTCCTGATGTCTGTCAGCACTCAGCATACAACACCAAGCAATAAAGCTTATCTGGTAAAGAGAGAGCAGTATGAAGTGCTATTGTTGTTGTTGTTGTTGTTGTTGTTGTTGTTGTTATTATTATTATTATTATTATTATTACTATTATTGTCATTCTCTGGTGGAGGACTGAATGAAGGTGATATGTGAAGGAATTTATCTGAATAAAAGATATTACCCCTGTATTTACCCAGCAATATCTTACTTAGAGTTTAAAACAGTGACTAGTGAAGGGTAAAGTAGTATACTGGATAAAAGATGAATACAATATATGAAACACACAAAGGAGAAAGGAAGACTACTAAAAGTTATTAGATTAATAGAACCAGAGAAAGAAAAAAAGGCAAGAATGTGTTAGTTAACCCATTAAGGGATCTGGGTCTTTCCAAGCCAAACAGTGCCGTCCACATTAAATTTCGTTATATTAGCTTCATCTTTATGTTGTTCCATTACTCTATATCAGTACCTATGGTGCTATGTCTGCAATCTCTAATCACAAATTTCTACTTAAAGAAGACTTACCTCATGAATTTGTTCCTAAATCTACTCAGAGGGGCTGATGTCTCTCTAGGCGCATTGTATAGGATAATCCAGTGTTTCTCCAAAATTGCAAGTTTCTTTCATAGAAAACATGACAGTCTCAGGCCCCAGACCAGAGAACATTCAACAGGCAAACAGAAAGCAGGTAAGACTTTAGAAGACAAGAAAATAAAACCCCACCCATCCCTTTCACTAAATGAAATCACCCCTTTGATGATCCCTTGGATGATCCCTTTCTTAGAAGTAACATTCTTTGGGTAAATGGAAAAATAAATAAATGAAAATAATAAGAAAATAAGACATCATCATTTTTTTCTTCAGAAAATAAATTTATCCTAAACAGCAGAAACATAACTTCCCTACAAGTGTTTTTTGAATAATATTCAATCCCACTGATAAAAAAAGTCATTGCCATCTTATTGCATAAGGATTTGGCATTTCCTGTTCAGTCCTGTAACTACCCAGGAGAGTTTCAACAAGGACAGAAATCTTTGCAGGACAAAAGATTTGAGTTTGAACATTAAATAAATATTTAGTATTTTATATATGTATATATATATATATAAAAAAAATATAATTTGTCTCCTTAAAAACACATTCTTTCTGGTTTTGTCCATAGTGTCAAAGAAAATCACTTCCAAATGACTGCACTTTAAAAGTACTATATACATACTGAACATTTTAAATAATTGTAATTTAAAGTGACTTGCTAAAATTAGCCCTGAAAATGAATCCCAAAGACAAGTGGAACAGAAGAAAAGAAAAGCGTCCTTGACAACTTATTTCTCCTTTGTATTTTCAATTCTTTTTTTGCTTCATTTTTATCCCTCCTTTCAGTAAAGTTGAAGCTTTTGATTCAACAGGACTTAACTTTCATGATGTGCTGGCATGAATTGTCTAAACTAGAACAAGTCCCTGAATCAGTTCTTAGTCTTTAATACACATGCAGAAGGACCATCTAGTTCCAGCCTCTCTGCCAAGGGCAGAGACACCTTTCACTAGACCAGGTTGCTCAGAGCCCCATCCAGCCTGGCCTTGAACACTGCCAGGGATGGAGCATCCACAACTTCTCTGGGCAACCTGTGCCAGTACCCCACCACTGCCACAGCAAAAAATTTCTTCCTGATATCTAATCTAAACGTACTCTGTTTCAGTTTGAAGCCACTCTCCCTTGTCCTGTCACTATATGCTCTTGTAAATATTCTCTCTCCATCTTTCTCGTAGGCTCCCTTCAGGTACTGGAAGGCTGCAGTTAGGTCCCACAGAAGCCTTCTCTTTTCCAGGCTGAGCAAACCTAAATCTCTCAGCCTTTCCCTGCAGGAGAGCCCAGGAAAATACTGGCTTTCTTGGCTGTAAGCACACATTGCTGGCTCATGTCCATTCTATGATTCTATGATGAAATAATATGTTTGGGGGTGTAGGGTTTTTCTTCTTCCTATTGTTAAATCTTTATTCTCTATTTTTGACATCGAAGTTATTTGCACAGAAGCTAATCATTATGTCACAAATATTATATCAGGTAGTGAATAAATAAGATGACATCTGTTAGCTTTGGGGACCATCTGTTAGACTGGGGAATTATGGACATGTTTTTAAATTTAAATTATATTAATTGTAAGCACAATAGGAGGATGTTATAGGCAGTATAAAAGCCTAGTGCCCTCTGCCTTCTCTCATGAAAAGTGAGAAGTGTGGCTAGAGAATTGCTACAATAACATAAAGGAGAGTTTACATTTGTGAAGAACAGAAAAATAATTTTTAAAAAGAGGAAACAAAGAAACAATCCATGGGTATTGGATTCGGTACACATTTGAAGATACTAATTTAAGAAGGGATTTAAGCACATGCCAGACTAGAAGTACACAGTCAAATGTCAGGTAAATTACCAAAGTATGAGAGGGATTTCAAGAAGTTGAAACTTTGTAGCATAGACTGTTCCTTCAGAGACTCCTCATTCTCAGTGTCATTCTCAGAGACTTTGACTTGTATTAGTAGTTTTGATGCCAGAATTATATAATGAGTAAATCTTATTAAAAGTAAACATATTGGACAGATTTACGCACATTCTGAAAGTGGCAATCAGTGTTGGAGGTAGAATATAAAAAATATTCAAAGGAAATACTGCTGTAAGGTCAGGATATATATGGATATATGTACTACATAATACATCATATTATGTATTATGTATTGTATATATTCACATGCAGTCTGTGCCTGAGCTTGAAGCACATCCATCTTACATGTTTTGAACAGACACAAATGCAATGTTCTTAGGATGACTTACAGTGCTGATTTGATTCTTCCTAAATTCACAGACGTTTATCCAAATATCAAACTGTTAATTAAGAAGCAGCTGCATACAACTGGTTAGTTATCTGAAACATAGTTTAGTAGCCTTGCTCTTATTGCTTCTCCCTTGGAAGACATCAGGTATGCACATTAAGTATTTTCACTGCTTTGACTTAAGCTTTGCTAGAGGTTTAAGATCATCTATGGTTTTTGCAAACCATGTTTTATACAATCTCTCTCTCATATCTCATACAGGGTCTCATATGTTTTTTCCCATGCTTCTTTGCTGCTTCAGGCAATTAAATCAGCTGATTCCACTTTTATTCTTTCCAATTTAATTTTTTCTCTATATCCTCCTGCAAAATAACTTACATTTATGACTCTACCTCAGCTCTTCTAACTTAAGATACCTCTTTCCACACTTACTTGTACAGAACCCACTGAACTCAGTTGACTCTTTCTTCCTGTTGAATTCAGCAATGGTAAAAAAAAGCAGGAAAAAAAGTAATACTTTTGAGAAAAGGAAGGTTAAAATAATTATTAAAACATCATCTCCATCATTGTCTTGAATTCCATTTCATCCACACTTTCCTCAGTCAGTCATTGTCAAATTCATTTGCAGATTCCTCATAGCAGAACAGCAGTTTTTCTCCATCTTTTAAAGCCATTCTAAAACTCTGGAAGTGCCCCATAAATAATTATAGAAGATATTGGGAATACAATGCATTTCAATGCAATTCCTATGCATTGATTAATATTGTAGCCAGAAGCTGGGGTAAGATAAGATTCAACACACATCCCAGTTTACTGGGACCTAGATTGGTGAATTAACTTTATTTGTTTCATTGTGATTAAATCAGGGAATGGATCTCACAGTTTTTATTTTATTTTCATTTTGTTTTTACTACTCAGATAATCTGATGAAAAATATTCATAATAAAAGGCAATTGACAGGAAAGAAACCTGAATAGTTTCAACTGTGCTCCACTAATTAATTTAATTTCTGCCTAAATGGAACCTATCAAACAGAATTTTTTTTAAAACAGATGACAGAATTATCTTTGGGGAAAAAAAGGAGACATTTCTCTATGATTTGTCCTCTATTGAAAGGTTTGCTATAAATATTCCCGTCTAGATTTAGACCTAATACAGAACCTTAAAGACAATTTATAAAAAGAAACAAGGCTTTACCTCTCATATTCCAGACATTTTGGATTATTCCTATTATCCAGAAGTTCTCTCAGTGTCATAATTTCTGTATATCTTTCAGTACATTTTTACAAAATCTGTTGTACTGTACTAGATGCTATTGTTAAAGAGACTCTCTAGTTTTAAAGTTACCTGAGATAACTTCCAATTGTAATTTCCAAGGAAACGTACAGTAACTTGAACAACAGAGCAGTGTAAGATGAGATCCTCTTGTCTTTGTATTTACTTACGAATCTTCTTGGAAAACATTAGGAAGGAATGCAGTTTAATAATTCTATGTGTTCTGAGTCTTCAAAATATCTCTCATATTGAAAACATCTTTCCTATTACAGCAAGACCTCATTCTTAGAAAGTCTGGCTGATCCCAAACCCATCATGAAATACTGCCAGCATATAGACAGTGACACCAGTACACAGGATGTGGTGTGAATTATTATATGCTTAATACTACTACTATTACTACTACTAATAATATACCTGAACCATATACTTTCTATCAGCCTGGGTAACTAGCTTCCAGAACATCTTTGCAGCTTTTACAATTAATAGAAACCTCCAGAGGCAAAAACAAAACAAAACAAATCTTCAGCCATCATTATTATGTGAACCATGCTGAGAAGTCTGCAGGCTAGGATAAAAAAAACTTGACATAGACAAAAAAAAGATAGAAACAAGTTCTTCAGTAATGTATAGCGGAATTAATGAGAAATAATTCTAAATCACAAGATTTTATTCCACTTGTTAATGGAATATACATTGTGTTGTAAATCTGTCCTAGATTTTTAATTTCTAAGCTACACAAAAAGAGGATAAAACACATCACAACTTTAAGAATATGAGTTTATTTGGGACTTTTTTTGTTAAATAACACATTAAAGGTTAAGCTGTGTCATAATTGGCAAATGTATGTTTTATTGACAAAATGAAGGCAAAGACTTGGGATAAAAGCAAGCATAAGACATCTCTCAGCATTCCTGCTGCATCACATCACTATTGTTTCTTGACTCCTTAACATTTCGGTGCTCACTGTGGCGAAACATTAAACTCCTACATGTTTCTGGTATCCCATCAATGTTTTTCATTCTCCATAGGAGAACTTCAGTGACAACTGAGCTCCACAGAGTTTTCCATTATGAAATTTCCATTTCCAATAGATTCCAAACCAATAGCTTAACTACAGGAAGTTATTGTGGCCTTCCAAAATGTAATTCACTCCTGATCCACTGAAAAGGAGGCTGTTCACAGCTTAAATATAACTTGGTGTTAAGTAAGGAGAATAGAAGAATTGTGCTTTTTGAGAGCACAAAGTGGATTTTTTTTTTATTCTTCCATAGAATTCACAATAGAAGCGTGATTTTTCCTTTATCAAATATGAAAAGTGAATGTACTCTCTGATTCTAACTTCCCTAAAGAATAGGACTGACAATTCACTCATTGTTTAATGAATGACTGTCATTCAGATTCCTATTTGTTCTTCATTGTAAAAAATATTTCAAAACCCCTTCAGGCCTGGATTCAGCTTCCATCTGCTGCTAGATATAACCCTTCTCTCAAAAGAGATCCAGAAGATTTGTTTGTGGTTGAATTACCAAAAAAGATTTAGACTATATTTAAGTGTAGCTATGCAAAGGGTGAATGTTTACACAAATGTGCAAGAAAGAGAGTGCAGACTACCAAGAAAGAAGCAACTAAAAAGAAAGACCAATGTTCAGTGTGTTTGGGAGGACCTTTTACTACATGGAAGTGCACCAACATTGAATGGTGCATCTTGTAACTTTGTATATTAGCAGTTCTGCCTGAAAACTTTATAGAACCCTGCCTTTGTTAATACAGTGCCAAGCCAATGGTACATGTCTTCAGGAAGTGTCTATCAGCACTTGCAGGGAGGTGATCACCTACAGAAAAATTAAAGTCAGTTAAGTGCCTTCCCAAGAAAACCATTAAATCAAAAATTTTTAATGCCAGGATGCACAGCATCAATGAGTCTTAGCATCCATCCTGAAAGAATTATCTCTTTAAAAGGTGTGTAATGCATTTATTATGGTTTAATTTTTCTCCAGCAGTATTTTGACAGTACTAAAATTTGCAGGTCTATGCCATTAAAACAAGTGAGATGGGAACATTCTATTCTTGGTTCATTGTCAAGGTTTTATGACTATAACAAATTAATTTCTGGCTAGTTGGCTAAATTAGGTTAATATGTACAGAAAAACAGATTCCTTTTTCCCCATAATTCCAAATGGTAAAAGATAAATAATGAAGTCGATGAATCAGGAATGGATTTAGCAATTTTAATTTATCGTGACTGAAAAGTGTCAATTAGAAATTTAGGCATAAAATGAGGAAAGGGTCATTTTCATATTATATGCAGCCATAACATTTCTGGCTTTTTGAAAACATCTGTAATAGTATTTGCAATAATAATAAATTCTAAGGGCTCCCATCCTCATGTGGTATTCTGTGAGACAAGTGTATAAAAACAGTTTGAAATGGAAAATGTTCAATCTAATTTTTTCCCCAGGGTTCCTCCACTGTTTGATTAGAGAACGGCTGCGTTCAAACATATTACCATTCTGTCAGCAGCACTCACAGACTTGTACTTTCACTGCATGATAAATGAAGTTTACACAGTTTATGTTGTGCGAGGATAGAGTCTAGTGATGCGGTGATGCACACGTGATTTGTAAGTGTCTGATTTGGTTAATCATTAAACATTACATAGTCTTAAACTTTCAGGAATTCTGTGCAAACATGGAAATCAGGTGGGAATGATCCCCAGGGTGGTGTGCATCACCCTAGAACTACAGAAGTAGAGAAAACATATCAGCTTCTACCACCAATGATCTGGCTGATAGAAGCTTTTTTCCCTGCTATATTTGTTAAAAGAATTGTCTTTAAAATTAATCCAGTGTTTAAGCAGGTTTATTTGTTGACACAGTCAGATAATCACAGAATACGCTGAGTTGGAAGACACCCACAAGGATCATTGAGTCTAACTCCTGGCCCTCCACTGGGCACTCCAAGAGTCACACCATGTGCATGAGAGAATTGTCCAAATGCTTCTTGAACTCTGTCAGGCTTGGTGCTGTGACCACTTCCCTGGGGAGCTGTTCCAGTGCCCAAACACCGTCTGGGGGAAGAACCTTTTCCTGATACCCAGTCTAAACCTACCTCTGATTCAGCTTCATGCCTTTTGCATGGGTCCTATCACTGGACACCACAGAGATCAGTGCGTGCCCCTCCTCTTCCCCTCAGGAGGAAGCTGAAGACTGAAAAGTGGTCTCCCCTCAGCTCCTCTTCTCCAGGCTGAACAGACCAAGTGACCTCAAATGCTCCTCATGTGGCTTCCCTTCAAGGCCCTTCACCATCTTTTTTTTTCCTCCTTTGGATGGTATCTAATATCTTTATATCTTTCTTACATTGTGGCACCCAGAACTGCCCCCAACACTCAAGGTGAGGCTGCCCCAGTGCAGAGCAGAGCAGGACAATCCCCTCCCTTGCCCGGCTGGTGATGCTGTGCCTGATGCCCCCAGGGCAGGGTTGGCCCTCCTGGCTGCCAGGGCACTGCTGACTCATGTTCAACTTGCCATCAACCAGGACCCCCAGGTCTCTTTCCATGGCACTGCTTTCCAGCATCTCATTCCACAATCTATACATACATCATACATACATTTCTCTTACAGTGTGGCTTGGCAAGAAGTACATATGCAAAATGTGTAGAAATTAAATGATTACTTTGGGATTTCTTTTTACACAAACTGTTCATCTGTTCTGCAAGTTGATGGATCAGTTTAATGATATTTTCAGAAGGTCTGTCTCACTGTGAAGGAATATAGAAAGCTGGTCTTCTCAGGTATTTTTTAGTGGAGCATCAAAGATGGCTTGTTCACACTATTAAAGGGCTTAAAAAAAATAAAGAAAATAGTCCTGATAATAGTAGGTTCTTCCATTTGCCAGGTAAGAAACACAATCAGTCAAAAACAGAACACTGACATCAGAAATGATTACATAAGAGTTATCATTCAGTACTGTCGTAAAAAGTTAGAGCAGACTGTACATTCTCCATCTCATCTAACTTCTTTCAGGCTTGAAAGTGTTTCTAAACATTTTGCTTTGACTCAAAGTAACCATGGCTTGATACCTGCAGGTCTTTTGGTTTAAGAAAAGCTCCAGACTAGATGATCCCAATTGTCCCTCCTAGTGTAAAATACATAGATATAAGCAATTGGTGGTGGGGGGAGAAGAAAAAGACAGAGGGAAAATCCTCATACTTTAGGTCATGAGCTAGACTTAACTACAGTGGGCAGTAGAAATAACTGTGAAGTGATAGATCACCCCTAGGGGGTCTGCAGCACTTTTCCTTGGTGTTGCTCAGAGGCAGAGGCAAAGGACGTGGCTAGACTAACAATACCTTTTCCCATAATTGTGCAGTACTGGCATCCAGGCTGTAGTCTCGGAGCTCCAAACTGCCTATGACCTCGAGGGCATAGACCCAATGTTTCAGTGCCCTTGACTTTATGGAAATACACATTTATTGACTGAGGGGAAAAAAACCCCATGCTTGCTCTATCTGTATATTTATCTTAAGATGAGATGTACCCTCAGGCAAATATTCTAAGTTTCCAAGTACCATCTTCAACTATATAAATATCTCTTAAATAGAAAATTATCAGTGTTTTCAGACAGTTAATGTCATAGATAACTGTAATAGGTCACGCTGGCAGGAAACTTATTCAAGGAACTCTACTTTTCTTCTTGGGTGCAAGACATGACTGTGTATCACTGAGAACCTTGTGTGAATAATCTATTACAAACAAAATCTACAATTTTTTAAATTCCTTTCCCATTAACCTGAAATATTAGGAATCCAAAACTGCTATAAAAACAACCTAAAGAAACGTGCTATAAGTCATAGCTTTCATTTTAATCCATGACTAACATTCTTCTTTCCAGACAACTTATTGGGGTTATTTGTTTTGTTTTGTTTTGTTTTTCCTCTATATCAATCACAAAAGCAGGACTGTGGTTAAAAGCAGAGTGTGTATTTCCTTTTCAGAACATCTTTAAGTGTAAAGGAATACAAGAAAAATTCTATTCACAAGATATTTTATTTCATACTCTTCCTTATGTTCAGTTCTGAATTAGTTTTTACACATGATTCTGAAACATTTTATGAAAAAGATATCAACTCACACCTGTTAACCTTCTCTCAGGCTCTCAGTGGTTCTAAATGAGACCAGTTTGAACATTGTAACTGTTCTGTATCAGTTCAGTTTGCACAGTTTTCTGCTAAAGAAAAGTAACTAAGGTGGCTTCAGAGTTTGTGCCTTTCATATGACAGGGTGATTACATACAGCAAAAGATCTTCAGATTAAGGGAAGGAAAGGAAAAAATGAGCATTTTAAATTAAAGCAATCAGGGTGTCAACATTGTTTTATTAAAAAAAAAAATTAAAAATGTACTAAATGTAATCAAGCATTAGATATCCATACAGGAGTCCTATATGAGATTTTGATGCTCTCAGTCATCAGGAAATTCCCCTTATCCCAGAAATGTGGTGCTCTTTTCCTCCATGTGTTCCTCTATACTTTCTCTCCATCACAGTTTTTTCTACATAGCTTCATAAACACTTATGTCCTCTTTACCTTCCTCTTTTCTACTCTATCATGCTCAGTTCCTGACTAACCAATTTAGAAATAATATCTGAAAAATCTTACCAAAAATAATGACCATTTTAAACAGATATAGAAATAAGTATATATTTATATAATTTTATTGCTTAGCTCCATAGTTTTCAAACTGACAGATTGCTTGGATCATAAATAAGAAAAAAAAATCATATTGCTTATGGAAGAATTTGTTCTTCCACAGGATGGATCAGCAACTCTTAGAAACTTTAATGTATTGCTCGCTGTAATAGGAAGAGGCAGCATGTGCAGAATAATTTATTTAAATGTATTGATCTTTTGACATATGGTTAAAAAAAAAAAGAGAAGAAATTCTAGGAGATGAAATGAAAAAAACCTTAAATTATATTTTGCAGTAGTTTTGCATATATCAACTGGAAACTCCAAAACAAAATTATTTACAAATATATTAATACTTGAGCTGCTCATTTATCATATAAGTGTCAGACAAGACTCATAAGTCTCTTTCATGTATTGTTGATGAAGGTCACAGAAAGGCAGACTTTCAAATGACCTTCTCTCTCCCTAAATTACTCCAATGAAACTGTAAAATGAACATGTCAAGAATACTATATGATTTTCAGTGGCACACACTCCACCTTAGTGATCCTTTCATATCAAATGCAGGCTACCAGATGCTTAAGCTGTAACTGGGCAAGTCTGTTCTGGACTGTTCTATCTCCTGATTTGTCTGCCTGCCGAGATGAGGCAGAAATTGTATCTTTTAAATCCTGGAAAGGTAAAGAAGTTGTGTGTTCAGAACTTGATGGGTTCTATAAATAGCTGTGGGACACAGCAGTTGGTGTAATCATTTCTGCAAGGAAATAAGGTCTCCTTTCTGCCTCATTCAATAAGCATTTTTTTGTAGAACCTAAACACTGTCTTGTGGTTTCCTTTCACCAGAAGCTTGCACCAGCACATGGAGAACAGAGATGATATCCCTAAGAAATTTTTTGCTCCTAAAGAAACCACATCCCAGAAGCCGTGTGCATGCATCTGGACAGACATATGCATACTGACTATATATTTGGATGGTGGTGATTAGATATTACTGCTGGGTTTTGTGTAAGCTTTAAACTGCCTTAAACTGAAATGAAACTCCTTTGTAAAACAAGGACACCACTAGCAGTCGAAAAAGAAATAACAACTACCTTTGAATTCTAAGGAGATATTCCAGAATTAGTGGTTTCATAACCCTCTTAAAAACACAACTACTCTTAACCAAGAAGTTCCATCTTTACCTAGAAAAAGAACTTCTTATATTTCCTGGTTGGACAACTGCAGCTCTAGTATCACGAGTACAGAAAAGAGACTGAAAGAAGAACTCCACAGAAGTTATGATTAAGAAATTCTTAGCTATTTATCACCTTTTTTTATTGAATGTTGCTCTATTTCTGGCTGGTTGGGCATGCATTTATGACTGATGAATTTAGCATATCAACTGTTTTCACACTGTATTTATAAAATACTTCTAATGGCTTATAATGGAATATTTTGCTTTTTGATAAAAAGAATAATCCATCAACACAACAGGCAGAATGGAAATGGAAGAAAACATTTGTTCAGAAAGCTTTTAAATTATGTTGTTGTTCATGTTAACATTTTTTTTCCTCTTGCTATATCTATCTTCTTCCACAAGGACCAAATCAAGCAATTACATAGAAAAAAATCCCAAACAACATTGCCTGATAGTTCACTTGTTACCAGGGGAACCAGCAGGGAATGATTTGCAAAATTGTTGTTTGCTAAGCTCATGTATCAACAGCTGAAGTCCACAGCTCTTGAACTTGGAACACAGCAGTCTGAACTGTAGTGAAGTCCAGAGGGGAAGCAGAGGGACAGACACTGATGTCTTCTCTCTAGTGACCAGTGACAAGACCTAAAAATGGCCTGTAGCTGTGCCACAGGAGATTCAGGTTGGATTTCAGGAAAAGGTTCTTCACCCAGAGGATGGTTGGGCACTGGAACAGGCTCCCCAGGGAAGTGGTCACAGCACCAAGCCTGACAGAGTTCAAGAAGTGTTTGGACAATGCTCTCAGGCACCTGGTGTGAATCTTGGGGATGGTGCTGTGCAGGGCCAGGAGCTGGACTTGATGATTCTTGTGGGTCTCTTCCAGCTCAGCACATTCTGTGATTCTATGGAGGTTTCAATAAAAGTATGCCATCAACATATATAATAAGGCACCCCAAATTAGAAAGTTTCTGCCTTTCTCTGGTTCAACTACCCATTTGTAAGATGGGGTAACACGGGCATATCTTTTACAGAAATACTGGGAAAATCCATACATCTGAGGTAGACTTGGTTACCTTACTGGTAGGCACTGAAATTCTCAGCATAATAGTTAATAATACAGTGTTCAGGACAAGTTCCCAAATAGAATGTAGAAACTATAATGATCAACAGAATGCAAAGCAGCCTCTCACCCACATGCATCCACCTATTCAGGAGGCAGGAGATGTGGGCAAATGATCTGAGGACTGTTTTTTGCATGTACGGAACTTAAAGTTTCCTAGATGGATTTAAACACTTAGACAATTTTGCAGTAACTAATGAAATAATAAAAAGAGTGGAAAGCTGAAGAACAGGGCAAAGGGATCTTACAAAGTGTGTAGAATGAGCAGGAACAGACAAAAAGAAAATATAAAAAGAAGCCCGAAGATAATAGTGTGTGTTCAGCAGTAAGTCAAACTGTACTCACTAGAAATAACCATGAACTCCTTTTGAGAAAGTCTGTGTGTCAGACTCTCCTCACCATTAAAAAGTGATCAGTGATATCACTTTGGTACAGCTCTGTGTATTCATTATGTACTGAAATGGTGCAGAAGGGAAAATTTAAACTTAACTATGTACAACAGCCCACTCATGGTGACTTGGCCTATGAAAATATTAGGAGAAAACTAAAACAGCTTCTTTTTTTCAAGACAGCAGAGTTGAGTGAGCCAGATAAGTCATGGACGTCTTTAACTTGCAATTTTAGAATAACTTTTCTGAACAAGATTCAAATATTTACCCAGGGATTCCCAAGAATATTAAGTAATCCATTATTACACAATATTGATTAATATTTCACTTTTAAAGAACTATGAAAACATTAATTAATACCTATGAAACTGTGTGGTACTATTTTACATATGCCCCATGGTAGAATATCTGCCTTTTTTAATTCTGCTTTGAAACGGACAGATGTCACTATCAAATTCAATGCCTGCAGCACATTTACTGACCTTCAGCAAGCTCTGCCTTTTTTATGTTGCAACATTATTTTGTTTTAATATTTTACCCGAAGAGAGCACTCTGTGATCAGCAAAGAGATGCTTTTATCTTAATAATTGTTCCCATATTCATAAATATTCAGATTTTCACTCTCCCAGGAATACTGTTCAGTATTTCTTGGTATTGAGAAAAAGCAATGAAATAATTTCAAGTAAGACTCAACACAAAAAAGCTGATAGTCCAGTTATGTTATTAGCATAAGACCATATTTGTTTGTGCTTGTTAAATTCCATAAAATTCTAAGCTTGCAGTCTAAAAGTCTTTCACATTAGGTGCATGTACAATTAATTCAAGAGGAATACTTAAAGAGTGTCAGGCCTTGAATTTGCAAAATTTTGAGGGAAGCATTTTCTTTATTCTTAATACCAGGCTCTGGTAGGGTTGACCTGTGATTAAACATGTCAAGGACCAAGGAAGAAGTCAATACATTAAAAAAAAGACAAAACCAAAACCAGAATGAAACTTGACACCAATATAAAACTGGAATAATGTCTTTAAATTTAATGGATTAAAACAGAAACAATCTGTCCAGAGTGCTTTAGAAGGGAAGAGAGAAATTTAAAGAAGTTTCAAAACCATCTCCATAGAAGATAGGAATATGAAGATGGTTTTATGATGCAGTGAATTCAGCAAGTTGTCTTCAAGTCAGAGTCCTTCAATTAAGTATGGTTATAGAATAAGCTGTGTATATTTTTATAAAGACATATGCATTGGAATGAGAATGTCAGAAGCATAATGATGACTATGATTTGGATAATCTCCTGCAGAGACTTCAAAATTATGTATTTTTACAAATCTTTTTTTGTATATGAGTGTCACACAAATATTAAGAAGAAAACTAATCAAAAACTTAAACAGAATATACATATTATATTTAATGCATAAAACTATATAGATGTGTAATATTATTGGGGTTTTTTAATTATTTCAGTTATGATGATACTCCACTGCCAGGCACCAGTGAAAAGAAGAATTCTTAGATTTGAATGTTTCAGGTTATTCAGTCACTTGAGTATCAGGATGCTGCCTGAAGTAAGACTATTATGGTTATCTCTACCATGGTTTAAGATATTCATGTAACTGTAAAATTTTACACCAGGATAAACCTACAAAATACCTGTCCAAACCACCGCGTCTTGGCAAACAAAATTTTGCCTGTTGGTAGAGAAAAGGAAAGGACTTACCACACTATAAATACTTCAAATCTTTCATATCCTATTTCTAAATGATATTATATGTAATTACTATAGATAATACATTTCCTCTAATACAAATGGTGTGAGAATTATTATAAAGTTTAAAATATTAAGAATATAAATATCTTAAGCATCTGAAGTGAAGGATTTGTGCCCTCTAAATTTTGTATTTGTCAGCTATAAGGAAATTAGATTTTGTCAAGTAGTCAATAATGCATATTATTAATAAAACCAAAATCTTTGCTTGAGCACTAAGAATAAGCCTTGTACTGAGTAGTCCAATAATGGTCCTTTGTGGACCTTAGCCTGGTGGATACCCTATCCTGGTGGCTACCTTGTCCCAGTGGATGAGCTACTTTACTGCCAGTACACCAAAATAAATCATGTCCTTTGTATTGGGATGTGAGGTTTTTTTGTCATTAAATGTATTCTTTCAGCGAAGCCAAAAGAATCTAGAGAATAATTCTCCTAATAGTATTTTTAACAGGGAAAAAAAATCATAGACATGTGTTGCATGATTTGCAACAGAAATTCTGTTGCCCTCATGAAGAACTGAGTGCTGAATTGCAGTCTGATGCAAGAAAGCAAAACTCCGTCTCTTTATTCTGATATCATTATCAGCATTTTCAAATCACTTTTGTAATAATTAAAAAATAGTTATTATTTTTTTGAAAAAAATGCCTCCTTTCTAACACAATGCCCCTGCACCAGCAAATTGTGTTAGTGAAACAAATTTCAATTAGAAGTCTGGGGGAAAAAAATCTAATATCACTGAATGTACAAATTCTTGAAGAAGCAGGTAACACTCTCCGTTTATTAGGCACTTAACTTAGCATGTGTTCTAGAGACATTTGCTGAACTTCATAAGTAAAGAATTTCTACTTCTCTTGGTAGTTAATTCCAAGACTAAACAAACATGACTATTAAAAAGGAACTACTAATTTGCAGACATTTTATCACACAAAGTCCATTAAAAACACCAAAACTTTCAATAGTTGTGGGATTTTACTAGCACTTGAAAATTGTCCTCATAAATTCAATTGTAAAAAAATTATCATGTTTTATTATGGATTGCTTGGAACAAATGTACTTACGTAGCAGCAGTAATTGATACAATTAGCAACATGTAATATAGGTACAATTTACTCAACCATGACCAACTTAATTGACCAATATTTCTTACAATAGAATTCTACAAAAAACCACAAAAGCGTCCATATATGATGGAGAAAGAATCACACAGCAACTGTGTATTTAACTATTTTCACTCTGTCCATTCTTCTGTCTCTGAAGGACTAGCTTAGAAACTGCTTCTGACATTGCTATAACTATCTAGGAATTTGGAGAAGAGCACATAGGAAAAAGAAGATGAATTTTTAAGAGAAAAGCTGAGGCAAAAATATATGAGAGAGAAAAAAAGAGCTCTCATTTTAAATTTTTTGCCACTGTATATGTTTTTCACATTGGTGTTAGTATGATGCTGTCTGATTAGCCTAGAAGAGACACTTCTGGGACTGTATGGAGGACATTCTTTGCTTGCCAGTAAAAAGCTAAAAAGATTTGATGTTTAGTCTGGTTTTGTGCCTCATCTTTTTCATTACCCATTTTCACCATGACTTTATAAGCATAATATCGAAAATGTAGCAGCTAAAGAAAAGTGGGAAAGGGAGGGAAAAAGAATCCATTCTTACACACGTGGGTACTACCTGGTGACTGGCACTATCCAAGAAAATGAAGTTTTCAATCCATTAAGAAGTTTTTATTCTCATGAAGAAAACAGCAGCCAAATAATAATAACACTGAAACTAACTGCATTGGTGAAAGTTTCTAATTGCTTATTTTCTCACCAGCAAAGTTTACCAGATGCCTAGTCAAGGAATATGGAGTTTGTTCTGAATATTGTTCTAAACTAGAGGTGTTTTCACCTAGGATAACATATGCAACATTTTAAAGTGAAAAATAATGTACATAAAATAGTGCTTTATCTACCTAAACCTAGATATGTAGTCATTGGCATACTATCTAAAAACTATAAAGCCATTATGAATTTTTTTTATCGCCATAATGCGTCTTGGATGCAATAAACAAGGATAGAAGTAACCGCCCCATTTTAGAGGGAAAAAAAAAAAAAAAAAGCACAGAGTAGACTATAACTTACCTAAACTGACACATCTGATGTGTGGTTACACTGGGAACCATAAAAGTCTTAATGGCATGAACCCTTTTACGGATAAAAACTTCTATAGATTGCTTTTCCTAATTTATAAATATGGCATACAAAAATAAATTACAATATTGCAAAATAAACACAGTAAGAAAATAAGCAAGTATAAATGCTTGATTCGTGCATAGCGCAGATTTTATACAATTTCATTATCATATAAATAGCTCATATATATAATCTTTCGTGCGTTAATTCTGATAAATGTTACAGTAAAAATTAAGATTAATTGAGGTTGCTTTGAAAGATTTGCTAGGAGTTATATCTGTGGTACTTTTTAGCCTAGTTACATTATGTTCTAAAAAGTTTCAGTATTCTATTAGTGATTTATGATATCTGCTTACTCATATTTTTATAGACTGCTAAACTGTGTAAAATTGCTTTTTTCAGTCTTAACTTTTGATGCTTAGAATTCTTCAGTGCTATTTTGTTGTTGCTGTTAATCTTGAGTCTTCAGAATTTACAGAGATCTGCTAGAAGACTCAATTGCTAACTGTTTTGGAAGGTAATACATGGTAGCTAAGAAGAAGCATTAAATCTGCATAAACCTACAAAGGTTCATAGATAAAATGGGTTAAAAAAGAAAGTGAAGGGCAAACATTATTTGTTGTCATTGAAGGACGCTAAGTTTTTGCACAGTCACAAAGGTATCTGGGGATATATTAATTCTTCCTTTGGATCTTAGGCATACAGAAATGCTGCATATCCTTTTGTGTAGGCAGAGATTCAAATAAGGCAGCTGAGAGCAGGGAAGAACTTTATCTAGCATGTTTAATAAAATATGCAGAGAAACACTAGTATGCTGATTTCTTATTGACTTACACCTGGTACAGGTATTTTTTGAGTTTGAAAATTTAACAAAAATTAGATTTATAATATAAACACAGCAAAATGTCAGTATTTTATACTCATTCTGCATAGATTTACGAAACTGTTATATATGATAAACTATGAAAACATACATTTCAGTACAAAAGCCTCTCATTTCAAAGCTATACAAAACATAGCGTTTCTTTTCAGAACCCCTAAAAAGCTTTGTGCCATGCTACTGCATCCTGAGACCCTATGAACTGCAGGTTTGGGCACCTTCCTTTTCATCAGTGCATTGTATCAGAATGTTGTATTATTGTCTATAAGTTGCAGTTCAGCATTTGCAAATTTTCACAAAGGGAATCAAATTAAATTAGATCTACTCTCTCCTTTTAGTTTTACCTTTTCTTTTCCTGCATATTGTCAATTTTTCATTCAATGTCATCCATGCAGTTAGATTAGAGGACTACAAGCAAACCAGATTTTCTTGTGTGGCATTAACCACCCTGATTTTTTGGTACTCTATCCAAAATAAACGGGCATAGTGGATCTTCAGTCAGTAGTGCCAGGCTCAACAATGCTGAGAAATTAAATTCCTCAGAAATCTTAATAAAATATGAAAAACATTTATCCCATTTTCAGTGAATAAATGCCATGTCCCATAGTTAGTGTCATACTATAAAATCACACAATAGCATATTAATGAATAGGGCTATTCTTTGTTGTTATTTTGCACTCTTTAGAATTCTGTAATGCATATTGTGCAAGTGTTCCTCTGGGATGAAACAGCAATAAATCTTTAATAAGCTATGAACAACATTTCAGTCTGAGGGACAAACGTTTTCCTATAAAAGTATTACTGGATATATTATAATAAAAATAAACAAATCAGGAGATATCATTAAAAGTATGCCTCTTTTTCCAGATGTGTCTCATACTGCTTGGAATTAAACACCAGTAAATCTTTAATGAGGTATGAATGAATATACCGATCACTTGAGAGTTATTGACACATCAATATCCATAGAATAGTATCTTATTAAAGTATTGCAGTTCCTTTCCTGATAGGAATTATATATTCAATATTAATAATACATGAGCATTTTTAATTCATTTCTGTTGTTACACCCTGTCCTTACTCCTGCAGCAACATTATTAAAACTGATTTTATAAATATAATTTTCTCAAGATACATGTGTTAAATGTGACTGGTACTGAAGAGTTGTAAATGTAGCTGCTTTAAAATTCCTAATTTATTACTGATAAATAATACATGGTTTAACAAACAGAATAGCGTTATACTTAAACTGTTCTTTCTACAAGATTGACCCAGAAGGAAGGAGAAAGCTTTTCTTTTACAAGTTTGACCTATATTTGTAAATTACTAATTTGCAAAGATCAAAGAGCTACGCAACTGTGAATGCTGATCTTTTCATTTTGACATCTGGCTTCTGAGAGTTCTCACAGCAATACCATCCACACCTTTCTTATGCTTCCACCTGTCAATTGCTGTTACATTGAAGTTGTAGTCCTACTCCAATTCAGAGTACAGCATCCCTCTAAAGACAGGGGAAACTCAGTTTCCTTTGGCTTCTGTCTTCACCTGACACAGTGTCATTTACAGCTGTTTTTACCAGACCAAACACTGAAATGTTTTGCTGTGGCATTGCCCTGCTGTCCTCCCAAGTCAATTGGACAAACACATAAAGCAGCACTGCTTAGAAATGAGACAGCCTGAGAACTGTATTTTGTAAATGTACATTTAAACCACTTGGCAGAATTTAAGGTTCTATAAAACAAGAGAAAAACTGCCTCTTTGTTGTCTACTGTTTGACTACACCCATGAATAAGAATTTTTTCTTCTTAATCACTTGATATTTTTACTTCATGAATGTCGGATCATTTTGCAGTGATTAATGAATAATTTCTTGTGAGATCTGTGCCTAACAAGTAAAAGGTAAATATCATTTCCTGAAAACACTGATAAGGATAGCAAAACTTGGTGCCATGCTGTGATTAGTTTATGTAATCTCTGGTAGTCTCAGACATGGCTGGATCTCTTAAAAGATATTACTATGACTTTTCCAACAGATATTTTGTACTTCATGTTTTTATGAACCATTTACTGCCCCTTTACTGACGTATTTTAAGTAGAACACTATTGATAAATGTGGTCATATTACTGCCAGTAATGGTTTTGGTAATGGCTATATTTAGGTGTTCATCTGGAGCCCTGTTAACTGTTGATTCTCTATTGAGCTAGAGAATTTTGAACCTAGGACTTGACAAGGGTGGAAGGCAGTAGAAGTTCAGATACAACAGAAAGGATAGTGAAGAGTGGCTAGAAGTCCACATGGGGTCTACTCATAAATGCAGGCTGGGGGATGAACAGATTGAGAGCAGCCCTGTTAAGAAGGACCTGGGGTACTGGAAGACGAAATGCTGGACGTGAGGAAACAGTAGGGGTTCACAGCACAGAAAGCAAATGGTACCCTGTCCTGCATCAAAAGCAGTGTGGCCAGCAGGGTGAGGGAGGGGTTTCTCCTCCACTACCCCACTCTCTTGAGACCCCCACCTGGACCATTGTGCCCAAGTTTGGAGTCCTCAGCATAGAAAAGATGCAGACCTGTTGGATCAGAGGTTTGGGGGCTGAGAGAGTTGGGGCTGTTCAGCTTTGAGAAGAGAGACTTCAGAGAGATTGTATGGGAACCCTTCAGTACTTGAAGGGGGCCTACATGACAGATGGGTATAGATTTTAGCAGGGTCTGTTGTGATAGAAGAAAGTGTAATGGTTTTAAACTAAACCAGGGTGTATTCAGACTGTATAAGAAATGTTTTACAGGGAGGGTGGAGGGTGGTGATATACTGGAACAGATTGCCCAGAGAGATGGTAGATGCCTCAGTACAAGAAATACTCAAGGTTGGGTTGGACAGGACTTTGAGAAACCAGATCTGGTTGAAGATGTCACTGCTTCCAACCCAAATTATTGTATGATTCTATGATCTAATCTTTATTCTGCTTAAAGTCAAAACATAATTTGAACAAGCACTGCAGAACCTTTAGCCATGGAGTTAGTAGGGAAGAACATGAAATATAAAGACAGTTGAGAGTTTCTATTGGTCCTGCAAGTCTTTAATTAATTTTATTTCTGAAATAAAAGAGCACTGGAAAATCACTAAGAGCTGTTTGATTTTTCTATTTTCCAACCTTCTAAAAATGCCTTATATTTTCACTATCATATAGTGCTTAGGCACTATAAGCCCCAGTGAACTACTGTCATGCTGTCATGGTTCCATCCAGGACAGGGTTAACTTTTTCAGCCCCAGGAGGGGCACAGCCAGGACCCTCAGGCTATTCTATACCACCTCCTGCCATGCACAAGGCAGGTTATATCTTCGTCTGTTTTGCTGGGGTGTGCAGTGGGGTAGTGCTGGGTTCCTCATGGTGAGCAATTTTACATTAATTTTTTTGCCTATCCTGTACACTCCGTTATTAGTATTGTTGTTATTACTGTTTGTTTTCTCATTTTATTACTGTTTCTAGTGAATTGGTCTTACCTCAACTCATGAGCTTTACCTTTTTGTGTCTCCAATTCGCCTCCCCATTCAGCAGCAGGGGGAGGAGTGGAGGAAGTGAGTAAGCAGGTCGCTGGGGTGTTTCAGTGGGAGTACTAAACTGGGGAATACCATTCCTAAACCACAACAATGCATAAAAATACTTTGCAAGCCACAGTGTTAGCCATGTATTATGAACCTTCTTCCATGATGGAATTGCATTAAGGTCTGATGAAGGAGATAACTTCACTACTACTGACAGTATAGGTACAAGATTGCTTTTAAAGTGTTGGTACTCTGAACAGCATGAGGTAGACATGGCAATCAAAAGACTGGTTGTGACCTGTGCAGTATTCTCTTCAGTATGCAATGAGATGCTGTTTTTTCCAAAATTTAAGATTTCTGAAAATTCTTCTGTCACAGGCAGCTCAGAAGCAGAACTAGCTCATTTTGATTTGCATTAAGTCTCAAACAAATTTATCCATAGTTTTTTCCACTTCTGCTGTAGAAATATCTAAGTGGTAGATAAAAAATACAACTAATCAAGCTCTTCAAAACAAAACAAAACAAAACAAAACAAAACAAAACAAAACAAAACAAAACAAAACAAAACTAAACTAAACTAAACTAAACTAAACTAAACTAAACTAAACTAAACAGAAATAGACCAAACCAAACACCAAAAAAGCCCCTAAAAATATAAATCTTTGCCTCCTAGAAGTTTGTAGATTTATGCACCCCAGAGTTCTCAAGGCTGCTTCCCCCCTACAGGTGCTGGTACAGACCTGTGCAAACACAGGAGTCCAGAGCTCCATAGCAGCTTATCAGGACCCCCTGGTTCCCAGGCCACACACACACAGGAAAAGAGTGAGAAATTTGGTTTAATGAGGAGATAGGATGACTGTGCTGATCAGGCACAGGCCCCACAAGTATATCAACCAAAAATCTGCTTGCCATAACCAGCCCTTTCTATCCCCTTATCCACTTTCCCACTCTTGTTATTTCCAGATTCACCGAGACCTCTATTTTACCTTGTTCCTTCCCATCATGTTTGTGTTATCCCGAATAGCTTTCTCCCTGGATTTCTTAAAGTTCCATACCCAGAACCAGAACCTAGAACTCTCCAGAGGTTCCCTGGAGAGTTGCCCCTGATGACTTATCTTGACATGTTGCATGCCTGGACTCTGGAAGTGAGACTTTGCTGGGACAGCCCTGGTCAGGACCTGGTCAGAATGTCCCTTTTCCTCAGTCCATAATTTTGGTCCCCTCCACCTTTTGCTGTGCCACATATCATTATGCTCCTCTGGATTTGTGGATATGGGTTGGGACAGTAACTGTGAGGGGCAGTTATTGGGTGGGGCAGAATTTCCCATCCTCCAAGTTCCATTGTCTCCCTGTGCTTTTTTGTGGGTGTATAGATGAGCTTTTTTATCACATAACACAAGAAATGGCAGATAAATCATATTAAAAAAAATCTTTGTCTATAAATGGAAAACAGAGAAAATATTAGAAACGTAGATATGTTGTAGAAATCATTATAGACTTTGTACTTCAGAGATGACTAAGCTGGCAGAGAGTCTGTTGTCCTGCTACACTAGATATTTTTGCCCCAACAGGAAGTATTTCTACCACTTGCCTTCTGAATCTCAAATATTTTTATCACTTCTGAAGTTATCTCAAGCTCTGGTTTCACTTTTTTGTAAAAGTGACTTTTAGTATGCTTAGTTAGAGATGAGAATATTCAGTTCTACTGTCTTTCTGCATTAAAAAAAAAAAAAAGAAAAGAAAGAAGAAAGAAGAAAAAGGCTTGGGTTTCTGTTTTATGTCTTTGCTCCAAGCTATGATCTCTGCAGAAGGAGGGAAATGGTGTTTGATATATATGCCTTCCTTAACACAGTCCAGAGTAAAAGAGGATATTTCAATAGATTTGGTGCATGTTTACTTGCAAGTATATATTCATGTGAACACCACAGTTCCAAATGAGAAACTTCTTGAAGAATATACAACTTTTATTACTCTGTGAACAACTACAGTGGCTTCTTTCTTTTTTATTAATATAAGGGGCACAGGTGAATCCTCCAAATTTGCTTTTTCGTTCTTCCTGTGCTTGATAAAACATTTCAAATTATATTTACCATATTTTTTTAATCAGTTCTAAGCACTGAGCAGTTACTTTTGCATGCCTTTCAACACTTGGCAAAGTCATTTAAGCGCTCATGTGTAACATAAAGCATCAGTATAAGTCTAGAAGAAATAAGTGGCTGCCTTTCAAGTGTGATAAAATATTTAATATTTCTACACCCTCTTTAATGAAAAAATAAAAAAAATTACTAATTAAGCTTCCAAACACACATGACACACATGACACACTACAAGTTCCTGTTATGCTCTATTTTTACAGACATAAAGATAAGAAAATGCAGAAAATAAATATACAAAAATCTAAGGCAAAACATAGTATTAATTTTCCCATCAACTTGGTAGACCCCAGAATATAAAATGGAGTCCTACAAAACTATAAGATGAAGGCTGTTCTGCCCTTATGTACCAATGACATGATGAGAAAAAAGACTACCACAACTTATCTCAGTAGTGAGGGAAGGTAATAAAGTTTATCATAACATTCATCCTTCAGAATAATCCTATTTTAATTAAGGTGATTCATTTTTTAATTGGACACATAGTAAATACTATTATTATCTGAATAACAGACTATAGTAGTGTCTATAATACATTTAGCACCTCAAACATAAGAGAATTCTTTCTGATTGTGTTTGTTATGGTCAAAATGGACCAAGCCCTTAGAAAAGCAATGGTGCAGCTCTTACTGAATCAGACTTTATGGATGTCTGCAACTGTTGGATTAACAGCATGACACAAGACTGGAATTTTCTATGATTCTGCACCCCACAGAAACAGAGAACACAGACCCCTCAAGCAAAAGAGAGAAAAAAAGAGCAGTTTCCTGGTAGAGGACATTTTAAGTGGCTCCCATGAAATTCAGGTTCTCTGCCAACAGGTGACTGGCTTTTACTTAGCAACCTTATGTAGGAATATAATAATGTTTGAGTAGAACAAGATGATTGAGTATTAGTTTTCATTCCTGTCTCCTGCAGGTATTATGTAACATCTAATATCTTTCATATACTTCACAGCCTCAATCCTAAATTTAGGTTTTCTCACCCATCCTGTTTTAAAATGTCACTATTCAAATAGCAAAACCTTTTCTATTTTCAACCTTAAATTTATTCAGGTATAATATTGTACGTTCTAGATTTCTGTTTCCCTTTCTGGAGTATATTGACTGGTTTTTTTTTTTCTTCCTCCATATGTTTTCACAGATTATTACTCATATAACACTGTTTTAAATGTTTTAACTGTTTTTTCCTTAGTCTTATGACAGAAATTCATAGCAAGAATGTCTAATTTACAACATGATCTGTATATTGAAAGAATAGAATTATTTGCAATATCTTTAGAGATTTGTTATCGTTTGAGACCGTCTATTAACCAATACTAATAGTTTTCTTACAGCACCAAATATTGCATTCTGATCCACTTTTGCGACTTATTCATCTCCATTCTGTTTAATCCCTCTCAGGAAAGCACTGGAAGAATTTCCACAGCTACAAAGCTAGTAAGTGGTGCAAATACATGTTTATTTTCTAAAATTAATACTTTTCCTAACTATTTTTTGTGAATATTTAATTATTAATAACCAAATAATGCTTATTTAAATGTGGTTTGTCAGTCAGATCGGTTGATTGTAGGCCAAGCCTGCTTTGCATTATTGTATTAATTGACATCACCAAAGGGCTAGTGTTAGTAAGAAATTGGTGTTGTGTACCCTCAAGTGCCTAGGCAGTGATAACACAACACGTACACAAATAAAAACAGACAGAGAAAATGTGTTTGTTATTTCTTTAAGGTGTTTCTGTATGTCTTATATATTATGCTTTTACATTAATATTATATGTTCCAACAGGTTTATTCCTGGGATATATAATATGTCATGAAATTTAAGAAATATTCAAAACCAAACTTTCTCTAGAAGCCTTCAAACTCTTCTATAAAGTTACTTGAACTTTTTCCAGATAAAAAACCAGGAGATTTGATATGGAAAGCAAATATTCTGTGCTATTTGTAACAGTGGAGGTGTGAAAGGTTGACCCTGGCTGAATGCCATGTGCCCACCAGAGTTGCTCCATGACTCCCCTCTTCCAGCTGGACATAGAGAAAATATAATGAAAGATTTGTGGATCAAAATAAGAACACAGAAATATCACTCACCAATTACCACGACAGGAAAAATTGACTCAACCTGGAGAAATTAATTTAGATTATTACCAATCAAATCAGAGTAGGGCAATAAGAAATAAAAACTAAATCTTACCTTTCCCCCCACTCCTCCTTTCTTCCCAGGTTCAACTTCACTCTCAATTTTCTCCACCTCTTTTTCTCCAGTGGTGCAGGGGGACAGGAAATAGGGGGCTGTGGTCAGTTCATCACACATTGTCTCTGATGCTCCTTCCTCCTCAGGGGAAGGACTCCTCACACCCTCTTACCCTGCTCTAGCATGGGGTCCCTCCCATGGGAGATAGTCCTCCAAGAACTTCTCCAATGTGTGTTCTTCCCATGGGCTGTAGTGATTTCACAAACTGCTCCAGCGTGGGTCACTTCCGTAGGGTGTAGTCCTTCAGGAACAAACTGTTCCAGTGCGGGTCCCTTGCAGGGCCGCAGTCTTGCTCCAGCACAGGCTCCTCTCTCTATGGGGCCAACAGTCTTGCCAGAAGCCTGCTCCCATGGTACCATATCTTTCTTCAAGGCACATCCACCTGCTCTGGCATGGGGTCTGCCATGGGCAGTGGTTACCTGTTCCATGATGGACCTTCATGGGCTGCAGGAGGACAACCTGCCGTATCATGGTCTTCAACACAGGCTGCAGAGTAATCTGCTCTGGTGTCCGGGAGTCTCTTGGCCACTGCTCATGTTCCATGGCAGAGCAGATTTTTCCATAGTTTTCAAGAGTGAGGGCTCAAGGAGTCGTTAGAAAAGGAAAGGCTAAGCATCCAAAACATTATACAAAAATGTGAATGGGTTAAAAATATGGTTACACTGTGTAAGTTGTGGAAGAGGAAAAAGTTGAAGATTAACCCCAGGTTATGAGTCTCAGTAAGAAGCAGAGGGATAGAGTGGGAAGGGAAGGGAAGGGAAAGGGAAAGGGAAATCACTACTTTTGATCTTAATCTTGGTGGTCCTTCCAGCAGCATATGTGATTGCTATATTATTTTTATTTCCTGACAAAGCAAAATTTCATTGTTATTGTGGTATACTCCACATAAGAAAATTAAATAAGGAACTCCATAAGAAGTGAAAGTGACCTAGGTATCACAACAATGTGGTTAGTCAGTATTCTATATTAGAGCATAAATTATTGATGACATTAAGGGCAGATATAGAAAACCTTTGTGTCCCAGGTCACAACGTAAGATGTAACCAATAGCGTGTGTTCTATTATCATCTTCACAAGCTGTTAAAGCAGGTGGGGCAGTGCTCGTTATCTCCTACCATGACGCATCCTTGATAACTCCCTCAGGGGGCTGTCTCTGTTTAATGGGAAATCAAGGACCCACCGCAGGACTCAGAAGTACATCAACCCATTGTGAGATGCTCCGCCCAGGGGGAGGAGCCAAGCATTCCCACCTGGGTATAATCTGGGGTTTGGAACAGCCCCAGCTGTTCTTACCTATGGGACTCCCAGAGGACCAGAGCTACACCACTGGACCTTTGGGTGGAGACTGATCCCTTTTCTACAGGATCACCACTTCATCTGGGTTGCTACCACCACCCTGACTAACAGGATATCAGGTTGTATCCTTACTCCATCAGTGTTCTTGTTTGTTGCATTTATTTTAATTTTCCTATTAAGTTACACCTCTGACTTGTGAACTCCCACTGGTTTGTTTTCAAGCTAATATACCTTGATAGTGATTAGCTATTACAGTCTTCATTCAATTCCTGTGCTGTTGCACAGCTAAAATGTTTCTTCTTTGACTTTTTATATATATTTTCTATATATATATATATTTTTCTTTTTTTTAGGACATTATACTGTCTTTCCAGAATACCAGCCTAAGTGGGTTTTCAATTACATTGGTTTATATCAAAAGTCATTTTCCCCTGTATGAAAAATCCATAGTAAAAACAAATTATCACTACGAATAATTTATTTGACTTTAAAGCATCATATTAGATGTTTTAAAGATGTTTTAAAACCAGATGGTTACATAGTGTATTAGCAAACTACCTGATAGGTTTAATTGCTAAGACCTAGGTCTCACTGGTATATGGAAACCCAAAAAGTGGGATAATTTAACAGTAATACAAAGCTATGGGTTTGACTGCATAGAGCTTCAACAGACAAAACAATGTATACCCAAGAGGGGGAAAAAATTAAAAATAGAAGAGAAAGACTGAGTTATTCAGAGCCTTGCTTTGCCACGATGCAAAAAATCTGTCACACTGGGTGCAGTCTCATGTCTGGAGATATAGAGCAGAAGATGCAAGCTGAGTTTGTTTAGTTTGGATGAAAGGAAGAGAAAACATAAAACCATATGTCTTTCAAAATCTAAACTAGTGAGTATAGATTCATGGTGTAGATAGATGTCAAAAGAGAGACAAACTAAAACCTAGAAAAGTCTATTTGTCTTCATTGGTTATTAAAGAAGACTCTGAAGTTGTGCACTAAGATATACATTTGTACTTTGCAGATAAGTAAAATTCAGTAAGAAGATTCCAGTGAGATGCACAGAACTTGAGCAAGTATATATATACTGAAATATTAATATAGAGATGACAGGCAGACTTGTGTTTGCAGGTGAGTTTACCTAAGCTAAGGCAGAGAAAATATCAAAGGCTGGTCCTCCTGAGTATGTCAGGAGTGTAAAGTGGGCAGGGGGAGCACATATTCTACAGGAGGGTGGGTAGGAAATGAAGATTACCTGATAGTCATTACATTAACATATGAGATGAGTCTCAAGGTTAAGACATTGTTACAAGCTGGAGGATGAAGATACTTAAAGGTCCCCAATTTTGCATTTTAGGTAAGTGCCTCAACTGCTAAGCTTTTGAAATATTCTCACAAAAAGGAGTGAGAGGAGTTTTCAACTTGATGCACCATTTTGATGCAAAGGATGACTGAGGCAAGTTGCACATAATGTCACACATATGTAAAGAAAACAGATGATGCTATATTTGTTGCTCACTCTGTGGATGTCCTGACCCATTCTGGATCAAAGCTGACTTGGATCTGCTCTCCCTCAGCATGATGAGGTGCACCAGGACCTGCAATGAAGCAGAGCTTCTGAGGCTTTTGGCCTGCAGGCTGGGTCTCAGCTGTTTGAGTAGCAATGATATGAAGCAACATATATTGAGAGAGGCAAACAGATATTTGGTTGGTTTTAAGACCTTTTAAATGAAAAACAGAATGAAAACCAGATTGAAACTGTGGAGAATTTAGGCCATATTACAAATATTACTGGACGAAACCAAAACAGCTTTGAGATCTCTTCAGGGGTTTCCTCAGAGTCGGCTCTGTCCCCAGCACTTATTCAGCATTGCTTTCCACCGTGTTGTGTAATGACAGCACAGAACAAGTTTAAATTCATTATCCATTGGACTAAAACAAATAATACACAAAAAGTTAGTGAGCCAGACAATGTTGTTTAATGTATTCATTGTAAGCACAATTGGCAGGCAGCTTGCTGTACAATTGTATTTGGTAGCTCAAAGGGAGAAAGGGAAGAAGCATTAACTCATGCTTTGATCTTTCCTTAGCCTCCAGTTGTGAAAGCCATTCCTGTTAACTCTGATATTTTGAAGGATTATGTCCTTCTGTTTTGTCACTTCAAAACTGACTTTCTCCTGGAAGGTTTGGACAAAGATTAGTTCTTGCTAGGAGAAAGTGCATATGTTTTGGGCATGCCACTTGACTGCAGGAAAGATCTTGTTCTTGGCTTTTTCTCCCACTAAAAAGGATCAGGCTCAGCTGGGTGAGCTCCAAGAACTCTCATATGACTACTGTGATTGCCCACATTTGATCTTCTGTCTCTATTTTCTTTTGTTCGGCTCCTAGAAACATCAAGGGATTTAAAAGTACCCTAAACCAGATCAGAACATAGCATGGATTTTAGGAATCTTGGCACCATTAAATTGCACAGCTGCTCCCTTGCATAGTAGGTATCCATACTGTGGTTATACATTTTTCCTGGTCTATTAAGCTCCTTTCCAGCTGGCTTGAAGGCCCAGCCAGTCTTCTGGTGCTTTTGGGACTTGTCTCACCACCCACACATTCAGAAGCCTGTAAATAGTCTGTGGAGCAATAAGAGCTCTGACCTCACAGTCCGCTTCGGACAGTAACGTAAAATAAATAACCCACTTCAACAGCAGGGTAAGTATTTACGAGTCCTCTGTCAGAGACGTACTCAGCATAGAGAAGAATATTTCAGTGAAACCCTTCAGATCACGCATGCTTTGTTTTACTTCCTTTCTAATCTTACAAATAGGCAAACTCTTTTTTTTTTTTTTTGTTTTTGTCATAGTCACACTATCACAGTTTGGAAGATATTGTGCTAACTTGAATAAAGCTCAAGCTGCTCTTGAAATATTCTCTTGGTCTAAAGTTTAGATATTGTCTCACTTGTATAATCAAATATCTGCCAGTCAAACCTCTTCCAGCTTCACTTACCTAATTAAAAATATGTCTCTACTTTTGTTTTCACTTTGCCTGCATTAAGCCTCATGTAGTAATCTGTTTGCTACATTTGCAATATACATGTCTTATTTCAAGTCTCTCCTTTATTCCCAGCAGCTGTCATAGTTTTCCTTTTCTTTTAGAGTAATATTTGTCTTACTTTAGTAATTTGTTTTATAATACCCACTTGGTGTACCTAACTTCATTATTTTCTTATTCCCTCACTAGTTTTTTATTATCTTGACTTCTTCTCCCCAGTTTTTACCTTATGCACGTATATAACTCTTGTTACTAGGTGCTTTCAACAGAATTTCTCTTCATTTTCTTTCCTTATATTTTTCTGCTGTGGGATTTACCTTATTGGTCTTGCCAGGTATTTACATCACTCTCACTATTTGTCTGTTTTTTATGTTGGTTTTAATATTTATTTTGTCTTGCGTTTTTCCTCATGATAAATCCAATAAAGTCTGTTTCTCATATTAAAATGCATCTCTGCAGTAATATAAGAAGTTTACAGTGATGACATGACAACTAGTACTTCAAACTCACTGCTCCTTTTCAACCCAGTGACAATGTTAAAGGCTTCAGAGACAAAAGAAAAAAGTCTCTACCACAAAAGTGCTGTCTTCTGTATTACCGTTTTAAATATGCCTGCAACCCTGGCTCTTTCCAACAATGGCCTTCTTCTGTGTCAGTAAATAGGGAAAAGTGACAAGCTGGGTATATTCAGGGATGAGTATGAGCAGCTCTGTTAGAAACTCGCAAGTTCTCTCCTTGATAGCAGCTTCTTCTGCAGTATCCCCTCCTGTTGCCCCTATTCTCTTACAGTCCTACAAGAGTAAAATAGCTGCCCTTCTTCCTGAACAGTGTGGCAAGATTTGTGGACATTGTTCTAACTGGAGAAAGGTGTTTTATGCTTTCTCATGACTACTGCAGTTAAACCAATCCAAGTAATTAACTGCTAAAGCTTAGTGAGTGGCTCAGTTGTAGGGATATGTATCATGTACTGGGTCTGGCTGAGATGGAATTTGTTTTCTCCATAGCTAAACCACAATTATGTGCAATATTTGCTTAACCTGTAGAGGGGGGTGGGGTAATTTCTTTTTCTTTTAATAGGTCATCTGTGCCTACTGTCATCATTGCAAAATAGTGCTTAGCTCTTGGATATTGCATGCCTTGATGTGGCTAAGGAATATTTCCTCACTTATGTAACAGGTAAAAAGACTGTGTATTTTCTCATTTCCTATTCTCCTTTTTCTTTCATTATTTGATTCTTCACTCTCATCTACTGTGTTCTTCATTTTCTTTACTTATTTTCAGAATGCAAATAGAAATCTCACTACTGTGGGAGGACTGTCAGACTTAATAGGTTCAGAAGTCTGTGTCAGTCAGGCAAAACGTTCTACCTCCTCACAATGACTGAGGAGGTCACCACCACTTCTCCAAATATCACCAGTTCCAACAAAACTATAAATAAAGAACACTGCATTTGAGAAAAGGAGCTATTACAAGCTAAAGGAGTATGAAAGTTTATTTTGTACTGGAGTTTACAGCTGGAGGTTATGGAGAAACCTGATATTTGAGACAGTTCTTGTACAAGGACTTCTTATTTACGGAGAGTAGAACACTGAACAGCTTGAACTGCGTGCTGTCCCGCATTGCATATTCCTCTTTAAAAAGGAACTCCATTTTCATTTTTCAGGTGTCAGAGGGAAATGTTCCTGAAAACATTCATAGTGTGTTTCACAAAATGAGTCTGACTAAATTTTGCCTTAAATCTCAAATGTGTTCTTGCCACCCAAGTTTTGAACTTTTAAAGGGGGCATATTCACCTCTATGCCTCTGTATTGCTTCCTACTTAAGCTGCAGAACGCTTCAACAAATCATCTCAAAAAAGAGGGATTCAAGGGCCTTACTGCTAGTTCAAGTCAAACCAAAGTATTCCAATTTTGGTTTATACTGCAAGAGGATGAAATAGTGGAACAAAAGTAATCTGAAATTACTGTACTCTAAATGTGAAGAGGAAGGCAATGCCAAAATTAACAGAATGTGAAACAGGATTCTGCAATCCATCACTACCTTCCTCTCAGCTGGAGGTGGGGTTGTCGAACAGATGTGTTGGGATTTCTGCAGAGAAAGGCAAAAGAACCTGGAGAAACACAAAAGGAAACCATGCTCCACTAAGGACATCTTGAGAGAAGATGGGCTGAGAAGGACTCTGCTTTGCCACTCAAAATATCCAGTCAAGCAGTCCCTAGCATATTACCTCCTCACGTTTTTCTCTGTGGCACAAGGCACACAGTATCTGAGGAATGTCACAACAGAAGGCATTTTATCCTTCTATGTATCAAGTCTATCTACATAGCAAAATGAAAAACAGTCTGGTTTCCAATATTTTAAGAATTTTCTAGCTCTGATTTTGGCTCATGACACGCAGCCTTCACTCTGATGGTAGATTTCTGTTTAGTCTGGATATAAGTAGGTCAACAAGATTTTATGAACCATGTCACAAGTTAAAAAGAAACTGTGTATACAGAGAATATAGAGCAAGCTCACAGAAACGTCTCAAGGCTTCTCCTGTCAAGCTCAAGGATGGCTTTTTCTTGTTTTTCGAAAGCAACATACCTTCACAACTAGGGAAATTAACAAGAAGTAACAGGACAAGATTTACATAGAAAGACACTCCTAGAGAGACAAATACCAGTTTCTACTGTTTCGGACAAATTAGTATAAGTTTCATTTATTGATTACATGTATTACTATGTTTGGAGTCAAAGATTATCCAGAAAGCTGATTGGAAAATGTACCTTTCAGCCATACTGCTTTCAGCTTATCTAAATGTGACACTCCAAGCTATGGCTCTGCATAATGAGGCAGAAAAGTATTTCTAGAATTTTATTAATTTGTTTCAGGTAGATGAGTTTGACTAAAAAGTAAAATCTTCAATTATACACCATCTTGGACTTTACTGTTTGCATTTTTCAAGCATTTGGTATGTCTTTCCTTCAGATGCTTGGTATTTCTGGGCATGAAAGAAATCTGAAATGTATAAAGACTTCCAAAAGAAAGTGAACAATTTTTAGGAGTGGAAGCTGGAAAGGGGAATTTAATATCACTTCTGTATTTTCTTTCAGAATAAGAAAGAGACAAATGACAGCAAATGAAAGCTGTTTCTCTTGTTGGAGTGGTAACAATAGTCCCAGTGGATTCAGCAACTTGAAAACTCTGAAAAAGGAGAGTTCAAAATCTGTGTATTACAATATTTCAGATTAGACTATTCATTTCCTGCCTGAAAGTCAGTATTTCTGTCTATCTCACTCCTTGATATGGAGTTATTTTCTGAATTGTATCCATCTGATTAACGATAGGATTTTTTCATCGATGTGAATAACCAAATTACTTGTGAAAGCAGGATCGTTATCTTCAGGTAGTAGTAGGATTGGATATATTACTATTTGCACATCTCTAGAACCAATCCCATTACATATAAATTGGAATTTGATTTAAGCATCTAATTTATACATATATGGCTTGAACCAAGACTTTGGTTTATATTCCTAAGCCATGATTAATAAATCTGCCTAGTAAATCAGTCTTTTTTAACAAATAAACTGGGTTTCATAAAATAGATCTTAATAACCAGAGTATATGAAGTCCTGACTTATAAATCACAGATATGACTAAAAATCAGTCATATTGCTTATAAATCAGCAATGCTACTTTAAAAAGTGCCATGCTTCTGAAAAAAAAGGTGAAAGACAAATGTTCCTTACTTTATGTATGTATATTTAATTTAGGTATTTAAAGTGAAAGCAATTATAAAGCTACTTCTGAAATGGTTATTTGAAAAACAGCACCTTAAAGTGATGATAGAGCAGAAGGGGAATTTTATTGGTATTCATAAATGTGCACCTTGCCATTTGTAACTGTCTTTGTACTCTCCCCTCTGCACAGGCTGCCTATCAGGGTTGCAGTGTGTTGTCAAGATTGTTGCAGTTCTGATGCTTGTTTTTTTCCTCTTTAGTTTTTTCAAATATGCCCTTGCCAGTCTCAGTAGCAAGAGATGGACTGCTTTAATTTATTAATTTTCAGATGCTACTTTAGGGGTTGGGGTTAAACCACAGTTCAAAAGCTCAAAATTTGAGTAGATGGAAAAAGTGAGAGGAAGAGGTTAATTGATCCTTAAAAATATTAAAAGCAATATTTTTTTTTCTAGTATTCTTCGAGTTCCTGCTTTTCTTATGTTTAGTGGGAGCATTTTTGAATGATCAGTCATCTATTCTTCAGTCATCTACTCAAAGAATAAGTGAAATACCAACAAACTTTAGAGCTGACTTCAGTGTATGTAGGAAAATTCAGTCAATTCTTTCCTAAAGTTCTTAAACATTTAACTTTTGTATAATTTGTTTTGAATTTTTGGGTGATGGCTTTTTAAATTATTTATTTATTTGATATTGGTTTTGTTTACTTGTTTGTTTTTCAGCGAGATTTCTTTTTTCACTTAGTAAGAATAAGTGTATAAAGAAACATATAAACGCATAAACTGTAATTACTTCAAGTCCAACTTGTATATAAATAAAATAGTTAAAATGCTATCATCAATATATCTTTTAGCTCTTTACATTAGTTTTCAATCCTCAAATATTATGAAAATCTTTCCATAAACAAAAGCAAAGACTTTCTTTCTTTCCTCCCCAATTCAACCCATAATATTTCCCGCAGAGTTCAAAACTGATGAACTTTTAATCTGAGCTGGGAAAGACCCATATTCTCACCCTCATTCATTCTTCACTTCTCCCATGCTGGACCAACACCCTGACTGGAAGGATGTTAGAAGGAGAAACAATAGGAAAAAATTACTTTTGGTTTACCCTGTTATAATTTGCATACTTATTAAAAAATAATCAGTGCAAGTTTTCAAAGATATCCCCTAGCAAAAGTAGATCTTTGTAACAAACATGTATGGTCTGTTCTGGCTTTCTCTTTCTCTCATTTAAATAAGAATTTTTAAATACATTTTCTTCTTTTGTAACCAATGTTCGAAATGGACATGTTTAAATTAATTGAAAATTTCACCAAAAAATTATTTTGCCTGAAAAAGAACATGTTCTATCAAGGTTTAGTTTAAAGCACATTTCCTCTCACAGATTTCTGTTTCTTCCTTTCACGTAACTAAAAATGGAGCCTAAAAAAAGGTCTAATATTTTAGTAGATTTTAGATGTGATATTTATACACAATTTTAATTCTTTTTGGTTGGTTGGTTGGTTTTTTTTTGGTATGTCTGAGCGACAGTGAGGAGTACTAATAGCCAAGATCTCAGTTTACCCTGTCACTCATTTGGGGATTTTTTTTTTTTTTTTTTTCATAGACAGATTTGTTGGTGCAATGCTTTCTTGTAGTTGTTTTCCAAGACACCAGGTGCAAAGCTTGTACTACTATCAACTTGGAACTAAAGAAATTAAATTTAATAGACAAAATTTAACCGTCTGATTTTGTCTATTTAATGTGATGATATAGTCCTGTCACTCTCACAGTGATGGTGCAAGTATATAAAGAGATCCAAGTTTTTAAGAGAGTTTATTAACCCAATAGAAACCTATACTGCCAGAACTACTCTTTCTTGTTTTCTATGTTTCTGTGGCTATGGCACACACAACACCACAAATCTTTTCCTTTAAAATATCTGTTTTGTTAATGATCTGTGTCCTTTGGGGTTACTATGTTTATCATTCTTGTGCCTCAGTGTCTCTTCTACAAAATGCAAATTATAAAAGAATTTGTACTCTTTTTTTTTTTTTTTTTTTTTCCTCCAGTCTGTGTTTTATATACCTTGTCCTTTTATGATTGCTTTTTGGCAACATCCAAAATACAAGTGTCTTGTCTGTGTCCCAGATACACTGAGCCTTATAAAAGGGATTACTGGTCAAAGCTGCCTCTCCAGCATCTACAGGGGAAACAACAAATAGAAATAATGCTATATTTTTCTTCTAACTACTTTTGTGTTATCTTGATCAGAAATAATTTCCTGTTGTTATGATACACTGGAATAATATTAGGATCTTATTTCTGAAATAATGTTAGGGTCTGATTATTAAAGGATATCTCTGCCTGAATTAAGGTGCAAATGAGACCATGTGGCAAAGTCAATCGTACAGATTTTATTTAGCAGTAAAGCAGGGGATCAGGAGAGAAGGAAAAAGAGACAGATTAAGGAAAAAGATAGTCACCACCACAGAGGCCCCTGTGGCATGCTGCTAGCCTTTCTTCTTCTGTTCCTCTTAGTGGTGGGGGTCCCCAGACTGTTCTTCTGGAGGTACCACTTTTACACAGTCGTGTCCTGGATATCCAGGAGGTGTTCATGCCATTCCCACAGCTTGGGATAACGTGTGAAAGCAGTTGCTTCCCTTCTCACAGTTTGCCATGGTGGGAATTTTTGTCTGGGCAGGTTACTGAGATTTACCTCACCAGGCCTGGCATCTTCCTGTTGTTGTCTGTTGTTTTCCCACAGACTGCAGAGTGGAATTTTGTCCAGTGTGTTAATTCCATCCGGGAACGTCTCCAGTGACTGAATAAAGGGAAAACCTTGCAACCACTTGTTTAAAGGGGTTAAAAGGAGGACCCTGGGAACTACCAATCAATCAGCCTCACCTCTCTGTCCAGTGAGAACATGGAACAGATTGTCCTGGAAGATATATCAAAACTTGGAAGATAGGGGAGTGATTAGAGACAATCAGTACAAGGAGGTCCACATGGGATTAGGTAGTCACTGGTATCAGGAAAGGCTGAGGGATGAATGGATTGAGAGTATCCTTGTGAAAAGGGACCTGCAGGTGCTGTTAGATGAAAAATTTTAATATGAGCCAAGACTATAAGCTTGCCCCCCAGAAGGCCAACCCTATCCTGGCCTGCATCAAAAGCAGTGTGGCCAGCAGGGCATGGGAGGGGATTCTGACCCTCTACTTTGCCTTCATGAGACCCCACCTGGAGTTCTGTATCCAGCTATGAGCTCCTCAGCCCAAGAAAGACAGGGATCTGTTAGAGAGGGTTGAGAGTAGGGCCATGGAAATTTTCCATGGAACACTTCTCCTATGAAGGCAGGATGGTTCAGCCTTCTGGAGAAGAGAAGGCTCTGGGAATACCATATTGAAGCATTTCAATATACATGGGGGGCTTATGAGAAAGATGGAGACTTTTTGCAAAGGTCTGTAGTGACAGAACAAAGGGTAACAGTTTTAAAACAAAAAGATGGTAGGTTTAGATCAGAAGATACTTTTTATGAAGACGATGGTGAAGACATAGACACAGGTTGTGAATGCCCCATCCCTGGAACTGTTCAAGATCAGGTGGGATGGTGTTAAGAGTAATCCAATCTAATGAAAGATGTCCCTTATTGTGGAAGGTGGGTTGGACTAGATGACCTTTCAAAGTCCCTTCCCAACCCAAAGCATTCTATAAATCTATGATTTTATGAAGACAAAACTAGAGACTATTTAAAGTAGTGCTTTCCATCTTGGTTTTTTTTTTTTTTTTAAAAATTTGCTGATTACATTATCATATTTGTAATGTAGGTAAATGTTTTGCTTTCTCATCACTATCTGAATACTGAGTCCAAGACAAATACATTAAAAACAGAGATATTGGAGAAAGTCGTGTATCTTTGAAAACATTTCTCTCATTATTAACCATAAGCAAGAGTAAAATAATACTTCATACGTTATTTGAATGCTGTGGGAACAATCTCAACATTTAGGCTGAAATGCAGCGCCTGAAATCTAAGAGGCCCTTCACTCAATAATTGTAACTTCTTGATTCTTCCAGGTATCTGTGAGGGGCATTGAAAATAGGAATGGCATAAAAAAATAGGAACATCACAGAAAATAACAGACTTTCAGTAGAGAGGGAAGCTTACTGACAACTACTTCATACCCACTGTTCTCCCAGTTTTTTATTCACCAGTTTCTGATCAGCCAATCAAGAAGGAACTGGTGTTTCCATAGGTAGCTGTGACTCTAGCTGCTTGTTTTCCATTTTGGGCTTGGTTTTGTTCTTTTTTTAACTTTTTTCTCCACTGACCAGTTTTAAGGCTTGAGGAAAAAAAGAAAAAGGTCTTTTTTAAACATCATATGGCCATTTTATTTGTATTTTATCACTGAGGATGGTATTTGGTCAAAACTAACAGTTAGTGAAACAGTATTCCTGAATTTGAGAAATTTCTACAAATATTCTATGGAGAAAAGTAATTGGATTGGAGTAAATCCAGTGTGGATTTTATCTAAATAAGGAACTGATTTTAGGAATATACAGATAGTTATCTCCTCCTATTTTATAATATAGGAGGTATTGACTTCAGAAAAATGTATTAAACAGCAGTCTAAAGCATTGTAACATGCCAGATGTTTGAGATAGTCACACTGATTCCTTTTTCTATCATTCTTTTAGGAAATTACCATCTACCTGCATGGCTGAAAATCGTATGGAAATTGCCCCTTGAAAATCTGGTTTCTGGACTCTTTACTCACCAATTTTGGACATAGTGCACTCTGAGACTCCCTTGTGTCCTTCATACTTGTCTCAGGAGAGAGAGAGTAAGAGCTAGTGGATCTGAATACTGTGACTGATTTAATAAGCAATGAGATTAGAGGTACTTGATTACCTGAGATACTCATTAGCCCACAGTGTTACTTTCAGTAGGACTGAGCTTCTCTTCCCCACAGGCAGAGCTGGGAAAGTTGGGCAGCAGGTTATCTAAGCTCATGACATGGTTCTGCTCCCAGTTACCAATATTGGGTGTCATCCATCCATGTGCCTCTCTGGGGTCTCCCGCCTTTCATCTCCATACATCTCTGTGATCTCTGAGATATTTCCTCACTTCCAGGTTGTTTTCTCCAGCCAGAGCAAAACTAAGATCTTCACCACCTTTACAAGGACATTTTTTTATTTTTTTTGTGAACCATTCTTTTAGCACCACCCCCTTAGATACCTCTGTTTGGTATCTAAGCCTCCAGTTTTTCCTGACTGAACAGTCTGTGTAAAGAAGCACAACTTTGCAATTGGTGTTCCTCTTTCATGTCTTTTTATTAACTGAAGGATTTAGGATGTGCTAAGTCTGTTTAGATCAAGTGTTACAAAAATTTACATCCAGTCCATACCAGTTTCACCTAGCAAATAGAAGGCTTTTGTTGGGGAATTCAAAAGTTCAGCTTTGAGTACTCACAGTCACATAAATTTATTGTGTTTGCTGACTCCCATTACCATTCACAGCTTAATGACTGAGAAACAAATATACCACCAGATAGAATTCACTGTGGCGTCATTTCAAAGTATCATAAAAGTAAATACATTTTAACAATAGGAATAATTCAATTCACATGTGAGTGTGGAAAAAGTCACTGAAGGTCAAATAGTTGATTACACAAGTTGAGCAAGACTGTTTTTTTGTGATGATGAAAAAAAAGATGTACTGTGGTATTAAAATGATAACAGTCATAAGTCAGAAGATGAGCATTGGGTAAATGCATGTATTTATGCTGTGAGGACAGCACAGTAGATAACATTTATGAATGAGATGGAAAAAGAGTGTCTCAAGGTGAGCAAAAAAAGATTTTGCTGAAAATTTAAAGCCCCAGAAAGCTTTAAGAAAGAGGAAGAAAAGATTGATAAAATGTAATTTTCATTGTACTTTTATGTTTCTTGTGTCAGTTCTCATTTCACATTGGTCATAAAACAGCTAAGACAACAACTGTTTGTTTCTAGAAGATGGATTGCTGTCAAAAATAGAAATGTGCAATGAGCAGCAAGAAAAACTATTCCTTTATCTAAGGGCTTTACTACGTCATATAACAAACTGAGTAATAACTACAAAATGTTTCATTTGAAAACTGCAAATGAACTACTCATCACTGATATTTGAAAATATATATTTTTTATTATATTTTTATCAACCATAGCTGCTTTTCATATACATCACAAGAAAAAAGACAGACTTTTTAAAGCAATAAAGGTCACTTGTATGCTATTTTGTATTTAATAGAGCTCAAAATTTTCACCCACTGATTTTTGTATTAATTTATTATATGATCTCTTTGAATAACAGGTCAAGCAGTGATGGAGAAACAGATGTTCTTTTTGAAATGTGGTGGCATTTTGCAAGTAGTTAGGATTACTGGTTTGTTTAAAAAAGTTTATGTAATAACAGGTGATTTTGCACCCGTAATTTCAATCCTCTCCTTTCTAGTATATCCCACTAACATGAGTGTGAACCTTGTTCTTACAAATTTCATATCAATAGAATTCAGTGAAAGAAAGTTTATCAGAATTAAAAGTTACCAAAGACCATAATAGCTTTATATAATATTAAATCCTGCTGTAAGATCACTGACCAATAGTTTTAGTTGTGTGTTTATAAATGTGTAAAGTTTTATTCTAAAATGTAAAAGCTGCCTCAGTTGATAATTGTTCAAAAAAAGACAAATCAAAACTCCAGCTATGATGGAAAACAATAATTAACCTCAATAAGAAAAGTCAAATATAAACAGATGGAGGAACATATGCTAAGTAAAATGTAAATGTGAAGAGAAATCACTAATACCTAGAATTTCAGATTCTCTTTTTGTTTATCTATTTTAACTTAAAGAAACTTCAAAATGTTGTTGTAAATAAAAGTAAAATTTCACCAAGTATTACAGTAGTGAAACAATGTAATTTGTCCAAGTAGATAAGGCCCCAGAAATAATGAGCCTTAAAAGGTACCCCAAATTCTGAAATGAGGACAAAATATGATAGAAAAAAATGCTGTACTTCATTATGGCAAGCCTGTTTTGTCTATCAATATCCTATTCATCAATATTTCAGTTTGAACATATTCATGATAGTTTCCAGCTACTGGTGCTTCTAAAGTATCAAAAAATAAAAGTCCAACTTTCATCAACTTTGCACATAGGAGAAATAATAACATATTAAAAATTACAAGAAAAAACCACAAACAAATAAAAAAAAAAATCCCTCCAAAAGAAGCCCAGACCACATCTGTTTTCTGCTTATCTTCTTGAACAAGTTTTTTACTAATTCTCTTTTGTTCTGGGAACTGGAATGATGGTTTCTTGATAGTAAAAAATGCAGGGTCCAAATTTGATTCCATTATGATGAATTAAAAGGGGATTGTTTGTTTTTTTATTTTTCTTGTCTGTTCTTCAGTCTGTGTTTTTTAAACTATTGATACTCTTGAAAAAGACGGAAGAGACCCAAACAAATGAACAATTAGTTAAAATTTCATCTTTGACTTGGCAAAGATTTTGGATGTAGATTATTCTGTGAGAAGAAAGGAATCATAAAACACCCTTCACTCTCATTAACAGTTGCAAAAGCTTAGAGAATGAAGAAATACTGGATATGTTAATTCTTGTAATTTAATTAACACTACTGATTTCCGTTACCATCCTCCTCACACTTAGCAGGTACACATTCATCTCTCACCTCCAATGAGAAAGAGATGGCTTTAGGAAAGTGATTAAAAAGTCAAGAGTTGGAGCCCTGCAGCCCATAGTTATGGGACCATGCTGATTTCAATGAGCAATTAGAAATTGTCTCTGTTATGTTACCCTGTGTAGACATTTTTGTAAAGTGTATAAGCCTTACTTCAACAGATTCACAGTGAATTTTCATTTAGTGAAGAGCATTTATTCTCCAAAGCTAGTTTCGGTGTTCTGTGAAATAAGTATTGAAAATTCCTTTGCAAAAGCTTATAAAACTTTAGCATGATTCTGTTAGAAGTACCAGAAATGAGCAGTTCTGAAACTATTCAAAATCAAAGAAATTCAGTGTTAATCAATAAAGTTAAGAAGAGAGTTTCAAACATGTTGCTTCTCCTATGTGAAGCAACAGAGCTGACATCATTTCATGTATCAGGGCAATTTATTCTATACCATTGAGTGAGATTGTGAGAAAAAAAATCATATTTTTCTTGCCTTTCTTTTTCTTTAATCTCTGTCAACTGAAGAGCAAAGCCATTCTTGGACATAATATTTTTTCCCTCTTGATGCTTTGCTTTTTGGGATGAATACATGGAATTGAAAAGGGTCTGGCTCAACAACTTTGGATCCTTGCTATCACAGATAATTGTCACATATAATCCATCTATAGAACAATTTTATGCATAATTAGAAGTTTGTTTGTTTTGCACTACTGCTGCTAGAAAGCTATTACAAATCCTTGTTCCTGTATTTCTTAGAAATTACTTTAGTCTTGTTGCTGGGACTGCATTTGAATGTCCTCAACATGCAAAAGGTTAATATGCTATTACTGAAGCAATGTATTCTATCTCCCGTTTACCTATGTTGGTTTTGATATTTTTTCAGATTGTCCTCTCTTTCAAAAAATATTTTAAGTTAAGAAATATATGGTACTAATGTAAATTTATTTTTATTTCTTCTGAAGTTTTATATTCATGAGGAAAAATCTAGCACAGCATTATCCTGGTTATTCATTTTCAAATCTTTGCCCAATACCTCTGTACAGGGTAGGACCAGCAAGATTTAAATTGTGGGGTGGTACAGCAGTAGCTTCTGTGAGAAGCTGAAAGAAGCTACCCCTGTGACCAACAGAGCCAGTGCCATGTGGGTCCAAGACTGATCCCTCACTGGCCAAGACTGAGCTCATCAGCAAGGATGGTAGTGCCTCTCAGAAAACAGAACTCAGAGAGAAAAAATCTGCTGTGTGATGAACAGACTGCAACCCCCTTTCAGATTCCCCTGTGCTGTTTGAGGAGGAAGAGGTAGAGAATTCAGGAGAGAAGTTGAGCCTGGGAAGAAGGGAGGAATTGGGAGGAACAGTGGATGAAAGTGTTTCGAGATTTAGTTTTTATTTCTCCTTACTCTGATATGATAGGTAACAAATGAGATTAATTTTCCCAAGTTGAGTCTGTTTCGCCCATGATGGCAACTGGTGAGTGATCTCTCCCTGCCCTTATCTTTACCGACGAGCCTTTTGTTATATTTTGTCTCCTGTGTCCAGCTGAATAGGAGAGTGGAAGAGTGGCTGTGGTGGGCACCTGGCATCCAGCAAGGTTCAATCCACCAAGATCCCCTTTAAAAGTATTTTCAGGATACCACTTCCCAAGATACAGCTCCTACTCACTGAGTTGTTTAGTATATATTAGGCTTTCAGTGTTCCATAGCAAAGTTTAATTGGCTGGCAGGATCTTTCTGGAGTAAACTAATGTGTTGCCTCCAAAGCAAAACTTGGGTCTGATTCTTCAAAGTTTGCTCTAGAAACCATCTCCAAGGGGGAGATAGATGAAACTGCACCACAACTGACTGCTTTGTCCTGTGCAGTGCTATAGCATCCATTAACTCTCTCTTGTGTTCTCATGAGCATAGAGACCTTCAGCTTTATGCAATGAAAATATTAGCTTGATAATATGCAGTACCGTTCTTATGTAGATTAAAACTGAAGGAAATATACATGAAAAGGAAAACAATATCCATCCCTACTGTGTGAGGACATTTCAAATGGGAAACTTCTAAACAACTCAGCAGTCACTAACCAGAGAGGGCATTGTTAGCATCTGCCTTAGGAGTGCTTGTTTTCTCCTGTTTGTCACTGATAAAGTTATTAAAAGGCAATTGGATTTTACTACAGAACTCAATTGCGAAAGAGTTCAAGGATGGCTCCCCGTTTGAAACTACTTTTTAGAGAAGTGCTTTTCTATCATTCATTCATTCATTCGTTCATTCGTATATCATATGCTACACTGTTGTTATATAGTATTATTTTTAAACCAAAATATCATACTTTCAAACATCTGATAAATGTCCAGTATTATTAGATAGACCCTTCTAATTTTAACAACAATTTTATTTCTAGCATCAAGGAATGAAATAAAGTTTGACAAGACCTGTTTTCCATAAAAATGTATTAGCATATGATTATACCCATGTACTTTATTCTTCAACCAGTTTCATTCATTTGCTCCTTTTCATTGTTTTCCTTTGGATTGTTCTCAGACTAAATGTTACACTTACCTGATCATGCTACTTGTTCTGTTCATTTGGCTTTAGTTGGCCTAATAAAATATGTCTATAAATCCTTGATATACTCAGATATATACAGAACAAAGACAAACTGCAGATTTCTTTAACTTTTGGTCTCTGACAGCAAGGCGGACTTTAGCCAAAGTTGTTGTCCTTACACATAGAAGTAGCCTGTTTTGTCAATACAAAGATTTATTTTAAGTAGTGAACATTGTTTTCTTTGTATGTTTCAGGTTTTATTTCTCAATAATTTGCTTTGCATTTCAAATAATTCTGGGAAATTGAAACTTCTGAAAAGTAGATATATGTGAGCAGAGTACTTTGTGTATAAAAGTCAAGCCATGATCTTGTTCCTATATATAAACTCATGACTTTTATTCTTTTTGTCATCCTCTCAGGCTTGTTGAACAAGTTGTAATTCATAATCCAAACGTTTCAATCACTCACATTTTCTCTTAAGATTCCAGCAATACCACTCATATCAAATTTATTATAATTAATAAGGAATACCAGTACCTCATGAATGTTTTCCAGATTACTAAAACTTTACAATAAGCAAGTGAAAAACTTCATTATCTTGGACAAATTGCTGCAATGTGCTCACAGCAGGGAGAGTTTGTATCTGCCTTTCATATTTAACTTTAAATTAAAGGCAACGAGTAGATTTTTATTTCCACTTAGGATCAAACGTGCTATTTTAACCTGATTATATCTAGTCTTTAATTTGTATACATTTCTCCTATGTCCATATGTATGCATATATAGATGGATCATCTTGCTGTGACGTGCCCTGAAAGCACAAAATTACTCTTCAAGTACAGCAATATAAATTCAATATAAGCTATCAAACCAGACAGGTTTTTCTTTCTCCAATGTTCATCTCTTTATATTTCCTATTTCAATGGACAGCAAGCACAGGATAGACATTTAAAACACAAACTTTCATCTTCAATTCAAATAGTGTCTCTTTGAAATTATGCCACATATGGAATATGTGCAAGCTACATCCTGATCTGAAGCTCCAGCAAACCACAAAACCCCTACATTTCGCTGAAGCAAATTGCCTATTTTAATTGAAGATTTTTTTTTTTTTTAATGAAGATGTGGGAATGATGAATATTTGCTGCTGAAACTGTATAAAATGCCCAGAACTTTAAAAGCTCATGTGATTCTCAGTGGTCCAGAGCACTGTGTGAAACCTTGAAGGAATAACTGATGGAAGTTAAAGCAGCCTCTGTGTAATCCATGAATCTTTTTGTGCTATGATCTTTTCCTAAACTCAATCCAAAAGGAATGTGAGAAACTCTCACTCCCAGCCACAGAGCCTTCTTAAATTAGGCTGCAGAGAATTGTGCTTCCAGCTCTCAAAGTTCCCTGGGTAGGCACTGTGGCAAAAGCAAGGGGCTGTAAAACTCTTCTTGCCAGAGGAAGGGGCAGGCAAGGGTGGAGAGCCTGGCTGAGGAGTGGTGACATACAAACCCTGTCGGTGCCTCTCCTGGGGAATAATTTCAGCTGCAGTTTCAACTTAGGCAAGTGGGAACAAAACACAAAGATAAAAGTAGGAGGGGTTGAAAGTGGCACCTAGGTGGGAATCTTGGGGGCAGTCAAGAAAAGTAGTACACTAAGTGAAATGAAAGTATAGCCTTGATGGGGAAGACAAGGACATTGAACACAACTAAAGGGATGGTAGGCAGTGAAAGAATTTTAATTGGGGAGTTTCATGGCCTGAGTTTCAGGAGATAAAACTGACTTTCACAGCAGCATTCTGGAAGGATTTAAGGGGAACAAAGCAAATAGCCTGGCTTTTATCATAACCTGTGCAATGGTTAAATGGAATTTTATGTACATCTGTTATCCTTAGCTTTATAATGATTTTTTTAAAAGACTTGGGAAAGGGTAAAAAGAGAGAAAGTTTCATCTGTGCTATGTGAAGGATATATTCCGAGGGACAGAAGGTTGTCTTTATAAGCTGATCATCAGAGCTAAAAATATTCAAGATTTGAAAATGTTGTCCAGCACAGAAAAGAGGTCCCAAGTAAACAAAGAAAGCTCAGCATGGAGGGTAATAAACTCCTTCCAAATTGTATCATGTTCACAGTAGATCATGATCTTGTTTTATAAATCTAGTCCTGCCAAAAATGCACAATAAAATCTGGACTCACTTTGCTAAAGTAATTCTATTACTGTCAGCTCAAATAAACTTTTGAATTTTTTCCCTGAAAGCCTAAATATAGTGCATTTTTCATGTAAAAATATACATTACTTTTTACTCTGTAATATTAATGGGTATTCTACAGTTCAAGAAAAAACTCTGCTTATGATAATACACACATTTGACAGTTTAAAATGTTTATGAAATGAAGGCAATACTGGAATACTAGGTCAATTAACAGTCTTCAGATAAGTTGCTGACTGAATCGTACAATTTCTGTTAACACACCAGAAAGTTAAGGACTTCTAGTGTAACACATAGGACTTCCAAATTCATGCACTCTACAAGCATGCTCATGTTTCATCTTAGAGCAACTTTGCTATGGAAGATTTGTTAAAATCAAAGGTGTTTAAAAATTAAAGTTTGGCATTGTTTTAAAAGTGATAGTGCGATCATTCAGAAAAAAAAATTACATTAGCAATAGAGAGGATCTGTACATACATCAAAAGGCATCTTTGTAAGCGTTACACTTCTATCCATTCCAAAGAAACAACATTTTGCAAATATTATGTCTATGGCTGCCCTTGTTATAAAAATGACTGGCAGTCAGAGCTCCGCCTCTTTGAAAGCTTTCTGGAGCCTTTATATTTCATGTCTTTTTCTCTTATTTTGGGCTTGCTCTGAAAATATCAAGAAAGGGTTATAATTTCATTTCAGAGCTCAAATACATTCTGTGCTTGTGAGGCATTAAAAACAATAACAAAGAGGTAAGCAAACAGTCACCGGTCTGTATGTGGAACAGTCACACGTTTGTATGTATTTGGATTATACGAAAGGAATGCTTCTACAGCCAGTGTAACCCAGATGAGTCTTTTTTCTTTGAGTCATCGGAAATTTTTAAATTGTAAAACTAAATCTGGCAAACATAAAATTCAGATCCATTCGTTAGTGATACTCTGACATTTGTGTCTGATCGTAATAAAGTTAGGTAGCATTTTACAGATCATTCTTTATATAAAATATTTGAGGACTGACTGAAGCCAGACATCAGGAATAAAATTGAATCCTGAGACTAGTGAAATCAGAAGTTTTACCATGATCTATTCAGTGGGTGCAGTTCTGGAGAAGACAGAGAAGGCAGTCTATATGCACTTATACTGGGGCTTGTCCACTGAAAATGTATCCACACTGGATACATCTTCACATCTGCACCAAGGTGAGGCTTCACTACATGCTATCTTCCCATCTTCACCAAGGTGAAGTTTACTTCACATCTGCACCAAGGTGAGGCTTCACTACATGCTATTCCAGTTTCAAGTCAAACAGGTAAATGTGAACCACTACATCTAGGGATATTTCTTTTCTAGTTTACTCCTATATTAAATATTCAGCTGATGAACATAGAACCCTTGAACTCTGAAAAAGCACAAGTCAGATTAAGATAAGTGTGAATTAAGCAAGCTCTATTTGCTTTTAAATTAGAACAGAAGGTTAGGAAAGCATTCACACAGGTCTTAGACAGCAGAGTACAGTATATGTACAGTACAATTATACTGCTGGGACTACAGCTGCTTGTGCATCTTTTCACACGCTTCCACTCCAGTTTCTCTCCTCTTTGCAGAGATGGTTTCCAGTACTCATAGGAGAGTAACAGAGGGCAGAGAGATAGAAAGCAAATTCAGCTTGCACTAACCACACAGCGTAGACACGGCTCAGATTGCAATGACACATTTGTTACAGTCATCATTGCATCACAGCAGTTTTGCTGATCACTGTATATGTGGCTTTCCCTCCAATAGCTGAAGTTTTCAACCACATCATCTCATTATAAAGTGCTCACTCTGCTAGGCATGTGACAGAAATTGAGAACACAAAGATTAAGAAAGTAGTTCAAGAGCACTAAATATCTTGCCTGAAGCTGATATGTTTCAGAATGGGATGAACTGTTTGGATTCTTCCTGTACCTCCTCAAAATGGTGTTGTGTTTCCAGGTTTCAGCAATTCAGAAGACTCTTCCCCAAAGAAGAATAATTTCCCTTTTTCTTTTATAATGACAGTAATAATCATTTTAATATTAACAGAATAGGAGAGAAAGAGACCTGATCTATGACAAAGATCCTCTTATGTTAGTCCTTTCACAGGAAGCTGTTCACCGTCAATGTGACACCATAATCTCTGACTTATCCCATCACTATTATATGACACTTAAATAAGGTAAGTATAGCAGAATTGCTAGAAGAAACTGAAGTGTTATTAACTTATTTCTTATTACATTAACAATAATAGTAATTCCTGAAGGATTATGTGTATTACAGCCATTATTTGAGACATAACACCCTCTTCTTAATGGAAAATTCTCAGTTTTGTATGCTACATATTCCCCCCCATCATGAGACACCACTAACTGCTTCTCTTCCATATTTGTTCTTCTTTCTACTACATATCAACAAAACACACTTCATTTGCATCAGAATTATCTCTCTTCTAATTGAGGTTTCCAGGGAAGCAAAGTGAGATAATTTAATTACACTCCAAATGGCTGCTCTACCTCAAACTGTTCAAATCTCTTCAAATCAAACCTCACACAATGGATGGAGTGCACATAATTTTACAAATGTGAATAAGTATATCATAAGCAATACATAACTTAGACTAAGTCGAGAGAAATGAAATTCAAACCCCCCAACTTTATAGCTCAGCTCTTCACATAGAGAACCAAACACAACATTCATGTTCTCAGAAATAGGAGCAATAATCTTAAGCAGAACACTGTGTCAGGTACTTTAAAGACTAGAGGATGCACAATAATTCAGCTAGTTTTGGTTACTTCAGAAAAGGAACCAGTCTGACAGAAGAGAAATTCTACTTTGCCAGAATTAGGCTGATCAGACTTCTTTCAGGCCATTAGCAGGTATTTCTCTCTACCTGCATACTTACATGCCCTCTATTAGCACACTGTCTGAGCATTGCACAAAGTTTAATCAACTTGTATAATGCAGATGTAGAACCTAAGATGCATTTCATCAGTGTAAAGTAAGTGAGGTGAGGGTAAGAATAGCCCTTGAAGGAACATCAATGCTGAAGGGCTAGAACTCAATAGAGGGCACAGAAGTTTAAAAATCTTGACCACTCATGCTTACTAAAGCTCCCTTGAATTTTTCTCAGTGAACTATAATGATAGTAAAGGGGAAGGAAGACAGAGTTGAATTCTAAGAGAACTATTTTTGAAATTAATTTAGCATGCAGCTCACCATGAACCTGAAATTTCAGTGACACTGGGACCACAGCCCTGTCTCTGCAGTTGTACAGAAGCCTATCTGCATGAGATGTTTAGCTCATGTTACATGGGATATAAACAGACATAAAATTCTGCCTGCAAAGGGACCATGATTAGCCACTGGAGGAAGGTAAACAGATTGAGGAGACAGGCTGGAAGGACTAAACAAATGTAATTTGAAAATAAAAAATCCTTCAGGTGACAGTTATAAATAAGAGTGTCCTAATGGCTGAATGATTATGGAGTTTGGTGAACTCTAGGCTAGATTGCAGTGGCGTGTTGCACTTAAATACCTGCAACCACACACTTAGCAGAGGCAGGTAGGGAGATCAGTATTTATGTGGACTAAGAAAGGGTATTTCTGGCTTCATCCATCACTGAAAAGTTGGAAATAATAGATAGGAATTTTTTTCTGTTGCCTTTAGTAGAAGCTTCTGAAGGCTGATGGTATCCCGCAGGATGAGACACTTTACGGACATAGAGCAAAGACAGAAGACCTAAGGCAAATGTGGCAACATATAACAGTGGACAGTTTCAAAAGCTACCTCTCAGAAGCATAAAGATAAATTATTTTCTAAAGAGGGACTGAAGAAACCTTCCAGCCAAATGAAAAATGAGACATGATGTCAAAAATGTGAAAGCTGAAAAGGTCTTTCCTGATCCTTCTCCTTTTCCAAATAAATTCTGTCAGATAATAAAGGTAAAAGATGGTAGATGCAAAAGGTAACAACATCCAGAAAACAGTAGTAGTTCATATTGGAGAAGGAACAAGAACAAGAACCTGATGTAGGATAGTACTGCACAGGACTGCACTGATGGAACTGTCACTGATAGACATGCTAAAATTATGGAAAACTGAAGCAAATGAAAAAGGCATAGAGAATTTCATTTAGACAACTCAAAACAGAAAAAAAACCACAATAATTTGAAATGGAAGGTCATTTCAGGAGTCAAGAAGAAAGGAAAAATTGTCAAGCCTGAAACAGAAAGCAGTTAAGGAACCATTAACAGACAGCTCCAAAAACGTGATTACTAAAAGGGCACACAGAAGTTTGTTTCTTGTGTCTGCAATGGGTATGATACCCACAGACAAACTTGTCAAAATCCATTAGTATTAGCTAGAGGATCTCACATTTTTGGGATTGGAAGATATTTTATCACAGGTTTGTAAAATATTAATCTTCTAGAACCTCTTAACAGTACCATTTAAGCAGAAAAAACCCCAGCTGTAGAATAAAAGTCATGTGGAACTATTCAGACATTATTAGGTGAGACCTCCCTTTAGATTTCTATTTGCTTTTGAGAGTTTTAGACTTTTTACCTGTTCCCTTTTACCTATCATATAAAATTAGGAGGCACTCACAAATGACAAAAGAAAATGGCTATCACACAATAAAGAAGCAACAATAAAGATATTTTGTGAGGTTTGTTCCTTCTTCATAATTCCATCTTAAATGTACCAACAAGGGATTAAAAACAAAAGGTCTTGATTCAGCCAGCAAGACTGTAAACTCAGAAGAAAGATACAGTCCCATCAATTTTTTGCCTAGAGATGCACTGTGAAGGGTCAGGAAGCAGAAGGGAGAACTCAGCCAAGGGTATCTATTTGAAACAAGGTCACAGGGCCTCTTATGCTCCCAGGGTTAATGTAATAAGTAAGATTTTTCAACCCATTCATTTTAGGTAAACCTCTGAAGACATATTTTTATGGAAGGATTCCTTACATTGAAGACTGCAAATGCAAACGTAAATGAAGTGTAGATCAGATGATGGGATGTGATAAATTAATTTTAGCTTCCCATTACCCTGGGTCTCTGAAGCTCAAGAATTTTGCCTGAAAAGCTTGACTGCAAACACATAGGTTATTTTATCTGGTTGATATGCCATGTACTTTTGAGGCACTTCCCTCAGTAGTCCATCAGACAGGCAGGTTATAAAATATACAAGAGGGATACCACTGTGGTAGTACTCAAAAAAAAGGAGGGGGAAAAGTGGATCTTGATAAATAGCAAAGAACATGGAAGTAGTATCTGTACTTTGCAAAGCTGAAAGCCTTTTCTGTAGGATGGTAGAAAATAAAAGCTAGTGAAAAAAATCCATAATGAGTGTATCTCAGAGTATTTTTTGGGAAAACACAGGAATTCACGAAAAAGCAGACATGGATATAGTGATTAAAATTACTAAGAATAAAATTATTTACAGCCTGTGAGAAAAAGATATGTTAAGAAATGGCACAAATACAAAGAACGAGTTCTTTGCAGTCTGGTTAATTGCTAATTTTTTGACAATGGTACAGCAGAAACATGGTTTTTACCAGAGCACTCTTTTTGAAAGAAATAACATTATATTTTATTACAACATATATCAAGATATACCTCTACAAGGAAGAATAGTGACCATGAATAACCTCATTAAATTAATCTGCATTAAAGTAAAAGACCTTAATAGTATAATAAAAAGGAGGGGAAAAATAGAAAGAACTTGGAAAGCTTCTAGCAGACATCAGTAGACACACTCCCTAGTTTTAAGAAACATTAATCAGGGAAAATTGGTTTAATCGGGCTTCTTTCTCCTTGTACATTTCTAAAAAGAAAGAATTTGATGTGGCTGTAGACAAACTTAATTCACAGGGAAAAAAAAAAGAAAAAGAAAGTGAAAAAATAGTCTCAGTTTAACCTCAGAGATTACTGTAGGCTCAGGCAATGCCTTAAGCTCATACTGATTTTTGCAACAGTTTTAGATCTAGCAAAGTCTGGATCTTTGCTATTTGGCTTGTAAAGCTTTGCCATTTGGCTTGTAAAGCAGAATTCTGCAGCATCTGGTGCAACTGTTGTTCTCCAGATGTCTATTTGCAGACTTGGGTGGGATTCATCTGCCTGACTTAGATATTTAGTATTTAGATAATCTGAATTTTAAACTTATTAATAAAACCTTAACTCACCATTTCAATCACTTTTAATTATCAGTTAGAAGGTCCCAGTCCCAGTGGGCTACTTATCTCCTCTTGAAGTAGTTATGTAACACAGGCTACGAGGGTACCTTAGATGTAGATTACCACCATTAACTTGTATACATTTAGGGCAAAAGTGCCCCAACACTCATTGTAACCAACAAATTTTGACTATTTTAAGGATAAAAGAGCTCTCAAGGCTCTCTGCTTTTAGGCTTTTACTAACTTCATGGTAAATTTTTTCTTAAATAAACCAGAGGTTAGATTAATACAGACTCCTTCTCCTGCTCTTTCTGTATTGGGAAAAAAAAAAAAAAATCCTGGCCTTGGTTTTGGCCTTTTTCTAGTCTTCTTCAATAAACAGTGATTCAATAAATAGGAGCTGCTGGTCCTGTTTTCAGTAATTCCCTCTTTTTTATTTTTTCTTGTGAAATTGAAAGAACTTTGATTTCTTCTTCTTCTCACCTACAAAGAAATAGTCTATATTTATTTCCTTATCACTTCAAGCTGCCTAATATAGAATTTGCTGGGGATGCTCGGTAAACTACCATCCCCAGAATGCTTTCCTTGTTCTATGCCATGTCTGTCCAAGTGAACTCAAACTTTTGAATGTGTAAACTTGATAACTCCATTTTCTGCCATCCAATTTGCACTTCCAAATGTCAATTTGCCTTTAGAAATGCAGAGTCTTACAAATGGAATATTTACATCTACATATGTTTTGAAAATTTGCCTTTAGGCAGACAATCACATTAACCCAGAGCAAATTGTTCCTTTCCTGAAAAATAAAAAAGTTACCAAACCTTCAGGTGAAAGGGACACTTCAGCTAAAGGTCAGGAAATCCAGCTGTAATTTTTCTCTAACTAGTGCTTTAGAGCTCAGCTTTAAATTCTAATTGAAGATTGAGGTAAAAGTATGAAATTCTAATGAGGAAGCTGTGGGGTATATTTTTCAGTGTTACATCATGTCCTCTTTTATTTCTAAAAGCAGAATATCATTTTTGAATACCTAACAATTTGAGGACTTGATTTTCTCACAGAGAGGAATATGAAGGTTCATACAAACATTTAAGTTCACAGAGAGAACATAAAAGTTCAATGAATAACACCTGACTACTGGTATAAGGGATAAGATAAATCAGTGTATTCCCTTATATAATTATAATTTTTGTGCAATTTAATTTTTGAATCAGTTTCCATAAATTCAAGAGACTGATTTTAATTTTTAGTCATAGTTTGTTCTTCTTTTCTGAAGGTCGAGAAATCTGATCTCAATGTCCTGTTGAGATTTTTCTCCTTTCATACACTCCATGCTGGCTAGTAATCAAAAAAAAAAAAAAATTTCAAAAAAAATTTCAAAAAAATTGATACTAGCTCTACGTTAAGAAAACTAACTACAAAATTTAGCTGTCATTTCAGCATTTGCATACACACTGCTCAAGCCTGATTAATTCTGGCCACTTCTTCAAAGTCTCATGAAGATTGTTACATATTCTTTCAATAGGTTTTTGATTTGTGACTTTTTCTTCTGTCACCTGTGGATTTTGTAGAAATGCAGTCTACATTCTCTAATTCTTCAAGTCCTGAAATATGTTATATTATCTAATAGCAGAGAAGTTGCATCACTAAACATTTCTAGGTAGAAATCGTTATTCTTCCTTTGCCACCTGCCTTTGTCATACAGCTAAATTATTGCTTTCCAAATATTCAAGGGCAGGTACCATGCAAGCAAATTCCCAACTACTGCAGCAGTTTTTAAATGATGCTTAAATGGTTTGTAGCTTCTTACAGTCATCCATCATACCAAGAGAGACACGTTGTCATACTCACTTTCAATATCCTTAATGCATTTAGTTTCCTTCTTGAAAACTGAAGAACTAGCTTACTTGACCACATCATTCTCTGAGTACATATACAACTCTTGATTTCATTCTGTCTCAGAAGCAAGATGGGATTTCTTAAGCCATAAAATCCTCTATTTTGAATTACTTCAATCTTGAAGAATTTCATATTGTTCCAATCATACTAACAACTGGCAGTTATTTTCTGACTAGATTTTTTTACTTGCCCCAGGTATCCCTGAGCAAAGAATGTCTTCTTGATATTCTGCTTTTATGCACTGAAATCAGCACAAAATTCTATTGATACAAACTTCAGTTTATGGTGTCAGGGTAAGGCAGTTTTTCCTTGTTATCTGACCAGTATAGGATTAGGTCTGGTTTTGGCCTTGCTTCGTCTCTTTCTATGTGATTTATTTGGAAACCTCATGAAGTATTTGGCACCCCTTCAGAGAGGAAAAAAAACCCTGTAGGTTGTTGACAGTCTCTCTATTCTCTTAGGTTATGAGTTGCTTTCATCCCTTTCTGATTTTTTTTACCACCAGAATTTATTTTCCTGAGCATAAAACATCCTTTTGCTGGAGTTTTGATGATATTCTCTGCAGGTATTTCAAAGTACTCAACGCTGGCTTCTTCACAATGATTTCGAAGGCCCTGTAACCAGATTTCATGCCCTGCTTGTGCCTGGAGTTGAACAACTAGATTTTTTTTGTTTAAAGAATCACAGCTAATAATTGTTTCTCTGCCTAAACTTCTGGTTGTTCTGTGCTTGTTGTTACTCCACTGGCCAATCACAGCAGCTTGGCCTCTTTAGAAGGTATAATGTTGTAACTTCAGATGGTTCAGATGCCTAAACATTAAGAAATAAGAGTAAATGTCTGTAAAAGTATATTTCTTGCCAATGAGTCAATACAGAGACCAATATTCCGGTCAACCTCAATTTCAGACCTGGGAAAATCATGGAGTGAGTATATTTGTGAACACAGGGAAGTAACCAGGAACATTCAGCAAGGATTTACAAAAGTTTGTCTTAGATAAAATAGATGGATTTTTAAATGAAGGGAAAGCAATGAATTTCATTCATCTTGGCTTTAGCAAGGTTTTAAACACTATTTTCCCACATATCAAAATTGAGATTTTATAGTCTGAGCGGGTGTTCAACTAGGTGGGTAAAAAATTAATTAGATTAAAATTGATTAGAAACTGAGCTATCCATGGAGGGCAGTAACAAGTGGGGTATTGTAAGCGTCTACCTCTAGATCTTTTGTACTAACCATCTTCACTGGACACAACAGAAGAGACAATGTGGTGACTCTTCAATCTTGGTACCAAACCATGGAGAACAAGCTGATATACATGACAGCAGAAGGGCCATTTAAAGGACCTAGACAGACTATGGGAGGACTGGGTTGACAGGAACCTCCTGAGGTTAAAAAAAACAAATGCAAAGTCGCATATTTGGGAAGTAGTAACTCTTGCAGCAACACAGTCTTTCTTGTTCAGCCTAGAGAAGATGGCTTTGGAGCAGATCTAACAACTCCCCTTCCATACCCATGGGTAGGTTATTGGGAACACAAAGACAGACTCTTTAAAGTGCTGTGTGGTGGGAGCCAAGAGACACATTGACACAAAAAGTGTTTACTGGATGTGAAGGGAAACCTTTTCACCCTGAGAACAGCCCAGACATGGAGCAGGTTGCTCAGAGGTTGAGCAACCTCCATCTCCGGAGATTTTTAAGACTTAAATGCAGAGCCATATGATCAGGTTTCACAGATGACCCTGCTGGAATAAGTAAACTGGAATAGAGAACTCCTGACTTCCCTTCCAATCTAAAGGATCCTATGATCCTCTGAAGACCCCACCTTCTGTAAAGGTGTCAAGTTTCTCAGTCCCCTCCAACTTTTTTTTCAAGTATTTCATTATTCTGTTCCTAATACATTTTCAGGGCTATTCACAGCTTGGTCCTGAATAAATGATGCCAGTTTCCTGACACTTTCTCATGCAAAATAATCAGCCGTAATCACGCTATTACATAAAAGGTCAAATTTTAGGCCTTGAATGGATTTTGTGCCAACAGAACCTAAAAAGTGTTTCAGCTGACCAGCAAAATGAACAAACAAAAAAAATCTTGAGTCCTGTGTCTACACTTATAGGGCTGTTCAGATCACAGGCTTTCCCACCTGGCATCTTACTATGCTCCAGACAGGCACAGTTCTTCAACAATCCTGTCTGCTGGTCCTATGCCTTAGATACCCTGTACTACTCATTTAGCCAAATAAATCAAACTTTAGTTCTTATGAATGATAACTTCAGCTTAGACATCTCTTTTTCTTCTTTTTTTTTTTTTTTTTTTGCATTTGAACACCTGCATCTGTTCATTAAATTGAGGTGTCTCTAAGTGAAGTTGATTCACAGACTTTTCAGCAGATCAAGGTCTCATTATGGCACTAGTCATTTAGTGGAGTCAAAGCCCAAGTACCTAAAAGGTTTATGTGTGCTAAATATTTTTTATTATGAATTTTTCTAACATAATATTTTTTACATTTTAACGAGTAATGAGGAAAGAATGAAACTTGCTGTGTGTCTTCAGATCCTTATACTATTTTTTTTAGAACTATGGGAATTTTTTCCTATGGTTATGTTTGCACACAGTATGGGGCACAGTACAGAGAGCCTGCACCTGTCATCTAAATTGCTTTCAAAGCCCAAGTGAACACTATGCTACGTGGAAGTAGTAGTTCAATGCAGTGAGAGCTTTGGGTAATACATTGACACTATAAATCACCTTGAATCTGCAGCCAGCATAGTTCCACTTCTGTGATATAAGTAGCAGAACAGAGATGGGGAAAATAGATGTTTTCTGAGATGTTACTGATGCTCAAGTCAACAACAACAAAAACCACAGATTTAAAAAAAAATATATAGTGAAAGATTTTAAATGAATTTTTATGTGAAAAACCCTCTCTGGATGAAAAACAGCAGAATTTAGAGTCTACACTATGGTCCATGTGCTTTGTAATTCAATAAGGTGGATCAGAAATAATATAAATATTGTTAAAACAACTTAGAGGATTTCCATGCACATTTGAATCATAAGGTTAAAATTATCTTCTAGCATTACCAGATGACATTGACATGCTTAAATGAATCCAGAGGAAAGCCACCAAAAATGAATAAGTAATATAAAGTGCAAGAAGAGTTAAAGAGAATTAGGTTTCAAACACGCACAGAAAATCAAGATTTGTTTAACTTTGTGCACGTTCAGTCTTACTACTCACCAAACCAGACTCAGTCTGGGGAAATCAGTTTAATTTATTACAAATCGAATCAGAGTATGACAATGAGAAATAAAAAACTAAAGGTTAAAATGCCTTTCCCTCACCCCTCCCTTCTTCAATTCACTCCTGAAATCTTTATCTCCTCCTTCCTCTCAGCACCACAGGGGGAGAGGGAATGGGGGCAGTTTATCATGTTTTCTCTGCTGCTCCTTCCTCCTCAGAGGGAGGACTCACTGCCCTCTTCCCCTCTTTCAGCATGGGATCCCTCCCACATGAGACAATCCTTCACAAAATTCTCCAACATGAGTCCTTCCCACGGGCTGCAGTTTTTTAAAAACTGTCCCAGTGTGGGTCTCTTCCATGGGGTGCAATCTCTCAGGAACAGGCTCCTGTGGGTTCAAGTCTGCCTGGGTCCACAGGTCCTGTCGGGAGTACCTACAGACATAGCCTCCTTCAGGCATCCACATGCTCCAGTGTAGGGCTTTCCATGGGCTACAGGTGGATTTTTGCTCCACTGTAGATCCCCATGGGCTGCAGGGGTACATCCTGCCTCACATGGCCTTCATCATGTGCTGCTGGGGAATCTCTGCTCCAGAGCATGGAGCAGCTCCTTCTCCTTCCTCTGCACTGACCTGAGAGTCTGCAGGGCTGCTTCTGTCACATGTTCTCACTTCTCTGTCAGAGGCCTCAGATGGTATTGCACAGGTTTTTCCCCCTTGCTAACTCTGTTATCCAAGAGGCACTACCATCCCTGCTGATGGGCTTGGCCTTGGCCAGTGGCAGATTCATCTTTGACCCACCTGGCACTGGCTCTCAGACACAAGGGAAGCTTCTGGTATCTTCTCACAGAAGCTCTCCTGTACCCTTGACTACCAAAACCTGGCCATGCAAACCCAATACAGGCTCATTAAGGTCATCAGATAAAGAAGGTTTTCAGGGAATAATAAAGAAAGCAATAAAGAAGATGCACAAACACATGGTAAGCAAACAAGTAAGGGAGACGATAAATTATGCTAAAACTTCTAAAGCACTAATTGTTGAGTCATTAATAAAAGTATAGGTAAAACTTTGTAAAAGGACAATATGGGCATTGCAACTCATGAGAAGAGAGAAATAAAATAAACAGGATGGATATTTCAGGGGGATCAGGGGCACTGTGCAAAACCCTTACAGAATTCATAAGGAAGAATCATGTGTGAGGCAAAGGAAGGCATCAGGGAGGGAAAAAGGCTGAGATGAATAGGAGGAAGGAAAAAAAGGGTTTATAATATATAAGTACTCATCTGCTGGAGCCCTCTGCCTAACAAATGCAGTCTACTCTGTAATTCTTCTTAAGGTTTTTCTCCACCATTTTCTGTGTAATTTCACTCTCTATCCCATGCATGAGTAATTCAAGGTCTAGATTCTAGGATCTGGAAAAGCAGCCATGGGTGACAGGGCTCACAGTTCTGTATGTCAAAGACTCTGAAGATCAGCACATAAGTCCCTGCATGTGGGAGCTGTAAGGGTCAGTAGTTGTGGAGGGGTCTCAGTGTGTATATATTTTTCCCTAATGAATTTAAATTTATGTCCATAGATATATGAATGTAATTCAATAGGAAATTTCAAGCTGAAATAACCAGTGAGAAGGAGTAAAATATGCATCTGTAAAGGTTAAAAAACTTGACAAGGGAATGCAGGTGCCTTACATCAGGGCTGGTGTATCAGGTGGGCAGAGGGCCCATACTGGCATTTGGGGGAACCCATGAGTTTGTGGTGCCCAAGGGCTGAGTGTGTGAGTGCTGAATGGGAGCAGAGTACCCACTGGGACCAGCCAGTGATTTGGGGACCCATGGGGTGGGCAAGGGGGGCTGGAATCTGGACAGGGGTGCCAAGTGGTCACCTGTTAAAGCAGAGCTTTCTCAGTGAGCTCTGAACCTTCCAATCGGAATATCTAGACAATTAAGACAGTTTAGAGGGAATAAGAAAAAAAACCCAAAAAAACAGAGTTTCGGTGAAAGCATCCTGTAGATATACTGCAATTAATGTTGACAATGACAGTGTCTTGTTTTTTGTTTGCACTTGCACCACATACTGTCTAGAGTGATCGTTCCACTGATTTCTGTTTTGCAATAAATCGGAAACTACTTTTTCTTGTCAGCATGCTGGCAGAAACAGCGTGATGATACAGAAACAGTGACAAAAGAAACTGACAGCAGACACTTCAGGTACCTTTGTCAGATATGAAATATGCAGTATCTAGTAAATAAATCTGTTAGTTCTTAGTAACAAAAAACACTGAGAGTAAACCCCAAGATTTCCACTTATTGAATAGCTGGACAAAGTTTTCCGAAGGATCTGCCCCAAGCATTGTCTGCTTTTGCCTTGGGCTGGACATGGCAGCAAATATGCATAGCGAATATAGGATGCAGGATTATTTATTCCATTACATGCAGCCTTCAGGTCAATTTGCAAACGAACCCAGGCACTAGAGTTGCTGTAGAAATATTTCTGATATTTTCAACAATACAAGTCTTGAGGTGAGATACATGTATCTCATATGTTTTTCTGTACTTTGTCTGTCAGGATTAGATGTAGATGTGACTCTGATTAGTATGGCAGTGCTAACAGTAGCCCACCAATATATTGACATAACTGATTTTGTTTAGAAAGTCCTGTTTATCTGATATACTCATGTGTGAAGTAAGGACATTTTGTAATTGCTAAATAAATTTAAATCTCAAAAATATGAACAGATTCCTTGAGATTTTTTTTAATCAACACTCAGTGGGTACAGAACAAGGGTCATTTAGAAGAAAAGGATATATTAACATAACTGAGATTTCTGTACTTTCTTTTGTGAGAGGGTAGCAGCTAGCAAGAGATTAATACAAGTAACATAGTTTCAGTGTATTTGTTTGGGGCACTGTGTTCCAAAGTGCTTACAATGCCAGTAATTGACAATCTGGACCTTATTGACTTAAAAAGTTCCTAGTACTGTTTTATTCAATATATTTATGCCTAGTGGTACAGCACTTATCTGGGATCTAACTGTGATCTGTAATTATTTATAATATTCCCTTTAAGGTAGCAATCTAAATTAAAATTGCTAGCCAGAAGGTTTTTTAAAAGAGCAACTCTAACCTCCTTAGAAAATCACATACATATTGATATAACTAGTTCATCATACATTTTCTAGCACCCTAAGGCATACCAGACTCTTTTCTCTATTTTCTCCATTTTCATATAGTATCTCATTGAGCATTTTCTCTATTCTTTCAGGAAATTTTCAGGAATATAACTCTTTCCACAGTTTCAAATTGTAAGCTTCTATATCAATTTTATTTTCTTGTTTATTGATTTTTTTCTTTATGTAAAAGCAATGAAATATGAATTTTGTGAAGCCACAGGACATTGGTAAATTTTTATATTATGTTGCACACAATATTGACTCATTTATTCCCTTATTAACATGAAGGTTTTCTTTTTATCACTTCTAGGAAGGAGTATGATGAAAATCTGTTTCAAATCTCTAGTCTGGTTTGTCACTCAGCAGGGAAATAAATAAATGTCTCCAATAACTTTATTCAAAGCATTTTCTTTGGTAAACACAATCAAGTACACATAGAGACATGCAAGCAATGAAATACCAGAACATCTGGTGAACTGCAGGTGGGCCAGGAATATGGAGTTGAAACAGGTGCACAGAAGCAGGTTTTGTGATTCTGAAATTGTATTAGATGCTGGTTGGTTTCTATATATGTGAGGCAATGACCTGCATGATTTCCACATAGGTTAGAATCAGCCACGTGTCATGTTCAAGAATGTATTTCACAAGAGGATAGAGCTCTAAAGGAAACAATTATTACATGGAGTTTTTTATTTTAACATATATTTTTGCTACAATATCTGTGGATGTCCTAATCTCCTCATTCGTTCCCTCAGGCTCCTTCCCATAATATCAATGCTTTCAAACATGTAAATCTGGTGTTGAAAACTTAGTTTCCTATGTAAAAACTACTGTTATTAAGATACCCTCTTCTCTTTCTAGTACTTTTTTTTTTTTTTTTTTTTTTACTACTAGTCAGTATTGATGGGGAAATAAAAAAGGTAACTCTTAGTAAAAGGATGTTTCAAATATACATTAATGTTTTTAGCATCCAAAAACTGAAGCTAAAGCTTCCTAATCTCTTTGGCAAATTCAGCCATGAAAATAAATCTGAATCATTTAGGATTGCAAAACATAAATATTTGTGAAATATTTCAGAAATAAGATACTTAATTTTATTTTGTGTATTTAAACCTCACCTAGAACTATGAGGAGCAAGCTCCTTTCCATGACTCCCTACTTGCAGAAGGTTCTGTAAGTTAGTGAAGGAGACCTAAACTTTTATGTCTTACTTGAATTCAATATTTGTCATGTGCCTTCTGTAACACAGACAATACATCCATCCAGACAGAGTTTGGTCACCTTCTGTACAAAGGTAGCCTCTGCTTTATGTGTTGTTCTCTGTGCTCATCATGCTCTGTACATTACTCCAAGCAGTTTAGTCAGCAGAAAGCATACAGAGATATTTCTATGCTACATCCCTCAGGATTTAAATTCAATCCAAGAACCCAGTTAAACAAACAAACAAACAAAACCCCAAACAAAAACAAAAATGAACCAAACAAAACCAGCCAAACAAACAAAAAAAAAAAAAAAAAAAAAACCAAAAAAAAAAACCCAAAGCAAACAACCCAGAAATGAGTTCTGTAAATTTTAAATGCACAAAACCCCAAACCATACCATATTAAGCTTAAACTAGTCCTTGTCAATTACTTACCAGTTTCATGTGCTAGATCAACCAGTGTAATCAAAGAAACCTGACTGTCTTTTTGCTTACCCACTTGGCTGGTAAAGACTTTTACCCAATTATGCATTTTTTGCTTATCTTATCAAAGAGTAAATCCTTAGACCATCTACATACAAACAGCTATTCCACTGATTTCTAGTATTCCCATTTCATATTTATTTAGTTCTACCATTTTGAAAATTATATTTGCACCTCTGCTATAACCCTCAAATTGTTTTATTTTCCCCCAAAATGACTTGAGGAGTCCCAGACTGCAAAAGGAAGCCTGGAAATATTTTTCATTATGGCTTCCTAAAGACTATGTTTTCCTCTTACCTGGAACAGCCAAATGTTATGGACTCATTTGCCTGATGCTAATAGCTCAAGTTATCTCAAATCTGCTGAGTTTACCAACTAACTTATCTTTAAGTTGTTGCACATATAGTAACTATTAAATAGGCTGGACAGATGAATTGGGAACGTCAGAGTGCCTATCTTCACCCTTCCACTCTTTGTAGGCTATAAACCCAACATAATTTGATCTATTTTCAAATAATTTCACACGAATCCCATAGGCACACAAAACTTTCAGACCATCTTTTTTATGTAGCTCACTTGAAAAATGATGAACACCAAACCAGTCATCAGGAAAATCATTGAACAATGTCCTTAACAACACATTCAGCCTAAAAATCTATTCCAACATTAGCATCACACTAAGAACAGTGGAAACTATCTTCAATAGTGGAAATTATCTTCAATAATTATTATTTATGGCAGTCATGAGTCAAAATGCATGTAATTTTATGTTGCACATAGCATTTAAATTAAACTAGGTAATTTTTTAAAATACACTTATGTGCCCAAATTTGAACCAGAGTTACAGCTGTTAAACATGCTATTGGTTTTCAATGGAGGAGTGAAACCTAATTCACCTAATATGAAACCATAAGGATGGAAAAAGGAAAAGTTCACCCTTTCTCATAGCGGCATTTTTCCTTTGCCCACTATGTTACTGCTACTTCCATTCATATATCAGAATTCTTTTGAAGATTTTAATATCCAGGTATTCCACAGTATTTCCTTACCTTCTTTCGAGATACACAGTGGCTTGTGTTATCCTGGCCCCTCTGTACCTATGTAGCTTCCTAGGAAACCAGCTCATACCCTGGCCTGTGGAACAGCTGCCTCCTGGAACACAGTCTGAAGGTGCAAGTGAGCCTAAACTTCTGCACGTCGTAGTACAAAGACATCAGGGGGCAAGTTATCCTTGCAGAGAGGTGGCACTGCATGTCTGCATCTAACCTTTGTGGCAGTTCCATGCCGTAAAAAACCACAGGGGGCAGAAACACAAGCTGTTTACTTCTTTATTTTACTGGTTTCTAGTTAGCTGCAGGAAAAACACTCTCCCTGATCTTTCTTTTGCTTTCACAGACTATATTAATATTCTTCCACCAGCTGGAGGAGTCTGTATATTAGCTAAGCAGGGACCCTAAGAAAATTCTATTTGAATCCATATTACCATAGAGAATATTTGTTAGGGGTTCTAATTCTTACCTAATTTAGATCAAACCAATCCAAAATAAATCTAGGGATTTAAATAGAGGTGCTTCTTACTGAAACTTGTGCAATTCACAGGGACCTCAGGAACCTGAAGATCATAAATCATCCTTACCTTAAACGAACAAGTGTTGTTTTTTTTTCTTTAGTGACCCAGGGAATTGTTTTCTTCCATTAGTAACTGTTGTAGTTGCTGATGGTCCTACTAGAGATTCCTGATTGCAGTATTTTGCCATGAAATTCACTGACACCTTGACATTTCTCTCAGAGAGACAATAAATTTGAGAAACCTAGTCTTTGCTAAAATTGCAAAAACTTCTAAACATTCTGCACACGTGACAGGAATTAATTTCATTGTTCTCCCTAAAAAAAGTAATTAATGGGCTAAAGAATAAAAATTTGTTTAGAGCTGTTAGTTTTTAGCTTATCTTTATTTATGAGTCTTCCTGTTGTCCATCACAAAGGTTTTATGTGTGGTTGAAATTCAGCTTTGTTACTTTTTGGATGAAAAGACTTCAGTATACCTCCTTCCTTCCTTCCTTCCTTCCTTCCTTCCTCTCCTTACAATTTTGTCTTTGGCAATAAGGTATTCTGAATACCAAGGTATTATATCAAGGGTAATTATAAAGAAATTGTAGACAATTAAAGGGAAATTTGTATGAAAGCCAATGTACAATAGCACTCCAGGAAACAAAATATTTTCAAAGCGCTATGATTGTGAAGAACTATCTTGCAGTATCGTAATAAGATAAATAAAGATCTTCCATACACTTAGAAAACTTTTATAACTAATCCTTCCCCCTCAATGCCCAATGTATGTCATGTTATGCTACAAAATGTGAGAAATTGCCATTCTTTATGAGACCACAGTTCCAGCCTGATTTTCTAGCACTGATACTGACCACTGGTGGACACTCAGGGTCAGAGCATTATAAACAGGGACATGGTACCTGAATACAGAAGTCGGAATACCAGAATATTGGCTCCAAAGGCTTCACTCTCTTTAGTACAGTCCATAAATAATAAAGGACAACATCCCTACAGGAAACTGCTCATATTTGAGCTTAAACTTTGAGGAAGATAAACTATTCCTGGTAGCTCATCTGAATATTTTTCTGTGAAATGCTTTCTGAGAAAGGATATAGAACTTTTGTAAAGAGTTAATTGAAATGGCTCTACCAGACATCATGGGAATGATAGAGAACACACATGCTAGGAGAGGAGATTAAAAGAAACAAGGCTAATAACATGAACTTTGTCTTGAGCATCAGACATGAAAGACAAATGGCTCCCAAATATTTACATTATTTTTTCATTTAAAGCATCAATTGATCAAACAAGTACCTGAAAAATATAGTCCTCCAAAACCCAGGAACCATTCTTAAAAAATTGCTCTCAATTTTAATATTAAAATAAAAATTCTGGATAAAGTTGTTTTAAAAGGAAATTAAAAATTTGGACTTTTTTTTCTATTAAACTTTAGATATAAAGATGAAAATGTTCATAAGTTATGCATCAAGTAAATTAAATATATATATATTTAGATACAAATCATATTATTTATTAATCAAGTTGATAAAATATATATGCATATATAAACATTATAAATGTAATTCTGAGAAGACTGGCAAGTTTTCCATGAATACTCTGCTTACGGTAATCACTTTATTCCTCTGCAGTTATAAAGAAACTGTGATGTCTTTTCTAGATTCCAGCTATCAGAGCTTATGAACACCTTACAATGTTTAATGATTTAAGTTTCAAAACACTGATATGGGAAGAAAATGCTATGCTTCTGTTACAGAGGGAGCAAGAAACAATGTGGCATAGTGTCTTTAAAAAAGTGGCATGGCTTTGTTCCAGCCACCTGGAAATCCATGAAGCAGCCCTCCATCCTTTATAATGAGCAATCACTGGACCACACTTTGTCTCCATCTCTTTGCTTAATGACTGCATCTTTCTTAGACCCCGTCTCTCTCTGAGAGGAGGATGGACCCCAGAATGTATCGCCAGTGCCAGCCTGCTCAGGAGATAACCAGAACCAGGCATCAGGCTGAGCACACCTGAGACAGATCCGTGCTGACAGGCACAAAAGGCCACACTTCTGAGTGCCTGGCTAAATTACAGCAGGGTCTAGCCCACAGTATTAATTTCTCACTTCCAGAAGAGTGAAGAGGACAGTAAATCTTTCAATGAAACTGGAAATAGTGCAGCTTCATTCTACATAAATGTGTGAAGTAGAAGTTCAAAGGTTATCCCTGAATCACAGCCTTAGATAAAATCAGCCTGCCACCATGTTAGCATCATATGGTAACACTTTAAACACTTTATTTAAGCATTTCATTTAGGAAACAATTACTGTAAGTTTTTGTCTAACATAATTAATAGGTCAAGCAGCACTTATTAAGTCTTTAGGCATTAATTAACATTTAAAAATTATCACATATGAGACATTAATTAGATATCAATCACTTATTAGAACTACTGACATTTAATAAGCATTTTAAATTATAACAAACTCTCCTGCTATACATATCTTTCCAAAATACAAGTACCTGCAAATAGTACTTAAGGTGTTTAATATGTTAAGAATTATTTTGTCCTTGTAATTGTCACATAGAAAAATCATTTGCTCTTTATATGTTTCAGTGATAAATACATATCTGTATCTTTTCAATTCACTGATGAATGACACAAAAGGAATAAAATGCATAACATGCATATTAAAATAGTTTTTAAAGCACAGTTGAAATTAACTGTATCTTTGTCCTCTTCCTGTGTCAGATTTGAACTTAAATTCTCCTCTGATTCTACTGTCCTGTCCTGAGGAAAGAAATACAAATGTCCAAGTGTTAATTGCTGACCTCTGTCACCCCTTAATTATGCATTCATGTATCTTGTTTGATATTCCCTTGAATAGCTGTCTCCTTTTGCAAAGATCTTGCCATCAGACACTTCACAGATACAATCTTTCTCTTGACCTAATTGAACTTATCATCAGTTAATTTTTATAACACTAACTAGGTATTTGGGATGACATATAAAATCCCTACAGGGTGCCCAAATTTTACAAGACTAATGTCCATATTGGCATCTTGACAAGAACCAGAGAGCTGTTTCTTCAGCACATACTTTTGCATGTATTTTCCCATTAACAAATGTACTAACCCATAAGATACTCATATATTTGCAGCTTTGCTGAGCAAATAGGAATCACTGTTTTTTCACAGATGTTTCTTGTCTAACGTACATCTATGTGATGAATTATGGTGGAATTTTAGAATTTGTAAACACTGAGCATTTCCCAGATTTCTCTGTACACGTGCTTGAAATGTATTCTTTCTGGAAAAGTGCTATGGCAGTAACCTGCAGCAGGGGGACATGGGAGGCTTTAAACATGCACCTCCATGAGCTGGCAGCACCCTCGTTTATCTGGCTCTACTCTGCTCAGTGAATAGCAGCATCTGGTAGTGCTTCACCCTGCTATCCACGAGAAGCTGCAGCCAGAGCCCCAGAAGAATGTGAGCGCAAGCCAGCTCTGTGAGTTACACCTGCAATGTTTGAGGCTTGACAGATCTGTAGTGCACCTGTGATGGCTTAATTGGGCTAGCACACATAACAACAAGGAGTAAAAGCAAACTCTCCAGATGTTCCGGGAACATACATGCGAGTAACCATACTGTCATCTTTCATTACAGCTGTTAGCTGGATTAAGATACCAAAAACAGGATAACGTGCTACATTTTCACCTTTTCCTTGAAGTTTTAACCAAGTCTAAAGGTAATTAACTGGCTTCATGCAAGTAGTAGACAGTTGTTGCGATGACAGTAAGAATCAGACAAATAAGGAACGAAAACACTGTAATTCTTTTTCTTTTACAGGTGGAAAAGGCAGTTGACTTGAAAGCTAGATTGCAAGGACACCTTGTAACTAACTCTCACAACACGTTCTTGGGGATCTCAAGTAAACTAGTTTCCTAGGTTCTCTCAGTAGTTTACAGAAAATGATGTGCATCACCAATGACTACTTCAAAGCAGAAACAAAACTCATTTCTTAAGTACAATCCATAGCCTTTAGTAAAATACCTTGACTCTCTACACAATGCACGAGGAGGATTAGATGGGATTCAGAACAGACAGCATGCTGTGCAAGATATATATAATACAGAAGGTCAAGACTTAAATCCTGCACTTACGTCAGACCAGGTTTACAACTCAGAAGCCTCTCCTGCACTAATGTCCCTCCTTTCAAAATAACAGGCACCTGTTCCTTGTAAAACATAGAGGTCAGGGGGTGGTGTTTCTACTGTTTAAGTGGGATTTAGACTGAAGAAATTCAAATCCAAGTAACTGGCTATGAGATGCTGAGGAATCTTTACATTTTTGTCACTGTGTTACTTTGCAGAAACAAATGTGGAGTGCACTAGGCTAGAGAGTAAAAGTAGAATCCCAGTGACTGCATTCATCCGCTGGAGCATAGGCCACCTGTCTCTTGACCCCATCCCCAAGAACTGTTACAGTGCTATATAAGTTAAAAAGTGAATGAAGCCATTAAAAGGCCTGGCAACCAAGATCAAAACTAATTTTTTAAAATTTTAACCCCCTCTGAAATGTCACTTAGGGTGCTTGCTCTTTCCACTGCCATGCATCTGCTTGGCAGAACTCATTGCCTCTTGACATCAGGAGATTCCTATTTTCTCCTTTTTTCAGCCTATGTTTAAGACTGATTTGTTTTCATTGACTTTTAACTGACATTAGCTAATTATTAACTCTGCAGGATAGATTAAATTTTAATTTTAATGTCATTGTAAAACACCATGAGCTGCCTCAGCATGATAAGATGCTATAAAAGTTTAAACTGTTGTTTTAAGTTAGCCACCTGTTCAAAACATTAAGAATCTACACATTTAAATCAATCACACTGCACTGGATGCCCCATCAAGGCTAATGTTGATAAATTATGCTCTTAGCTCTGGTTGATATAGAGTCATTATTCTCCAGAACAGTAATATATTGGACTTTATTTTGTAGAGTTTTAGTGGGGATTGCAGTGTCATTTTACAAAACCCTAAATACACTCCAATGCATATTTTCCAATCTGCTAAATTGCTGAGCGATTATACTGGTTAAACAGTACCTTTCAGGTTCTCTCTGGTGCGTGAGACACATACTGGAGATGTACGGTTCAAAAGGAGTTTATGGAAATACTCTGGGCCAAATCAGAAGAACTGGATAAGATGACAAAAACCCCTACACCCTTCTATCTCAGAAGAAAGCAGATGAATCTGCAGGCAGAAGCAAATGAGATTTTTGTCTTGAGTGTGGTATACAGATAGGAAAAAAAGTCACTTGTTCTGGATTTTCTACCCATAAAACAGAGCTAATATTTTTCCATGCCTGTCTTGTCTCTTCACGTAGTAAGTTTACTTGTGTAAGTACTATTTCTTATCAAAAGCAAGAGGGTTCTTTCCACAGCTCCAATAAAGGAAGGCACCACATTGAGGCTGCATTTAGTAGACCTATTTCTGGAGTCATGGATCTGATTTTACCTTCTTGCTCTTCTTGTACTCAAAAAAGTTTTATAAGTAAGCCAAAAGGCACAGACTTTATAATTTTATTATAACTGAAACAATCTTCTGCAATCCTGCAGCTGAATGACCTCTTCATCTCATTAATTATTTTCACTTAGAGGAATATAAATTCTTTCTAACACCACACAAGAGAAGCTATATTGTCTGAGACAGGTGACAGCAGACTTTTCAGTTTCTCTTTGTAATATGCTCCTGCTGATTCCTAGTCTAGGAATTCAGTGAAAGACTCCCCAAAGAGATCAATGCTTAACTTTGTTGTTGAGGAGGGCAAAAAGGTTAAAGAGGATTTAACTGAATGCACGAGGCTTAGAATGAGTTTACCACCCATAACCATCTAGGACTGTGCTCCTGCACACAATGTCTGTGCATAAGACTCTGTGCTCTGACAGTGATTAGCAGTATCAGTGTAGCTACTGGAAGGCAGGGGAACAGGGTGCCATACACAGGTGCCAAGATTAAGGGACACAAATTGCCTTGCAGCCGTGCAGATGAAAGCAAGCTTGCTCTGGAGTATGCTCCTCGTGCCCACGACACAGCTCCATGCCCTGCATGTCTGAAGGATCTGTGTGTTGCTGCTATAAGCACAACATGTAATTACAACTTTTACAAATTTTCAGTTCAAAGTGTTAAAAAAAAATGAAGTCTATGATACATCTGTCTGCCTCTGAGTGCTGCTCTAATATTTTAGCATCTGTGACTACATGTTGCATGTCACGAGATGTTCTATGAGCTTTTCAAGTGTTGTGTTACAATGACCCAGAACATGGCAAAGAAGAGATCAAGTAGAAAATAAAATCAAATTCTAGTGTCCAAGCCTTGTCTCTGGGACTTTTATTCATCAATATAAGACTTTCCTAATTCTGACCAAAAATCAGTTAAATTAAGCTGTTAGGTGATCTAAGCAATGTCTAGATTGCGGGGGGTGGGGGGGTGTAGGGGGAAAGGAGTGAAAATTCTTGGTATCTAAACCCACTTTCTTCCTAGCAGAGGCAAGTCCTTTGAAACTTTGAAAAACTTAACGGTATCCTTCTTTACAAGTGTAATTTTTGCTTGTCTCTTTCTGCTTGGAATTTCTTCAGTAACTTAGTAATGGAAAGCTAAATACTCTTTGGCCTTTTTTTCACAGATGCATGTGGAGTACTTCTGTCCTAACATTTCTCTACAAAACAATTTTGTGTAAGCTACAAGAGATACCACAACAAAGGGGATTATGGAGACCTGACATACTGTGTCATCTGTCATTTCTGACAAATGTAAATGCAAGAATAAAATCCTTGGTAGAAAAGAAGAACATAGGAGTCAGGGTTGAGTGAAAGGGCATCAAAGACTCTGGTTCTCGATGCTTTTTTTTTACCTCTGTTGTTTTTCTCTGATTTATCTGCATAGTGTATTTTCTGTTCGAGGAAAATATATTCAACAGCTTAAGAGAGGTGAGGCAGATGTACTCCAACACAGGAGCCTGACCAGCAGTGAGGCTGCAGATGTGTTCTCAGTGGGCACACACCAAACACACACATACACTGTGTATTTCCATATATACACAGACAGGCACACACATCACACACATCACATACACATCAGCCACAAAAACATTGACAGTACCAATAGCACAGACAGTACATTCTTGCTCTCTGGCAGAGCGAGATGGGGGTCCACAGGTGAGAGTATGTACATACATAGGTGCTGTGTGGATCTTTCCAGCAGCTGGGATCAGACACTCTCTCGAGTAGATGTTCATGGACCTCAGTCTCACCAGCTGCTGGCATCTGGACAGTCAAGCCCCCGAGGCTGCAGTCCCACTCCTATTGCTGATATGGGCCATTGCAGAAACACACATAACTGATAAGAACTTCCCTGGTCCCCATAGTAAATCTCCATGTGCTCTCATTCATAGGCATAAAGGCTGACCCTCAGAGACCCATCCATCCACTTCTTCCCAGCTACTTTGGCTTGACCATTGCTAGAGATCCCACATTTCCTTGGACACCTGCACTTGTTCCTCTTGCTGCATCACAGACATATTTGTGTGTCCTGGTCTGGCTCCAGCTGCTCATCACCATATACCCCTGTTCCCCTTTGCCATGCCCATATACACAGCCTGAGTAGAGGATCCTCATACACAAGAGAATTAGAAAGGAATTTAATTAGAAGATAGTGTGAACCATGGTGGTTATGTGCAAGGCATAGCCAGACAAGTAAACAGACCTTTTTCTTCCCTTTGTTCTCTACTCACACTTCTTCCTCCCAAAGACACCTAAATCCCTCCCTTTTGCTCCTCCTCATTCCTTTCCTTCTCAAAATATCCTGGAGTAAGTCCTGCGTCATGCTGAATTGCTTTTCCCCCACAAGGAAACCTCTAGGTTTCACACTCCTAGGTAAAAACCCCATTAGTCTGAATGGTTATCAAAAGAGCTGCTCTGTCTTGGTTTAGTATCAGAAATAGTTTGGCCAGAAGGACCAGGGAAGTGATCGTCCTTCTGTTCTCAACACTGGTGTACTGTGTTCAGTTTTGGGACCTTCACTTCAAGAAATACTGGTGCTGGAGGAAATCCAGAGAAGGGCAAGGAAGCTGGTGGAGGGAGTAAGTTATATGAAGAGTGCCTGAGGGAGCTGGGGTTGTTTAGGCTGGAGAAAAAGAGACTTACGGGTTTTCTACAACCACCGGAAAGGAGGTTGTAGCAAGGTGGAGACCAGTTTCTTCTCTCAAGTAACCAGAAACAGGATGAGAAGACATACTCTCAAGCTGCACCAAGGGAAGGTCATGTTGGACATTAGGAAGAATTTATTCATGGAAAGGGTTGTTAAGCACTGGAATGGACTGCCCAGGGAAGTGATTGAGTCACCATGCCTGGAGGTTCAAGAAATGATTGGATGTCACACTTAGTTCCATGGTCTAGTGGACCAAGATGATGGTCAAACATTGAACTGGATGGTTTTGGATGTCTTTTCCAACCTAAATTACTCTGTGACTCTGTAATTCCCAGCAACTCCTCATGATGGATTCCTTGTCTGTAAAATGGGGCTAAGGTTCTTCTGGGATAGCCCTGGGAGTGGCCTGTGTGAACTGTTTGTCCTCAGGAGTCCTTAGTTTGGGTTCCAACTTGTCATTGCTCCTCCCAGTGCTTCTCTGATTTCTGCAGATGGGTCTTTAAAGAGCCAATGGCCCCTTGTGGGACACCTTGGGATAGTTCAGCAGGGGTGCCCCTCCTGCTGTTGTGATTCTGAGCTCCTTTTCGTGTAGGCAATTGATTTTTGTCACATAACCTAATAGGTTTTGGACCCCTACCTTAAGTTAATGATTGCTGGAGACCCTATAATCCTAGACTTCAAAATTTAATTTGAGTTAATCAAGTAGTTTCAGTCTCACTATTTAATGGGCAGTAAGTTGTTTACTCTCATTTTCTGGAAAAGAGGCATTAATATCTTCCCTAGCTTTGAGGAAACCTTTAAAGCGGTGACCAGAATTAAATTAATTTTTATAACTACGCATTCAGAATGTATCTAGTTTTTATCTTTTTAGTATCCAAGGATCATGCTCTCTGAGTACTCTTGAATATAATTTTCTTGTCTGAGGTAATTTATGCCCAAGAACTTCTGCAGAGGTGATAAGAAATGGCTACTTTTACCTTCCAGCTGTGATTCAAATGCAGTGGCTCGTTCTGTGCTCACCAAATGTACACCCCGAGCTCAGGCGGGTGGCAGATGCGTATCTCTGATGCCTGTGTGCAGCAAAGATTCACCCTTTGAAACTGTAGGACCCGGAAGAAATATTTCTCTCTGTTCAGACTAAGGAAGCATCAGGATCTGTAAAACAATTGACTGTATTTGCCAAACCTTTGGGCATTAAGTAACTCTCCATGTATGCACACATTTCTCATCTATCTTTCAGAAAATGTTTCATCTAGTCCACAGGCAGCAGAGTTTCACAGTCTCATTGGCATCTGGGCTTTTTTTGTTACGTATGTTTGTATAGTTCCTTAATGATTACATTTTATGGTAATTGCTTTTTCCTTTTACAGACATAGCCTTGGTCCTCTATGTGGTGTACCCATTATCTTTAGAAAAGCACTCAGACTTTCAGAAGGTAAAAAGCAGAGAAATACACTAAGAAATTTATGAAAAATAATAACTTAGCAATATCCATCTAAACAAGAGTTTGGGATGAGTAAAATCTTACATGTTTTCTATTGATATCTGCAGAACAAGCTGTGCAGAAATGAACTCCTGAAAATAATTATATGCTATGCAGTAAACTTTGGAAGAAATTTTAGAAAACTATTCATAGAGAGTGCAAAAAAATTCTAATATATCTGTATTGCTTGACAAAATCCCTCTCTTATCTGGCCAGCTTGCTGTCTGCTGCTTTTGCAGCAGCACAGAAAAAAACCAGCAAATGAGCCTACATTATCAAAGGGCACTAGAAAGTTCCAAATACTTAAAATATAGAGAATGAAAAGTTTATAATGTATACTTAAAGGAATGAAAAACTTTTCTATAGTAAAATTGTGAGTCCATAAAGGATAATGGTTTTCAGGGTTTTTTTTGATAGATCAGAAATCTTCTGAATAACATTATAACTGTATAAAATTGAAAATGAAAAAAAAAAAAATTGTTTCAGAGGTCATTTATCCTTACAGGGAAGGTATAACTATAGTCAAAGAACCAAAGGTCTTACAAAGATATCCAGAGGTACTCTTTAGCATCTGAAAGTGCAGTAGAAAGTTCTGCTTAGACCACTTTGAAAAATTTTCTCGTTTAAGCCTTGGGTGAAACCCATCTGAGTGGATCTAGTACACAGGTTATTACCATGCTGTATGCTCTGTCTTGATATGTACTAAATCCTTTTTTCTCTATGGTCAAAGAAATAAAATGGTAAATGAGATACATGAAATAAACTTTTCCACTCTATTCAGTACTGATAAGGGCCTCAGCCAGAGTACTCCTTCCAGTTTCAGGGGAGATAGTTTAAGGATAAAGGAAAACAGAAGAGAGCCCAGAGGACAGTCACAAGAATGCTATGGTCTCCATGAAATATTTATATAAAAGTTTTTTAAAGATAAAAAGAAATTAATAGAAATACATTAAAAGTATCTTCTCACTGAGGCTTTTTTTTTTTTTTCCCCATAGTCTCAATTGTGCTTCATGGTGATTGGAACAGAAAAATTGTTAGTGAAGAAATTTTAAATTAGAATTTAGCACTTTTGAAATGGTAAGGTTTTGTGCACAAAAATGGCCTTCCAAGGAAGATAATGGGATCTCTTTTCTGGGCATTTAAAATACAGTACCAAAGCCCCCGCCCCACCCTTCCCCCCCACTTAATAGACATTTCAGGTAGTTTTGATTCTTGACAAATTCTTCTTATTCATTTTCTAAAGCAATGATCAGATGGGTGTTTGAGGTCCTTGGTTCTGTAGTTTGGTAAATCTTTACTTGGCTCTAGCCAGCCTAAATGTAGGTTCCCAGGTTAAGCTGGATATATCTGCTAGGATGCCAGTGTGTTACAGAGGAGAGCAGTGAGTTCCTGACCTGAGACAAGTCAGGACTGTGTCCCAGCTGTGTATCAAGCCCCAGAAAACAACAGAACCTAGAAGCAGAAGATAGAGCTACAGCCTATCTCTGTCTGCTGATTTTAAGGGACCCCAGACATTTTAGCTTAGACTAATTTCTGAAAGTGATCTGAACCTTACATTTTCTGAGTTTAGGCATTTTCCCAGATTAATATCTTTGATAAAACATACCTTTTGAAGCTGAATAAATATACTGATTTCCCAAAATAACTGATGAATGGTCATAGGTTACTTTTTTAGGACACTGACAGGCAGACTCAGAGGAATTATTTTCACCAGAAAACCAGAGATGTGAGTGAGACTTCTTAATTTGATAATGAATTTATAAAATTGAAGATGTATGTATGAATTCAGGATAGAAAACTCTTAACATTTTTTTTTTTTATAAAGCATGCATATTCTTATCATGATACTGTATTGACTGCAGATGTTAGACAATGTATAATATGAATGGTTATAGGCTATGGTATTTTATATTTCAACATTTAAAAATATTTTTAGAGCTATCTCCATTCAGCTTTCTAGAAGTTTTTCCTTTAAATTCAATTTTTATTAATGAAATCTAATAAGGTGTGGATTTAAAGTATTTACTATATCCTAAACTATCTGAAATGCAATAAAAATCCTCATATCTAATTGAACAATTGTAATCATTTAACTAATATGTGTCTGATAATATGCACATTTCACATAGATATAGTCAGACATGAATTTTAGGTGACTTCCTTTTCAAAAGTAGCTTTCAAATAATACTAGCAATTGAGGTTTTGCTACTATATTTTCTCTGTAAGTATAGCCAACATTTTTAATGCACAGATACTTCATTTGAGAATCACTAATCATGCCTACAGTTATCTAGATATCTCATAAACTGAGACTAAGCTTTAAAAACCCAGGTAACCTTGGCTTCCAGGAATCCCTGTCAAAGAGACAAAGAGAATACTATTTCTTCTTCTGAGTAATAGAGGTAATTTTTGAGTCACTTTTTCTAATGCTCTGTTAGTGTCTCAGACGATTATACCTGGAAACAAAGTAGTAACTCTCTGGAATGTACATGAAGACACCTCAGAGCCAGAGGAAAACTATGAAAATGAAACCACAATTTTATTTTTTTTCCCAGTGTTGATTATGGAAGAAATAACAAATGAATGTTCAGTGTATCCAAGATTCATGCCAGTTGGCTTTATCACAAAAGAGTGTCAATTTCTGCATTTAGAACAAATAAACAAAAAAAACCAAAAGCTGACTTATAATGGTGGCTGTGCAGTTCCCTTGACTGCACATACAACATATAACTAGGATTAAAAATTAATTTAGTTGTACAATTAGTTCAATCATGTAATTCAGTATCTTCTCAACTGCTGCTTCCATTAGGTGTATTCCTACAAACAGTGGCCATCCCAGAGAAGCACTGTACATTGCTATAAATAAAATCTATCCTAGATATCTATTGCACCTGCTGAAGTCTTAGCACTCCATTAATAGACCTAAAATAGTAATTAATTTTTTATTTCTATACTTTTCTGTGCAAATATTCATGAACAACTGCACTTCTGATAAAGAAATTTTGTCAATAGGTAACAACCTAGATCTTGAACTGCAGAACACCTAAAGAAAGTTTATGACAGGTGAAACATAGATTAGTTTTGTGTTAAACATATGGAGCACAAATGAAATTCTGCAGCCTCGGGATTAAAGGAATGCCTAACTAAATAAATCCTGCAGCAAATTATGAGAGGGTCCTTTATTTTATATTTCATTCTTTGGTGTACATATCTCTGATGTTACTTTAGAGAAAGACTGCCACAAACTGCATATAAATGTGAACCAAAGAAAGGACAGAGGCATTCCAGACTGTTTTGGTGTTCTGAAACATTGCATATACCTGGCTGTCATTTTGGTTTTTTTTTCAAGTTCAGGTGGCTCAGTTACAGTTTGCACTTGTTGCTTTAGAACAACAAGGATTATAAGATATTAGGGTGTTCTAGATGTGTTTGTCCATAAGATAATGACTGCAGAATCACAGAATTCCTTTTAAATCTGATAGTTCAAACAGCATAAATTCGGCTTAGAATATTCTGCATGCAGGAAGAATGAACAGGAGAAGTGTAACATCTCTGACCTGAGATTCTATGGTGTTCTTGCTGATAATGCAGTGGGGTTCCTTCAGGGTGAGTTGGGCAAGAGAATATGAATAAATATATTTGGATGACCCTTTGCTTCACAACCAGTTAGTGTCAATTAATGGAGCCACCAAACTAACACCAGCCAAGATACTTTTGCTCTAAGCCCACAGACATAAGTGAAAAGGTGATACCTGTAAAGGTTTTAAAGTCCAATAGCATTCCTACACAAATAATTCTTACATAAAAAGAGGGAAACATTAATCCTATGTCTTGCTGATATTTAGTAGATTTTAGTTCTCTATGTCTCCCTGGACCTCTATTGCCAAAATAAAAGTGCACAGATGAAAAATTACTAGAAAAATGCAAATGACTAGTTATTAGCATTCTTCGTGTCCAAGAGTATCCACAAAGAAAAAAAAACACATATGTATATATATTTTTCAGCATTTAACATTTTTCTTTAGGACATTTTTCTTCCTTTCTCTTCTAAACATCAACATACTGTACCAATTATTTTAAAAGCTGTTTCCCAGAATGTTCATTGCTATTTACTAACAAAGGTTACAGTTTTGATTTGCCCCCTCCTTATTTTCTTCAGAGAAAGCAATGTCAAATAACAGTTTAATGAGTATCCTGCTATCTGAGACCTTTGCCTAACCCAGGAGCTGTGCAAAACCAATTAGAAGTGTACATTTGCAAATTGGGTGCATACAAGCATGACCAACTCCTCCTTCCCCTTCCTCCTCCGCCCCCAAAACAGGATTTCATTGTAAGTAAACTCAATTTGAAAATAAGGCTTGAAAAGTCTTTTGATGATATATGTGTTGCTAAAGTCTTAATATCAAAACATTTTTTTTTCTCTGAGAACCCACGTCCTAACCCAAATGATACACAGGCAAGTCACTCCTTAAAGAATATATAATCTAAATGTCCAAACAGAAAATCATATGAAATTACTGAGGGATTTTTTTTTGTTATTTTGTTGGTTTGGGTTTTTTCCTCTCATAATTTGCTACAGGATTTATTTATTTATTTATTCGCATGGAGCCTTCTGTGAAGCATCTGAAAAGATACTTGCAAAAGCAAGCCAGAATTTTTAATTTCTCTGAACACAGGTCAAGCACATAGGGTGTTCAGTTTTCCACACCTGGAAGTCCCACTTGAAATGCCCAAATCTGTCCTGTGCTACTAGCAGCCAGGTGCCACTGCTAGCATTAGGTGCCACCACAAAAGAGCACGTGTCCTCTGCATATGTCTGTGATTTAACTTTGGACTTGCAGCTCACCCACACACAGCTGCTTGCTCACCCTCTACAGTGGGATGAAGGACAAAATCAGAGGGGTAAAACCTAGAAAATTCATGGGTTGAGATAAAAACATTTTAATAGGTAAAGCAATAGCCATGCACACAAACAAAGAAAAACAAAGAATTCCTTCACCATTTGTCATAGGCAGGCAGGCAGGCATTCAGCCATTCCCAGGAAAGAGGACCTCCACGACATGTAATGGTGACTTGAAAAGACAAAGGTCATCACTTCCAGCATCTGCCCTTCTTGCTTCATCACCCAGTTTTATTTACTAAGCATGATGCCATATGGTATGGGATAACCTTTTGGTCAGTTGAGGTCAGTGGTCCTGGCTGTGTCCCCCCACAACTCCTTGTGTATAGCCATCCCCCTTGCTGGTGGGGAAACGGGATAAACAAGAAATTGACATTGTGTAAGGACTGCTCAGCAGTAGCTAAAACATCCCTGTGTTATCAACACTGTTTTCATTACAAATCCAGATCATAGCACCACAGAAACTACTATGAATAAAATAACTCTATCCTGTACAAAACTAGTACAAGATATCAAGAATAAACATCTAAAATGGCAACAGATGCCTATGGGCAGTCAATTGAGTAAAATCCATACCCATCTAAAAAGATAGGGTGTAATAAAACAGGATACTGTAGTGTGAGGAAAAAAAAAAAAGAAATTTCAATCAGCTTTTACAGTAAAAATATACATTATAAGAGTGATGTCATACAAAAGGACAGGTTTCTTCTCCCCAGTATCTTTTCTTTGGTGCAATATACTATATAATCTTTTATGCTATAGTATCTCAATTCTAGAACAGATAACCTGCACTGGTTTGTACTATTGCTAATTTACACTGCTTTTTAAAGAGAAAGAAAAAGAGAATTAAGACGGGGCAAAGAACTTTGTAAAATCCAAATGCTGCCGCTGTCTAGCAAGGACATTCCTCCAGAATAAGTTTAGGGATTTGCATATGAATGGTCCTACTCTGAATGTTTCAGACTCTGATCTAAGCCAAAGAATTTATCGCCAGGATGGTCTTTAAAGCCTCAGGAGGCACAGATAAGAGTTATTTTATACTAATACTACTCACACTACTACTAGTAGTAAACAACCTGTGCAGTGGGGAATTAAAACAACAACCAACTACACACCTTGGAAGAGTTAATTATAAATCTACTTTTGGACTACATCTGTAAGCACACACTTTTTGCAGAGTGTGAACTTCAGGGGTAACAGAGGACACTGAAGCTAAATTTGCACTTGGAAGTGCAACTATTGAAACAGATTGTTCTCTATTCTGTGAGGGAAAAAAAAATGAGTCTTGGCAGTTCCTCACTTCTTCACAATATGAAGCTAAAGGTCAATATTAGTAATAGTGAGGCAGCTAATACTGCTAAGTGCCAGTAAGTGGCCATAATGCACTTCAGTACACATAAAATAACCTCATGCATTCCATACAGGTATAATCAGCAGGTCCATTAAGTGGCATATTAAATATAAGCCATAAAACAAACAGAAGAACATCAACTCTTTAATGATATCAAACAACAATCAAATCTTTAGGTCAAAATCATTGTCCATGTAATAAGACAAAGCGTCCTTTTTAATCAAAGTTCTTTGCCTTGTCATCCATGTTCCAGGGCAGAGTCCTTCACTCTTACAGGCTTCTCCTTCTGCAAGAGATGCAATTTGTTCTTCAATATTTCTTTTTATTTTTTTCAGAATTGTTTCCAAGAATTCCTCCCAAAATGAGACTATTTTCTTTCGAAGAAGTAGTAAGAGCTTGGCTGACCTGAACACTTCTCCTACCTTTCAGAATACATCTCAGCATCTCAGGCTCAATATCAAGAAAATGTTCAATCTTAGATCTGATAATGGGTTGGAATTTTTTTCAACAATATCTGGGGTTTTTTTAGCAGTAAGTTTCAGGCTACCCTCAAGATTGGAAAGTGTAGGCTGTTATGCTCTCGTGCTTTTATAATGAGAGATCATTTGTCCACACTTCTACTTACTCAAGAACACTGTCTGCATTGTTAGTTTTTCCTTACTCTTGCTAATAATTGTTATTTCCAACTTACCTCACATCAGCCATTGTACTACAGTGTAAGTTTTAAAACAATAAAACAAAACAAAACAAAGTGCTCATGCACCTGAAGGAATACACCATTTATTTCTTAAGTCCATTACGTCAGCACAGTGTTAGCCCTATCCTTCCCCTGTGTTGCAGATGTCCTTATTTAATGTCACATTCAAAGCAGAGAACAAATACTGTTTTCTAAGCTGTTCACCTACCCCACTGCAGGTGTCTGGGATCACATCCAGTCTGATATGTAGCTTATATCTACATGATAGCTCTTCATTTCAGACAATGCCAGAATAGTGAATATTTGCTACTTAACACTTTCAAAACCACTGAGGAATCCTACGAGGATGGTCCAACTCCAAATAAAAGGCATGAGAATGATATACCAAAAACTGTAAAGAAATCTGGAGACCCTTAGGTTTACATGACAAGCTTATATAATTTTTAGCTGAAACTCTAGCTTCTTTGAACTTCCTCAGAGTTTTTTGATTGTTTATCTCACCGGGGTAACAATATCACCTCTTGTATTTTGCATAAACCTACTATGGATGTTCCTTTCCCTAGGTGAGCTGAAACAAAATTTTAAGAGTGAGAATATTATTTCAGTTTTATTTGTATTCCTTGCAAACTAAATGACAGGCTCTGACTTTGCAGGCATTCCCAAGTTTTATGAATTCTATTAATGAAAAAAATCAAGCACTAATATTCCAACTGGGGTCAGTTTTATTTCAATCTTTCTGCTTAATATTGTTATGAGAAAGAGAAGCAAAAATCTGAGTCATTTAACAGTTATGACTGATGTCACAGAACCAGAACATTTCTATCAGAAAGATCATCATGGCTTTGATTTATGATTTTCCTTTAGATGGTCTCAATGAGAGTAATGAATTAAACTGCAATTTGTAACTCAATAACTTTGAATCTTTTCAGCAGTTACTAAGAGCAGAAATATTTATATTGAAGGCCAGATATCTCCTCTCCTCTCCTCTCCTCTCCTCTCCTCTCCTCTCCTCTCCTCTCCTCTCCTCTCCTCTCCTCTCCTCTCCTCTCCTCTCCTCTCCTCTCCTCTCCTCTCCTCCTCCTCTCCTCTCCCTCTCCTCTCCTCTCCTCTCCTTCCTCTCCTCTCCTCTCCCTCTCCTCTCCTCTCCTACTCCTCTCCTCTCCTCTCCTCTCCTCTCCTCTCCTCTCCTCTCCTCTCCTCTCCTCTCCTCTCCTCTCCTCTCCTCTCCTCTCCTCCCTCTCTCCCTCTCCTCTCCTCTCCTCTCCTCTCCTCTCCTCTTCCTCTCCTCTCCTTCCTCTCCTCTCCTCTCCTCTCCTCTCCTCTCCTCTCCTCTCCTCTCCTCTCCTCTCCTCTCCTCTCCTCTCCTCTCCTCTCCTCTCCTCTCCTCTCCTCTCCTCTCCTCTCCTCTCCTCTCCTCTCCTCTCCTCTCCTCTCCTTCTTTCCAGATGAAGACAATTAGATACTGTAAGACACTTAAGAAACACTGAGGAAATAAATTCCTAATTACAGGCAGTGAAATCAGTAGCCTAACTCTTCTCTAGAATTTTTTTAAATAAATGTAATGAGAGGCATATTAAAGAAGATATCTTAACTACTTCCCAAGAAAATAGATCTATATTTTAACTTCTATGATATGGATGATGTCATCAGGATCATTTCATATTCACCCATCATTTTATGGAAAGGTGTTTTTAAAGTGGCCTACAATAATAACTTTTCAGTCTGTCTTTTTGCACTTGATTTACCTGGAGAGAAGGTCACAAGTAAATTTGTGGAGCTGACCAAGCTTTCAAAGGCTATATCTGCTTCTAGATTAAAGGAGATTGTGGCCAAATCCCTGGCCTTTTAATGCTCTAGAAGAAACATCCAAAATGCACAATCAGATAATAAATATATATATATATAGCTATAAAAACCCTTAGACCAAGTGTAGCCATTTTTATCCTCACTGCTTGGGTCATTATAATGCTGTATAATACTTTGTATTGTCTTTTTATACATATTTCACATTAAAAGACCTTAAATATTGACTATCAATTGAAATCACTATTCAATCTCATGGACTACCTTTATTTTGTAAAATAAAAGAAATTAATTTAAATGTATCAACTTAAAATAATTAAATACATCTATACAGCAGAAAAAAGACAATTTTTGTAGATTATAAATTATTAAGGTTTAGTAAAGGATATGAGAAATACAAGCATTGTGAAGTGCCAGAAAAAATTGGATATAAACTATATCACTGTGACAATTTGACTATAATTTTTCTTGTCTAAAAGAAAAACCTGTTTTACAAATCAGTTTATGGACTCTTAAGGCTAGAAGTAACTATACATATAATGTCATCAGACCTCCCACATAAAAAAAGGTAATAGATTTTTATATGTGATCTTTCCATCAAGTCTGTACTTCTCATTTACCTAAACTACCATATAGGAATGCTTCAGGCATCTGAGCTTAATCCAGAAATAATGAATAGCAATGGAACAAACTTATCTCTAGTTTAACTGAGATTTTCAACAGTCATGTTTAACATTCCATTTTGAATATGTCCACCTTCAGCTTCCAGCCACATGACCTCATTATATGCTCATAAATGAGATTTGATACTGCTACTTTCTGAAAATTCATCATGCAAACAATTAGTGAGCAATTTAATGTGATTTTTTCTTAGATAAATTATCTAGAAAGACAATGATTTTCATTTAAGCTGCATTTTGATAAAACATGTGTCAAGATTTCTTCTATGATCAAAGGAATAAAGTAAATATGGTAAAAAGGTTTTTTGTCCCATCCGAAAATCAGTGTCAGGGGAAGTGGCATTTTCACTAAACTGTCTCTAGACCAGATGCTTAACTTTTAAAAGAGTAAAGATTAGTGAGACAATTAAAAACTGACTGGTGGAGAAACAGAAACATCTGCACTGTTGTTCATACTTGAATATCATATTTGAACTCCTACAAAATAAACCTTTATTATTGATCAGTATCTTTAGAGTGCTGACATCAAAACTGAAGATCCTTGTAATGAGCTCATTATCATGCTGTACTTATAAGAACACCACCTGGTTTTTCTCTGTGTATTAGTTATGCATCAAAAGATCAGTTTGCAGGCTTACCCACTGTGTCATGTTTGGATTCTATTTTCCCATAATAGAATAGTGATATTTCCAGGACATCCACTGTCTTCAAAAAAGGGTTTTATAAGTGACTTAATTTTAGGTGTTCACTAGTCAAAGAGAAAAAAAAAATGCTGGCTTAGAAATTAATCCCCTCTAGCAACAGTGAGGGAAGACATGTCTAAAACAAAACCACAAACAGAAATTACTCAGCTCTAAGCTTGTGATATTTGAAACAGTTTCAGCCTAAGGTGATCACACTGCCGAGTGCTTGAAAGGACTGCTCCGAGTGACTGGAAAGCAGTGTTGTTGACCAGAAACACCAAAATCTATCACTAAGGCTTCTGCTGCAAGGAAGGAGATTCAGTGGCTAAGGTACCTGCTCAGAAACGTACACTGGGCTTCCAAATATAATGGACTTACAGAAAGAGCTCTGTGCCATCCAGCAGTATTTTAGCCTCCCTATGCTAATGATACTCACCAGCTCTTTCTACCATATTTACTTTTCCTTAGCCTTTCCAAAGGAAAGAGAGGAAAGGCATCGGTGATGTCCTTTCTGTAGTCCCAGGATATGAACTTCAACATTTAACTTAACAGTTTAAAAAACTGAACTTTTGTTTCTAGATTTCATTGACATAGTATGTTTTAAAAAGAAGGCAATCAGATATTTTAAGCACAAATAAATTAAAAATGACACAATTAAAAGGAAAGTGAATGAAGACCAGACATGAACTCTAAACACACAAAAGACAGCGAAATTATAAAAATATTTTATTAGCTTGGTTATCAAGTACCAGTCACATATGTAAACAAACCAAAGCACTTCTTTAAAGACTGAAGACTTAAATGTAAATATCAGAGTAAATGGTGGAATCTTGTTCCAAAACCTCAAAATAACATCTTTGTGATTCAACTGGAATTCAGATACGAATTCCTAATTCAACAGGTGAAGGACCTCTGGATGAATGGCTCTGGACAAATGGACTTTAGTATCTGCAAGTGCAGTGATCAAAGGGTTTAAAGTCTGATAGAGCAATTAAATGTTCAAATTCTGTGTAAAATAGAATTTAGTAAAATTTAGTAAAAAAATATATATATACCATATAGAAATATTTGGTATCATAATTATATTGCACTATATATAGAGAGGGACACTTTACTTGCTGCCACAAGTATATCAAAGCTTTTGTTTCTCATTTCTTCCTTACCCATTCCTTTTGCTTCTCTAATGTCTTTGTAAGTCTTATACTTGTGTAGCCATGTTCTGAAGGGAATGAACATCATAAAGATGAGACATTCTTAATCCTGGAAGAAGTGTGAGGATTTCAGTAGATGACCACGGGGTGAAAAGAATAGTTTTAACATTCTGGATGTTCTTTACAAGAGATAAGTGTGTAGGTGTGCTGCTTCATAATGATATTTCCTGCAAAAAATAGGATTTATACAAGTAGTCATTGGCTGCCTCACCATAGGATGGCCTGTTTGCTGTGATGTTTAATTTGAATGGTGATCTGTATAGCTCATTTACAGAGAAGAGAAACCAGCATATACCTGTTTACTTGAAAATCAGCAAGGTGCCATCAAAAGGCAAAATCACTTAGAATGCTGTAATACACAGTTACGAACTGTGAATCTTATTAAAAAAAATGCCATAGGACAAATTTTCAAGTTCAGCAAATAAAAGCTTAACAATTTTAAATGGTTTAGAAGCTCATGTGCTCAGTTCTTGCCAAGTAGATCTAAGCAAAATTAAATTTTCAGTTAAGTACTTGTAGTTCAGCATTGAGAAACATTCATTCAGATGGCTACCAGTGATGCCCAACAATTCTGACACTTGGCTGCAATGAAAATTCAATCCAGCAAACATTAAAAAAAAAAAAAAAAACCTACAAGGACTTTTTACACACATATTTTCACACACATGGGAAAATCTGATTGATGTCCTGTTACAAGTAAGGCCTAAAATAGCCTGTGGTCATGGATGTTCATGTCCTCTACACTCTTATCACATCTTTCTTTTATAATTTATTCCCTTCTTTTTTAGTTTCTCCTGTAATTTCCTCATTTTTCCTCAAATAAAAAAATTGCATATTTGCTCACACATTCTTCTCTTTTATGTCAAGTGCATACATATATTTCTTCTCTTACTATTTTCTTTTCACTGTAAAAAGAAAACAAAAACATTACTATCAAAATGTTTCATTTTCCCGATGCAAAATATTGAGACTCTTTCCACACTGAAATTCTGTCAAAAAGTTTTGGTGAAACTGACACATTTTTAGATGCTAAAATTTTATCAAAATTGATTCTTCTTTTTATAGAAAGCTGATCAGTAAAAAAAAAAATAAAATCCCAAAACCTCAAAACCAAGAGGAAAAAAAAAAACCCTCCACCAAAATCCACCATGTCTAATATTTCCCAACAGAGACCAAATTTGCTTTCTCTTGATTATTCTCTCTCTGAGTTCATAAATTTTTCATTCTACCTTACACTTGCCCCACTGCAGCAAGGTGGACAAAAGGATTATTTTGCCCCAGCATACGAGTTGTGCAGTCTGGGAACACAAAACCAAGCCAGGTGCATAGACACAATATCTCCTTATATTTTGCCTATCAGCATCGATGTGTGGAAACATTGAATCACTAGAGCTTCTTACATAGTCAATAGCAAATGCAATACCATTTTTTCTGGGTTTTTTTAAATTTTGGATTCCTCCAGTAGCACTGTCATTAATGGAACAGGTTGGGCTTCTATGAGCAGATATGTCTTAGAAAATCAAATCACAAACACTTCTGGTGTAGAGATAGTTGATCATCTCTACCATTTATGTGTTAGATCTACGCCCAGTATTGTTTTGGCTCAGGCCACTTCATCCTCCCCCAAATTATTCACAGGATGTCTGGATGGTTTGCACAGAAAAGGATGTGACTATTTCACCTCTCTGTCCTGTTTTCCATTTTGGAAGCAAATGGAGATTTCAAAAGTTTGGCATGTCCAACCCAAGTCAGTTGGCTTTAGTATAGAAAAACCACCCCTGGCATTGTTTGGTTGATTACTAACCTCTGAATCAAACTCCTAGGACACCCAGACACTTATAATTTGATATTTGAGAGACTTAATTAGATATTTTAGTTCATCTGCTCTGATGTTTGCAATTAATTATTTTCAAGCCTGCTCACTGAAACAGCATCAGGGCATTCTTACAAAGAGTCAGTGCATAAGTAAATAGATAACAGGTTAGTTGAACACATTCATCACAGCAAAAGGAATCAGAGAAAGGAAAAGCAGCTCAGAGGAAATGTTGGTCTGCTGGAAGAAATATGTTTTTGAATGAAAAATACTGATTGATATAACCAGATTTTAGGTTTTGTTTATTTTTTTCAGAGGTATTTGCACTTCCATAGCCAAAGTTTGGAATACATATTTTCATAGACTACTGTATGCAGTAGAAGTAGTAAAAAATATACGTGCTATGTTAGTCCTATTTTTGCAATATTGACTTTTTACCATAACAGACAAAAAACCTGAAAAAACTACAGTGAGTAGTTGCTCATTTTCTCTGTCATTTTTTTCCCAGAATATGACTAAGTTATATATAAATGTACAGATCATTCTGGATCTATGCAATAAAATTGGAAAAGTCATAATACAGATGAGCATCATGTTTCATCATAATGGAAAATAATACTTCATCAGTAATGTTTAGAGCAGAAAACTGTCAGCATTTCATAAAATAATTTTAAAGAAGACTTTCTAAGGTGTATACTCCTCACTCTAAGCTAGATTCCAACTACTGCCCATTTTAGCCAAAGGAAAAGAGATCTGCATCACCCCAAGCAAGGAGAATTTGATTCCTGTATTTCCCAACACTTTCACCTCATATATTAAACTTACTGTAAGCTGTACTGTTTGTTTTTATTTGTTTTGTTTAAGCATACTCAGGCTGCCTAAAGCTTTTTAGCTTTATATATTTATGCATTAACCTTCAAATAAATAAATACCATGATGGAAATGCACTCAGGCCTGCAAAAATGAAATTTCATCTGACTTAAAATATTTTATAAACATTTGATTTTTCCCCCCTCCTTCTCTCCTGCTTGGAAATATTTACTGTTTATTTATGCTGTTTATTATCAGGTATTATAAATAGTATAGAACAAATAAGGCTGTTAAAAGTTGACATATACAAATATGAATACATCTTTGTGGAATCAGGTCCCTGATTCTCACCCAATCACTGAAGTTCTTGGGGTCAGTAGCACCAAGGAAATACTCTAATTTTAAGATGCAAACCTGACATTTATTGCAATGTTTTAAATACTATCTCAACATTTAAATTATTTTCTTAATATCAAATAGATGAAGCAAATATAATGTCACATTTCTGTTGGAGAAAAAATATAATTTTCAGCAGAGCTGTTTTGTTTCCCACCTGTCAGCAATATATTCAGGATTTCAGCTACCCTGCACAGATTGCAAGAAACACAGTAAGTCCAATCTTCCACTGTAGCCTGGGCATATTCAGATAGAAAAGTACACGTAAAGCATATGAGAAGTATATACTGTTTTCACATATTCTGCATCTATATGAGCTACCTGAAGACCTTTAATGAAGAGAAAGAGGCACATTTTTTTTTTATCTCAGGATGGAATGAATTGCACTAGAGGAATCTGTTGCTCTGTAGTGATTACAAAAGTAACCTCAATAACTAGCTCTAGGGTGGATATTGACACAGTAGATGCCAAGTTAGGTTAGATAGGGAGATAAGGGAGGAATTTACACCCAGAGGGAAAACATGAACTCCTACAAAAGGTCTTCATTATATAAAATTTAGCCTTTCTACTGTTATGATGGTATGAAGTAGTGTCTTGGAGTGACTTTATGATGTGTCTCCCCTATCACCGCTCTATGCCCAGACATGATTCCTGTGCCTTTCTGTGTCTCTAAAACTGGGTGTGAGAGAAGAAAAAAAGCCAGACAAACTTTTCAAAGCAGCTTCATGCTCCAAGGTCACTGCTACTGCTCTGCGTACTTCTAGAGTGGCAAGAGCAGAGGGAGAGCCCTTCCTTTTTTTTTCCCTAGTTTTTCAGCTTTTTTCAGGAGAGAGACAGAGAGTTAAAATCTTTGCTGTTTAGCCAGCCCACTAGCTGAGGCAAGAACTTTCCCTGGACTGTTCTGCTTCGGTCTGGATCACCAGCACCAGGAGGCCCGTGCCATGGCCTGGAGGGGCCACACCCCAGCTCTGGAGGGAGAACAGCCACACCTACAGAAGGACTTTAAATCTTCCCAGGTTTCTCTCCACAGTGAGAGGTTTTATTATTTAGCATTATTATTCTTTTCCCATGTGTTTGTTTAATAAATAGGTTTTTTTTCCCTTATCTTTCTTTCAAGAATTTTCTTTTTTTTTCCCCAAACCTGGTGGGGGAGGGGTGGCTGTAACCTGCCTTCTATCAGAAGATGTTCAAATTTGGGCATTCCACCAAATTTGTCTCAAACCAGTAATGGCTATCCAACTTATTAATCATTATTGCTAATGTATCTCTACAGTTGGTATATAAAACTGGGTCTGGAATAAGCCCAAAAAAACATTTAACATCTTTCTCTATCATGTAAATTTTTCTGTCATTTTACTTTTGTGCAGTGAGGAATTAGTAGAGGAAAACATAGTTACACAACCAGAAGTTCTAATCTAAACTAGTTGGGGCAGAGATAAACCTTCTCAATGAAGGCTACTACAAAAAGCCTAGAAGATGCTAATTAAACCCACTTTCTTTTTCCTCTTCTTTCCCTTCTGTTGAGAGCAACTATGTCTAGAACAAATGTCTGGAATTTAAGAAGGAATGATCTCTATTAGAAAAAATGTCCCGTAAATTAAGATTATTGTTGTTAAATATACCAGGGAAGGAGAACAGATGTGCTTATTTCTGTGTTTTAGTTTATGCTTCTTTTGAGTACTTACCTGCCTGAATCTCATCCTAGCTGCAATTAGTTTTATATGTCATAGAGGCATGAGTCTTAAAGATTATATTTTTAATTGAAAATATCTTAGCAGAAGCAGATTTTGTGCTATAAAATGCAAACCCCATGGTTGCTTCTGTGTTGAATTTCCATACGGTGAAATTCATTGAGTAAGTATATGTGAGGTATATGAAATGCCAATCTCTTCCATATGTAAAGTTTACCCACTTTCTCTATTATGTTCACATACGGTTAAGATTTATATAAGCCAAAAAAAGCACCCAGTTAGCATCTCATTGGAAATTGCAGTACCTAACATTCAACAACATTAGACTAACACGACTCCCAGACCAGAACTGATCTGAATACACCTTCTGCCCCAAAATCAGATAAATAAACCATATGTAGGTTAAAAAATTACATCAGTTACAAGCTCCAATCTGTTTAAAATTGTAGCTTTCTTTACTTGATAACAAAGTTTTCACCATTGTGCTGAGTTTTCTGTTGAATGTTGTTTCAGACATGAATTTTCCATAATTCTACAAATACTGTATTATCCTCCATCAAGTGAATTGTCCATTTTCTAGTTTCAATCTATGTAACTAACTGAAAAATTTCTTTTAATTTCTACACCTTAGTTTAGCTTTCTATTTGGGTTCCAATATGGGAAAGTTGCTCTAACATATATTAAATTCCAAAATTAGATTGAGAAATCTGGGTCATGACCGTCCAAGAACACTCTTTTTTGGAAGATATCAACATTTTTGTTTGTTCCAAACAGATATGGAATATTTATATGCTGAAAAAAAGACAAAAAGAAAAAGAAAGTTCAAATTACCATCATGGGTAACTCTTTATTGGTAAGTTTGTGGAAGACATGCAAAAAATACACGGCAGGTAATTTACAGATGCTTTCCTAGAGTTTATTTTCACAATAAAGATTATGAGAATCTCAAAATAATGAGTTTAGAATTTTGTTATAATGAAAGTCTGACTTTATGCTTTGTTATTTGAAAATTCTCTCAGCCTCATTCTTGTTACAATCAGAAAGATTTCAAATTATTTAGCCTTGTACCTCTCTTGTTTTTTAGCTTATTTTCAGTAATTTCAGTTGGCGATTCATCTGGATTCACCTGGTTTATGTTGCTACCATTAAAACTTAACATCAGTACATTGCAATGGTGCTACTATGATGTTTCATTCATAAAAGTTATCTACTAGTTTTAGCTTATGCTGTCCTAAAATAGCTAAAATAGCTAAAGCTTGGATAAGACTCGATGCTAACTATAACTTCTTTAGCCCACATATGTGTTTTAACTGCTTATATATCAGTCTTCTGAATCATATATTTTACTTATGCCTCTAACTAGTACATTTAAGGATGTTTTAGGTCTACTTACATGAAGCTTTCCTTAATACAGGCCAGCTGCTGTGATGTTTCATATCTTTTAATAGAAAGGGTATACTCTTGTGACCAACTGTAAGTAAGACATATTCCTGCTGCATCAAGACCTCTTTCTCAAGGCCCTTCACAAGAACACTTATCGACTCTTTATTTCTTTTGTTTGTTTTCTTTTCCTTAAGATTTGTTGTTTCTGCTTCTCACCTTAAATTTATACTTGATGTTTTATTGGCAGGGTCCATCTTTTTTCCAGCTTGTACAGTACTCACCTGGTGTCCTTTCATGATTAGAGCTTTCAGCCACTTAGAGATAATGTCTCTTTTTAGCTGCCAGCAGAATGATTTCTATGTTAAATATAATTTTTAGACACTGCATAACAAGAGGACTTCTCAGTTACATTTTGTTCTTCTAGCCTGTCATTAATGAACAATTATTCACTTGCTATAGGATACAAAGGATAGAACATTCAAGCAGCAGATAAAAAATAAAATCTCTTTGAAAGCATATAATACTTAGTGAAGTCTGTCTTTATAGGAGATTTTATATGTATAGGAACTTCACAAATATTACCTTTGTAAGGTTGCCAAATTATCAAGGTCTTTTTGTCCTTTACCTTTACTAAATTGTGTACGTACTCATCTACCAAGGTTTTGGCAAAATTTGAGTCTGACTTCTGCAGTCCTGAAAAAGAACAGCTTCTTGAGTCTAAAACAGTTGGTCAAAGATCCATCCTAATAAGGTATGACCTTGTCCAGTTGTAGAACAGATACATTTTCCTTCTGTAAATGACAATAAAAGAATCAGTTTTGGATGGCCCACTTACAGAAGCTGTTTCATCTTCAGCTGACCTTAAAACTCTCTCTGGATTTGTTTTGTTCTTCAGAAATATACCTAGAATGGACAGTGTTGGTTATTGGTCTATGGTCTGATTTTTTTCAGATAGAGGCATCAGGCCATTGGATGTCATGTGCTATGTAACAAAGCTAAAATTAGGCACATATTTAATTTTAATTTCATTTTCCAACATAACTCTCAGTCTTTATTGACATGACATTCTTATTCTATGAATAAGAATGCTGATGATTGATATCATGAATTCCAGTTCAACTCAGGTGGAAATTAAAGGTTTACATATTTCTTTGGTCATAAGTTTCCCATTCAGGTGTTCTTATTTCCATAATAGAAATATCTAGCAATAGATTTTAACCATAAGAAAAAAATTATCATGCACAAGAAAAGGAAATGTTTTCCACACATGACTAATAGTGAAACTGAGAAGAAAAAACAGAAAGCATCAAATTTCTTTGTTTTATTATTATGTGCAATTTCTAAATATACTTTTAAATATCACTGTTAGTGTTCTGTCTGTTACCATGTCTGCCTTCCTCTGTCTAAATGCAACAAAAGTACCTCACACATTCAGAATGGATTTTGTCTTTTCCTTCTATTTTTTAAACTTAACTAGCCATTTAGTATTTGTAAATGATGAATGAATTTAATTTGATTATGAATTTTTCTCCTAAAAAAAAGGCCTAGGTTCTCAACTGCATATATATTTCATAAGTCTTTCTTGAAAATAAGTAATGGTTCTACTTTTGAAAGTGGTATATTACTGAGCCAATATTCTCATAGCAAAATAAAAATGGGATGAAGAAAAAGTTAATTAATATTTTGGAGCTAATTATAATAACAGCTTATTGGTGACATGGATTGCAGTTATGTAAGTTTCTTGCCAAGCAACAAACTACCCACAAGATATAACTCATGAAAATATCACAGAAAACTTCTTGGGGTTTTCAGATGCTTTCTTGAAATGGAACTTTCTAATCACTGAAATACCTGACATGTAAAATAGAGAGATAGAAGTAATATACTTGGGAAAGGTCCTTTGATGCTTTGCAGCTTGTTACAATCATCCACTTCCTTGCAAATAGCATGTAAACTGCTGCCAATCTGAATAGCTAAACCATTCTGACTCACAAATATCTACACATTGAAAATATTGCATAAAAGAGCAAGTTACTAGAAAATCTAGTTTCCAGTCATTTGCTGTTGATAGATTCTATACTGTGAAAGAAAACTAATTCAGTAGGATTTAAGTACTGTACTCAAGAACAGGACTGGTGCTGAGTCACAAATGTCGTTTCACCCCTTAGCATTGGATTCATTTGGTATAGGAGCCTGAAAGTCAAATACAATCATTCCACTTCATGGTTATGTGGTTCTTCATGGTAATAGGTTGTGCATACAGGCACTAGTTTGTAGCACCTTTATATAGGAGTGCAGGATTCATATTCTGATGCTGACTTTGGAGCCATAGCCACTTAATTATTTTACTATTATTATTATCCATCAGATTTTTCTATTGCTGTTATCATTACTAGGCTGATGACTAACATGAGTGAACAAGAAATCTGGTTCAGTGACATCTTGCATTCTGAACTTATTAGTGCAGAAACCAATGATTACAGTCACTGATGAATCAACTGTTTTGCCTCAGTTCCTTACACTAAAATTAAAATTTTCTGAAACATGTTAAGTTCTTATTATGTGCAAAGAAAAAATAATAAAAAGTATTAAAGGATAAAAAATTAAAAAGATTAAAAACATCCTGCTAGTTATCAGTAATTTTGAACATCAAACTAGATCCTGTTACCTGATGATTATCAGAAGAACAATGCTATCATTTTCTTATCCTAGAAATAAAATTGGTATGAACATGGAGGTTAACAGTGGAGATTATCATTTTAGTATTTCTGTTGCTTAATATGACTTCTTGGGGTTTCCTATCACATTTCCCCCTTGAAGTCTTGAGAGATTTGAAGAAATAAAATATTTTCTATTGTAGACAAACTAGACTTCAAATTTTTGAAGGAAAAAATTAGAAATAAACTTTATATGTATGTCTTAGCAGCTTTACACCCATTTTTACCATGGTGATTTCCAAGTTTAAAAGATAGCACTAAAATAGGTTAGATATGTTTTTTTCATTGAAAGTTAAATTTTATGGTATTAGAAAATTATTAGATTCTTTAGCAGCTTAAAGAGAGCAATATATTTTTCCAAAAAGAATCAAGGGTATCTATGAAGACCCTTTCTTAAAAAGACACAGATTTTTGTACTACTGTTTTATTAAAATTCTCTTTGAGACTACATATTTTCCATCATTCAATTAAGTTAGCACCATTAACCAACACATCAAAAAAGTAGAAATCGCTCAATAGAGAAACTCTTTTTTCCCCCTCCCCTTTGTTAACCAACTAGAAAATTCAAGGTTTTATGCAGCCACAAATGGGACTCCCCTTGCTGGGGAAGGACCTATGCCATCTATTGATACTTCCAGCTGCAATCTCTAACAGTATGAATACACAGACATCCCACTGCACAAGTGTCCTTCCCTAAGTATATAATGTGATAACAACAGGGCATGCTCCTCTACATTATTATTCTCATTATAAAAAGCTATTCTATGGGAAATGGAAATAACTTTATTGTCTTTTCTATGTGCTTCAATCAGTCTGAATTGCAATTACTAGACTAAACCTCAAAACTTTTGGCACAGACTAGGATTTTTTTTCAGTGGAGTATTTTATGGCTGTTGAGCATCTGATATATTTCAAATGCTGCCTCACACCAGCTCTGAATGTAGGGCTAAATAATAAACGTTCACAGAAATTGGCTCAATTATATGATTGTCAGAGGTAAATTAAAACTTCAGAATATGGCTTGCAATAAACAGGGCAAGCAAGTTCATTTTCCTCTCAACATTGTTGAGGGAACAGCATTAAGGTAACATTTCTAAGCTCCTTGGATTTCAAACCAGGCTCCTGGGTCTAAAGAGAAGGGTTTATAAGTAACAGTGTGAGGGACCCAAAGAGCTTGTGATTCCAGCAACCACTGAGATGTTATGTTGCAGAACAGAGCCCAGAGAGGCTTTTCTTCTACTACTCCTCTTTAATCAGGTCTCTGTTAGTCCCAAAGAAAAAGTAAATAAAGTTTCCTTTCAGTCCATCCCCTGCAGGCAAGCCATAGATGATACAAAAGCAACAGAGAGACACTAAGAGTTGTTGTCTTCTAACAAGGAACTTACCTGTCTAAATTTACTGGAATAAGGTAAACAGTACTATCCTCAAAGCTATATTTTCGTTCTCATTCTCTCCTTCATGGTAGCACTAATTCCCCAGTACTTAGTCTCCTTTTTTTTTTTTTTAAGGAAAAGACCAAATAGTAATTCTATGCTGAGACACAATAAAGATAGGCACTGACTAGCTGTAAACAAGCTTCTCAGGGAGAAGGAAATAAAAAGAAATTAGCCTGTGGAGTCCTACACTGTTGTGGCTCGACCATTTTCAGTGCCTAAAGTAGCTTAAGTCAGATGACATTTGCAAATGACATGGAGGCAAAGGCTGCTGAAGATCCAATTTCCCAGTCATATGGAAGCCAGAAGCCAGAAAGAAATTAGAAGTTAGTAACACAATCGACAACCAGAAGTGCCCAGCATCCATTTCCATGCTTGAAGTCACTGACACTGGAAAAGCCTAGTGACACTGAACTCATGATATCAACAGGCTTTGGTCTGTGGAAAACAAGCTGCACTGAAAGGAAGAAATCATACACTGGAAAAATTATATAGGTTACTGCTCATCATCAGCTAGGTCGTTTAGACAGAAAAATCCATCTCACACAGAATCTGTGAGTTTTGCATATTAATGGATATTTATTATGCTAAATTATATTTTTTATGTTTTGTTGAGAATTTCATGGAAATGTATTTATAATATGTCTTATGATAAGATAATATACTTAATTTTGAAAAATATTTATAAACTTCTAGCAAATGGGTGTGAGGAAGTTTAGATTCTTGCAATAATAGAGACACTTCCTATAGCTACTATATGAATGGGACAAATTACTCTTCTTTCAGCTAAGCATGATGTCTAGGAGAGGCAGAGTCAGAATGAACTTGCCAAATTGTTTGAAGCCAGAAATTATCATATGAGTATTCTGTTTCCACCTAGAACAAAACTAGAATTTTGGGTAAAAGCCACCATTATGACTGTGAAGGATACATAAGTAATTAGAAATAGGAGCTCAGAATAGTGTCTGACATTATTAATGCCTTTAAGATCCTCATATGTTAGGTATGTGAAGGCACTATTAAAGAAAAAGACCTATATGTAGAAAAAGCAGATATCAGAGCGCTTGATTTAGACCTTGATTAATATGTTGGTCCCCAAAAATAAGAGTGTGAAAAATATTGCTGGATGCAATGCTGGACCACCATGGTCCCAGCTTCTTACTACATAAGATAAAGGTAAAAAGGTAATTAATCCCATTCTGAAAGTTGGCTCAGATAAGCAATATACATAACATTTGAACATCTTTATCACAATCTGAAAAAAAAAAAATAATAAATCCAATGACAAGTAAATGATTATGCTGATGGCAGAAAACTTCAGTCAGTTGAAGGCAGCTACCCATTTTCATACTTAGCTGATCAACTCATTAAACTGTCAGGAGAAAAATAGTAGTTTGGTTCTGGCATTTAGATGTGACCACATCAAACTAACACTTCCAGATAAAGGAAGAACTACTTTTGAGACACCCACAGAGGTTCCAGACCCAAGGAATGCCTTTGTGAGTCATGAATGTCCCAGAAATGTTTCAGTAGGTAGTAAATGACCTATTACAAATTTTGAGATGAGAAGATAACTTCACAACTTAGATGACTCCACTTTTTTTTTCATGAAACCTAGAAAGAACATCTGGTAAGAGTGAAAATTAATTTTAAAGTGAGGAAAATTAGTGTTGTTTCATGAAACTTTGATCTTGTGGCTGAGATTTTCTTTCCATGTTTTTAAAGCTTATTCATATTTTAAGGAATTGATGAATGCATTTTGAAGTCTCATCAGCCTTCTAAACCCTGGTAGTTCTCAAACAAACTGAAATTATGAACTCCAAAAGCAAAAATGTTAGTGGAAAATCAGTTGTCGGTAGTTCTTGATAGTGTATTGATAGTGTGTGGAATATGATCTAGTATTCCCTTCTTCTTCAAACAAGGAAAGCATGCCTTTTTATTAGTTTTGTATAAGTACTGGGTATCTTCAAAACACTGTGATGGTTCACAGTACATTTATGCGGAGCATCACCAGAACTGGAGATAATTATCAAGGTGAAACAGATTATCTTCCTATAAAGATTTGGTGTAACTCTCAGGGGAAAATAGTGAAGCAGTACAATTTTTTTAATGCATATTCAGCTTAGATTTTAAAGAGCATGCCCTTTTTTGGGGAAAGGTTAGGTATGAATTGCTTCAATGTATTATCATACCAAGAAACAGCAAGTGTTCCAATGAATATGTAGGTGATGGTATTTCAGTGGCTTTGAATATTTTTTTCTCTTCTCTCAACCGACTATTGATCAATTGTAAATCCCAGCAAAATGTGTCTGGACTTCTCAAAGCACACTCTTTAATTCTGGCCCAGAAGCTTTTGTCACCTTTAGACTTTTTTGTAAAGAATTGCTTGCCCCTTAAACTATCATTCCTCTCACTCCTCTCAAGACCTTGCAGTAGCTCACCTGCTTCACTTTAGAAGATTTCTGGGGCACTTGTAACTCCAAGTGTGAGGTCACAAGAGGAACATATTTCCAACTGACATTTGTAAAAAAAATGCCAGCTTGACTCTCTGAGGGGAGAGTAGGACATCCACTGAAAACACTTGTAACTAGGAAGGATAACACTACTTAGAAGCTGGGATTCTCTGGTTTAGCAGTGGGGGTTTTTACACTTTCATAAAATCATAGCATCATAGAATGGTTTGGGTTGGAAGGGACCTTAAAGTTCATCTAGTTCCAGCTGCCCTGCCACGGGAAGGGACACCTTCCACTGGACCAGACTGCTCAAAGGTCCATTCAAACTGACCTTGAAGACTTCCAGGGATGAGGCATTCAGAACTTCTCTGGGCAACCTGTTCCAGTGCCTCGTCACCCTCACAGTGAAGAGTTACTTCCTCATATCTAATCTAAATCTATTCTTTTTAACTTTAAAGCCATTCTCACTTGTCTTAAAAGTACATGCCTTTTTACAAAGTCCCTCTCCTGCTCTCTCATAGGCTCCCTTTAGGTACTGGAAGGTTGTTATACAGTCTGCCTTCTTATATTGGGGGCCTCAGAGCTGAACAATGAATGCTGGAGGACACAGAGCTGAACACACTACTCGTTTCTCATTCCTATTGCCTTATACAGAAACACCACTGAACTGCCTAGAAGTTCATAGGAAACACAGAGGAGCCATAGGATCCTCTGCTATATGCATCTGATATTTCATCGTCGTGCCTTTTGACATCATTCTTTCCCACCCTATACAGTCCTCTGATCTGGCCTCCTGTGCAGTTTAAAAGGTGTACTACCTGTATTTCTCCCACAAAACAGCATTTTTCCTTTTGATCTTTAGATTTCTTTAAATCTTCAATTTAGAAAGTCACCTTTCTACCAATTATATTTCTCACAAAAGAGGACAATCTTCAGAAACTTTATGCATACCTATCTGAGCAAATATTAATATAGTTTTTAAGGAGTTTCCCCTCTTTTTTATGTTACTTTTACAGAAGCCTTAGGCAAAAAATATTACTAATTAATAAAGTTATTTTAAAATAAATTATTGCAAAGAAATATATTGCAATGATAATATTTTAAGCCTAAGATGTAGTATATTCCCACCAAGATACATAGGGCTTTACAAGTCACTTACACAAAATCATACACATTTAATTTTGCCTTCTTAGACTTTTAAAATTATCTACTAAATATTAAACATCTTAGAAAAGTAACACCTTTTTATATTATGCATATTATATTAAACAAAAATAATGTCCAAAAATAACTGGATAAGAGAAGAACTTAGAATATTTCTTGATTTTTTTTTCAACCTTTTATGTTAATTTGGGATATAGCCAGATGCTGGGTTACAGAACAGCTGGAGCTATTCAGTAGATGACAGTTCCATAGCTGTTAGTTATCACTCCTCACTTGAGATGTGATAACTGGATTCATGACTACTGCTGGCCCATTTCAGGCCAAATAAACCAGATTGTTTTAAGGAAGCAATGCAAGTCATTTAGGCAAACTCAATTTACTTGTACTGAACTGAACTAAGAATGAACCCAGAAACTTACATCCCATCTAGTTCCACTACAGTGCAAAACCAAAAGTCACAGGACTCCTATACAGATACTGAAGAGAAAGAGAATGTCTCTAGAAGGTGATTCTTTCCATCTGAATAACTGCCTGTAAATATTTCAAGCTCTTTATCAACTATCAAAAGTCTGAGCTACTAGTTTAGATCAAACAGTCATTAGGGCATACAAGTTGATGCCTATAGTTAGACAGAATAAATTAAAGCCTAGATGATTGCTTCACATATGAGGGTGATATGTGAGGTGTTTAGTGGATGAGAAGTAATTCCTTCTTAAACAATTGTAGCTGTAGCAGGCAAGCTCTTTATAACTCATATATTGACTTTTCAATAGACCTCTAAGACAAAGTCATATTGTCACTGGTTGCAACCCATATGAAATGTTTGCTCTTAAAATACAATTCTACCTTTACATCCCTTTTGGAAAGAATATGCAGATGTAACAATAAGTTTTTGGGAGGGGTTGTGTGAACTAAGATTATTCACCACCTCGTAGGATGCTGTTCTATTCTTCCATGCTGTAAATCCATTCCACAAACTAGTAAAAGAGAAAAGCTAAGACACATGTTTCTTTCTCCTGTTTACTTTCCTGTGATGACTTTGGGAGGAGTGGAAGGGCTAAATACTTAAACAAAATTGAAAGATAACAATTTTAAGTGACTGGATCATGAAGATAATTACTTTTATTTATATATATTGCTATATTAATGTTGTCATTATTATTTAAAGTAGGCTAAGTATGGCTACACCTTCACTGCAGAATTAGCTGAAGCCATGAGGGTATGAGCATGCAAGCTACTTTAACTCTGTTTAAGCAGAAACATTTGATTTATTTAATTCTTCATGGTCTCTTTTGCATCAAAATTATTTCTTAGTAGTTTTCTGTGACAGTACCTTCTTTAGGCTTCTTCTAGTGAATATGGAAGAGCTTACTTGTCTTTATAGACCTGAGGGAAGAAAGTGACCCTATTGTTAGGAGTCTGGGAAGCTGTTTAGATGTCCTCAGTAAAAGGCAGTGAGGGGAAGGGGAAGGGGAAGGGGAAGGGGAAGGGGAAGGGGAAGGGGAAGGGAAGAGAAGAGAAGAGAAGAGAAGAGAAGAGAAGAGAAGAGAAGAGAAGAGAAGAGAAGAGAAGAGAAGAGAAGAGAAGAGAGAGAAGAAGAGAGAAGAGAAGAGAGGAGAAGAGAAGAGAAGAGAAGAGAAGAGAAGAGAAGAGAAGAGAAGAGAAGAGAAGAGAAGAGAAGAGAAGAGAAGAGAAGAGAAGAGAAGAGAAAAAAATAGAGGAAGAAAGGCACGTGCTCATGCAGCTGACCTGCTACTGTACCAATAAGCATAGTGGTAACTGTACAGAATTGCTTCTAAACACACACTTTTTCTTTCTTGGGGCTGTACACAGATGAGATTGAAAATAGCGCTAAAAAAGAATGAGCATAACTATAGAAGTCTCAAAACAGGTATCTGTGTGCTACATTCAGGTATATTACCTTCACTTTTTATTTCAGATGGATTTTACAACCGAAAACTATTCCTTATCCTAGTTTTACAGGAAACAGAACAATTACCTCTTTCTGGTTTTTCCCCTTAAAATTTAGTACATTAATAACACTAATTTCTTAGTCGAAGGTCTTATCAGACATTAATCTGTGCCAAAACATGAGACAATGACAATTGTTAACTTTTTGTAAAATTACTTGAACATGAGAGAGAGAAAGGGTCATGACTCCCCCTGTATACTGACATTCCAACAAGTCTGAAAACATGTTACCCGTATTTGCAAGGGCAACCATAGATTTCAACCTTTCTTTCCCTTCCCAGATCAACCATTTCTGTTCTGTCATATAAGTGTCAACTCATGTAATTAGGTGTAAAGAGGCATGTGGTGCCAGTATGTAATACTGGCACAGAACGAGGAATTCCTGGAAAAAGTGACATTTTCAGGGTAATGCCAACTGTCCACATAAACCTACCATTGCTTGACTTTTGTACTGACTTGTGAGTAGGCAAAATGCCATCCAAACAGACGTTCAAGACTTCAGAGAGGGAAAATACCATGTATGTATACTATGTATTTGCAGGGAGCACAGCTCCTATCAAGAATGTCAACTCATCCATCTGTCACGAAAATCCAGGCCTGGAGTTATGGGAATGATCCTCAAATGACCCATCAATAATTTGGATTAGTTTTTAACAAGATTCTTCTTCAACAGAGAGAAAAATTTTGGCCTACTACCCCCTGTCTAGGATTACAGATAATAATTTTAACAAAGTCTTTAGTGTTTCTCATCTCTGCAAAGTTATACATGATAGAGCATGGTGGCTATGCACCTGCTGCAATGCCCTGCCAGCACATTTCATGCTTCAGCTTTCACACAAACTGGTTTCTAAAGTGATTAATGGAATTAGACTGGGAAATATCATGCCCAAAGGAAAATGCAGCAGAAGTCACCTATTTTAATCAGGTTAGAAGACACAGACCAGACACATTTTTGAAGATGGTTGCAATATCTCATATTTCTGATGGTAGGCTGAAGGGTTTTACCCTGCTGAGGACAGTATTGTGCAGAGCACTTGTTGACCCAAACACTGTTACTCTGGAAACAGAGACAACATATCTCTCATCATGGAGCTCCGCCCAAGTTAATTAGCCCTGCTGAGAATTCAGCCAATTAGTTTGGGCATAATGCCCTATTTAAGGAAAGGCATCATATGTTTTATATGTTCTTCGTTTATCTTAAAGAAGTCATTGAGACACATGGTACCTTCCAGAAAATAGGAAAATCAAAACCAAAACAAACCCTCAAAACACCAAACAGCAAAACAAAAGCAAACAAACAAACAAACACCCCAAGAAATATGGAAATATGCTGGTGAGAATAAATGAGCATGCCCAAAGAGAAAAGGCTTGAAAGACTGTAGAAAAGTAGAAAGATTTGAAAGTTAACATTTTGTGCATAGGTTATGAAACTGATTTGACGAAGTGACAGCTAGATAATATAGATAATTTCCTAAAAACTATGAACAAGTGAATATGGTTTCTCTTAGTTCAAAAAACTGAGTTTCAGTGGCTGAGCAAAGAGCCAAAAACAGTCTGCAAGGACACAGTTGGTAGAAGAAAAGTAGTTTGTAATGCTCCCCCTGATCCCCCATTTTATTCTGCTTTTCCTAATCGCGTTTAACACATTTAAACTGGCAAACAAAATGTTCCCTAAACTTTTCTTAGGCATGGAATGGCCCATGAACATACTATTATACTCTCCAGCTTACAAAATAGGGTGGCTGGATGCATGTTCTCAGTTGTGAAAAGTGTCTTACTTGTGCTAAATCCAGACTTTGCTAGGGCCCTGTAGGGGCATCTGCCTATTCTTCTTGGCCTAAATCATATTAGAGACCTCTCTAACAGTTTAACAGAACAGGAAATGAAGTTCCAGTACCCAGGAGATTTCTCTGGCACAGTTTATTTTAATACTTCAAGAAAACTTTAGGTTTTCTTTATTCAGAGTTACACATTCAATATTTTAGTCTATTAAAAAAAAAAAAAAATTAAAGTTCTCTTTGAATATCATTCTGTCTTTGGACTGAAGAAAATCTAAATGTGTCTACCCTGGATGATTTTGAGTCCTGTCATACCAAAGTCATAAAATTATATTAATTTCAACACCTGCAGGTCGACAATCTGGTTGTACAGCTGGTGGTGTTGACAGGAATTTGGCTTTCACAACCATGGGACCCACTTTGAGGATGGAGGACTCGAAGAGGAAGAGGCAATGCTCCTTACAGAGTCAAGCCAAGCTAATCTTTGCAAAAGGCTATCCAAAGTGATGAGGAGAGCTTTAAACTAGAAACAACACAGCTCATGGTAAAGTGCAGTAGAGTTCAATAGTACTGGAAAGCAAAGGTTCAAGATGATGAGAACAAGGGACATCTCAGAAATTATAGAATAGGGTAAAAGGAAATTCACCTCAGGCATATACAGTCTAGGAAACAAGCATTAGAAATTGGAGGTGTGCAAGTGAGTGAAGGTTGATTAAAAACTTGATATGTGAGCTTGCAGGCCAGAAAGCCAAATGTATCCTGGGCTGCATCAAAAGCAGCATGGCCAGCAAGTCAAAGGAGGTGATTCTGCCTCTCTACTCTGCTCTTGAGAGACCCCACCTGGAGTGCCGCATCCAGCTCTGGTGCCACCAACATAAGAAGGACATGAAACTGTTGGAGTGGGCCCAGAGGAGGTTTGCGGAATTGTTAAAAGGACTGGAGCGCCTCCTCTATGAGGACAGGCTGAGGAAGCTGGGGCTATTCAGCATGGAGAAGAAAAGGTTGCAGGGAGACCTACAAAGGGGCCTGAAGGGAAGCTGAAGAAGGACATCACCTCAGAAACTGTAGTGATAGGACAAGGAGCAAAGGGTACAACCTGAAAGAGGAGAAATTTGGGTTAGATATTTCAGAAGAACATTTTTACTCTGAGGGTGGTGAGACACCAGAACGAGTTGCCCAGGGATGTTGTGTATTCCCCCGCATGGACAGTATTCAAAACCAGGCTGGATAAGGCACTGAGCAACATGTTCTACTGGGAGGTGTCCCTGCCCACGGCAGGGTGGGTTGATACTAGGTGATTTTTAAGGCTCATTGCAACCCCTTAACTTTGACTTAACCCCTTAACTCATGATTTTATGAGTTCACAAAGCCATGACATCATTAAGATAATTGAGAAAAATACTCATATTTAGCAGCATTCATTTTTCTCCAGTGAATATAGAGGCAGATCAGAAAACAATGCCTAATTTCTAGATTACTATTTAGAGATAAAACCCATTGTTGTTTTTAGACACCTTTTCTTTTTCTCCAGTACCTGATTTTCAGAGTGCTGAATACGTAGCTTCCCTAAAACCTACTTATTTTAGTTGAGTGATAGAAAGGTTTGCTTATTTTTGAAAAAAAAAAAAGCAAAAAGACTTTGTCACTCATATATGAAACACAAACTGATATTGAAAACTAATAGTCTTTTCACCACAGAGCACATACAAACACACATGTGCAATGAATTCAGCTATTGGTACCAACAACTATGGATGAAAAATATTTCTTTCAAAACTACTGTAGGCTCAGTCCTTATGAGGCAGGAGGTTAATCTGTCTGTCTATATATCTGTTTTGTAACTCAGATGTCAGTCATGTTTACCCTGCTGAAAAGAGCAGAGCTGCAGCTGAGATGAATCCAAAGAACCCAACAAGACTATGACCCCAAATATCTTTGGCTTGTCTCTGTTTTTTCAGCTCTGTGAGCAACAAATATATCAAGTGAGAGAATCCTATCGTATGCACATAGATTGAAAAATAATAATTGTATGAGACTGTATAATTGGTGATTATACATTTTGCTAAATATAAGTCTGAATTGTATTTTTGAAATACCATAAGATACCCAAAACTCATGCATAAGAAAAACCTGAGAAAGAGGTTAGCTCTGTACTGTCTGACTTTGACTTAACACACTTGAAAAATCAACAGATAAAAGGGAGCAAATTGCTAGGAATCCACAGTGAAGCTTTCAGAGAGAAAAGCAATTGGGGAATGAAAGTGAGACCTTTAATAGTAGTTCTTAACTTGGGCATGGGGATTCAAGAAAGAGAAAGAGAGGCAATTTCTGAGACCCAATTATGTGACTGCAGCTTGAACTGCATGTGTAAGTGGAGAGGGAAGCACTTCTGGCTTTAAAGAGCTGGCATAATATTTTCTCTGTTGCCGACTTCACTAAACAAGGGAGTGCTGTGGCATTTCAATGTCAAACTGCCTACATACATTCGACATGTTCACCATGAAGGAAGAAGAAAGTTTCAATAAGATTTCATCTGGTTGTTGAGTTAGTATTTTTAGAGGATACTAGGCTATTCCAAAACACTTTACACTCACACATAGTTTCTCTGAAGAATTAGAGTTAAGAGCAGACAAAAATAAAGGAGTTCTGCACCTATCTGAAAACACAGTATTTTGGTATTTCTTTCTGAAAAAGAGAGAAAATTTGGGGAAAATAAAAGCAAAAATATTTCCTAGTCTTGCAATGTGGGTCTCTTTGCATTAAAGAAATAGCCTATTATAAAAATAAAAGATGAAGACCTCAGGCTTACTTAAAGGCAGGTTTTACACAAAACTTTTAGAAAATAATATAATCTCCACATATGTGTGATCATTATGTGACTGTGTAAATGCATATTCAGAAAGAAAAAATAAGGCCTTTTTTTTTTTTCTGACCTCAATCTCTAAATGTACCCTCCTGTATATTTGCCTTTTTTCTGTTGCTTTGGGGGTTGGTTTTTTGTTGTTTTGGGGTTTGCTTTTGTTTTGTTTGTTTGTTTGTTTTTGTTTGGTTTGGTTTTGTGTTTTGTTTTGGTGTTTGTATGTGTATGTGTGTGGGAATAAAACAGAAAAATTAAAAAACAAAAGCAAGGTACTTATTCACACCACTTCAGAAATGTGGCTTTCCCCCCTGTAATTATAGTCTTACTGACAAGTTTATTCTTGGACTATGCCAAAAATCATGATACTGACATCCATCATATCCAGATGGACCTTTGACCGATGACATACTCCTCTTTTAATATTCTTGCTGTAGCCATGCATTTTATGGTGACAGCCACTCTCTTCAGCATATCAAGCACACTGATAATTCGTAACTAACCTGTAATGGTTACCAATGGGGTGGTGGTGAATATTCAAAGATACAGTGAAGGCCAAGAAGTGTTCGGAATTTCAGAGCAGAATTTTAAGCAAAATCAAATTACTATGGACACCAGCAAAAGAAAAAAAAAAAGCAAAAATAAATTAAAAACTTAAGAGACCACACTTTTGTACAATACTTGATCAAGTTTCACAAAAAATGGAATTGAATCTAGTGGAATAAAAATAAATACTTTTTTTAATATCCATATTAATAACTTCTTCAAAAGAAACCAATCCCATGAAACTCATAAATTAGCTGGATCATTAACTTTTGCACACCATTTGGTACTTCCAGTTATAAAAACACAACAAAACTCAGGTAACATCTCCTCATAACTGTAACTTTTAATAAAATTTTTATCAGAGAAAAAACCATTGTTGAGTTTCTGCATTATATGATGTATCTTACTTGATGTGTAGAACAATAATAAAAGGAGAAGTTTTAAATGTGTCACCAGAGGCACCAAGCAAAGATGCTAAAGAGGTGAGAGAAAGGGGTATAGAAGAGATATGTCTTCAATTTCATGTTATTAAGCATAAAGGAATTAGCAGTCAGTGATATATTGAATCCTATTACCTGTGGCAATTCTAATCGGTTTTTTTAGCTGGTAGGGATTTCAACAGGAAGTTTTGCAATAGATTTTATTCTCTGTGTGTGCATGTGCATGTGCATACGCATTCATATAACACTGAGGAGGTCTAGGAGAACAATGTTATACAAAGCAAGAAAGTTTTTGGTTATTCATTATTAATATAACACTGACAAGAGAAGAATATTTAGGTGCTAGATGTTGGAAGACAGAAAAAAGGGCGATTAGTGTCGTACATTGCTTGCCACAAGGAAATTTCAGTGGCAAGAACAAAACTGCACCACTCAGTGACATGCAATCAAAACCTTATTTGCTCAGCAGGACTGGTATAGTGACTGAATAGCAACCTTGTAATCTAAGATCTGTATTCTGAGATGTTCACACACACACACACACTTCACACTGACACTGCTCAAGGTCCCAGCTCTTCTGGGTTTGTTCATCATGAATTCATGATGCCCACTTCTGGCTAGCAGCTGGTGAAATCCCTACTAAGGATACGCTGCAGGCACAGCATCCACGCTACTGAGAGGCAAACCTGCTGCTATTGCATCGTGCAATGCCAGGCTTCATGCACATCATCAGCCATTAGCACAAGAGGTAAATATGACTCAGGAAGATTTTATTGACTTTTTGTCAAGGTCCGATGGGGATGGAACCCATTACCCCCAACCTGCTCCTGCCCATTGCTAAATATTAAAGACAAACAAACAATTCATTATCAACAACTTACCCAAGCTAATAATTCCTATTGTTAAAATCCAATTATTAGGGTTATTCCCAAATCAAGGTGCAGAAAAGACCATATGCCAAAGTCAATAGTAAGGATTTTATTTAACATTAGGGAGGACAGCAGATGTTTTACAGTCTTTTGCAACACTGTGGGCTTGTTGCAACATTGCGGTTCATGTCAAATATTGTTAATATTTTTGTCATACTGATCAATCAGATAGCTATGGTATTTTTAAATTTTAAAAATATCACATATATTTATCCCCAGTACTCACTCAGATTAATTTTAAAAGAAAATTATAACTTTGGCATCATCTTTAGAATTGAAAGTAGTAAGCTTTTACTTGAGAAGCAGTGTAAAATGACAAGACCCCTAAAGATATCAGACTAAGTTTTACTGAAAATCTTGTCACGTTTTGAGGGATTCTGTGACTGTATAAACACATAGGCATGACCATATATGTTCACTAATGAAATACAAGTTGGGTTTTATAAAAAATCTTATTGCAGTCAGGTATGCAAAATCATACAATCATAGAAAGCTTTCGGCAGAAGGGACATGAAAGGTCATCCAGTTCCAACACCCCTGCCATAAAGAGGGACACCTTCCACAAGACTGGGTTACTCAAAGACCCATCCTTTCTGGCCTTGAACACTTCCAGGTATGGGGCATCCACAGCTTCTCTGGAAATCCTCTTACAGTGCCTCACCATCATCTTAGCACAGAATTTCTTCCTAACATCTTTTAATTTAAAGCATTCATTCTTGTCCTATCAATACAGGCCTTGGTAAAAATTGTATTGAATGACTAATCAGATTCTAATAAATTGAAAAAGGTGTTTGAAGATAAATGACCAAAATTATTGCTCTGAATAACTGTAGAATGTCTCACTTCATTTTTTCCCCTTTGACAAAGATTTCTCTCTAAAGTGGTTAGCATTTCAGTTTCCCAATATCCAATAACTGTTGGTTTTCTAAATTTCTATTAGAAATTAGAAAAAAGCTATTTTACACTTTAATCTTTTTTTTTGTGTCTTCAGTGCCAATATCCACCCATGTTAGTTGTCTGATTAAACAGAGGCAATATACCACTCAACTCTGCCTTCCCATGGCTACTATTTAATTTATTTGATGGGACTTTTGGGTGATAAAATGACTGTGGTGTCCCCTTTATTCTCCTCTGCAATACATTTTGGACTACATAGACAAAGTAGCTCAATTCCAGTGCTTTCTCTATTTATCCATTGCTTTAATTCTTTGTAAGTTTTATTACTGTTTCAAACACTGAATCCTTTAAGGCTGAGCCCAATGCATATTATCCTGAGCTACCATGGGATGTTTTTACAATACATCATGTAGGTTTCTTGGTAGTTTAAAAGTTACTTTCTCTTGTGGACAAATACACGATACAAGTTCTAAGGCTTAACCTAGAAGGGGTGAAATGTACTGCATTTCTAAATGTTAGTTTCCAACTAAAAGTAGAGCAAATGCTGAAAGTTGGGACTGTATTTTGGCAGAAAATGAAAGCAAATACATTAAACATTGACTGAAATAACAGAAGATTCCTGAATGCAGTCCATTATGCCCAAGTAATTTTCTAGGTAAAAAAAATCTGTTTCATAATAAAACTATTTATTTTTCATGTCTTATAATAAGCAAGCTCTAAGCACAGTTCACTGTGTGATAGATTTCTTTCTACAAAGTTTAGCCTCCCTCAGTCCAAACCCATTGACAGAATTCCTTCAAGAAATTTGTCAGCAAGGGCCAATGACAGAGAGGTCACAACTACTGATACTTCTCATGCATTTTTACATAGAATAATCGTCCTCTGAAAAAAGAAGATGTGAAAACATACAGGAAACTCCAAGAAAACATTAATTTACCCAGAATAAGAGTAAATATTGAGTGTCATAAAGGAACTCTATCACTTCTATCAGAATGCAATTCTTAAATCTGTATAGAAAAGGAGAGTTAAAAGGCAGTATGTTACCAAGAGGTGATTTTATAAGATTTTGTAGTAGCATACTAATTTATCTGGTACATGGAAAAATAAGACAAATAACTCCCACTGTAAACTGTCATTAATTTATAGGTCTTTTCACTGTCCAACCTTTCCTTTCAATGAATGCAAAAGAGAAGAAAAATATAGAAATATGTCTAATAACACATTACAGGACTGGCTCCTGGACACCGTGACTAATAGAACAGTATTTTATTGAAATTTCTGGAAAATTATTAATTAGACAAAAAAGAATATCCAGAACAAAGTTATTGCAGTATTGTTCTCCATTTGGTTACTTCAAGGTACTGTTTTAAGAATAGATGTGTGTCTGATATTTGGCTACAAATGTCTAGGATGTCAGTCATACAGGATTAACAAATCCTCACTGCAACCTCAGCAAACCAAGTTTTAAGTAAAATACACACCTATTTATTGCTAAACCACTGGGAACATTTTGCTGACTTTCTGATGTTACTTCTCCGTTCTGGTGCAATTTTTCCAGCATCTGAGAAGTAATGTGCATTACATGTGCATTACAACACTGTCTGTTTATGCCCATCTGTGAAGGGCAGTTTGTTACCAAAGCAGTTAACTCATGTTTGCCAATTTTGATAAACAATTAAAGCTCAAGAACTACTAACTAAAGTCAAGGTCATATGACCAGGTGTAGCTGTTTGCTAAGTGAACATCTACCTCTGAGCTGCCTATTTCTCCCTGTCAGAATGACTAACTCAGGCACAGGTGTAGATACTTGGACTTCTAAACTTAAAGTGTAAGATTCAGTCCTTGGCACCCAAAGAGTTATGTCATGAATAAACAGAATAAACAGCACTATGAGGGGAGAAACAGTGTAAACAACTTAATCTTGGAGTCAGGAGTTTGACAGAAGTCTCTGAAGTCAGGAATTTAGTGTCCTGCTTTTGTGCCCAGATCACTTCATGCACCACACTGCTTGTACTTTATTGTAAAGAAAAAACAAAAGATATTTTTAACATAAATATATATATATACACACACATATGCGTGTGTATGGTAACATGAAAGACAGGTACACACAGACACACAATATATATGCAAATATTTTTTTAAGTAGACTCCTCTCTGTAATAGCTGTTGTTACAGCAGTTAATCAAAAAGTGGGATCTGGACAAACATATCCTGATACCATCTAAATTTAAGCCATGATTCTTGTACTGCAGGACTGAAGGGAAAGGAAGGAGGTAGAACATATTGCACTGTTACTAGGCAGCCGCTGCTTCCACATATCATCTTCTGATGGACCCTTCTTCGGTTTTCAGTGGGAAGACAGAAGGAGAAAGTAAGAGTACTGAGGAGGAAAGCCAGTTAAAAAAAAAAAAAAATACATATATTGACTCATACAATAGACAAAGACTGACAGTTCCTGGGTTGTCCTAGTAACAGGTGCAAAAGTGGTAGTAGTATGTCATTGTCAGATTATTTTCAATAGAATGATAATTAATTACATCATTGTTACTGCTGGTGAATCTCCTTTTTTTTCATGACTTAACTGACCTAACTATTCATAAAAGTGTCTTAAACTTAGAAAGTTTCTACACATTTATCTAAGCTGGAGCAGCTGAATCCCACCTGTGGCTGGGAGTCCCAGCTTTGACACAATAGAGATAAACAGATACTTCCATAATGAAGTTCTTCTTAGCTATCTTATCTGAGATAGTTGGGGTGAGCGATCTCTTTCATATTCTTTTTTTACAGAAAAAAAAGTGAGAAACTGATTAGAAAAGATGGTCAGCTTCTAGATGTTGCAATGAAGCTTTCCTTAATTTATTTTTTTAACCCTGGCTTCTACTGTTTTAGTTCTGCCTACACAAAAGTAACATTAGGCTGTTCTCTCATTTAGACTCAGTGAAGGTAATTTCATATATCAACTGTAACCAGATTTGTGATTGATGGCAGCCATTAATATCCTCTAACACTGAATTATATACACAGATATATGCACGTGTTTTATTTAGGTTCATTAATCTAAGTGGTTCAAGGACAGTGCTTCTTTATCAGGTTTTCATAAAACAATTAATTGATGTAAATTTGCCTTCTGTTCTGCACCATGTGGATTTGAAGGTTCATAAGATTCAATACTGGAACTCAATAATGAAAGCTAATTTCACAATTTCATCATCTATAACTGGAGGTTGTGTATTCATCAACTCAACTCTAGAGTTTTCTTGGGCTATTTTGAATAACTAATGTGGAATAAATCTTACCTTTACAAGAAGATTATACGCAGAAATGATCGGAAAGCTAGAAATCTGAGTTTTAAATGTTTGTAACCCACCTGCTTTGTATTCCATTTTTAACATTCAGTACAGAGTGTCTGATACTTTGTCAGGCAGTTTATGCACAGCATAGGTATATAAAGATCCACAGATGCTGCATGTCTCACTTTCCTCCTTCAAGCCTATTCAAACTTTTGTCTGGTCTTGGTGTTACGATTAATCCTTTTTTACCTTCACAGACCATTTCTTGACCTTTATGTGCTTCACCAATGTGACTGCCCAAAAGAAGTGTGAAACAGGGAAGACGTATTCCAAACATGAAAGGCATACTTGGACTGCAATAAAGTGCTTCAGAGTCTTGGGAAAGATGCAGAAAGTAATTGAAAGTATATTTGCTCTAATAAGCACAAAGGAAAAAAGAGTCTCACATGAAACTTATCCTACTGTTGATGGCATGCAGATCCACAGTCAGTAAGCTGATAGGAAAAAGAGTACCAATGTCAGATACTGCATAGACATTCTTCTCTCTTATGCTGGACAAAGCATGGTTTTTAACAGTGTTTTAGACAAGTTACCATTGAATATTAAAAAAAAAAAAAAGGCACAATTAAATACTTGACAAAAGATTTCCGTGGTGATACCCAATATTTCTTGTAGTGCATTTTTATATGGATTTTTCTTGCGCAAGTGTGTGAAAAAACTAGAAAGTCCACTCTCACATATGCCATGTATTTCTTCACAATATTTTCTGGTCTCTTTATTTACATCTTCAAGACAATTATGATGTTATAAACATATCTTTCCTTTAAAATTTTTCATAAATGGAGGCAATAACACAAACAACAGTACATAGACATCTGTTTTATAATAGACATGAGAAGGAACTGATTAAGGCATCAGTGTGAGCAGCGAAAGACATACATTAATCCCTTCCATTCTGTTTATCTTTTTCTGATCTGGAATTTCTATTTATGGTTCTGATTTATAAATGAACTATTTAAAATCGTGTAATGGAGATCAAGTTTTGAAACCTAAATATCTTTACAAAGCACAATGTTTTTCTCTTGGCCCTTCTTAGGTATGACATTTATTCTAAGCAACTTATTGATTAAAACAATTAAGAGGGAAGCTGCATACACAAGAGCTATGTGTCCACACAAAAGACTCATATAAAAATGAGACACTCTGTTTAATTATTTTAAATTAATTAATTAGTTATTTGCATTATGTTATACATGACCAGCTACTCTAGCAGCCACTGTTTGGAGGAGACTAACTTACCAGTCATCACTGGACTTCACACACTTGAGAAATGGACCAGAATTTCAAGGTGACTGTGACCTGGTACTCTTCTAATTCGATATAAGGCTTGTATAAGTGAAGCCAATGACAGCTTATCCTATCATTGATTCCCTTCAAAGAAGGGCCAACTCTGAAGTTTTAAATGAAATGAAAAATTTGTGCAGCAATTTTCCTTACTATTTCCTGTGAGGTCTTGTTTTCTTCTCTCCATGTGATGTGTGTTGGAGGATGGTTCACTAGTGACTGTCAGGTTGGACTAACATATGTGTAGGAGGTCACTCGCATCTGATCAGAACCCAAGGTTTGAGACAACAACTGGGTAAGCATCCCAAGGTCCAGGCATGGATGTCAGACTTAGAGACCATGAATTGAGGTAGTTTTGCCAATCAAGAAAATGGGAGTATGTGCATGTTTCACTGATTAGCTTCAAACCTGGTGAGACACAGAGGAGGAAGAATCCTGGGTTGCCTGTGTTCAGGTGTATGTGCACACTGCTGGTGTTTATGGGGGTGCTGGAAAGAGTCATCCTGTCTGTGTGCTGACACATGGCCAGTCACATCTGTTGTGCTTATCTTTGGGACACTCATGCATCCTCAGGTAGTGTCTGGACCTGGAACTGCAGCAAGCAGACTGAGAGGAGAATTCTCATTAGTTTATGAGTCCTAATCCAGCCTGGCCTAAATAACATCAGCTCTATTTCATTCATATGAAGGTTCTCTGGAAAATATGTAACACTGCTACATACACAAGAAAGGGCAACAACTTCTTTTCGAAGGTAACTGACCTTCCACTCCCTCAAGTCCTGGGGAACAAGTTAGCAAAAATGATGAACGGATCTAAGTCCCTTCTGTGAAGACAGGGATTTCCTTTAGTTCTTCCACCTGGTCTATTCCATGACACAGGAACTCAAAGGAATCCCTACAGCAAGCTTTTTCCAACTATCATCTTGGCATCTCCTCAACATGAGTAAATATTTGGTGGTATTTGATAGTTATGGAAGAAGGGTAGAAAAATAATGTTTAAATATCTATTAACACATAGTGTTTTCTCCAACATTTTAACTCAATATTTTTATCATTAGTTCACATAGGACCAAATGATACAAGTCACAAAGTGGCAAAATCCTTCTTGCAGGATTTATTAAGCCTCATATTGATATTTGATTTTTAATGAATATTAAGGTTCACCAATACGGAGAAAACAAAATTGTTCCTATTCTCCTGTCCTAGGTTTGCTGTCATTGTTCACCCTTTAAAAACTTCTGGTTTCTGCAGAATGTGTAATCTCATTGCATTTTCAAGAGTGCTAAATGTGAACATGCACGTATATATGCACCAGCTAATATAAACCAAAATTACCTTACCTGTTTTTACATTTGACTTTAACAATATGATCAGGTTAATGATATATTTAAAGTTAATGAACCAGTTATTTTTAGACTAAGCAATACGCACACACACTCATTTTACTGTGCAAATAACTGCTCGCTGCCAGTGGCCTTTGTATTGTTGTTTGCACCTCTAAATTAGTCTTCAACAATTATTAATAAGATCTCATGGAATGTTTCTATTGATGCTTTCTAAAACTGAGTGGCACTCTAAGGAAGTGTAACATCTTGCTGCAAAGTAATTTTATTCATTCAGTATATATGTATCCATAATGTGATATCGCAGAAAAATCAGCAACCTCTTAGTGTTACATGGAAATTTCTGCAATAATCACAAGTATATGTTATTTTTTGCCTAAGAGAATATTCCTTAATCTGGTTAAATATAGGAAGATTTGGCATAATGACAGTGACAATAGGAGTGTGAGATTAACAGCTAAATTTTTGGTTTGGTGAAGGTGAGAGAAACCAAAAGTATGAGTATACAAACTGTACCACAATCCATGTTCCCGAAGAATTTTATGGCTTAAAGTATTATAATATATATAGTATTATACAAAGAACTTTCCAAAAGGCAAAACTGGGTTTTTTGTTGTGTTATAGAGATAGAAAATTATGTTTTCTATCTGAGTCAACTGTGCCATTCTTGTAATTCCTGACAGAAAGAAGACAGAGAACCCTTGGTACTGCCAAGTGAGTTCTGCAGCCAAAATTGTTTTAAGCAGAGATTAAAAAGATGTTGTGAATAGCCAGCCCCTCATGTCATGTAAACATGGTGCAGATGTAACATAGGTATTTGTTCCTGTGAGCAAAACAGATCATCGGATATTTCTCCTGTAGAGTTGTACCTGTGTTCTTGTGGCTGTATTCAAATCTATCTAGTTATTGCTGCAACCCACATATTAACACATTCAGGCTTTATACAACACCAAAAAAATGTGTCAAATGCCAAACAGAAATGGATTTCAAGGTGGACAATGCACTTTTGAGGAAATGCAGCATTATTCTTCCACAGACAATAAGCCACTGTCTAAATCAGGACTTTTTAATTAAAAATGTCCTGAAATAGAAGTATCAGTGGAGAGGTATCTGTGGTGAATATGCAAGGAAAACTTCTGGGTGACATGAAATCACACATAGGACATGTTTTAAAGCTAAGAATGGACAGGCATTCTGCATAAAATTTGTGTCTAGGCTACCATGCATAGCTCACTTGTAGCTGACCATCATTCTTTTGTTAAGAGAATGCCTCGTCTCAGTCCCTGATTCTGAAGACACTTTAATCAGAACAAATTGGGTTACTTTAAAATGTGCAAATACCAAGTCTTTTATAATCCAGATCATTTTGACTGATGCAAATTATGGAGTACCTGTACAGCGCTTATTTAAGGGGGTCTTCTGGGGAGAGTAATGTCAGGCAGAAGGGAAAGGAACAGCAGGGCTAAACCGGCAATTGTAACCTTTTCTGTTTATACAGCTGAATCACAAAAAGGCTGTTTATCCACAGGATAGAGGAACCAATGGCAAATATGCAACACCAGAAGCAGACAACTGACACTAGTTTTGACAGGTTAGGACATAAACATCAGTAGCCATGCAATCCAGAGATCAGCAGTGATATAAAGCTGAATAATGAGACACAGGCAGAGACAGATTCATGAAGAGTTCCAGTGCTTTCGCCAGAATCCATATTCCCTTGCTATGAGCAGATATTGCATTATCAGATACAGCCAGCTCAGCAAGATGTCAAGGATGGAGAAAGTCATTGCTGTGTTTTAGTGTGGGAGTGACAGCCATAGGTTTAACAGTACCAGATGGGCAAACCTGTGGCATCTGAACAGTTCAAGTGTGGATCTGCTGCAGAAACTGTGATGTGAATGGCTGTGGGCAAACTCTCCTGGTGGAAAGCCTTCTGGATATGCACCAGAAGTGAGGAAATGAGCCAGCACTGGCTGTTTAAGCCAACATCAGCAGGTCTCTCAGGACTCAGCTGTCTGCTCATCCCACTCTCTGTCCACAATAAAGTAGTGCATAAATAACTGTCTAAGGAACACAGATAACTTCTGTATGTGGACTGCTCTTGGCTCCTCTGCCATAGGAAGTACGTGACTTTGAGCTATAGGAATATTTTTCAGAGTTGAGATCCTTGTAGCCATGCCTGTACTACACTGCATCCACTGCTGACCATTAAAAAAATATAACTACATCTCTCTTTATGTTGTAATAATCAGTGTCCAGCTGAAAGCAGAAATCGGTGATGTAGCTGGTTTTGTAGTGACATTGTCGCAAATCTTGTTTCACCAAATAAAGGTAGCAATAGCCACATAAATCACTTTTACAGAAAATTCAGGTCAGAGAATTTCTTCAGAACCTCCTCTTTTCCTTGTTCCCTAGCTGTGGTCTCAGCTCAAAAGTGAATATGACCTCAGCAGTTAGCAGCCACAGAACTTCACACTGCAGCAATGCCTCCTCCTCCTCAGTGCTGTTGAGTGAAAATGCTCTACTTTATTGCAAGCAAAGAGTCAAATCAGACACCCAGATTTTTTCCCCCTGTTTTTCATGGAAAATATGCTTCTTTTCTTTTTAAAATTTTGGTGCTAAATTTTTATTTTTCATTAAAAAACCCAAAACAACCTACTAGTTTTAATTAAAAATACACAAAACCCGAAAACACTTGTGAGTAAATTTGATAAGACACACACTTTTTGCTGTTGTTATTAATGGAAGTATTCATCAATTTAAACTCAATTTTAGAGTTAAGGGAGAAAGTACCAAGAAAAATTGCAGAGTATCCTTGTAACTCAGAATGTTTAGACTCCCAACAAGACAGAGGGCTGTGTTCATTGCATTAACTTTTGATTCAAGGTGTTATTTGTGTGTTCTTAAAGCAGTGACTGCCTTGTTTTACCTGTTAGTGCTGGGGCTCATTTCACCTTAAATGATTGAAGACCCAAGTGTATTTGTACTGATGCACAATGCCTTCTTTTTGTCCTCCTAATGATAAAGCATTACCAGGAATTTGTAGCCAAATAAGGTAGATTTATTACCACCATTGTGCCGGTGATGTTGAAAGCAACTGGATTATAACACCAAAACTTGTTTTTGATCTCTTCCCTGGAAACTAGATAGAAAATGCTACAGAAGAAGCTGCTGCAAAGAACAGCTAGATATTATAGTTTGCACAAAATTTGCCATTTGGTTTCTTTGTTACTGGTAGTATTAGGTTTGGCTTTTAAACTCTTTGGTACTGTTTACTAGTATCTGAATGGTTATAGGAAAAATCTGTGAAACACAATAAAATTTTAAGGTACCTGGCTACAGCTTGATTTTTTGTTGTTGTTGGAGGTGTTTTTAAAGTTATTTGTGTTTGTAGTAGCCAAGAACCCAGCAATTTGTAAGCTGCATTGACCTCACTACATCAAACTGCCCATGGCTTAAGCAAAGTATACAGTCTTTCACTGGCAGCCTTAGCTGCCAGAAAATGATGATACACTGCCAGTATAATTTGCAGATGTTAGTAATCATGAATTCAGTTTTGGGCATAAAGGAATGTGGAGAGAGGAATCCCAGGGAGTAGCCAGCAGCATTGCATGTGGCCAGAATTTTTCACTGAGTTCACATGTGTGCTGCGATACTGTTTGTTCACCTTCTGTCCAGATATATTTGAACACACTAGGGAGTAGCTTCCTAATCAGCTGTTACCTGATGCCCATCTGCTATCCCAAATAACATGTGTCCTCTGCAACATTTACCAATATTTGCTCGTGGCTCATTACTTTTGCAGGATATGCTGTTTTGTAAAATAATAGATACCCATTAAAGCTGGTATCCTATCACCTCACCTTAACTTCTGCACATGTGGTACTTAGTCTAGACTGCAAAAGTGGTTCCCACTGCAGTCAAATGAAAGCTAGGCATCTCTAAAGGGAGTTTCATCCTTTTCTGAGACATCTATAATACCCATGGTAAACTCTCCTCTGAAGGCAATTTTCTGTTTCCTCTGAACACAGAGAGAACCAAATATCACTAGTTAGGAACTTAACCTACAAGAAAGATTAAGATTAATATTAATCTAACTAAATATAGTTGTCTATAACCTCAGGCTCTTTTTATAGTCTTTCAGGAGAAATATGTGCAATGCATCTCATTTTACAGTTAAATGTCTAAAACAAGTGAGCTAAATCACATACTAAATCTATTCCTTCTTCTAAATTGACTATGGCCAGGTACATAACATCACAGATGTTGTTAAGATGCCTCCCACCTTTACAGAAGGTTTAGTAATGACAATTTTGCATAAAGACCATTTATCAGTTAGACTCTTGTTCTGTGATATAATTACTTTTCCCTGTGCTGGACAGATATTACAGGGAGAAACACTCTTAACCTGTAAACACTTGGTCCCTAAATTCTTTTTATTGAAGTTAAGAATGGACTTTCTGATCTCACTCAGCCTAAAATTCACTGAAAATTCCCATTGACTTAAACCAAGTTAGGAAAGCAATTTACGTTAATAGAAATCATTGTGTGGTTTGATTAGTTGGTGGCTTTTTTTCTTTTCCAAAAGAAGAAATACATATTGTAATCAGGGTTCTTCACATCTTAAATTTATGAATACCAAGGTTTAAGTGTCCTGGTAGAGTGTTGCTTCGTTGTGTTTCCATAACAGTGCCCATTACCTAGAGTTTGTGAATGCAAACAGGAACAGGAATCAGATCAGGAGGGGAATGGAAGTTATCAATAGGGAAGGGTGCTTGTTTGTTGTGGGTTTTTTGGGGTTATTTTTTTGAGAAATGACATCTAAATTTAAGGTAGCAAATTTAGTGACTCAGTAAAGCTGACTAATTTCTAGAAGTGGTCAGCACTCAGGAATTGGCATGAAAATTCAATGTTTCATAAGCAATTCTGTCAAAACAAAAGCAACACCTATTTGTTCTTGTGGAAAAAAGCATTTTTTTCTTGAGCAAGTCAAGTGTGCATTTCTTGCATGTTCCCTTCGCATATATCCTACAATCCTATGAACTTTTAGATACCACCAACTAAACCACACAGCTGTGTAACTCAACTTGCTGCATCTTTTGCTTTTAGCCCTCAAAATCCTCAGAGATGAAGACAAGGGGTGCTAGCAGAGTCATAATAAATCAGTGAAAGATTCTCAGCTGCTGTAATGGACATTGGATTAGACCTTGCATTAGCTCACGTACCAAAAGTTATAAAACTTGCAGAGACTGGTATGTTTCTTTTGCAATTCATTGGGGTAACACATTTGTAAATAAAATAAAATAAATTAAAATAAAATAAAATAAAATAACAACATCTCTCTCCCTCTGCCATGTCTTTGTCTCTAGGCTTTCCTCCTCTCAAAAGTCAAAATATAATAGATGAAGGGAAACTTTCTGTAGCCCAAGCATTAAGAGGGATAAAAGCAAATATGTCCGTCAGTCTGGCTATTAAGAGCAACTGCACCAGAGACAGCTGACCACCAAATGGTATCCTAGCAACCTACAGTAGCATCGTTATACATCCTGCTATCAAGCCAAATTTATCCTTTTCAATATCTTAGCTTCAAGAGATCAGGGATGAATACAGAGCAAAGGATGAAAATGGTGCCTATGAGAAAGACAACATGGGGTTTTAATTTAAGCAGAGGTTACATGGAATGCCTGTGTAAAAGGAATAAAGAACATCACATTTGTGAGAAGGAAAGATACCTTCCCGTGGTAAGGCACTCAGACAATTATGAACCAATTTGCTTTCAGAATACTAATCCTGTGTATATTTTAGCTTGGAATAAAACTTGCAATATGTTGTCTCTTTAATTCCATTTAAATTTTTACATTTAATTGGGGAAGGGTGAGGGGAAATAATTTTTAATTATTCAAACTTTCTAAATCTTAAAAAAATGTCTAGGCAATTGCACCTATAAATTGTGGTTTTCAAAAAAAAAAAAAGCTGTTAGTGTTTCTAATATTAAATCAGATAATAACAGTTCTGTTAATAAACTCTCAAAATTGAGCAGTTCCCTCTTTTTATACCATAAATTGCATCTATTCTCCTGTTATATTTAGAGTCATTGATCCTGCATGGTCCAGATAATTTACCAATGTGCATAATGATCATGACTGTAAATAGCTTTGTCAAAGAGAGGAAAACTGAACCTTTGTTTAGATTAATTACAGGATATTCCCTTTTTCAGTTTTCAGCAAATATTGGAGAAACCTCCTAAGCATCTAGACCTTACCCACCATAAAGGCTGGACTCTCATGTCCAGAGTAAATTATCATGGTTGCACCAGTCCTAGTTGAAATGACAACCTCTGACCTCAACTAGGAGTTTGGCTGAATGCAACAAAGTGACTGATGATGCAGACTGAACATGACCTCAAGCAGAAGCAGAACCATGTCCCTTCAGTAGCAGACGTACTGCCAAGTAAGCAGTATGTTGCAAATATCAAGACAGTGTGCAAAACTACTGATCACTGATCATTTTGAACTTAATAGTCCAAACGTTATCCTTGCAGAGGGTACACACCACAGGGAATGGATTTACAAAGATACGTTTTATGATATAGTAAGCGTTTTTGTATGCACCAGAAAATCTCTGTGAAAAAGATTTCCACATGACACCCTGCAGTAGAGAGCTCTTTGGAGACTTAGCTTGGGAAAAGAAAACCCACACAAGAAACCCAAATCACTAAATTATTCACTTTTTAAAATGGCATAATTGAAGGAAGTTTTTAATCCAAAATTCAGTCTCTCCCTTAATTTGTATTTCTAATTCCTTTTAATGGTCTGTTTTGGAACAGGCTATTTAGCTTTCTGTCCTTGGTTATTTATGCAGATGACTGCAATCCCCCATCTTCTCCAAGTATTCTGTCAATCTCTAGTTACCACTGCTTCCAAAGAAAGAGTCTGTCATAGGCATCTTTTAATCTAGTAGGACACTTTATCCTACTCTATGCAGCTCCAAGTTTATCTTCTACTCTGCCCCCAAATGCCTGTGCATTTATGTAGCCAATCACAGGGTAAAAAAAAAATATAATCACCCAAAAACCAGACACATTGGCTACTTGTAATCTGGCTGCCTCTATGCAAACTCTATGTTTTTAATTAGTGTTCCCTGAGCAATATATCAAAGGAACACTGGACAAGAAAGAGCCTGAGAGCTGACAGAAAATCTGCCCTCTGTTAGTCTGAGCCACAGTGACTGACATCTGTAACACATGTGCTGAGTATTTGCCTGTGAAACAAATATGTCTTCAGCAGCTTAGGTTATAACAGCGGACAACAGGCCAGACCTGTTAAAAATGCCTTCGATATAGTCAATAAGGCAAGTTATAGTTTGCTGCATGTGCATGAATATACATGAAAAGATATTAAAAGTTTCTGTAGTCTCCCACAGAGAGTGTGCATCTCCAAACATTGTGTGGATTTTCAGAGCATGCAATTTCTGCTTTAACTTATTTTGTTAGTCTGATCTTTGTTAAGAGATGAGCTAAGGACACAGTAATCCTGTTCACAAAAAAGAGAATACCATCATTGGTAGGAAGATAAAACAGCCCTTAGTTTTACATTCTTCTTGACAAATTGTTAGAGGAAACAGACAAGTCTTTAGAACCATGGGGCAGTACAAATGCAGAGCAATTAAACGGAATTCTTAGAAAGAAATCAGAGTACGCCTTTGAGTTTTCATGATAATAACTTAATGTTTCAAGGATATTAACAACTTGGCAGCTAACTGAGCAGAAGAGCCACTTCAGAGAAATCATACCAAAAAAATGCTGGAGCAATCCAGTTTGATTGATTAGTGTAGGAATTTACGAAAGCACTATAGGAATTGTTGGGGATTTTTGTAATAACAAAAGCTGGATTTAGTGGTTTGGGTGGTCATTTCCATATCAAAAATTCTGTGTTCACCTAGATTATACTTAAATTCTGGGTAAAGTAGTTTCCCACAAGTGAAACTCTTATAAAAATTTGGTGCCATCTCTTAGGCATTTTAACCTTGAGAATTTTTAAGGTGGATGACAAGTACATCTCCTTCAAGACTGCCTTTTATCTATATCATGCATCAGAAGAAGTCTGCACTTTATAAATCATATGCAGTAAAGAAAATGTCCTATCTTTTGAGGGCAGAGTGTGAGGAAAAAAGAAAAAAAAAAAAAAAAGGAAAAAAAAGGCTAAACAAGACCCATACAATTTCAGCTGCAATTCTAGTTTGCTTGGAAAAGAAAGTTCCATCCATTGACAGGCAGGCCTTCTGCCATCTGTGTTAAGTGGGTGCATTGTGAGCACCTGGAGCTACAACGAATACTTTCCTTTTTAATTCTTTCTTGTAAAACAGATGGGAAAAAGCACAGATAGTAGTGTTATGTTGTGTTTAAATATGAGAAGACCATCATTTAGTCTCACTGTTGCCTTTCAGCCTGACACAAATATATTTGGACTCTGAGGTTTTAATCAGCAGAAGCATGTCAGTGTTCAGGAGGCTGTTGTAGGGATCTGTTTGCAAAGAGCTGGAAAGAGGCCACAAGTGACCTACTGCCTATGCAATGGCAGCATACTGATTAGAGGGGATTATAGTTTTCTGAATGAAAAGCTTTAGTTTAATGAGCATTTTAAGGGCAATGCAAGAAATCATGTTATCTCTAAGCCCTATGAAGGTATGGGACAAATAGGAGGATTCACAGATGCACAACTTCAAATGTCAAAAAAGGGATAATTATAGCCTTGCAAAGCTGTTTCTTATGCATATGTCTCTAAGGTTTCTCCTAAAAAAACCCCAACAAAACAACAAAACAGACAAAAGTTTGTAAAGTCCCACTTTCCCAAAGGCTTGAAGGAGAATAAAGTACCTTTGAAGTGACATTAGGAACCTTAAACCGAAAAGAGCAACACAGGAAAATCCTGCCCACCAAACCAAAGAATTTAAGATTCTGTAGGGGACTAAGGGTTTCTGGCCACAGGCTCCTAACTGGTAACTTTGTGTATTCAATAGACTAAGTGCTTTCTCTGAAGTAACAATAATCAGTTTGGGACACAAAACATTGCCAAAATAAATAGGTGTGCTCAAATCAAAGTTGGAATATTTCAGCTCTCATATTTTTACGTAGTGGGGAGGGGATATAGAGGTGATCTAGAAGTTTTTCAAGGAAGCAGTAGCCCAGTCTGCAAAAGATGGCTAGAATATTCAACTTAGAGGAGAGCAGGCTGTTTTCCCTTAGCTATTTCTGTCCTTGCTATCCAGTGACTGTCTAAAGTAAAACGCAGAAGGAGCACTGCCCTATGGCAGCTATGATGGCTAAGGCATAGCACTGAGATGCAAAACCTGTACATTTTAAACCTGCACAGTCGGACGATGGCCTAAAACACAGCTGTCCTGGATAACTGCTCTACCAGTAAGTAACTGTGCAAAAAGTACCATGGCACAGGAAAATGCTCCAGGCTCTGATTTCTAGCTTCACAGAGGTACTTTGCACTATCCCAACTCTTTTTAATTTTCTTTTGCCTAAAATGTCCAAATCAAACCCCTTTTTATTTCTCATAGTCGGCTAGTGATCAAAAGCTGCTGAATGAAATACCCTGATACATCTTCAAAGTCATTACATCCCAAGAAGTCAGGATAATGAGCTGGAGAGATGAAGCAAATACATCTTCATCTGTTTTTTTTCCAACCCAGTATTCTGAAATTAGAGATAAACACAGCACCAATCAGAATTTCAGAACTATAAAATTAATATGAAACACTTCCCACTCCTTGTATTCTGTTTTCCCAGTGATGAAATGGAAAAAAATAGAAAATAAAAATGAAGTAATAACTTTTCGGGTTTCCTTTCGAATCAATAGAAAGGAGAGAGGGATTTTTTCATTTTTATTTTTATTAAGTAAAAGTTAAGATTTCTGTGGAATAAGGAGGTAAGAATTGGTCAGTAACAACTGGAATGCTAAAAGCTGTAGAATTTTTCTCCTGAGAAATGAGAAATTCAGTAACACATGAGAAAGTTCTTCTGTTTCCTAACTTTTCTTTTTAGTATTTAAAAGTATTTAGTATTTCAAAGTATTACAGCCCATGTTTGGTAAAGATGTACACTATGTATCATGAATGGTGCTTAGATTAAATAAGCTATTATTTCTAAATGAACAAAGTTCATTTTTGTATTCAACTAGAGTACTTCAATATTATTATCTTAAAGGTAAATTTACAATATATGTTAAAAAATATACAATATATGTATAGGAACATAGGAATCCATTAAACAATTGAATTGTTAGATCTGGAGTTAATTCATAAAAGCAAGTATTGTGGTATTTTGCTAAAGGGAATTTGTTTTTTTCAGAGTGTTGAATTCAACTTTTGGGAGGTTATTTCCTAATTACTGGGATCATGAAAGAAGAATTTAAGAAAAACCAGCAGAAAAAGGTTGATTTTAAGACAAATCTTCTTTTTAAATCAATGGTTTCTGAAGATTTATATGCCATCTGTTTTTAAGTAGTTAAGAAAAACTGATATTCAGTATTCTTCCAGTGCAAAGAAAAGAGATTAATATTTATGAATTATGACTCAGATTAAGATTTATATATTCATTCCACAAAAGTAGGCTTACTGAATCACCATTTCTCCCCACCTGAATTTCAGGTACCTTTTGCTTGGAAGGAAACTGAATTTAAAAATACATATTGTGCAGTGGGCATACTAAGTTTTAAAACACAACTTCTGATGGCTGAGTGGCAGTGAAAGGCAACTACCAAGTTCTCAAGTAGATTTTCTCTCAGGAATAATTTCCACTCCAAACACTGGACTTGGAATAACAATGAGAAGAAAATTTTAGAAAGTTTATTTTATTTCATAGTTTTCCTACTTCTTAATGACAGCGTGTTCCCATTTATCATTATCATCATCATCATCACTGAGCAGTTGTGTAAATAGTAGAGCTAAAACAAGGGGACAAAATGGAAAAACAGACTTCTTAGTTCTAAAATAACTTCTTACATTTTCTTTCTGCTGATGTTTTGTCTTACTTTCTGTGCTTTCTTCAGTGTTACAAATTCTTCAATATTAGTATCTAAATGCCCAAAATGTTCTGTTCTATTCTGACTTATTAAACCATCTTTGACTTCAAGAAGAATGCTACTGTGTAATTACAAGTTTTTAATAAACCATATTTTTGTTCACAGTTGTTGAATTTATACATTTATAATATATCAATACCTAATGTGTTTCTTAGGGGTTTTTTATTATTTATCATGCATGTGCATCCCTCAGAAAATCAGGAGTCCAATGAAGTCCTAAATCTTTGAATTTCCAATACCTTTGAAAACAAGGTTATATTAAAGCAATATAAAGATAAGATTTTTGAGAATAACAGAGACTCTGCAAAATAGTGTTCTTTTTGCCCTCTGACTTTATAATTATTTGTTAACAGCTGTGTAGTATATGCAGGATATATAATTCTTAGAAAAATGTATTCGATGAAAGTCTACTCAGAGTTCTTTGTGTGGGGTGTTCAGTTTGGTTTGGGGTTTTCCAGTTTATTATTTTCAATATAAATGCTTCACATATTTTGAAAATTTTATGTCAGCATTTAGTAGTGAATGATGGGCATGGTGCTCCATTTTAATGGGCAGTAGTATAACCAAAGCTCAATCACTATGACTAAATAAAAATGGGTATAAAATAGAAATGTATGCAGTGCCAATAACCTCAGTACAGTAAAGGCTCCTGCAAAATACTGCCCTTTCTTTTCCTTTGCTTTTTTATACAATGGAAATTGTAGCCTTGGGAATCCTGATATATTTTAATCCAGTAAGACGTTGCTGTGGCCAGCTGGTAGGAATGCACGAAAAAGAAGGGAAATTGTCATCCTAAACACCATGTCAGTATTTCAGTTAGCTCTGAAATGTTGTGAGTCAGAATACATCTGTCTGTAATCAGAAGTGCATTTAAAATATTTCAAATTAAAATATTTCAAATTAATTTTAAAATTCTTTCAAAGTGTGATCATATGCAAAATAGTTATTCAGTACAGCTTTTTGTCTGTATAGGAGGTAACCTTTTTCTGGAGAGTTAATGTAATTGAAATTGTTATTGAATAACTCCTCATTTTTTAAAATGTTCTAGTTTAAAAAATGCATTAGATTACTGAATAATAAAAAGTAATCAACATTTTGTTAATGTTTCCAAAATCTTTGGTTTATATTAACTTTCTTTTTCCCATCATCACTGAAACATTTTAATGATGTCAAATAAACTAACCCTATTGTTCTATAAAGCATAATGAAAATGAGAGGAAAATTACAGCTCTTAGGAAAGGTTAGGTAATAAATTAAAATGGGATATCTAGATATTTTACATTGGTGACTACAGCAGCAGGGCAAAGGATCTTAAAAATCTGTTATAAACTGACTGTGTGCTAGAGCTTTTCCAGTCAGCAGCACATCATTGAGTGCAGAATACAATGCAGAACAACTTTGGAAGGGACGGATTTTGAACATGGATATTCTGCGATGGGGTACCCAGATTCAGGGGTCTGAGGGGCTGGATTTCCCCCACAGAAAGCATCAGTTACAAATGGAGCATCTTCAGAAACAGACAGTAGCTGACATGTTACTTGACTTCTGGCACAGTCATAGAATTGAAACATACTAAAAATACTCTTTGAAACAATCATTTTGTTATTAAAAAAAAACCCCACAAAATTAAACTCTCAAATGGAAGAAACACTCCAAACACATAAATATGTCTGAAAAAAGCTTTTCACTAGAATTTTCCTCATTATTTAACATGAACTTTAGGCTTATTCCTTCCTCATTCCTGAGAAGGTTAACTGGAAAACAAGCCTTCTATTTGCATAACAATTTTAAGGTTTTAGAGTTTAGTTTAATTTCACATTTAAATAGAAATGAGACTCAACAAATTTTACATGATTACACATAAAAGAAGTTTTGAAAGTGGATAGTTTAACCACATAATATTCTGTAACTGTTTATGTAAACAAATATTCTTTTAAAGATACTACTAGTAACTCTCATCTGAGATGTGGAAACTGAATTCTTGGTCAAAATTTAAATGTGGGTTTCTTGTATCCTGAGATTTTGGTTATTCAGTTAGATATTTTTTCCTTTTCCTTCTGAATCTAAAACATGTTTCAGCTTACATTAATTTATAAAGATATCTGTGGTTTGCAGGAAAATGTTTACTAATGAAAATGATAAGTTTGAAAATGCAGATCAGTTGCAAGACTCACAATATATCTTTCAATACAGGAACAAAAGTAAAGAATTTTGAGTGTTCAATCTGTCTGAAAAAGACCCAACCTTGAGATAGTCATACTACTTATTGAATTTGGAAAGCTACCTCTGACTATCATAATAGAATTTTTGTGTCTAATTGTTATTGAGTATCTGATCAATATTTAGAAAATTAATCTTTTTTTTTAACACTTTTTTTTTGCAATAAATGGACAGAGAATTCCCCTGGATGAAACAGTAAATAATCTCACTGCATCAGATAAATATAAGGATATATGTGATATAATTTTCTTTGGCAGAGAAGTGAATTGAGTGCATGTCTTTACATACTTTAAAATAAAATAAATTAAATAAAAAGACATTTTACTCTCATCTACTCTTCTACTGTTTGGAGAAAAAGCAATTAAAAGCAAAAAAAAAAGCAGCAACAACAGCATTTTAGGCAAGATCTGGGCATCTTAATTAGTGACAGATACATCTCAGAAAGCCTCTCAAATCAGATTCAAAAGCAGATTGAAGAAAAGAAATGAATAGTTTCAAGACACCAATGAACAGAGTAGAATAATAAAGATTCTCAGTGTTACATCTTAAGTTTTGAATGTCTTTTAGTACTGCTTGCTTCTGCATGCATTCCAAAGACCTATTCTGACTTTAGGTCACAGAAATTTATTTAATGTGTCTATGGCGATATAGTGTGTCAGTGTCATAGCTGGATCCACTTTATTCTGTAAGTTTCCTTCTATGACACAGAGGAGGAGAAATGTGAATAGGGATTTTTTTCCCCCTTTTCTTTCCTTCAATATCATACTTCTTGATATTGTTGCAACAGCAATATTTGAAAGTCACAGTAAATTAATGTACTTTCTGTTCTATTTTTGGATCACAAAGTTGCAGAATCTTTAAAAGTTTAGACAAATAATTAATACATCCTTAAACCTCTTGATGAATAAGAACTGAAAATGTGTTTATATCTTCAAAGAGACAGTAGAAAGGCACTTGATAGAAATTTGGACACATAGTCTTCATCCTTTTTTTTTTTTTTTTTAATTTTTGAATACTACAAGATATTCCTCTCTTAGGTATATGTGCGCTTTTTGAAATTAAAGCAGTAGAATTTGCATGGATTCATATAAAGGCATTTTTTGTTTAAATCATGTTGTACAAATACCCAAGGAGGAGTCAAATTATTCATACTTCTTCCTAGAAGTAATTACGTACATTGTCTGCTTAATGCCAACATACTTAACTGTATGAACTGCAAGTAAATAGTCAAGTGTTAATCAGTTTTCAATGTGTCTAGGACTGAATTCCTCTTTCCTTTATACAACACAGGAGGTTAAAGAAAAGCCACACTCTCACTAAAGAAGCTGCCTATTAAAACATTATGCAAACATCTTTTATTTAGCCTCTTTTTTCTTTCATTCTCAACAGTAGGGTGATCTCTCTTCTTCTCCGAGGCTGCCATGTCTTCAAACACAGCAAAGTTTATTTTTTCCAGCATTTTAACTCTTATCTATTTTTAGAAAGAATAACTTTTTCATAGAAGAACTAGAAGCAAAATATTTTCACTAGGTAAAGAAATTACCTATATTACCCTTGGATTAAAAATCTAAAAAGTAGAAGCAGACAAACATAAAAAGCACACAACAGTTTTCATGGAAAATTTATATATTATTCAAGTGATAAAAAAAAAAAAAAAATGGATCCATAGCTCCACTTGCTCATGGGGCTGTGCTTTGGATTTGTGCTGAAAACAGTGTTGATAACACAGGGGTTCTTTTGGTACTGCTGAGCAGAGCTTGCACAGAGTCCAGACCTTTTCTGCTTCTCACAGTGAAGAGGCTGGGGTTGCACGAGGAGATGGGAGAGGACACAGCCACAGCAGCTGACCCCAACTGTCCAAAGGGATATCCCAGACCATATGGCATCATGCTCAGCAAATAAAGCTGGGGAAGAAGAAGGAAGTGGTAGACATTCAGAGTGATGGCATTTGTCTTCCCAAGTCACTCTTACGTGTGATGGAGTTCTGCTTTTCTGCAGGTGAGTGAACACCTGCCTGCCCATGGGAGGTGGTGAATGAATTCCTTGTTTTGCTTTGCATGCATGTGAAGCTTTTCCTTTACCTATTAACCTGTCTTAATCTCAGCTCATGATTTTCTCACTTTTATCCTTCCCAGTCTCTCCTCCATCCCGCAGCAGAGTGGGAGGGAGGGAGGGAGGGAGGGAGTGAGTGAGTGAGTGAGTGAGTGAGTGAGTGAGTGAGTGAGTGAGTGAGTGAGTGAGTGAGTGAGTGAGTGAGTGATCACTGATGTGGGGCTTTGTTGCTGGCTGGGGTTAAGCAATGGCAATAGCTCTTACAAATTACTTTTGTACCAGTACACTAAAGACACCAGTGTTGTTCTACACTAGCTAAAACTCCTATTATTCATTATTTTGGGTGGACATGTAATATAACTGAACACAAGCACTGGCTGTTTCCAGTTGTCAGACTCATCCCTCATTGGCTCCAAAAATGAGGACTATCCATGTAGCATATAACCATTATTTCTCTCCATCTCAGTTACCTGTCCAAAGTACAAATTGAATAGAGATTGGAATACAGCTGAGTCACATTTTAGCAATTCAGGAACTGTATTTAGTGTTCTGGACATGCACTTTGACCATTACAATCCTAAATTAAGCACTAACTGTCATTACCAGCTCTTGCCAATCTTTGTAATTCAAAAGTAACTGAAAAACCAGTCTCTAAGTCAAGAAGATAAATTCAACATCTTTTGTTTCCTTCAAATTAAACTCTAATAATTACTACAAGTAATTCGGGGCAGTCTGTCATATTGATCCCACAGCTTTGTAAAAGTATTTTACACTGACTGTAGTACACTGATGGTAGTTTTTTATTTATGAATGTCTTCAGGTTTAAAACTAGTTATAAACAATAAAGACAAAAAAAAAAAAATTATGAGAAGTAACATCAAAGAAAGATTAAACATGCAAAATCAGCATCTCTTACATTTAAATACTGTTCCTTAACTAAACTAAGTATTATATTAGTGAAATATTGCAGCCCCCAAGGATTATCCTCACAAATTCTTCCCAGAACAATCCACAAAACTCAATAGCCTGGTTTAGTTTTAAGTAGATAATTAAAGCAATTAATTTAGCAGTGTACATTCCTTCTACACTTAGTGGAGAAAGCAAGGAGATCACGGTGGGCTGAATAACCTCTGCAAGTGATATAGTTTCTTTCTCCATTAACCATACTGAGCATAGGAAAAGAACGTTCATTTCTTAAGCAATTATTTTAGGTGCTTCATGTTAGTCATGGTGTCTTCACACAGAAAATAAACACAAGGAATAAAGTAATGGGCTTGGTACAAAGAGCCACTCTCATCACAAAGTCCTTAGACCATATAGTCTCACTTGGGTTTTTTTATTAAAAGTACGTATTTTTCCTATCTGTCTTACTGATTACATATTGAAAATGAACAGAAACAGTTAAAACCTAAAGAAAAAAAAATTAGAAACATGTTACAGTTGCATTTGTGACATCAAGAATAAAGGAATTACTAAAAACTCTTTATGAGTTCCAGTCAACCCAATGCTTCTAGGAGTTTTTATCACTACAGAGCTTTCTGTTGACTGAATAGAGTCGTTATGTAAACCCTTTTTTGTAAAAAAAGTACCCAGTGACTTTGTTGCTATATATAAAAAATACTTCCCAACGTTTCCCTAGAATTGTTTTTATTAATGATAAAACCACCACTTTTCCCCTGCAAAAATATATTACCTGAACACTATTAGCTAAGACTCAGTGTTCTATTATACAATAATAATTTGATATGGATTGAATTATGTACAATCTAATCTATATTATATGACTCAGAAATTCTTGCTACTTAATTAGATGCAGATATTTTGATCAGAAAAGTTCAGAAAAATCTTATCTAGATTTCATGGCTGAGGCAGAAATGTCTTATCTGTTAGAAATGAAGACATCACAGTATTGGGGCTTTTTCACTGTGTAATATATTGGTAGGGTCCTTATTTAGGACCAAAACCCAACCCATTAAGTTCAATGCTGACACAACAGATTTGAATTTATGATTTTACAACATAGCATCTAAATGACAGCTTAAAAACACTCTTGAGCAACAGACTTTGCAGTACTTTTTTTAACACCCACTTCCTTCCTGACACTGAAAGTCCTTTCTGTCAGGAAAATAGGATCATTAAATCACAAGCCAAGCCAGCAAAATGGATCCTGGTTCTGTAGCCCAATTTTTATACACTTAGTGGACAGCAGGAACCTGAGGTTTCTCCTGTATTTGGCTGTGCCCATTTTCCTGAACAGCATGGTCCAATAGAAGTGGGCCCTTAGAGTAAAACAGTCACATAAACAGAAAACATTTCAGTGGGTTTTACATCAGGCAGGACATAAACTAATGGCATAGACCATATAGTGATCAGCTATTCTCCAGTAGCCCATCTTTCAGTCCAGTTTAAATCCAAAATGTATCTAATTCTTGAACTTTAAAACACTGGACAATAAACTCCAATGTGTGGCAAGATGGAAAATTACAAAGCATTCCTGATCTGAATTAAAACAGTAATGCAGAAGATTATTTATATTTTCATAACATTCCCTAACAAATGCAAAGAGAGAAACAATCCAAGGAAAAAATACCATGATGCTTTTCCAATATTTAATACAGAAAGCTGCTTCAGATTATAAAACTATTCCACAGAGATATTCATCTGCAGCCCTGAGAGGGATGCATGCATACATGTGGACCAGTATGGCAAACTTAACAGGATACTAAATGTAAAAGCACTGCATGCACTATGCTGTACTGGTTTTGTGGGACTCAGGTGTCTTGCTAGCCTGGAATTGCAGGTCTTGAACCAAATATCCAGTTTTGGGGTTTTGAACAGCTGGACATCATAATGCCTTAGTTAAATGTGTGCTTTAACATAACAACATACGTGAACGAGCAACACATAAGGTCAGACCTCTGTAGACCATTCTCCCACTGAATTTCAGTTAGAGAGCTTTAGAGGACCAGATCTCTGATGACTAATAGTCAGGCAAAATCAGTTAAAAATTATAGACTTTTCTATGCAAAATTACACTGATGCCTTCTTGAAAAGCAGTATCCTACTACACATATTGCTGTGAAAGTTTTACCAGATAAAACACATTTCTGTAATATAGCCTACAGGTCACAGCAGTATTGAAAATGAAGAGAGACTATTAGTTGAGGTTTCTTGTTTTGTAAATTATTAATATTTCAATTCTAAGAGGTTTTTTTTTTTTTTTAAATGTTATTGAAATCTTCCTGCCCTGGAGCAAGTTTCATAATACCATAAGATAATATATTTGCCTGTCACCTTCATAGGGCTTGGGCTTAAATCTGTCTTGGGTCACAAGTGAAATTATCTAAATGGTCTCAAATTAGCTCTCAGTAGGCATTTGTTCATTTCACAAAAGTAGTATTGTACATAATTTGGCAGCAAAATGCAATTGTAGAGTATTATTCTCCAAGGAACCAAGGAATGGAATAGAAGGGATATAGGAGACAAGGTTTGCTTTTGGCAATGGCATTTGGATCCAGCCAATGCAAATGATATCCTACTTTCATGAGAATCACTATTCACCAAATTAGTTAGCATAAAGTAGTTGTCTAAACATTGTTTTACAGTTTCATGCCATTTTGGACACTTGACAGTTCAAGATGTCCTTTGATTCATCTTACTTGCAATAGAGAAAAATTGCTATAAGTACTGATTGTATAGGAAAACATTTTTTTTGTTCTTTGTTTTGAAGTATGATGATAATTAGAACATGAAACAACGAGGCAAGCTGTAATTAGAGGTTCAAATGAAAATAACATCATCAACATCATTCAACTATACACAGTTAAATTCAATTAAATAATTTGCTGACTTTTATGTGACCAGTTTTATCTAGCATAATAAAGAAAATGGGAAAATAAAAAAAGGAGAAAAGTTGTCAAATAAATTAGTTGGTGTAGATTATTCTATTAGTTGTGCTAATAAAGCAAAGAATGTGGTAAATCTCCAATGTTGCATTTCTTATATTTGAAAGGTTATGAGTCACTGAAATTCCACTAACCTAAATGTAATCAAGAGGGGGGAAATAAAAAGTAACATTTCTGCTTACATAAGCAGATGGTCACTCTTAATTGAACTGAGCATTTTTAAGATAATAGTCTAGTTGTTCAGCAGTTGCACAAAAGATGCTTCAATAAAGTTGTTCCATTAGAAGTGTAAGAAATACAAGACAGCAAAGGATTATAAAGCCGAACTTGGTCTGGAAACCTCTTTGAAAAAGGAATCTATTTTCTTTAATACCTATCAGTACTTATGCATGTTGCTCTGTAAAAAGTATTGATCAAGATCAGTCCCTTCAGATTAATACATAAGTGAAATTGTAAGGTTTGCCTCACAATTGCACACAGCAATAGGGAACATTATTACCTCAGCACCATGTTTTCTGTGTTAGCCTGACTCTGCAGTAGCCCTCAGCTTCAAGATTTTCCTCCTTACACTCTGCTACAGTACCCACCGTGTGTTGACCTTGGCTGGACACTGGTTACTCACCAAGCCATTCTATCACTCCCCTCCTCAGCAGGGGCAGGTCCAGAAATTAACATGGGAAAAAAACCATGGGTCAAGATAAAAGCAGTTTCATAAAGCAAAAAAGCAAAAAAAAAAAAAAAAGCAAAACATTTTAACATTTTATTTTCTATTTCTCACCAGTAAGAGATGTCCAGCCACTTCCCAAGAAGCAGGGTTCAGAACATACAGCCATTACTCCAGAAGCAAATGTCACAAGTAATGAAAGCTCTTCCTCTTACTTTCTCTTAGCGTTTATATCTGAGCAGACGTTTTATGGTATGGAATACCCCTTTGATCAGTTTGGGTCAGCTGTCCTGGCTATGTCCCCTCCCAGGATCTTGCTCACCCGCAGCCTGCTGGTGATGGGGGAATGTTGGAGAGACAGCACTGAGGCTGTGCCAGCCCTGCTCAGCAGTAGCCAAACACTGGTGTGCTATAAACACCTTTTCAAATACCAATGCAGAGCACAGCACTGTGCAGGCTGCTGTGGGGAAAATAAAATTCATCTCATCCAGACCCATAGAGATGAGTCCTGATACATATGCATGCATATATATATGCACTCACATTATATAAATATGTAAAATTAAAGCTAACTACTTGAATAAGGAAATATTCCCTCAATGTGAATTTAACAGATTAAATATTTGAATAGCAATGTTTTGAAATCACAGTCTTGCCCTTTGTGTTACTAAAGACTGTTTTGTTTAGTTTTTAATATTTTGGTTTATTAAACTTTCAAGTGGAAAAAACCCAACCACAACATAGTGGAATATGAAGAAGTAACCATAAGCACTGAATAATTAAGAAATCAATAAACAATTTCACATTTCTTTGGTGTTCAAATGACCTTCCTGAATTAGAAGCTAAGACAGTGTATGCAATGCAAAATCATTAGGTAGGTAATGTACCAAGTAAATTTGAGTAGGCTGGTAAATTTTGATTTAACTATCTTAACTGCTTTGATAGGTTAACTCTAAAGATCATTGAATCAGTCAGAGAGTAGTTCAGCAAAAGCCAAATAAAAGGCATCACTTAGAAAGAAATACACATGCAGAGAAAATATCAGTGAGTTGTGGGAGGTAGGTGGTAAGAGGATGCCCTGTACTGATTATTCTTTCCAAAATCTATGATATAACCTCCTACTGCTGAAGACTGAGGTCAGACAAAGCCTAAGGAAAGCCAACAATACTTTTTTTTGATTAATAGAAATACCATCTAGTTCAGAGTTCATGTGAACAGCCAGAAAAATCTTATGTGTCTGGGTCTGAGAAAGGCAGGAAGGAATACACCTTTGTCCTGCAGCAAGAACAGAACAGCCTCGCTGGGGTCTGAGAAAGGGTCGAACACAGACTTATCACTAGGGAGGATTGAAGGGGAAGTTACAGGTTCTTTTTTTGTGGGCAACAACCAGTCCTTTTATCAGAGGTGCTTCATATGCATCAGTATGCTGTGGATGGGTAACTGCACAACAATTGGAAGCTGACTTTTGTGACTGGGTCAAAAATGTCTGGCTCTACTGAAAGAATCTTCTCCTCTCACACCATCTACCTGAAGCAGTCTTGTTAGGGTCACTCTGCAGAGCAGCTTTCCTGCCTTCTCACTTATATATTCCAGCCCAAATCCAGCCTGCCTGTTCTTCTGTAGCTGGGCAAAATATTAAAGATTCAGCTCAAGGACTCAGAGGCTCTATAAATTGCTAAGTACCCTTGGCTTGTGGGCACTCAGGTCCTCACAAAACAAATTCAGCTCTCCCGCAGGAATATAAATGAAATCACCCCAAATGTCTCACCACATATGCAAATCTTGTCATTCACTCTATGTATCAGCTCTCCAAGTAACTCAGTGCTCCTCGTACACAAAAATAATCTTTCTGAGGTGGTGGCAATAGATTTTTTCTGAGATAAAGGGTAGCACTGAGAACCTGTGTTCACCTTTTATCTGCCCTCTTCGTGACAGTTGTGTTGATGAAGTCTACAAAGCAGCCTGGATTGAAAGTTGACTTGATAATTTGTATCTTGCTCTCTTACCTATCATTATAGTTCATCATTATCTTCTGAAAGATTTTCCATTGCTTCTGAAACAAGTTAAGTCAGCATTCTCTCTCTCTCTCTCCCCCTCTCCTTGAGAAGCAGTACAGCTGTCAGTATGACAATCTAACCACAATATGTTACACCCACTTATGTATTTGGAGGAAGAACTAAATTAATTTAGCTGTAGTTGATCAAATTTAAGTTTATCTTTATGTTAGTGCAAGTCATTAAGAACCAGAGCAATAAACAACTAAAATAGAAAATATGACTTAAAAAAACAGTGTTATATGAAATTTGAAATTAATCATGAAAATTATTAGGATTTCTAAGGACATTGCCTTCATTATCAGCTGCAGGAGTACTGAACACTAACTTTTTTTTTTTTTTTTTTTTACTTTCTCAAGTCAATAAAATATTTTTAGCACATAGGTTGTTTCAGAAAGTAGAGTAAACAGAGGCAAAATGGATTACCTCCAATGTAACTGTTTGGTCTAGGAAGTCTGAGTACAAACCATGTCTTCAAGCTACTCATTACTGAGAACTCCCTTACTGACTATGTAATCAATTTCAATAGAGATTGATTTTATAAGTAATATGCCCCTAAACCTACATGCCATTTACACCTTTCATTTGGCATCTCTTAAAATTAAAACAAATATTAATATAAGTCATAAATCAAGAACTCAGAAGTCAATAAGGGCTCTCTGCTCATTGCAGAGAAGTAGCTAGAAGCCCCTAAAAACCTAACAAATTTACTTGAGCTTAAAAGCTTGAAGGTTGCTTAAGAGGTATTGTGAACTTATTTAAACTTAAGTGCAATTCTGGGTTTGTCGATCTCATGTGGAAGGAAATCCTTTTATTTTATATTTGTCCCTCAAAAGATGAGAAGTTCAGCAATGAATAAAAATAAACTTGTGTGTAAATGACAAAGTCTGAGTCATGCATCAGATGCAATAACTGGAGAGACATGCCTGTGAAAACTGGCCAGGAGTTTTTCCAAATATGCACAGGATGAAAGTCACAACAGTAGTGCAAGTGTATGAGCTGTGTACTCAGGCAGTCAGTTCATAAACAATCTGCTTTGTTGGCAGCATAAATACGAACATAACAATAAAAAAAAAAAGTATAAAAAAGCCAGACTGCAGTGGAAGACAAGCTTCTAACTTACTAGTATCTGGACAGAACAGTGTAAACATTAACACTCCAGCCTCTGCTCACTGTCAGAAATTTTCCTCTGCGTCTCTGCCTTGTGTTTCCACCTTTTGACCACATAATGAGGTTGACTGGAGCAAATTACATTTGACAGAGATTTTTCTCTGACTTTGGAAAATACAGAAAAGGTTACATTATCCACCATGACCCTAGAAATCTTTGATTCTGGCTTTTGACCTAAACTTTTTGATCTCAAAGAGTGATATATTAGGAACACTGATGAATACGAAAGTAATGGTATAGGTTAGTACTGCTACCAAGTAGGATATTGGCTGGTGTTAATTAGATCTGTGATGACATTTTCTACACTGATGGGTTCCAGCTCCTATATGAAAAATGTCCATGGATTTTGTTAGAGCATTCACAGTTGTTGTCCAGCTCTTTTCTCTTGATTTCCAAGACATTCAACGCATCTTCTTCCATAGCTCAGCTGTATTCATCTGAACAAACCACTGTGTATCACTTTCCCAACAGGTGACCGAGCCTGGAAGATCCTAATCAAGAATTTCTTTGGATTTTCAGTGTGAAAGCCAACCAACCTCCATCTTATTAACCTATCTTTACTCAGCTTTATTCCATTGTCTTATAGTCAGTCTGTATAGGCAGACAGCTAACACGGAGGATTTTATAACCTCCTGAAGAGAGAAAGTGTTTAGGGAGACAACAGAGGAAAACCCAACAGCTATGAAAAATATAGTGACTTTTTCAAACATGCCTACCTATAGCATACAGTATCTTTGTTATCAGATCTTTGGACTAAGATTTCTGCCATACACTTGCATTTGAATAAACTGTTCGCCATAACAGTATTAAATGGAGTGACTTCCAGCCTTGTGGTATTTTTCACTGACATTACCTGTGAAAATTAGGTATTCTTAAGCTGAACTCCAGTGTAGCAAGATGATGGGCATGTCTTCTTAGGTGGCTCAAAATTTCTGAGACAATATTTTACTTTCAGTGAAGTCATTGTTTATCTTTAAGGTAGGGATTTTGGCATAATTCATGAGGTCTTCTAAACAGCCAGGATTTAAATAAGTCAAATAAAACCATGATCTATTAATAGCAACCAAATGAATTTGTCATCTCTTTTCATGATTATGAAAAAAACCTGCAAATTACATTCTGGTCTATTCAACAAATTCATAATTAACCATACTACTCACTTCTAGAAGGCAGGAAGAAAGTCTAACAAAATATTATGGTCCCCACAGACAGAACTTTCATAGAAACCCAGTGGAGAGAAGGGAGAGTTGAAGGACATTATTGATAGTTGCCAAGACTACTAATTCTTCCATAAGACTGGAGAACAAAGAGGAGGTGAGAAGCATTTTTGCTATCAGATGCTTATTTAACAATTCTAGCAAAGAGCAATTCTCATTCACGTCATCTGCTTCTGCTGTGAGAGTGGCTCTGAGAATGCAGCCATGGGGAGGCCTGTTTTGATCAAATCCGCTGCTTTCCCTTTCAAAGCGAATGAGATAATGTGGCTGTGGAACAGCACCTTTTAATCAGAGCAGTGGGACTCCATTGAAATGTAGTACAATGCAGCTGCAAGTTAGTATTTCCCTAAAGCAGGTGTACACCTCTCCCTTTGAAACTGTGAACACAGCCTACGTCCCTGTATCCCAAACTAGGCCTCAGTAGAACCATGCTCAGTATTACCTTTTACTATTTGTCCTTTTGTCTCATTTTCCTTCTGTGTGAAAGACATTTAGATATGTGCCAAAAATACCTTTCACTAACATGAGTCAAATGAATTTTGGGTTTGGTTTTTCGGGTTTTTTTCAGTAAAAGAGGAAGGCAGGTTTAAAGTTAAATCAATTGCTTGCCTCATTTGCCCTTATAGTTAGTTTTACCTTTATAACTTAGACGAATACATGGTAGAGGATTGTGTTATCAAGTAGGAGTAGATGTTTTGGGAAAAAATGAACCAATTGACTGATGTTAACCCCTACATAGGCGAGTGCTCTCTGTTGCTTGTTAGTAAATGCTGCACTGTTAGCTATGTTTTTGTGTACACAGCATAACACATTAATTAGCTGTAGCTGATGCAGTTATGGACAGATTAATGATGCACAGTGATGCAGAGCTTCTGGAAGTCTGCCTAGGAATGAGAAAGTAGTAGCTACTGACAGAAAATAGAAAAATCCAGAAATATCTTGCAGCTTGAATTCAACCACTGCGAAAAGGAATGATGGTCACTTCACTATTAATCTTAGTCCATCTTGGAGTTGAGTTTTACGATTCCCTTTCAGGGAATGGAAACAGGATGGACCTTACAGATGTTACGGGCTTAAACTCAGGTGGTCTGACTGCCTCTTCTGCCGATTTGTCTCGCACAAGGAAGTTTCACATGAGGCATCTTTCTCTGTGTGCAGAGGGTGACTTACTGCACAGCTGGTGATTTCTGCAGTCCCTCAGGTATGAAGCACAAGACTGGTACCAGCAACACAGGCTGCGGCTTGGGACTGCAGAATCAAAGGAATAGAAACTAGTGTGCACCATTTCCATTGTCGTATGAAGGGCAGATCAATAATTTCTCATCTCTGCAGAATGACAAACACCTTGCAGCAGCCTTGCCTGAGTTTCACACCCCCAGCACCAGAAAATGGTTCTTTACCTAAGAAATTTAACAGCGTAAGATTTTTATCTCAAGAGCTATAAACTCCAGTTTTGCTTTCACTTAAATTTATGGCTGAAAGTTTAGAGACTAATAGAATGGAAAACATGAGTGTCTCAAACTTAAATTAGAGAACTGGCCTTCACAGCTGGGAGTTCAGAAAAAATCTCTATTCAAACAAGTACAGCAATGACATATATTCTTGTAGTGGTACTCACCATCTCATTAAATAGAAACTTTAAATGAGCAATCTATTGCAAGAAAAAGTAAGGGAATAAGACAGTGATGTGCAATCATTGCAATATGTTTTTTTCAATTCCTCACTGAGGTTATTGAAAAATAGGAAAGTAGAACACAATTACAGAATGCATAACATAGTTGAATAGTTGTTCCCTGCTTTCTTTATACCTCCCAGATGAAGTAAACTAGAGGTGGACATGGGTGAGGCCTTCTTAAGAAATAGGGAGAGTATAACATCTTTGAAGTCAAGAAAGCTGATACATTCACTACAGCATATAAAACTACACTTTTAGCTGGATGGAAGGATCTTTTGAACATATTTTATTAAAAAGCATGAGGAGTGATGGGAGTGGGAATGTATTCAAAATTAAACAAATGGTCTCTTGTGAAAATGCAGAGTTTTGGACTTTCTTCTGGGAGTGTAAGAGCTTAGAAACTTGTATTAGACAGTGGATGCTTCAGCCCACACATGGGACCTTAGCCTCATCCAGATATTCCATAAAGGAGGAAACTTAACTTGAGATACCAGCTCAATATACCCACAAGAGGCCCACAGGTAACAGCTCTCAGTTTTAACGATCTGTTTGCCTTGAAGCAGGGTTTAGAAAATAATACTTCTTTCTTACAAAGCTTCTAGTAGAATTTTGTATGTTAAATTAACATTATTCCCTGGGGATTTTTAATTTAAGATTCTACAGACTCTGTATTATATAATTTTTATTAGACTCCCAGTTTACTTTGCGTTCACTGCACCTCTGAGGCTCAAATGCTAAGACTGTTACTTGAAGCTTCTCTCACAGTGTAAGTGATTTTATGGCACAAGTGCAGGAAATAAGAAGAAACATGAAATGAAAAACATTTAGCAGGATAAATGTAAACGATAACAGATGGGAAGGAAATAGGTAAAATTAAATGTAAAAAATATTCCTGAAAGCTAAGCCTATGTTTGATTAAAGAAAGGAACTGCATATAATGAAACAAAAAGGGAATGATTTTTCTGATTGAGCTTTGTACCAAAGTTTCAGCTAGTGACTCTAATCTCATAAACAGGCAAATGGCAGGGCAATACATCTAGCATATTTTAAATATATATTTCAAGATTAAATTAATTGTCATCTTTGTATGCAGATTTTTTTAATTCAATTATAAGGAAAATCTGGGGGGCTAACTCAGATTTGAGTGAAACATTTTAAAGTGACAACATTAAGACTGATAAATTGTGTCCAAGACTTTCGAATATATATTAATGACAAAATGAAGTGGAATATTTAGTAGAAGACATTTTCAGAATATGCCTTGGAGAATCACAGAGTATCCTGGGCAGATATCTAGACTAGAACACACTAAGTCTCAAAATCTGATTCAAAATTGAGTGTAATCAGTGAAAAGATACGAAATAGTACCAGCTTCAGATAAATGACAAGTAAAACTCTTATCTACTTCAAAAGACATTCAAAAAAACCTTTCAACTCCCAGTAGAAATTAGTGCTGAGTCCTACTAGACTTGGTCTTTTTCTAAGGACTTGCATTTCTATGTTTTTTTTCCCTTCCCCTCTCCATTCACAGACAGATTGTCTTAAATTCACTCTCATTCCTCAGCTTTATACATTTCGGTTGTTCCCACTCAACCACATCATATCCTTTTTTCTTGCCCTTTCCTTTCTTTTTTAATTGAAATTTAAAAATACTACTTTGCTTCTGTTCCTAGATTTTTTGTTTGTTTGTTTGTTTGTTTTACTAATTTTCAAATCAATCTAGGGGAAGTCAAATAATTTCAGCTTGGAGTTACTCCAACAGTTCCATCATCTCTTAATCACATAATTCCGCTAAGGCCTTTATCTCACTCTTTTATCTGTGCAGTAAAGAGCCTTCCCATAGATGCACACACCATGCAGGCACAGAGAGTTTTTCAGTTCCATCACTTATGCAGTCAGTAGGTTTTCCACTTTAGATAGGAAAACAACAGAAATTTCAAACACATATTTCAAAGCAAGCTAATTTCAGGACTTTAGTACTCCAAAGCTAACACCATTGCATCCAAAGACCATTTCCAGTTAAATTTTAGGACAAACTTAACCCATGCACAAACACAGACATGCACATTTTCCTCCCTCAAACCCACAGTGTAATTGGACCAAGAGGGCAAAGAAATCATGGAATGTAATTTATTTCTAGAAGAGAGTCCAAAAGATGGGCAAACAGAAGCCCATTAGCTGCACTGAAACAAATCATCTGCTTACTGCAGTACAGCAAGGGAGTTTTCAAATACCTACTACTGCCTTACATATTTCTCTAGGAATTCCAGGTAATGCAAAGCTGTCCACTTCCAATAAAATTCTACTTTCCATCCTCTCCCCGCTTTTTCTCCCCCTCTCCCACCACTTTTTCTGCGCATTTCCTTTCTCAAAACAAAAAGGTGTTAACAGCTAACAAACAGGCATTTCCTCTTATTTCTTCAAAAGACTGAATTTTTTTTTTAATAAGTGTGAACAATTAAAAATGTTTCCTACACACATGCTTTAGCATATATGGTCTTTTTGTTCCTACTAGACTTATCCCAGTACTTTAACACATGGGGACAGATCCCCAAGTATGCCACTGTTCATATATGATGTAAGAGGGGGAAGATATACACATAGAAGTGTATTTTGAATTATTAGTTAATAAATCAACTTTCAAAATGTGTATAAGAAATGTAGATTTTCAAAAGCAAATGTAGTACTTAATAAAATGACAATTTACTGCCCTGTGATGTCCTCTCTTAATTCACATAAAACCACAGCATTTAAAAATCAGACAAAATTAAGCTTACCATAAAGACAATAGTTCAGCATTTGAGTGTAGCTATGCTAGATTATTTGGCTGTGATTTCCAAAAGATATGGCAAACACCAGTAGTGCTAATGTTTCTTTTCATGAGTCAACAGCCATATATCACAAGGCTTGTTTCACATGGACCAAAGCAATTCAATCCTCTCTGAGGTCAGGTTTGAACCAGTCATCTAGAAAAGAAGGATCCTATAGCCCACTCTGATACTGCTGAAGGCACAGAAGAAATTTTTCATGGAATTGTTAGATCTAGCCAAGAACAGTCATTCACTGAGATAGAACAAAACAGTCATCCAACCTGGGGATTAAACCTCAAAACTGACAACAGATTTTCATTAATTAGTCATACTCTGATTTGAAGATCTTGACAGCATTTCATCTTTTCTGGCTTGACTGAGTAGTCATTACAAGGTCCCTATGTAGTAATTAAATGTCATTTACCGCAGGTCTTGTTCAACCAAAGAAGTGTCACTATTCTTAAATTTTTTTTTCTACTATTCAGATAAACAACTTTAACTAATCTTCTGATATTGATTCTGTAATTACTTTAATATCTCATAGCTATCAGGCTGGGGAAACATATAGAAGCCTTCCTCTTAATGGGTGAACATGAATAAGAATTTTCTCTGCATTCTGTGTGAATCTCCCAAGAGATCAGACTTTCCAATTCCACAGTTTCCAGCTCCAAACTCAGCACTAATATCTTAAGCATGGACATATTTGTATAAAATGGTTTGCAATGGGTTGCATGTTTTATCTTAGACATAGAATTAATACATCTTTGGAACTTGAGTTGCAGGGCAGGATGATTTATTAATTTATTTATTTAGTAGCTCAATAAAACATTCAAAGGGCAAGTCTATGCTTATCACAAGTGGGCAGCTTGTAGAGATTGACATGATCCTAAGGCTTTCAATACTCAAATTTACTTTGTGTTAGCCACAGGTGTATAAGAACTGCAATTTGTGTAAGCCCCAAGAGAACTAATTATGTGTTAAGAAGAATGCACATTTTACTATGTAGCATACAATACAAGAAAATTACCATGCATCAGGTTTTTGAGAGACAGAACTTTAGGCAGGTAATAGGTATAGTTGTGCACAGATTTATTCTGAAATGAACTCCCTTGAAGGCTTATCAAAAGTAATACTTTTTTCATTTAAATATATCTTCTTTACAGTGTAGAGTTTTGCCTCTGAAAATGCTCTGAATTCAACTACTATATGAAGGTCTTTTACAAAGTCTGAAGCTTCAATAGACAATTAATTTTGTTTATTTTGCTGGCAATATTAGGAGGAGATTAATTTTACAAGAAATCAACAACTCTTTATTGAAAAGCCAGTGTCCAATGACATTAAAAGAAACCGACTATTTGAAATATCTTCATGTACAGAATTACTACATAATGTCATATTACAGTAACAAATGAGATGAAAATTTGTCCATCCTTGTGGTGGGTTGACCTTGGCCAGATGCCAGGTGCTCTCCAAGCTGCCGTATCACTCCTCTCCTCAGCAGGACAGGAGAGGGAGAGAATAAGGTAGAAAAATGTCCTCATGGGTCAAGACAGAGGCAGTTTAATAAAGCAGTAGCGGAAAAAAATAAAAGATTGATTTCCTATTTCCCAACAGGCAATGTCCAGACATTTCCCAGGAACCAGGGCTTCAGTAGACATGGAAGTTGCTCTGGAAAACAGACATTAAAATATCAAAAGCTTCCCCCTCCTACCCTTTTCTCTTAGATTTGGTTGCTGAATAGACATCATATGGTATGGAGTATCCCTTCAGTCAATTTGGATCAGCTGTCCTGTCCATTTTCCCTCCCTAGATCTTGCCGACCACAGCCTACTGGCGGGAAGGTGAAATGGAGAGACAGCACTGAGGCTGTGCCAGCCCAGCTGAGCAGTAGCCAAAACACTGGTGTGTTACCAACATCTTTCCAGCTACCAGTGCAGAGCACGGCACTATGAGGGCTCCTGTGAGGAACATTAACTCTATCTCAGACAGACCCAGTACAAAATTCATGTGGTCATCACTGCTATAAATAAGTATGATTTAAATGTATGATAACTGTGTCCTTAGGAACCAGTATGGCACAACACTGAATTTGTTAGCAGTCTTCCATTGTCTTTTTCTTGAATTCTGTATTGATGTGTGGATAAAGGTATATTTGTTATTCCATGGAAGCTCTGAACTACAGATGTCAGAAAGATTTGGCTACTTTCACTGAAAGTCTGTGAGTGATGTGGACATGGCATGTAGAAGTACAGGTTGGAAGCAAAAATGTATAATATGGTTCATTGTAGTGAAGGTAAATGAAGGAAAAAAACACGTCAGTTTAAAAATAACCTGCTTGTCAGAAAATGTTTTCATGAAAACTGTTTCAGAACAAGAGTGTTAATATGTTCTGAGAGCAGACACCAGCCTGGATATGTTATACAATAGGAAAATGATCTAAGGTTTTGGAAATGCACATTATGACGGAGCAAGGAAAGAGAAATCTGAATTGATCTCTTGGGCCTGCAAAAACACCAAAAGGTTTTCACATCATTCAAACATGTTCATGGAGTTCATGTCAATGTATTCTTGTGTCCTGTCTGAAATGCTACAGTGGCTATAAAAGTCTATGGCAATCACAAGTCCATCGTTTGAGCCTAAGGCCTTCTACAGAATGCCATCTTGAGAGGGCCTAGACAGATAATCTCTTTCCATCCTATAAAATCAAGGTTTAGCATGACAGCATGTTTTATTTGTCACTATATTTTACTGAAGATGTCCTCTAGGTTCATTTAGTAACAAATCTAGCTCAGATTTTCTTACTAGGAAGTTGTCTGTGTTCTGAGAAACACTGAATACTGAATGCAGCCTATAAATATAGGCTTACTTGTGCCTGCTGTTGAATAAAAATTGGTCATTCTGATGCTTGTCTTAAAATCAGGAACTAAAGCCATGAAAGTTCATTTTGGAAGGTATTCTGATTAAGAGACTGACATTAAGACCAGCAGTATCTGCCTGTCCATAAATCTGATTGTGTTGTAGCCGGTGATCACTGCAACTGAATTCAAATACAAGGTCTTTAATCAGAGGTAAATACAGTAATTAAAAATATCCAGTCACAAATCTGAGGAAATTACGTACTAACTTTCACATGCCTTTTCCAGTCTATCTGTCTCCTGAACATACTGAGTTCATGTGAAAATCAGAAAATTTTTCCAGGATTTAAAAGAGACCAGGTCATACATTCAGGTAATATAACAATAATCTCGCTGGTCATTTTTTGTGGCTGCAGTTATTATTCCCATTTTCTATATCTGTCAGGATGGGTGTATAAATTAAAAATGGCCCATCACAGCTCTGTGCTGTCCTCTGGAACACAACTTGTCATCATTCTATGACTCTGTGAAGTCCTAGTGTTTAGAAATGGTGTAACTGAAGAGGTCCCATCTGCATCTTCTTATGAGGAAAGGCTGAGGGAGTTGGGCCTGTTCAGTCTTGAGAAGAGATGACTGAGAGGGGACCTCATCAATGTCTCCAAGTAACTGAAGGGAAGGTGTCAGGAGGATGAAGACAGGATCTTCTCCATGGTGCCAGGCAATAGGGCAAGAGGCAATGGGCAGAAACTGATGCACAGGAAGTTCCCCCTGAATATGATGAAGAACTTCCTTACAGTGCAGTGACTGAGCACTGGAACAGATTGTCCAGAGAGGTTGTGGAGCCTCCCTCACTGGAGATATTCAAGAACTGTCTGAATGCAATCATGTGCCATATGCTCCAGAATGACCCTTCCTGAGCAGGGACATGACCCACTGTGGTCCAACCTTACCTGTTCTGTGATTCTTCTTCCTCACCTGCATTTATAAATGTGGTTAATGAGGCTGATCTTGGCATCCCTAGTTCATCAGCAGATACTGGGAATACCCTCCCTCTGATTCTCCGGTTTCCACTTTATTTATTCGAATCAGATACTTGCTGTGGTACAGCAGTAAGCAGATGTCTTCAGAGAAAATTGAAAACATCCTAGGAATCTTTTGAGGATTAGAGAGACTAGTGAAATGACATGTCATTTGTGTTTAACCCTCCTAAGTGATTTTGAGCTTTCATGGGGGATTCACCTAAGTGAGCCTAAGTCACATCATCTTGAGCTGTACATCACTCTGCAGTTTCACAGTGTGAGGGTTGATGCAAACATTTTCTTCAGTACACAAAGATATTAATCTACAATATGTTACTTATTAGCCCCTGGTTAAAATCAAAACAAATGTTTAAAACAAAAGCACACAGATCTAAGTTTCCCAGGATTTCTGATATCAAGGTTCCTGCTTTGATGCAAGCAGTTAAAAGGCCGAGTTGCTGAATATATAGGCTAAACTCATGTTTTGGTCAGCTTGGTCAGCTTCAAAACACAGGAACTAAAATTTTATAGGTATCACAGCAAATCAGAAAAGTCCAGTTTCTAAAACTTGAAGCTGAAGTCACAGTTCCTACGAAATCATTCCATTATGAGGGCTTTGCTTCAGTTTTCTTTTTATGAGTCAATTAAGAGCTGTAACTGTTTTCCCCTATATATCTTTATGTAGTGATGTGACATACAGTTTCTAAGAACAGTTACTTGTGAGCCATTTGTTGAGTACTTGAAATTCAAAACAGGAATCATACCAAATTGAAGTTATGTTGACACTGCTGTTTTTGCCTGATTGAAAATGTGAATTATGTTAGTGAACTCACTTTACATGACTATCCTCTTCTATTAGCTTAGTATTATCTATTTCCACAAAAACTCCTGCCAGAAAATGTCATACTTATAGATAGTGAAGACATATTACAAAGGAAGAACATAGGCACAGCTGAAGCCAATCTGCTTCTTAAAACTCGTATCTGTTACTGTCTCAAAGTTTTAATTTTTTAGCTGTAGTATCACCCATACTTCACACAGTTCCAGTTACAGATGCAGGATTCAAAAAGCATCTGAAAATTAAAGGAGAAAAAGGGACAAGCATCAGCAGAAACATTTTTTCTAACATCTTACATATCAACATTTCCTTTCAGCATTGTAAAATTATGATTTGTATCTTGTGAAGTTGATATCTATAAACATTTTTTCAGTGCGTGCTCACAAAACAGACTCTACTGAATGAAGGTTGATATTAATTCATTTTCTACATTCTTTCTGGGTTCAAAAGATGGGACTTCAGCCTCTTCTAAATATGGAAGGAGATCACAATTTTTTCTGTAATATAAAGTTGACTACTTTCATACTGTAATCCATTAGAGGCTGAGCTGAACCATCAAATTCATTTCGATTGTAATCCCAAGCACTTCAAATCCAGTTCTCCATAAGGGAAATTTAAATACATTAAGTCACTGGAGATCTCCAGGTCTTCATTTTGTTGTTAGAGATCTTAAAAAAAAATAAAATTAAGAGAATATATGATATTTTTAGCAGGTAAGAATTAATTTGAATACATGGTTGAAGAGCATTACAGATATTTTGTAAGTTTTTTCAGTTTTTCACTTTACACAACGGACAATAAACATTCAGCATCTTTTTCATTGTTTGCTCCTATTGATTTCTTTTTTATTTCTGCAAACCCATGAGCTCTTGGTTAACATTTTACATTAGTATCCCTAATTACACTGTTTTGATCAGCATGTAATTATTCTGTGTATAAATGCAAATATGGTTTTCTGACATTCAACTTTGTGCACTAGTAAAGTTAAAGCAGCTATTTATTTACAATAGCATGACACACATAATGCCAGGAAATCTAAATCACACTCAAGTTCAATATTCACTAAATGTTCAGGAGTAGAGGGTAACTCAAGGTGTTGCTGTATACTCCTTCAACAGGAAATACAGTAAATATTACTTAATGATTGTGAGACAATCAGTTAGACGTAATTTAAATTTCCAAACTTAAGATCTCCCAAGGCATAAGAACCTGAATTTTTAATAGGGCAATTGAGAGCTTGCTATTATGAATGCTGAAGGTTCACTTAGAACATGTGAAGGTCACTGAAATTCAGAACTACATATACTTGTCAAAAGGTTTTTGGTCATTTTATAATATTTAAGAATACTTTTATTCCACTCCCAAAATATCTACCAGTGTTAGATTTATGATCTGGAAATTCTAGGAATCTCAAAGCCATCTACACAAAAAACGAAGGATAAATCACTTGTAAGTCAACAGCATATTTGTGTTCATGTTTCCCTGTATCTTTGGATTTCAATTGCACTGAGTTTTAAAGTATATTTTAAGAGTTTTTAAGATTTAGGAGTTTTTATTTTTTCCATGCCTTTTGTGTCAGTCTAATTTATTTAAATCCAGCTGCCCTCTTTCCATTCACCAACTCATAATGATGCCTAAATCAAGGATCATAATCCTTAAAGGCTTGTTTTTCTCTACTCCATTCTTACTGGGAAAACAGAAAAAAAAAAAAAAAAAAAAGGAAAAATAGTACAAACAAAACCCTTCCTGATGATTTCATATGTATGAAAACAGAACCTTCCTAGCCTGTCTGGAAGGGATGTTCAAGATGAACTAGAGTGGTGCAAAGGAGGTGAGTCACTGCATTGTGCGGCATATTGTTAATTTTTTGTCTTCATACACCAGGAATTTGACTGAGAAGTTAACTTCAGTGACACCATCTACTCCAAAAAGAAGAAAAGTATATCTAATTCCTCCTCTCTGCTCTCATCTTTACAATGAGAAGAGGAAGAGAGCATATATTAGAATTTAGTTCAAAAGTAGTAGCTCATGTCCCTGAGTTCAACAAAGGCACCCAGAGCTCTTAGTTCAATAGAAACTTGCATAAATAATGTAGTTCGCTCACATTTTGAACTGGACAACAGTCTTTAATGTATAACTCTCTAAGGAGGTTCCCCTTTTGCAGTCTCCCACACTCCAGGGCACCATGAAAAATTTTGGTGCCTTGAGAAAGATCATTATTTCTTTTATATGGTTCTTTAGAACTAACTGCGTCTGTTGGTTTTTCACAAAGTATTGAGCTGAACAGTAGGAAGAATCAGCAGCAATTCTGTCTATCCTAATGAATTAAAAGAATCCACACAACTCATCCCTGCTCTGGAATTCAATCATCTCTTCTATTGAAAGTGAGAACATTGTCCCTTGAATGGTGTAGTCTGGGACATTTATGTGAGGTCTATATTTGGAAGTTAGAAGAGACACAGGGTCATTCCTAAAAAGCAGTGGCCATTTTCCCTCAGTTTAGATAGCTAGATCTTAGCAGTTCAGACTTGAGCACTTCCAAGGCACTTGTTCCTTTTTTCCAGAGAACACTCATGTATTGCTTTAATTCACTAGCTGTCTGTGACACTCTGGGTCAGATGAAATTATCTGAAAAGAGAGTGTGAACCTTCCCAATGAGCAATGTGGCACAATTAGTTTGGAAAATATTTTGAGTACATAGACTACACAAAATAGACTGTGATAGCCAAACGTGGTCCATCAAATATGAATATGGTTCCAAAGAAGAACAAAGAAAAAGTATTTGTCAGTCTTGGAAATGGTAGAAAGGGATTTCTTGGTATGTTGTCTGTAAGAAAAAGGTGGAAGATCAGCCTTATAACTGTCTTCACCTTGTGAATTCTTCCTCTTATGAATTAGTAATTATTTCTACAGACATCATTTATTTCTTTGTTTCTTTGTAATCTCTCAGAATGTAAGGCAGACAAACTAGTAATAATAATTACAGCATTAGGTCTCTCCCTCTCTTTCTCTCTCTCTCTCTCGTTCTCACAACTGTCATTTCAGTGGTACAACTTCAATAATGAACTTTTTTACCTTAATATTTCTTATTTTGCACAGACTGCTGTACAAACATACAAGCTAGAGAAGACAGAATTAAATCACCTCAAAGAATTTCTTCAATCTCTTCTCAAGACTGATACTTTTTTTTTCAAAAACAATCTAAGCAAATTAGCTGAAATTGCTGAATATCTGAGACCTTTCCAGCTTCAGTATTGAACAAGAAAATAAACTCATTCCTTTTATAATCCTGCACAGAAAAGTATTAAGACATACTAATTATGAAACTATTTTTGGAAGGCAGGAGTATCACTGAGGTGTCACTTTAGGGCCAGATTTTTCAACTGCCATATGTATTTTCAAGGTACTTGGAATTCATCTGCTCTGCCTGCATGGTTGAACATCAGCATCAGGAACATTAGAGGGGCAGTCCAAAAATTGACCTTGTGAGCTACCTGCTCACTAAAAGAAAATCATGAAGGCCAGGACAAGAGTAAGATGTATCATTCTACTTTTTTCTGGAAATGACTTTCATGTTAAGGCCCAGAAGCCTCTTCAGAAGTTGCCACACCGTGACTAGAGCTAAAGAATAGCCTAGAGGCCTATTGAAAGTGCCTGTTTAGGAAATGGTACTCTCTTTAATTTCTATATCCTGCCTCAGTTTTTTTTTTATTTCTTTAATATTCAAAAATAAACTCAGTACTATAAGGACATGTTTTAAAGCTTTATGCTGTGTTTGCTCATGATTGTTGTCATTCTGTTACTTTTCATATCTAGTGCAATGAATCTTTGAAAATGTCTCTGCATTTTTCAGTGGCATTATTTTATCACTTTTACCTCTTCCTTTTTCAGCACTTTCTGGTGCATACTATCCTATGTTTGATACTGAGGAAACTTTCCATATGGCTGCAGGATACATTTTTATAGGCATTTGGGCTGAAGAAAATATGAATCTGTTACATGGGAGATGGGAGCAACCACCACAGTTGTTTTCTTTGCTTTTTAAAAAATGGCTTCTGCTAAATTTCTTGGGCATGCCCATATCTGTAACTTGGCTAAATATAGCTAACATATTTACTTATGCTACCTGAGACACACAGTGTCAGAATGTATACTAAAAAATTTTAGTGAGCCACATGTGTCTCTAGTACATAGGACTGATTTGGTCAAAGGAAGACATCTTTATCTTAATTGACCTTCAAAAGTTCCCTTAGTTTGCCTTGTGGAAGAAATGGGTGCTTTTAAATCCTAATCAAGACATTCTAAGGTAGACACCTAGAACAGATTGGTAACTCAACCTAAACACATCCTGAGACTCGTCTTGGTTTGTTGTGGTTTTTTTCTCCCTCATATTATTTTAAAGAAGCCACATATCACAGGCTTCTCTGTGCATCTTTACAGTGTGCATGCCTACATCTGTAAATAGGAAAAACTCCAGCCCTGGCTTCTGGAGCTGGTTCTCTGGCTGAAGGATGCCAAGTACCCAGGCTTGGGTGTGTGCAGAAATTCTCTAGCAATTGAGGAATCAAGCCTAGAGGTACCTGCACAACTCCAGCAGTAGCTGACCCAGATGGTTTCTAACAGTTCATGGTTTCTGAGTTAGGAGACCTCAGATTACCCAACTCTCATTTTAGTTACAAAAGTCACTCTGCATGCCTTTTATATGCTCCCAAAAAACCTGATCACAGAAACCATAAAGCTGATCTTTAAGTGCTAGACAGGTACAACTGATTTCACTATCCCAAAACAATGTATTTTGTGGAGGCACCCTTGCATCTTTGATTAAAGGCATACTGCTTTTCATCTGCAAGATGCTCTGAATTACGCTCCTCTCCAAACAGCACTGAAGAAAGGAGGTTTTAGCAGCTACCAAGCCAGTACTCACTTTTAAATTTATTATTTGCAGATCATGGAACCAGCAGATGTAGACAACTTTGTTAGAGACCTCACAGGAAGTTATACAAAAGTTTAAAAGCTCAAAGTGGGTTTACTGAAAGGAACAAACATACAATTAGAGTACCATTACAATTCAAATGTTCCAATATTTTATTTCACAGCTTCTACGACCTAACTATTTGTGGTTTACTTAGAGAAACTTGAGTTCACAGACCATTGACTGCACGGCCTGCAACAGCCACTCAGAAATCATTATGCCCTTTATGCTAAACTAGTTTACACATAAAGACATTAAGACACATTTGGAAGTGAAATAGGTCCAGCTAGGGTCAGGAAAGGTGTCTAAGATGTATAGCAGAATTTTCGTGTAAAAAAACCATGGAAATGATTAAATTATTTGGTCAGGCAAAGAGGAATATTGAAAGGAAACTGAATCAGGTTATCGATACAACACAAAACATAAGCAAAAAAAAACCCCAGTTACTGTAATCTGGCTTGTCTCGCAGTATATTAAAACATCACAACATCATAACAAAGAAAATAGAAGATAAATATGCATTGTTTTATAAAATATGCTTCTACACCAAATAGTCTTAGCCAATATAATTAGTACTGCAGAAAATCATGAAAGAATTTGTTTCTATTAGGTCTTAAAAGAACACACAGATAAATTTAAACCCACTAATAATATTTTTAACTATAGTAGCTGAGATAACGATAAGGCTAATCAGATGTCTCTTTGTGGGGTATATTCTGATACCACACTGCAATCAGGAAGGAATTATAGCGTAAACTATAATTTAATGCAGCTGGTTACATGTCCTGTGGAGGAAGCTTCTGCTAAAACATTAGGTGAAGGCAGTACTAAAATCACTCCTTTGCACAGTGACTGTGAGCTAGAATAACCAATCTTAGCAGTGACATCTAAATTTAGTTATGGGTGAGACAGTTAAACATATTATTGAGAGTAACAGTGTAGATTATTTTTCCTTGAAAAATGCACTATGTTACAAAAAATGTTAAAAGAGAAATTGTTTTAATTTTAGTTTGCTTAACTTTTATGTCTTAAATTTAGACTTTTACATAAAACTTGCAGAAAAACAGTAAAATGCAAAGTTGCCATGGAGAAGCCACATAAAACAGGAAGGATTTGGGGCCTATGCACATTTTTGGCTTGCACTCATTATAAAACCATGATTTCCTGGGATTTCTTATAAATATGCCAAAAGCAATAGCAGCATAAAAATGCTATGTCGATAACATGCAAAAATCTCAAAACTGAACTGGTACTGAAAGGTAGGGTTTCCTCACAGTTTTTCTTTGATTAGGTTACGTTGTAAGTCAGATTCTAGAAATCCAGCTAATTTATCCTTTTAATAGAGGTTCTCTTTCAAGCTGTCAAATTTATAACCATTCCTGTTAATTAGCTTTGCTTTTTCTCTCACTGCTGAAAAATAAGTTATTTTTACCTCCTTCAGGGTAAAAGAGAAAAACAGTGATCCCTATTTTTTTGCAATTTTGCAAATTTCAATATAACAGGCTGTACAGATATAATCATCAAAAAAAATGCTTAGTACCTTTCTCTGATGCATGAAAGACTGGTCTTGACATGCTACTGGTCTGCAGAATAACAACATCTTTGTCAAAGCTTCCAACAAAAGTGTGTGTCCTGCTTTTAAAAAAATGGAGAAATGACTTGCCAAGGTAACCAGACAGACCGACGTCAGGAATGTTCCTAGAGGTCAGGCCTCCTGGGTACTGCTCCTCTGGGATATGCACTTACAGTTGTCTTTGATCAGAAGACAAAGTTGTCTGACAGCTGGTCCTATTGAACATAAAATCTCAACCCTCTTCTGGAAAGTAGACATTTGTAAAGAAGTATTACTTCATTGCACCTCAGTAACAATAGAGTTACACAGGAATGGGTATAATCACCAGACAAGAAAAGTTAAAATTACATTCCTAGAGGTAGTTTTATGGTCTATGAAGAAGGTGTTTAGGTAACTATTTAAAAGTCTTTGTTTTGCAAAGGAAGTCAGCCGTTACTATGCTTATATGTACAAGTTACTATGCTTGTATATATTCTGTGTCACTTAGGCAAAATATGTGGAAAACATAGTGAGTCAGACTGGGACTTCTCCTTTGCAAGGAGAAACATGAGAATCAGAATATATGTGCAACACATATTGCTTTTTCTGAACAGCTCCATAAATATGCATCTATTTAAAACCATGGGGAGAAAGCTTAGCCCAGATCAGCTTCAGATCAGACTTTCGTGCCGTGTACTGAGCATCTTGGGATGAAAATATTTCTGTGGAAAAAGCTGCTCTACCTCAGCAGTAAGGCTCTTAGCTACAAAGTACTTTCTATTTTCTTCTTGGGAGTGGGGGCGGGGAGGGGCGAATTCTGTTTCTTCCATTCTTGTACTCAAATTCTTTGGAAATAGACAAATTTACATAAAAATATGTGGACTGGAGTTAATGCAACTCCACTTACACATTGTGTGACTACTGATCACCATGGGATCACGGTGTGACCTAATGTTGACGCTATGATCACCTCTACAGCAAATAAATATAACATCACAAACATAAGTAGTTAGAACCAGGAAAAGCACAAGCAGTCACATCTACCAAGGGAAAATGTTATCTAATATTTTTCATGGGTGAGGAGATACAGGAGCCTGGACAGAGGTACTCTATGCTCTTACAGACACCGTAAAACATTTATCTGGCTTGCTGATGTCCCTCCAAAAGATGGGAGTCATTGTTAGGCCCTGTGTCGTACCTGCCACTCCTGTGTGAATGTTTTACACACTGTATGGCATCTAAAAAGACACCAGTTACCCATGTTAGGCACCTGAATTGCTTGTCATATTTCTGTGCACAGCCCTGGAGAACATGCAGTCAAAATATATGGAGCAAAAAAATCTATCTACATTTAATGTGGAGTTCAGTAAGTAAGGCTGCATCTAAATTGCTTGGTAAGTGTCTCTGTGGCAGGCCGGCAAGTCCTGATCCCCTTATCATTCAAGTCAGAGACCTGTTAGCACTGCAAAGTGGCGGCTTTTCAGTCTGCACACCTGAGTTTCCTTTCCATAAAAGAAATTGTTAATTTTTTTCAAAGGAATATATTTCTAAATTTGAGCTTTTTCCAGGGAAGGTTTGAGCCAAATGTCTTTTTACTTCATGTTAAGAATGTGGCAACTGAAGCAGACTTCATAATCCAGTTCGATTTTTAAGAAAACTGTAGGAAAAAGGTGAGCAATAAGACTTGCCTGTGTGTAACATGCATGAAATTGGTATTCATTATGGCAGACTGACTGTTGCACAAAAAGACACTGATCTAATATGTGTCAGGCCATAATACAGAGAATGGAAGACTGCTTGCACTTTCCTCTTCATGGCTGCTTTCTCAATACTTTCAATCAGATTTTCTGGCAGCAACTTAGGCAGCAATAAAAGTACGACACAAATTCCTCTTCATTTCAAACTGTTACAATAACAGATTAAAATTCCATACTTTGTCAGCAGTCAAATAAAGCAGAGAAACCTTGGTAGTGTGAAAACACTGCAAGGTCTGTGAACACTAGACTGAGTAAAGTATAAAATACATATTCTAAATAAAGGTAATTCATCAGTAAACTGTAGCATGCATCTTACACAAACATTAATTTCAGGTTGTTTAGATAAATCACAAACTTCAACATATTTATGACCATGCAATTTCAAGACAAATATGAAATTACAAAATTTAAATGAAGCCTATTAGGCCTAGCAAAGGTTAATTGATGGATTTATCATATGATGCTAAAATGTACCAAGAAATAATAAATCAAATATTAATGAATCCAATTCATATTATAAGGTGTTACATTTATTCCAATTTTCTAGTGCAGTAAATCTTGAACCCCAACAGGAAATTGTGCTTCCTTTGTATATCTTCGTTAATCAAGTCCAGGTTTATGCTGATCAAAACAATCAAAAAACATCAATCAGAAGTCCAGCAGAGTTCAACCATCAAGAAGATAGGCATATAAGCAGCTATTGAATTACTTAAATGTCAATTATATTAAAAGTTGTTTTCCTATACGTTGACACTATGCTGTTAAACTATTTTCATTCATTCCTTATGGAGACACTAAATATCACAGGAAAACAATTAAAAAAAAAAAGAAAAAGAAAAAGGAAAGAAAAAGCATATGCTTAAAACTAAACTTTTTCTAATTTTTATTGAAATTCCCTGATGGCATAAACACATGTAATGTTTAATCCTCTTTTGATTTACAATCAGTTTTTATGTTAACCAAGGAAAATTATAAAACAATAATAATAATTGTACCATATGAATAATACTTTGTATTACATCATACATATTAAATAATACATACAGGTCATTTTAACATTCTTTCTCTGTGAAAGTCTTTATCCTGTGGGCTGCAAAAAATAACTCATTATATGAAAAACATTATTCTTGGCATACCTACATTCTCTTTTAGAGTACAGGTTCATTAGGACTATGTTACAGCAGTTGAATAAATTTTCTAATCTCAGGGCAAGCTGGAGAACAACAATTCACTTTTACAAATATTTTTAATATTTAACAATGGACTAGAAACTAGATTTTTTTTTGTCTGTTTTTGAACAAAAATGTGCCCAACTACCTGTTTTTAAAGGACAAGGAATCAGTTCAGCTTTACACCCTTCTGGTTTTCTCCCTCTCTTCCATGAGCTGGATTTCTATCTTTTCCTCATCATTTTGTCATAAATGACTGGAAAGCTTGGGAACTGAAGCTCTCATTATTAAAACTTTCCCACACTCTTTTTTCCCCACCTATGTTACGACTCAAATGACAGAATGTGTTATAAAGAGATAAACTGAGATGCAAATATTCTGAGTACTGGTTATAATCTCTGTTTTACAACCAAATAAACCATGTAAACAGTAGGAAGTTTCTTAATGAAATTTTAAAATAATTTACAGGGTTTCAAGTTCAAAAACAATTCTCTCAAAAGCATTTAATGTAAAATAACCAAATGATCACAGAGGTGCAAAAAGAGAAGGTCCTTGATATTATTCACTGAAAAAATTAATTTGGTGAGCCTTCCAGTGAGTTTTCCAGTTCCCTTAATATTCACAGTACCTTGTCACTCCAATATGTATTTCAGATTTCATTCAGGACATTACACATATTTTTCTTCCCTTTTTCCCAAGAGATTAAAAACTTGAGTCATACTGAGTAAGTTTATCTGCATAAGATCTTAAATATTATAACAGATAGGGCTCACACAGAATGGGAAACAAGCTCTTCCAACACCTTATGGTAATTTATGTACAGTCTTTTCATTTACCCAGAAGTTTTGGAGTAACTTCAGCAGCTTGTTTTTGACAATATAATATGAAAATCCCTTGATTCACTCCTGAACTTAAATCATCTATAGGTGTGCTGTGCTTCACCCCCCACTGACTGTTATGAACGAGTTTAAACCCAGAAAAGCAAGGAAAGCTAAGTCTCTGTGCATAAACCAGAAAAAACTTAGAAGGTTCTAAATATTCCCAGAAATGAGATTAAAACCAAACGAGGTTAGATGTTGGTGCCAAAAAATTAATGCATTTTATTTAATAGTAGAGAGGCAAAGAGAAGGAAGGAAGGGAGGAAGGAAGGAAGGAAGGAAGGAAGGAAGGAAGGAAGGAAGGAAGGAAGGAAGGAAGGAAGGAAGGAAGGAAGGAAGGAAGGAAGGAAGGAAGGAAGAAAGAAAGAAAGAAAGAAGAAAGAAAGAAAGAAAAGAAAGAAAGAAAGAAAGAAAGAAAGAAAGAAAGAAAGAAAGAAAAGAAAAGAAAGAAAGAAAGAAAGAAAGAAAGAAAGAAAGAAAGAAAGAAAGAAAGAAAGAAAGAAAGAAAGAAAGAAGAAAGAAAGAAAGAAAGGAAAGAAAGAAAGAAAGAAAGAAAGAAAGAAAGAAAGAAAGAAAGAAAGAAAGAAAGAAAGAAAGAAAGAAAGAAAGAAAAAGAAAGAAAGAAAGAAAGAAAAGAAAGAAAGAAAGAGAAGAAAGAAAGAAAGAAAGAAAAAGAAAGAAAGGAAAGAAGGAAGGAAGGAAGGAAGGAAGGAAGGAAGGAAGGAAGGAAGGAAGGAAGGAAGGAAGGAAGGAAGGAAGGAAGGAAGGAAGGAAGGAGAAGAGAGAAAGAAAGAAAGAAAGAAAGAAAAGAAAGAAAAAGAAAGAAAGAAAGAAAGAAAGAAAGAAAGAAAGAAAGAAAGAAAGAAAGAAAGAAAGAAAGAAAGAAAGAAAGAAAGAAGAAAGAAAGGAAAGAAAGAAAGAAAGAAAGAAAGAAAGAAAGAAAGAAAGAAAGAAAGAAAGAAAGAAAGAAAGAAAGAAAGAAAAGGAAGAAGGAAGGAAGGAAGGAAGGAAGGAAGGAAGGAAGGAAGGAAGGAAGGAAGGAAGGGAAGGAAGGAAGGAAGGAAGGAAGGAAGGAAGGAAGGAAGAGAAGGAAGGAAGGAAGGAAGGAAGGAAGGAAGGAAGGAAGGAAGGAAGGAAGGAAGGAAGGAAGGAAGGAAGGAAGGAAGGAAGGAAGGAAGGAAGGAAGGAAGGAAGGAAGGAAGGAAGGAAGGAAGGAAGGAAGGAAGCTGTTGAGTCCTCAGGAGTTAACCCCGGAGCCCAGCGACAGAACTTGGTGCTGCTGACAGTTGGGGCATGTGGCCACTATCGCCCTCGCCTGGTCCCGCGGTAGGTGGAACATGCGCATGAGGGCTGCCACATTCTGATGGTAAAAGCTGTGGCTCATCTTGGCCTGTGCAAAGATGTCAGGTATGTTAGCAGTCTGCACAGGCATGGCCAGGGCATCTGCTCTTCTGTTGCCCTCTGCAATGGGCCCTGGGAGGTCGGTGTGTGACCTCACATGCATTATATGAAATAGTTGCTTTCAGTGGGAGATGAGGTAGATTAACTTCAAAAGCAACCTGTGTAAATTTGGGTTTGGCACCTCCTTTAGCTCTAGGAGCTATATTCAGCTCTAGCAACTATGCCAGCCACATATGCTGAATCAGTGACCAGATTAATTGGCTCTTTGAATCCCAAAAGCCCTGACAACGGCTGATAATTCTACGATCTGAGGGAACCCTTCAACAATTTGGACATCAGATTCCCACTTTTGCGTTTTTGAATCTTTCCATGTCATCATGGACTTGTGTGATCCCCCCAAGCCATCTGTGAAAATGGTCAGGGCCTTTAGAGGTGTTTGACTTTGGAGTGATTTTGGGGCCAAATGGAAAGCCAAATTGAACAGTTTATAACTGGGTTGGTGAATGGAAATTTGGCCTGCGTAGCTGTCAGGGATGGTGCAAACACGTGGGCAGGACCTGGAGGTGGAGTGGGGGTGCTGGGCGCTGTAACGCAAGCAGGAGCCGGCGGGAGAGGAGGGGAGCCGGGGACGGAGTGGGGGCTGGGTGCGGGCGAAAAGCCCACTGCTGCTGCAGCTTCCACATGGCTTCCGCCATGTTCTGTGTCTGGAGGAGGGGCAGGAGGATTAAAAATAGAAGTAGCAGCTGGGTTTGTGGGACTGGCCATGCTGTCACCATCCTGGAGCAAATCTGAAGTAGAAAAAACCGGGAAAGTTGGTACAGGGAAGAGGGTTGGGGGAGAACCTGGGATGGCCTGGCCAGCACCACCCTGGGCAGAGAACAAAGGAGATCGGGAGGCAGCAGGGAGACAGTAGCAGGCCTGGGCCATCAGGCAGAATCCATCTCCTGGTCTCCCATGAAGCAGGGCAGAGGGACCAGGGATAGGGAAGCAGGCAGGGGGTATTTTTTCGAACTGCTCCCAACATTATCAACAACTTTCTAACGAGCTGGTAGAACAAATTTTTCCCGACACAAACAGCCAAGGAACGAGCCTTTTTAAATTCCCTCTAAAGTGGTTAGGCAATGAAGTACGAAAATGCATTAAATCTTCCTTTGAAAAAAGAAAGTTCCCGCAAATAAAGGTTTTTTGAACTTGGGTAAAGACTTCTTGTCGGAGACGGGCTGTCTGAGCCTCCATGTCCCTCTCCTCCCAGCCCTAAGACAAAAGAGAAGAAAGAAAAGTATAAGTGACCCATATCTCACCAGAGGGTCAAATAATATTCTTGGGGTGGTCCAGTGAACTGCAGACTGGTCTCCTCTTCTATGGAAATTATCAGTCTCCGTCTCTGAAATCCCCTGATAGAACTCAGAGGCTTCTTCAAGGGAAGTGGCTGCTCCAAAATGCAACTCAAGTCCAGAAACTGCTGTTGGGGAGGTCTGAGGAAATCCACATTGAGGCGCCAGTTATTACTGAGTCCCCTACAGTCCTGTGGCTCGCATGCATGAATGCAGAGACTCAGGGATGGCTTCAGTAATATTAAGCCAACGGCAAGGAGTTGAGAAGGGTCCTTGCTTAAGAGTTCCACAGAAAGCAGTTTATTGCTACAACTTGTGAAGGGTTCTAGAGGCAAATGACCCCAAACACGTGACAGCTCAGGCTGAAGTACAGGAGTGTGGCTAACACCAAGAGCCAACCAGGGAAGCATAACTGGGGTACATTACCATAACCGAACAAGGCATCCTGGGAGAGGCTTCTTTCCCTCACCATAACTGTAAGTCTTTGGCACCAGAAACTGTCTTACCAAAAGCCCTCTCTGTCTCTTGTGGCCAACCGGCCACCACAATGGGCGATTCCTTTCTTATTAAAGGAATATCTCCATGACATCGGTTTCCCAAGGTTCACTTGTAAAGGCAGCATTTTCAAATTATCCAATATTTAAATGTAACAGAAAGTTTGTTTGAATTTCTTTTCTCTTAATTCATATCCAAGTGGGACAGAAGGATTTCTTTTTATCAAGATGCTTCCCGAGGTATTTATGCAGCAAGAGTTAATAAGCTGTTTCTTGTTTCCTGCATATTGAAATTCTAAAGCATATATAATCATGGCTCAGCTTTTCCTTTGAAATTGCAGAAGCTTGTTTTTGTTTATGATCTGCCTTGAGTCTGTATAACAGACTGTCCAGGCCATACAACAGTTTGTTTTCCAGTCTGCTTAGATGATGTAGTGTTATCTGCAGTTGTTTGTTTATTTGTATTTCATCTTTAGGAGAATCTGGTATGCACCAGACAGCTCTGTTTTGATAAAACCATTTTATTACAGCTTGGCATTTCTGTCTTAGTTTCTTCTTGTGCTTTCTCTCTTTGTTCCGCAAAAACTAAAGGAAGCCTGGCCCAGCCTTAACGTTACTTTAGTGTTATGTAGGCAATGCTTCTTACTATTTACAAGCTTGTTATTTTAGAATGTTGCTACAGAGAATACTTTTAGCAGGTTAGTTGTTTCCTAGTTATAATACCTCACTTGTAGTGTAGAAGGACCCTTGTTTTATGTTTAAAACCAAACATAATTAATCTGTTAAAAATATTAATATTGCTAATCAAATTTATAAACATCTGTCAAAAAATAAAGGATAAATCATAAACCATCCTTTCAGACTTATTTTAGTCAATCTTTGCTTGTTATTTGTGCAATGATAGAATTTACACTGGGAAAACAAACAAAACAGTCTTCTAAAAGCACCTTAGCTAAAAAAATACCCAACAAACCAACACTCAAATGAAGCTCAAATATTTGAGAAATTAAAGTTATATCCTCCTAGTTTGTAAATTATTCATCTAGACCTGGTAAAATTTAAGCTGAAAGACTTCAACTTGGTGAAGCAATAAAAAATATTAGTGCAGCACATTTAAGTTTCCATATTATTAACAGGACAAATACAAAGATTACCCAGAAAAAGGAATATCCAGAATGTCATAGGGCTGTCGTTATATTATCAGACTCAGAAAACTTTTGGGACAGACTGTCTGTTGGTAAGAATACAGAAGAGACCAAGAGGCTAAGTAGCAGCCAAAACAGATTTAACATCTAATTATGCAATTTCAAAGAAACTTCAATCTGTAGTAAGGGAGAAAAAAGATTTGTTGTCATATACCATAATGTAACTAGCGTGTGTGACACTGCCACATCATATTCTCACTACAAATTTGTGAAAATTAATCTATATCAAAATATTGTGAGTTTCATGTACAATTAGCTAGAGATTCATACTGAAAAAATAGGTATTGTGGTGCAGTGGAGTCAAAACAGAAGGTTGTGTCAAGTGGTGTTCCAAAAAAGACTGCTCTGAAACTGGTGTAATTTAATATTTTCATTAATTATATGGACAGTGAAATAGAGGCAATGTTTATTAAATTTACAAATTATACCAAACTCAGAACAGACCGAAGCACATTGAAGCACAGAGCTGGAATTCAAAATTATTTGAAGAGGAGAAAATAGTAAAAAGCAAACGGAGTGCAATGCAAAATGGGACAAGAACAAAATAACACTTTAAAGTAGATATAAATGATCACATGTACAACATTGAAATCAGTGAGTTAGACAGCAGTGCTGCTGAAAAATACCAAAGTACCTGTCTGGCTTAGCTACTCATAGTGGGTGTCTAGCACAGTCTGATATACCCCATAGTATGGTGCCTGCCCTCCAGAAAAACATGCCACCACTGGCCTGTGTCATACCCTGAGGTCACATCTGTGTGGCTCGGGTGGGCTACAGCATCTCAAATGGCCCTTGGCATCTGTGTGTGTGGGCAAGGGAACAGAGTCTTAAATAACTGCAGCCAGTGGAGCCCAGAGGGCTGCTCAGCTCACCTGAAATTCAGTGTATACACACTGTCAAACGTCAGCTGCACTGGGCTGGATTCAGTGACATCCAGATTCCACTTCAAGAATCCAGATCCCACTTCAAGAATGCCCAGGTGTCGCACTGGTGTTGTGTCAGACCTGGCAGTCCCATCTGGATCTTTTGGACACATGGGGTGTTTCAGATAACATTAGGCACCAATGTGTGGGCAGCTAAATCAGGCCTTACATTTCCAGTGACTCTTACGGATTGCCATGACTTTGTATTGTCTACAAATACAGCATTTCAGCTGTGTGTGTGAGTGTGTGTCAGAGACGTGACAGACACATTTAGGTTTATGCAGCTGAGAAGAATTCCACCCTGACAGCTTGTAAAGACTCCATTTGGCTATCTCATCAGGACTGAGCAAATGTATAAGAAAAGAAGAATCTAGGGAAACCTGTTATACAAAAATATTTCAGTCCTGAAATATAGGAAAGGTTGCAAATGAAGGCTAAATTCCTTGTCTGTGTAGCAAAGACAAAAAAATACTGCTCCTAAATTACAGAAAGCTGTACTTAGTTTAGGCACAACTTTTGATCTGTACAGAGGGTGAAAGTTGTCTTGGAATATTATGGAATTTCTACCAGTGGAAGTTTCCAAAACCAGTAATTGACATCCTGCAGAACAGCCTGGCATCATTGCCAAAAATCAGCTGTCTACTTTAAAAAAATCCTGAACTGTGTGTAAAAATATTGTGATGGTTTAGGAATGATATTCTCCAATTGGGTGTTCCCACTGAAACCACTCCAAACCATGTGCTGCTTGCTCACTTCACCCTGCTCCTTCCCTCCCCCCTGCAGTGGGCTGGAGAGGAGAATTTGAGATGCAAAAGGTAGAGATCATGTGTTGAGGGAAGAACAATTTACTATAAACAGCAGTGAGGTAAGAAAATGGACAATAACAGCAACAATATTGCAAGAAAAGTGTACAGGAGAGGCAAGCGATTCACATGCAAATGCTCACTGCAGAGCCCAACAATATTCTGGCCCTGAAGAGAGCCCTTCCCCCATCCCCAGAAATGATGAGAGGTGGTACAGAATAACTTCCAGGGTCCTGGCCATGCTCCCTCCTGGCTACTGCAAAAATTAACCCTGTCCTGGCCAGAACCAGGAAAATTATCCTGTGCCATATACTAACAATGTACTATAACCCATGTGTTACACATACAGCAACTGGAACCAAGAGCTCCATGTAATATGACTTTGTATGACTTTTCAAAATCCCATTTGTAACATGCAATATTCCTGCAGTGTAGCTAAGGTTTAGAAGCATCTGAGGAGTTTTAGAGACCTTGCTCCTGCTTCTGCAAGACAACCTTTAGAATTCCCCTTGGGATCATATTTTTGATTGCCATACCATTGTCCGGGATTAATTAGTTGTCTCTCATGCCAAAGATCAGCACGGTTTGCACAAGACTGGCTCTGCTTGTTTGAACCGTAGCTGTTGTTTTCTTTCTTAATGGAATCATCATCTACCTCTGCAGCTAGATCCCTTCTGAACCAATAGCTTCACAGTCTGACTCTGTCTCTTACAAGGATTTGCTAAACTGTAGCTGCTAAGCAGTGTAGGCTCACTGAGCTGAGCATCTGCCAGGAGCTACTTGGCATACGGTCAGGGTGAGACTGCTACAGAGGCAACATCAATAGACAAACCAACTTCTGCAGTAAATGTGCATTCCTTGCCTTATCTATATTCTGTGTCTATGTGAATTTTACATGCAATCTGGCCAGAAAAAAGTACAGACAGGCATTTCCCTGTTGTCTGGTTCTTTGCTGAGATTCTTTCTCTAGCAGATACTGGCAGATTTTCCCACAGACTTTGTTGTAAGTATCATGTCTGTGTCATCTTCATCAGATAAAAGAGAATAATTCCATGTGATGGCCTCTAAAAACACTATAGAGGACTCCAGTTAAGTCCAAAATTAGTCCTTGTCTCTGTACAAGCACAGTGCAAGATGCTGTAAAGCATTTCCAGCAAGTTTACAGTGTTAGTGAACTCACCCTTTTGCTACGCTGTCTTCAGCAAAGAATAGATTAAAAAACTGAGTTTTAAAAGTACATGCAAATTCTATGGATGAGTTCAGTCCCTGTGTGTGTCCTTTATCTCGTGATTAATATCACATCGGCATTTATTCTAATACTCATCTTCCTTCACAATCAAAGAAGAAGCCAAAATATCTAGGAAATGCTTTCCTTTTGCAATCATGGTGAGCATTCTTTATGTCTTCATTTAAACATTTCTCCAACAAATAGTAGTCTCTGTAAATTTCTCTTTGAGCTCATCCAAGAAAAATACATATGAACTTAACATACAAAATATTGAATATAATTTCTGACAAAAAATTAAAGCAGTAATTACCTAGCTATTGTTTTTTTACCCCAGCTCTTGTTAGTTAGCAGAGGAATAGCTCCATTGCATTCTTTTCCTAGACTATAATTTCTTTACTTGAAAGGTAAGAATTTTATTAAGGACTCCCTACCAACTGTTTCCCATGAAAGCCAGAGAGCAAGAGTGACCAGTCACTACAGAGGCCTGGCACCTCTTTTTTTCATCAGGAGGAGAACCCAATACAGAAAAGGAAGAATTCTAAAAAAAGGAGAAAAAGTGTGTGTTTTTTTCTTTTTTTTCCTACAGAGCCAATAGGTTGTATCTCAAAATGATTCAGCTGAAGTGGATTCCTTTAGAATACCTGGGGTCCTTTCCTGAACTCTTCTGAAGATTTATGACATTTCTCATCAAAAGTTCAGACAACACACTAGATCTAAGGAAAGTTGTCTGTATCTACACACTAAAATGTCAGCAAAATAAACACCAAACACTGGAAGGTGTTGCTGTATCCATCAGTCAAGACTATAATTTGACATTAAGAAACAATAAACCAGCATGATGCCCCACTATTCTCAAATCAACTCTTGGCCCATGACACACTTCTTAAACTCCTTCTGCACAACCCACTTAGGCACATATGTCCTCTTCTCCCATCTGCTCAGCATTTCACCGTTACCTCCAGTGTCTGTGTTGAACTGTATAACTGGATTTACCATGCATAGCAGCATTAAAGTATCTTAAACTCCTACTCAGATTTTTTTTTCAGAATACAGTTTTTTTATTTGTGAAAACTCAAGATCTGGAAGTCCGCCTGTTATGCGTCACTGAAAGCTTAGATGCCTGAGCCTATCAAAGATGGGAGCCTTCGAAGATATTGGTTTACTGGACAACAACAATTGATCCAAATTCCAGTCCTAAACATAACCAGTAGAGGACAGAGTTCTTTCTGCTAGTAGGATGTAATGGAGTCACATATATTTGTACAAGCCCTCAAATACTGTCATAAATTGCAAGCAAATACAGTATTTCATTTCTTTACAGGTTCTTTTGATGACTTAATTGGCTGAAAAGGAGATTAAGTATGGGCTATGAAAGCAATTGTAATAATTCCTAAAGAAACATGAAACTAAAATCTCCACATACAGCTGAACCTATTTTTCTCCTCATAAAATACACTGACATATTTCCATTTTGAGGTTTGCTCACAAAAGTTAAGGTATATTGAATGAAATTCCTTCTCAAAAATAGGATAGAGTAGTTCAGAGAAAATTATCAATAGCAAGGTTGGGACCAAGTAAAGCAAAATTTTAATTGGATCCTGCAGACAGACCCTTAGAGAAAAGAAATAGAAGTTTAAGTTGACAATCCCTTTCTATTAAATTCTCTGTTGAACTAGTAAAAATTAAAAACTAAACACAAAACTAATTGTCCTGGGCTCCATTTTAATAAGCTGTATAGGGAAGGAAGGTAGAATTAGAGTAGAGCAATGCAGTGTCCTAGGAAATGGGGAAGTGAACTGGAGTGAAAATGCAGCCAAATGGGTGGAAAAATAAGTGCTATTAGAATATTGGAGCTGACTCATCCCTTCAGCAGGTGATGGTGCCTGTGGCCCTGTCAGGATCGCTCCTGGCACTTGAAGGACCACTGTGGAGGGGAATGCAATAGTAGGAATGCAGTAGTGACAAAGATGGAAAGTGTATGTCACAGTAGTTCCCCATGTTTTCTGAAATATTTACAAATTCCTATTCATACTGGGCCTAAGCAAGAAAAAGCTGCTGTCACGATCCTGAAGGGGTAAACAGGACATTTCTGTCCCACAGTAAACTATGCCAGAGACAGAGAAAACTGGAAGGGAAAGATAAGAGGAGAGCAGATGTTTGACACTCGGCACCAGCAAGGAAGCCGATACGGTGGCTGCTGAAATGGAGAGATCCCCTGTGAGAACCATGTCTTAGAAAGCAGCTGCCAAGTCAAATAGCCATTAAATCTCAGCAGAAACAAACATCATTGCACTACACTCTGTCTCTTTAGTAGACCCAACAGCAGTTCACACTGGGCTAGTATCAACTGCACCATACAAAGCCTCCACGAAAACACAGGCCAGAGTGACAAAAGCACACACTTTTAATTAAGAGGTTTGAAATTAAATGAAAAATGCACTGGGGAAAATGAGTGAAAAAGTTGGAAAGCTAGCTTGTGAATTGAACCCATGTTCTTCTCCATGGATAATACCTTATTACTCTGACTTGTCTCCACATTTTTCTAAGGAGAATTTAACTGACATTAAATCTGCTAGTGCAAAATTGTCTTGGTTTTGAAAGACAGGTATCTGCTAAGGAAGGCAGGAGCCTCCCTTGGAACGGAAAGTGAAACACCCTTCCCTCTGTATTATTATAATTTTGAAATTAAGGAGATTTCAGGCAATTACATGAGAAATAGGAATAACAGTTCTTCACTAGTATATATAACAAGGCAATAACACAGAAACACTGGCTTAGCCTGACAGAGTCAGGATACGACCTGACACCCTGGCAGGCAGGGTGGTGGTAGCAGTCCCATTAGGGGTGGCTGCAGTCCTCTTTGAAGTGGTTCTGTTGAAGCAGCGATCCTGTAGAAAGGTCTGGTCCTCCTCTGAAGGTCCAGTGGTGGTTGTGTAGCTCTTGTCCTCTGGCAATCCAGTAGGTAAGGGCTGCCTGTGGTGTTCCAAACCTCAGATTATGTCCCAGTAGGAATGCTTGGCTCCTCCCCCTGGGCGGAGGAACCATCTCACAATGGGATGATGTACCTTTATGAGTCATGCAGTGAGGTTAGATGGCACATTGACAGAAGATATCTCCCAGAGGGAGTTATCAGGGATGTGTCATGGAAGAGATAAAGAACCCTGCCCCACCTGGTTTCAACAGATGGTGATAGAACACATACTTTTGGTTACATCTTACATTGTAACCTAAGACAAAAATATGTCTTCCAGTTAGGGATAGTGGGGAAACTTCCAATCTCTGGTCCTTTCCCAGTTGCTCCTGAATACCTGGGGAAGAGGCTTCATGGATCTGGTCATTGTTTTTGTGCAGAGAAACCCTTTCATAAATTAAGGGAAAGGAGAAACTCACAATCCTTCCTGTCACAGACGGCAACTGTTATATATTTTGTTGGGAAAAAGGCCAGCTATCCCAAGGCACACGTCTAACTTTGGTGTGTTAATCAGCAACCAGTACAGAGTAGTAGGAGAGAGATGGACTACTACATTGATCTGGCTGATACCTAGAGTAACATGGACAATTTCCTCTTCTATGTCAGAACAGAGAAGTTACAAGCAAGTGAAAACTGAAAGAGAAGGTTCTGATTTTGGGTTGTGCAAGCATGCAGGGAGAAAAAGGAAGTCAGCTTTAATATCAAAGAGGGAGGATATGCTGCTGATACCATAATGTGTTTTCATAAAAAGTACTTTGTCCATTTACAAAAACTTCCATGCTTGAAACAAACAAAGCCATAACCTTCCCCCCCCCCATCCTCCCCCCTTTCTTTACCATAATAATCCAGGATATTTATACTGTATGAATATCAATCACATTTCTACCTTGCCTCTTCCAACTAGTACCACCTTCGTTTCAGTTGTGAGGAAAAAGAAGGTAGGGTCCTACTCACAACAACGGCACACTGCTGTTGCAGACAATCCCATTTTCTTGTCCAGCTAGTAAGTGGAGCCATTAAGTTCCTTTTCTCCAGCAGGAAACAGGAAGGACATAAAGTGCCCTTCTTGAAAGGCCATGACATTTGACAAACATAGAAGATGACTTGATGTAGGCCATTTATTCTTGCTGATTTCTGATAAGATGTCCTAGAGAAATCTGTGTAAGATCCAGGATTGAGAAACCAACTAGGTCTAGTGATGGCTAGACAGGTAGAAGGTAGAAGGAATAATGGCTCCGTGACTGACAGATTTGAGGGAAATAGTCTTAGGGGTAACAGACAAGAGACTTGGAGAAGTGTTAATGATAAAAAAATATTGAAACAATATCTCCTTTGAGACAGGAACAAGGAGCTGATGAATTGCTGAAGAAGAACAGGAAGAAGTTGGTAGAACTTGCAGAGAAGAGACATAACAAGGAATTTATAGATATCCTGTGGGTGCCTATTATGCTGAGCCAAATCATGTATTGCTGATTGAGGCTACACATGCTTTCAAGAGCCAGTGCATTGCTTGGTATGAATAAAAAGGACATATGGGAAAAAGATTGCATGAACAGCGTATAATATAAAATTAACTGTAATTGGATAGATGTATGACTAAGGGCAAAGTGAGAACAAGCAAGGAAAATGCCATGGCCCAGATCCAACAAAATATTTATGCTTTCAGCTTCTAACTGCTAACATTAGATGGTAATAGCTTTCACAGCAGGTAAGCTCATAAATCATTTGTTGAATCTAAGCCTAAGGCTGTTGCATGTTAATCCAATGATTTTAAAAGTAAGGTTTACTGAACGTATTTACAAATTTTAAAAATATAGTTAATAGTATCAAAATAATACAGGCTGAGGGAACTGTGCTCATTCCTCCTGGAGAAGTGATGGCTTTGGGGAGAGCTAACAGCATTACTCCCTTTCTTATGAGGAAGTTAATGAAGAGGCTGGAGCCAGGCACTTCACAGCTGTGCAGGATGGGAGGACAAGAGAGTAGGCATAATTTGAAACAAGAGAGGTTCAGGCTGCATGTCAGGAAAAGCTTTTTCATGATGAAGACAGTCAAGTGGGGAAACAGGTTGTCCAAAGAAGTCATGCATCCATTCTTGGAGATCTTCAAGGCTCAGCTATGCTAAGTTTTGAATAATATTGTCTGGTCTAAGAGCTGATTCTAATGCAAGCACAAGGTTGAAATAAATGGCTTCTTGAGGCCCCTTCAAAATTCAATCATATGATCCCATGAAAAGATTTTCACCACTTCAGTGTGCAATTGCTGCCTTATTTTACCTAGGAAATATGCTAATGTTATCTTTTTTATATCATGAAAGCATGCGGCTATGAATGTTTTCCCCAACTAAGGTGTTTTCTGTCATGAGATATCCTATTTAATAATTTTTAGGGCAAGAATGGCCATAAAAGGAAATGGAAAGCAAAAAAAAGATTTTTTTTTTCAGTAAGCTTGTATGTAGCATAGTGCAATAACTGTAGAAGAATGATCTGGGGGTGGGTCAGAACAGATGAAAAAGTTAATAAAGTAGAGTGAAGCTCCAGATTGAAATATGTTCCACATTAATGCAAAGCAACACAAGATTGCAGGAAAGAATTGGCTTGTATTGCCCATAGTATCAGTGCTACTGTCTAAGTAATCTCCCACTGAAAATGGAGGGACGCCTCTAAAACATTGAAAAGCAAAGACCCCTAAACAGTCCCAGGTTAGTGAGCAGGAATTTTCTGGACTATTTTCTTACACATGGCCATTTAAAATCCATCTAACCTGCATATTAAAAAAGCCAAAATAATTCCTGCAAGTTGACAACTTGGATTTTAAGTGGTATAAATTTCAAAAAATGTAGAAAGAGTAACAATTTCAAACAATGGTTGTGTCATGTCACTATGACCAACAGCTGGTGCCATGAATAAAACATAGGTATTTTATGACTATAATAACTGAAAAGTGGACATAAATATTCTGAATCAGTTGTAGACCTACCAAGATGATTTTCTGATATTGATATTTTTTTCTTCTGTATTGATGCATTTATAAGCTAAGGCAGTCAGTAAGTACTCTGAAAATGTGCAACAGCTCTTTAGGAGCCATTAAAGCATATTGAACTAATGACCCATGGATAATCAAAGTGTCTCATTCACTTAATGATGGATCCTTCATTCTAGTTCCTTTGAACATATTGCATTTGATTTTCTTTTTGGTAATAAAAAGTAGACATCAATTATCTCAAATGCTAGAAAAATCCTACTGAACACCTGGAATATAAAAATATTCTTTTTATTTTGTTTTGATTTTCTTAGAAGATTTTGTTAAAATAAGAACCATTATTTTTCCTAATTTGTTTTAAGAACCTGCTTCTTTGTCCTAGTACAGTTCATTATTAAATACTTTAGTTGCAAATTTTATCATAATTAGTCCACTGTTGCCATCACTATTGAAATAGCAACCTCATGTCTGGATTCAAGGCAAAACAGTTCCTTGTCAGGGAAGATATAAGAAAAATAGAGGTGTTGCCTTCAAACCCTGACTTTCAAAAACTTTGTTCAATAGCAAAAATATTGAAAAATGGTTGCTGAATAGGATGTTTAGTGGTATTACTGGAACACCGGATGATAATCAAACAGACCTCTACTCTTGTTCTGTGCACTTTCCAAAGCTAATCAACAGTAAATTGTCCTCCTGATCAGTCTCGTAAAAAAAAAAAAAAAAGCCAAAACTTTAGAAAATAAAACAAAAGAAAGAAAGAAAGAAAGAAAGAAAGAAAGAAAATACACCCCCCCCCGCCCCCAAGTAAAAAACCCCATTGCCATAGATCTGAAGGAAAAAAAAATACCAGAGACACAGGTGGAATGAAACAAAGTTAACAGATGGACAATGAAATACTTGTGACTATTCTTGGATTACACAGAATATTTGTTGCAGAATCAAGGAATCTAAATTTCAAATCCATTGTGTTTCCCAAGCAACCAGCTCTCTGTGGCTAAACAGTTGAAACTTACATATCTATGACTCTGTGAAAAACGTTAAGTGATATCATCACACTTTTTATGTTAGCGTGGGTTTTTTCCCATTGCTTCCCAGTGCAAGAATGTTAAAAGGAAGAATTAGTATGCAACTAAAGCATTTTACAAACATTTCTGACTCTGAATATTCAAACTGGTTATCCAAAACAGTAGTAGCACAATGAAGACCATATGGAACAGGTCTGGTTCTGATTTTTTTAACTTGTTGCTTTGCCTCCTTCTACTTCACACTTCACATTTAATTTCTTGGAGATTGTGAGGGGGCATTGTTATGGCATGCTGTCAGCATCTGGAGTCCTTCAGAGAAAGCAATATGATATTTATGTTCATGGTTTCTTCTTCTTCACCTTATGGTTCACGTAGGGTAATTTTTATATTTGCTAACTTCTTTTTACACCTCTGTATATTTTTTGTAGGACTACATCTCCACCTTACTTCCAAATTTACTTACATGGTACTTTTAACATATAGGTAGATACTATTACTTTTTTTTTTTTAATCCCTAAAACCAGTTTTTCCCAGATCTACATTTTTGTAATCAACCATGAATGAGTTATTGCCATGGGGTCTGAAGTACCATCCTGTGACCCATCCCATGTCATCTCATGACCATCCCTATACCAGATCCTGTGTCCCCATTCCTCAAGCCCTGTGCTGTTGTACCACGAATGTATTTCTCTACCTCATAATATTACCTTAATACCATAAATATTTAATTCTGCATAGAACTGTTTGTTTCTTCTACCTGTAGAAAACAATGGTTTCACTATACACAGACAAGAAAAAAAAAAAACCCCAACAAATTAGCTGCAGAAAGTCAATTAGAAGAATTGCTATGGCAGTTAAACTGAAGTAGAGCTTAAGTCAGACCTTGTCTTTACTTATTAACAGCAGGGTTATCAAATAATAGCTAACAGTGGGAAAAGGTACTTTGCAGTGCATATTCAGTCATCTATTCATTTTACAAAACAAACCCTTTTTTTAGAGTTTTAAGATCTTTTAAATTTTAAGGGGTTGTCTATACTGCTACATTACTACTACATTTCATGATTATAATAAAACTTTCCTGGTAAAAAACTGGATAATAAGTATTCTTTCTCCCACCTCCACCTAAGCTTATATGATTAAGTTCCTGGATGACACCATGAAATCTTCTGCGTCCTTGTATTAACTCCATATTTTAAACAGGTGGCTATCCTATTTTATAATGGGAGATGACTAGTTGTGATGACCCTTTGCAGATTTTTTTCAACAAAGAATCCTTGGTCTTGCTACCCCTAGAGTTCAACAGCGCTGAATTTGCTAACTCTTAAAATTATGCCACAAAGCCTATCTGTTTATCCAGCCTTTCTCCAAGGAGGTTGGTTAAAGAGCCATAAAATTTTGCCTATGGCAAATGAATCTGCTTTCCTCAATATCTACAGTATGTCTTACTTTCCTCTCCTCTTCCTTGAGGGACAAATGCAGGAATGCTGTGACATCTGAAGTAGCTTATGTTGTTTTCTAAAGAAATTGTCAAGACTTTGTAAAATAACCAGTTTAGATGACATATTTGCTTAACAAACAAAAAAAAAAAATTAAAAAGCAAGCAGGTTGTGGTTTTGCATTGTTAAATTCTGATCTTTATTGCTGAATGAAAATTTATTTTAATATTTCTGCTCAAATTTATCAGAATTTCTCATTGAACAACAATCTGTTTTAATGGAAAGATAAAGAGTACTTTTTTCTTGAAACGGTTGTTTGTCTTCTTTAAGGATTGCTAAGCATTCATTTTACCCCAGAAAGTTTCTAAGTATGATTCTCTTGCCTAAGTGTTGGGAAAAAGTGGAAACCTCAGTCCCAGTCCCAGTTCAAAAATCATGTGTGTGTGTGCGCTATATTAACCAGCTGATACAGGAAGAATATCTTTCTCTCTTAATACCATGTGAAACAGAAGTTTAAAAAAGTGGAGATAAGAACATAGCCCCCAGGAGCAGCATCCTTGTATCCCATCTGAATATAAACATATTCATCAATTTTTATTTCAGTTCTTATAGTCTGCTAGTTATTATATTAAACATCAAGACTTATGCATGGATCCCGAATTCCTGCAGATAGAAGATAAGAAGTCAAACAAGTTCCTATGGAGATCTGTTGGATGCTGCTGAATTATGATAAATTTTTTTTATTGGGGCACTTAAACTGTTGATTTTTTCAACTTAGACATGAAAAAATTTAAACAGGATTATGCATGAATAATACTGTAGTTAATGGGAATTATACTGCAAAAAACTGGATTTTCTCTTTCCTTCGTGCAGAGAGAATAGAAATCGCCATACTTCTGTGTTTGTGGATCTCTGCTTTCTTGAGAATGAGCCTCAAGTCAACTCTAATTTTACACACAAATATTTTTTCTTCCTGAAACTTGAAAAATAATACTGTTCCCTTACCCATGATCCCTAAGTGGAAATTACTAACTGCTTTGCCGAAAAGGAACACCTAGTAACTTATTCATTCCAGCCAAGTTATTTTAGAATTCAGGGTTTCAAAGGAGAAGCATCATTTTAAAAGAAAAAAAGCCCACAGACTTCCTGCAAAAAGATTTTTATTTGCCAGCTGTACAGGCTAATACTAGAAGTGCCTAAACCTGAAAAAAATAAAATATTGTACAGCTTTTCAGAGCTTTTATACTGTGATTGTAAAATATCTGGGAGGTTTGCCAGACTCAGTCAAAAGAAGAGCGCAGCATTTTCTCATCACTAATAACAATGACCTGAAGTCACGTTGAAGATTGTAAGGTCAATTTCCCTCTTAAATTGAAAAAAGAAAATAGGAGAACAGATGTGGGTAGTTGCTTCTGTATTTATAAATTGCATGACAGCTGGGTTAGGCTATATCATCCCCAGTTTCTATGCAGTTAAGGTGTTTTTATTGAATCATTCATACTAATAAGATCGAAGTGTTAAGGTGCATTTTTAAGCTATTATATAACACAGAAAAAGCTGCCAACTTCATAGTGTATATTCAAAATTGAACATTTTTCTTCATTAAATATGTTCAGATAAGTTTACCATGTGGCATACACATTTCAAAGAGAATTTTCTGGATTTGAATGATTGGTTCTGAACTGATACAGCATAAAGGCGTGTGATGATAAAACAAGTATGTTTTAAATAAAAGTGCAAATACATAAAGTGTTAACTATGTAATACCAGATATTTGTTTACTTGGTGTGTTTGGGCTTGTAGGGCTTTTCTTGTGGGGTTTTTCTTTGTTTGGTTGCTTTGTTTGGGGTTTTTTTAGAAGTTTAAAATAGCAGAAAGAGTAGCTGTGCAACCAACATTCTGATAACATTTATTCCATCATTTCAGGAGCATATAATTCTAGAAATAGGAATTTTTATGCACAAAAATTGTCATTCTGCCTTATTTCATATATTAAGCTGACCATTTTATCAGATACATAATTTCTTATTACTGACTCATTATGTCTATCTGCTGAAACACAATTTGCACATGCTATACACCAATATTTTTGGCTACTATTTCTTTATATTACATTTACATTAAAATGCCAACCATCTGCTTGTGGTTGACAGCATCTAGGCAAATGTTGCCTTTAAATCCCAGAATTTTATTTCACCCTTATTGGGTGAAGCATGTAAATCACATTTCACTTCTTTATACTGTCTATCCTACACATTTTAACATTAGACATAGTAACCTATTGAGCCTAGACCTACAAGAACAAAAAGGAACCTCATGAGCATAATTTATCTGAAATGTTTTAAATGTCTGTTACAGAATGAGATAAATCTTTGATGATGCCTTGACATAAGGAAAGAGTAGGTGAATAGTTAGACTTAAAAGATTAACTTCCAACACTTGTATTGCAGTACCAAGCATAAGCTTAGAAGTGAAGTCTCAATTAACTGAGACTAAGAGATAAAACAGTTTTTTAATCTTCAGCCAAGCATTGGATCCATAGTTTCTCTAACCTATATGATGTATACATCAATTATTTCAGGAAAGTATTTCAGTGAACGTGGTAAAATACTTTTAATAGCTAACAAACAACAACAGACGGAGGGTTTGGTGGCTGTTCAGAAGGGGAAAAGAGAAAAATAAGATAAATAGAATGAATCAGTTGTAGTATAGAGTCTTCTCTTTCCCCAAGTTTCAGAAAAATCGGTAAGATAAGTTAAAGCAGCCCTCAGGCAGCTTAAACTTGTGCAATCAGCCTTTACACAGCAGATTGTCCAAAGTCTCTTTGACCCTGGCAATGTAACAAGGGCCACATTTACATGTGGGTGACCTGCTTCTGAATGACAACTGAAACATTTAGAAACAGATAAAAAAAAAAAGAATACTTTTCACATTACTCCTCACATTCTTTATAAGGTCTTTTTCAAGAATGAGTGCTTACTGATTACAGACAGTGCAAGGAGAGGACTCCCATGCCACAGACAGATCAAAGTCCCCAGGTGCAGCACCATGTACACATAGCTCTTGAGCCCAACAGGGGTAATGATTTTGCTCCCTCACTCCATTTAAATAGCTGGAGCCACTAGAGGAGATGGAGGGAACAAGAGATGCTTGGGTCCCTTTATAAAATCAGCAGCAGCATTTCCTCCTCCTGCAGCCCTGTCAGCCTCCCAGCTGTGCTGCACTGGCTCAGTGCTCCTATTAGGGCCTCTGGGCACTACAGTAAACAGTGAGCATTAAGGGATATCACATGCAGCAAAGTCTAACAGTGCTCATGCGTCACTAATTACCATAATGAGAAACTTGCGGCACATCAGCCAAGAAGAATTTGCATTGATTGTTTTTTTCCCTGTTCTTCAGCTAGAATAGGAAGAATTCCCATGGATCCCCACTTGACCTTGAGGGCTTCTTCTCCTCTTTCTATGTGTAGATATTCCTTAGAGGTGCATGTAAGGCGGATGAATAAACACAGATTTAACCCCAGAAATTATTTGTCTTTTAATAGGTCTTCCTAGTGAGAGTGTATATGTAAATTCTAGTTGTGACCAAAGAAAAAAAAAGTTTAAATTTCATCCAGTCTCAGTTGGCACAAGCATATTGAAGAGCAACTGCTGTTTTCACACTGCTCCTAATTCCCTGTAAGGCCCTGTTGCATGTTAGACACTTCTGCTGTTGATTATAAATAGTGAATCATGAAGTATGGATTCCTACTTCAGTACAACGGGGTTAATATTAGAATAACTTGAAGATAAATGATCATGAAACACCATTATTAGCTAGAACAGCTTCTTAACAACAGGGTGTATTGTTAAAACCTGTCTTCTGTGATGAGTCTATGCTTACAGGAGAAAAGGCAACAAAGAAAGTTTCTGGAGTGCAAGATATGATACTGAAAGGCCTCCCAGGCCATTGATTCCTATCCTCTGCTCTAACTGGCATTTCCTGCTTCCTATAATCCATTCAAAAATGTATTAAGCTCCACTTTAAAGCTACTTAAATTGTTTCCCTCTTTTACTCTTATTGGAAGGCAGTTCCAGACAGGTGGAAGGTGGCTAGACAGTTATATTGATCTCTAAATTCCCTGGAAATTCTATTTATAAAATGTAAAACATTTTGTTAAGGATTTGCAGGTGGGTGTTTCTGATGGCTCAATACATAACAATTGTTCTGCTGATAACAATCCTCTGCGTGTTTCATTTATAATGATCCATTTTATTTTCCTTGTAATAATAGCATATTGCCATTTCATGCAGCTGTTACATGCACTTTATGAGTGCTTCATTGCCTTTTTTTAACATAATTGACTCAGTCCTTTAAGTAGCCGAGCACCTGAATCTCTGATTCCAGTGAGAGCATCTTAAGCAATACCCTAAGGTATGCCCTGTACTCAAGGTATACACAATTCATTATCCTGCCATGTATTTTAGATAAACTCATGCAGACTGGTTGAGATGACAAGAGTTTTCTGGTAGATCAACTAGTTTAGTTTCCTGTTAAACTGCATGCGGTGGTCACCACTTCAACAAAGCATTCAGTGAACTGTCAAGGAAACACCCTGCCTCCAGAACACCAAGGTCTCATTCTCACCCCTAGGTTACAGCGAGTTCCCATGTGCCTAGTGGTTCTTAGTTTACATGTTTTAAGCTTATTGGTTCAGGAGTTCTCCACCCAGTTTTTTGTATAAGTTTATGTTTATGTATTTCCCCTAGTTGCTTATGTATTAGTTCTGGGAAATTTTCCCTTCTTCAGTGCCCCATTGGTCTACTCATGTAATTCCCTCCCTTAGGTCATCCCTATTGGATATTCCTCTGTTGTCTCCTCCTCCTCAGTCAATCCCCACTGGTTGTTTCCCTTTGTTCTGCCGCTGTATAAAATACCTTGTTCTCCCTTTTCCCTGGTCTCTGTCCCTGGACTCTCTCCCTGTGATACACCAGCTGGAACCTAAGCAAAGATCCCTCTCTCATCCTTTGCCTCCACTGACACTTTTACATCATCTTTGTTTGGGGCTCGCTCCTTGCGAAGGAGCCAGCTTTCCCTTCTTGCTGCAGCCCCAACAGTGTCAGCTTCCCAGCTACAGCAGGTTGCACAGGATTATGTCCAGGCTGGTTTTGAATATCTCCAGAGGAGCAGAATCCACAAACACTCTGGGCAGCATGTCTCATGATAACATGTCTGGCACTCTCACAGTAAAAAACTTTTCCTCATATTCAGATGACACTTGTGGTGTTTCAGTTTGTGCCTGTTGCCCCTTGTCGTGTCACTGGGCACCACTGAAGAGAATTTGGTTCCATCCTCTTGGCTGGTGAGACATTTATATGCACTGATATGATTCCTTCTCAGTTGTCTCTTCTCCAGGCTAAACAGGCCCAACTCCCTCAACCTCAGGGAGGTGCTCCAGTTCCCTAATCATCTTCAGAACCTTCTGCTGGGCCGTCTGCCACAGTTCCTTTTCTTGGACTTGGAAACACAGAGCACAGTACAGGAGCATTCTTGATGAGGCCTCACCAGGGCTGAATAGAGGGGCAAAATCACGTCCCTCTACCTGCTGGCAATGCTCTTCCTAAAGCAGTCCAGAAAAAATTGGCCTTCTTGGCCACCTGGGAACACTGCTGGCTCACAGACATCTTGTCCACCAGAACCCCCAGTCCTTCTCCACAGAACTGCTTTCCAGCAGGTCAGCCCTCAGCCTTTGCTGGTGCATGGAGTTGCTCCTAACAAGGTGCTGGACCCTGAATTTGCTTTTGGTAGACTTCACTGGGTTCCTCTCCAGCCTGTCCAGGTCTCACTGAAAGGCAGAACAGCCTTCTGGTCTGTCAGGCACTCATCCCAGTTCTGTATCATCTGCAAACTTGCTGAGGGTGCACTCTGTCCCTTCATCCAAGTATTTGATGAGTAAGTGGAACAAGATTGGACCCAGTACTGAATGCTGGGGAGCACTGGTAGTTACAGGCCTCCAGCTAGACTCTGTGTCACTGATCACAACCCTCTGAGACCCACCATTCATCCAGTTCTCAATCCCCCTCTCTGTCCACTTCTCTAACCTTTTTCTCTACATGCTTAGAGATAAGATCTGGGATGAGTTGTTCCATCACCTTACCAGGGGTGGCAGTGAGGCTGCCAAGGCAGTCAGCTTGCTGCACACCCTCCTCACTGCCCTAAGGATCTCAAATTCCACCATTTCATGGTCACTCCAGACCAGGCTTTCCTTGAGCTTCCCATTCCCCAGCAACCCCTCCTTCCTGGTTAGAATTAGGTCCCACACAGCAGCTCTCCTCATAGCCCCTCTATTACTCGGAGAAGGAAGTTTTCAATGCATTTCAGGAACCTTCTGGATTGCTTATGCCTGGCTGTGTTGTCCCTACAGCAGACACTGGGGTGGTTGAAGTTCCCCATTCATAGCAGGAACTGTGAACGCTCCTATCTATTGATAGAGGGGCTCATCTGCTCAGTCTTGCTGGTCACTGGCCTGTAGCAGACCTGCACTATTAAAACACCTCTCCCTCCCCTCCTCTGATCCATAAGCTCTCAGTCAGCTCCTCACCCATCCCCACGTGGAGCTCCATGCACTCCAGCTGGACATTGACATAGAGGGCAACATCCACTTCTTGTCTCACCTGCCAGTTGTTCCTAAAGAGCCTGTATCCTTCCATTCCAACACTCCAGTCGTAGGAGCCACCCACCATGTCTCCCCTATGCCAGTACATCATAGGCCTGCAGGCGTGCTCTGTTTCTCTGCATAGATCTGATTAACACAAAATCTCGTTATGGTGTTTCTAAGATCATTGTGTTTGGTTTATCCACATCTTTAACAATTATAGCACATTTTTAAATAGTTTTACCCTCAACTGCAAGGTCCACATTCTGGTTTCAGTTATCTTGGTTTAAATGTGGATTAAAAAGTGAAAAATAAATTACTCTAGAACTCATTTTTGTTTAAAGAAAAGTAAAACCTAGCTCTGTTTTTTTTAAGCACCTGAATGTAGGTAAAGGTAAAGGCCATGTATGATAGCAGTGCAGTAACTTCTGTAGTCACACTTGCTGTAATGACTCATTTGACCACTCATCAGTTCTGAAGTATGGTTACAACAATGACATGTAATCAACAGAGGTCTCCACTGCATCATCTCCATGAAAGGAGGTTCTTACTGCTATGCTGCTTCTTAGCTTTAAGGATCCAAACTGATCCAGCATTTGGTCTGGCCTCCCATTTGAAGAAAGCAACGCTCTTACGCACATACTTTTTTTAAAAAATTAAGAATACAGTTGGGGAACAACTAAACCTACATAACAGACTTCTGTGTGAGTACATTCTGCGTCTCACTGGTGTATAGAATACCTGATGATTTTGACTGTTCCCTTTCTATATCTGTCTCTGACACTCATACCATTATGTATTATTAAATGAAAACCTGACCCCTTTGAAGTTAATGGAAAAAAGCCTTCCTACTTTTAATGTGAGTTATTATCTTCCAGTAAGGTTACTGCATGGATCAAATCTTTGTGCTACCAGCAAATGCTGTCCCTTGACTTGAAAAGGACTCTGCAAACATGTAGATGTACATGTTATTATATCCTGCTGAAGGATGTGAAAATTTTACTTTGAAAAAACTCCTTAGAAAATAACAGCTAGTAATGTATCTCATTGGACTGCTGTGAGATCATTCATAGAGTACAAATTAGTATTTGTACTGTGAAGCACCTTTGGATCTTTAGATGAAAGATGATGTGTTTAAACACGAAGAATTAAAATTAATCTCTCCATGGAATTTTTTAAAAATAAAAAAGGTGAGCAATACAGTTTAATTAGTAAACTGATAAAAATTAAAAATACTTAATAATGTATGATTTATATTTCTCAATGGAAACCAATATTATGCTTAGATTATAATCAAGATAATATTATTAGTAGAATAACTGAGTCAAATTAATCATGACTGAAAATCTGATTATCACAAGGGATCATGCTGCTACCATAGACTTCACAAACCTTTACTTTTATCTTCTTATTACAGCACCAGATTTCTCCCTCTGTGCAGAGGGTGTACAGGATTTTCAGTTTTCAGTATCTTCAGACTGCTGCTTTGATATTCTAATGCACATCTTGTGAATGATGGGCCTCAAATTAATTTTTTTTTCTTACAAAGAATAGACTGCAGACAAGAACAACTGTTTTTAATAATATTATTTACAAGGTGATAATATGCAATTTGTTACTTGTCAAAACAGTGGGAATTATGTTCTCATTTTATGTTAAATATAATTAGCTAATATTTTCCAAAGGGTATGCAGACAGAAGAGGTGTCTCATATTTTTAACTTTGTTGCCAATTTCATTGTTTGCCTTCATTTTTTCTTGCTCTAGGAATGTGAAAATTTAAGTTATGGTTCCAGTGTGCTCAAAGAAATCCATTATAAAGAAGTTGGATTTCCTCAGCCCTACAGGCATTCATGTTCAATGTATGTACATATCCATAAGGATCTTTTAAAGGAAATAATTATGAATTAGATTGTGTGTAATGAAGTATTACATAAATTTTCTTCTGGGATTATTAAAAAAAAGCAACCAACAACACAAAAAAAATCCCAAAAAACTTCTAACCTTTGTATCTTTCAAAGCACTATTTTTTCTCAAATAAGTTATTTATAATACAGTATATATATATATATATATTTTTTTTTTTTGAAAATTAAAGCAGTTTCCAGATAATTTAGTTGGGGCTAATGCATTGCTTTGATGGTCTTGCTTAATGGAAAGGGGCTCTACAAGACTCTTGTAAAAATAAGCCCTACCCTAAGGAGTTTACAATAAAATTATGAGAAAGGTACATGAAATAAAAAACAGAAGAACAAAATAACAGCCTGGTGACATGCAATATATTCTATTATAGAAAAGTTGTGGGTACAATTTGTAGTAAATCAGACTAGATCTGCTCTTCTAACTGCATCCACCCCAGGGAGGGAAGCTTGGCAGCTAGCCTCACAAATAGTCTCCTCTAGGGCAGATTAGTTGTATTTGCATGAGCAGTTCTTGGCTTTAGATCCTTTCTGGGCCTAGTGTAGTTTATACAAGGGTCCATTTTTAAATAGAGAGAGAGGAGGGTGAATATAAATACATATTTATATTTTTGTTGATCTGACTGTGTCAGTGTGTATGTATGTATATATATCATTATTGATGTGAGTGTTGAGGAAAGAAATTTAAATTGATGTGTCAGAAATAATGAGAGAAGTGTGTTTCGGCCCAGCTGAATGTTTTTTTACAGCATGAAAATGTGGCTGTGTGTCACATATTTTGAGGCAGTGATGAAGGACACGGGAGTGTGGGAAGTTCCTCAGCCTGGCAGACAATACTGGACTGGCCAGGGTAGGGGTAATTAAAACCCCTCTAATATGTAAAGTCTACAAAAACATTCTTTGGGGTGTGCAATCCACTGAAACATGCTTGGATTTTATTTAGGAAGGAAGTGCTTGCATCAGCAGAGAACTTGGGAACAAACATTTTTAAACCACAGGTAGTCAGCACACTAAGACCAAAACTGAGCAGGAGTTTTGGTATGAGTAAACTCATAACTCATACTTAAATAACACTAATGAACTACAAGAAAGCTACTGGAGTTAGACATTTCTGTAAGATCAATAGTAGGATAATTAATACACAATAAATATAAAAAAGTCAAATCTTTTTTTAATATGAGTAGAATTCAGCTCACGTAGATTCAAATGTCTAATAAATTATAAAATTATCTTATTTTTTTTAGAATTTTTAAACCTGATTTAAGAGGTTGAATATAGAATCTCTCTGGAGACTCTTTCACTCCCAGTGAGAGAAAATGTCTCTGGAGAAGCCTGTTTTGCTGTACTAACTATGGAAAAACCTAAGGCAACTCCAGTCTTAATAATTAAGTCATTAATTTTAAATATCTATAGATGGTTGTGTACCTAAGTGAGGTGACTATGTGCTATAACTCTCACTCTTGCTTCTCTTTATATCTCAGGTGTAACCATGCCAATTGCAATTCATAGCAATGACAGGTGTTTCAGAAGGAACAAATGAACAAAACCCCACCCAGCCAACCTAAAAAAATCCCAAACCACAGTCAGTAGGTGAGGCAGGAGCCAAGACGGAAATGGAGGAAAGGGGTCCTATGACTTTTATCCCAGCAATAGAGATCCCACCTGTTAGGCATATGCCTTTCAGATTGCAGACCATGTGGGAGTGCAAAACAATAAAGGGACCCCATCACATCAGATGCTGAGATACAGCCAATACTTAGCCAAGATTATGAGAATCATGGGGGTAGGAAATGAGTCAAGGGGAAATCTGAAATGGCAGTTTAAAGGCCAGGGCATAGACCTGAGAGACAGTAATTATAAAACCTGATCTTGTTGTTTTTTATGAATTTTGCATTAGGTCTCAAAGATTTGAATGCTGAAGCCATCCAGGGGAAAGAAGCTAAAAGACAGTCTTGTTCTCACAGTGCCTCGGAAATAAGAAATAAGGCAATAATAGTAAGTAGTAGAAATAAGAATGCACATCCAGTGCATGCCCAAGTTTCTCTCCCTTACTTTTCTTCTGGCACCATGATGCTTCTATTCTTGAGCATAAAACACAAAAGAGGCTTAGTGGTAAGGGACCCCCAGATTCATCACCTAGCTCCTCCCTTTCCAAGAGACAGGGTTGGTGGTCCTCTAGGCTAACATGGCAGAGGAATTGTTTCTTGGAAAAGTGATTTAACCAGTAGGACAAAATACAGAAGAATCTACATCTGTACTAGCCTAAATATTACTTGTAAATCTTGCATATCCTTTCTGCCCAGCACAATCAATCTCTTTGGCATGTGTAGTAACAGGATATTAAATTTAAAAACTAATTTATCTTAAATGGAGAAAACTTCTGAGTCTGCCATTCTGCCATTATCTTATACTGAACCATCTTAGTTCTGCCCAGTTTGTCTTCTAGATTCCTAAATACCTTTAAAGATGTTACTTTCAGTGTCTTTGTGCCTTAGTTTTCTGTTTCCTCTCTTACAACAATAAATATGCATCCCTGCAAAAGTAAAGGAGTTCATATTTTTAAACTGCTCAGACACTTCTGTAGTGCAGACCAAATAAGAACCTAGATAAAAAGGTTAGAAAATAAATGCAATATATTTCCGATACTCCTTCCATTTATGAAAACACAGAGCATAATAAAAACTAGCAGACAGAACTTTCTAGAAAACATCTTACTGTGTAAAATAATAAGGAAGTTGTTTGATCATACTACAAATATTACTCAAATATTTTTGTCAAGGTCAGATTCTGGTAAGTGTCATTTTCTATTTTCTACATGAAGTACTGTATGTTCAAGTTACTGTGTAACAACCCTAGGGCTTGCAGAGCCCTTGCATGTAGCTTTTCAGAACCATTTTGTCTAACATTTTTATCTACATTTGTTGCTCCTTTGTTCCAGCTCTACCTGTGTTTCTTTTAATTATCGATTTCAATTTAGGTTAGCCCAGTCTTGTTCTAAGTAAGTTCAATGTGCTTAAAGATGCATAAGTTAATACCTGTTTAAAGTACACTGGAGAGCCTCAAAGCCACACAATAATTTTGTATATGATACACTCTGTAACTGAAGGCAGGCAGAAGAGTATATAATTTATAAATGAGATTCCAAGGAGTGTATCCCAAATGGATGTTAAAGAATACAAAGCATCTCTATGAAAACAAACAGACAAACAAAAAACCCAAGAAAACTCTTCTACATAGTGACTCACAATTCTGCTCTGGAGTGAAAATTATCTGCATTTCCAAGGTGAAAGATCAGCTGAAAAGCTTTTATATAATACAGTATTTTACTGTTATGTCCTAATATGGGAGAAACCTTGTAGTTTTCTAAAGTAGAAAAGCTACTTTATGTTAATTGGTGTAATCTAGAACAAAATACAAAGTTATACATCCCTGTCTTTTCCTTTTTCAGTAAAAGTATGCTTTTGTGTCATCAGAGCGTCCAGCTTTCCCTATATGTTTCACAAACTTTTCCGTTACAACCTATGAGCTGAATTTTTCACTTCTGATGATATTGTTATAAGGCCACTGTCTGATACTGATTTATAACAGCTGATGCATTAGCTATGTTCTACCATTCAATGGCCATTTATTTTATCATTTCAAAGCTGATTTTTAAAATACAAGAAAGCATTGGCACCCCTACATAGGGAGAGAACTGTAATCTTAACAAGATACAATCCTTTTACATCTGTTATTATTTTAATCTTCTGTAAAGAAACTCCAGTTAACCTGGCTGCTGCCCAGGTCCCCTCTCTTTGACAAGGGCCGAGGATGACAATTTTCTGGAGAATGCACTGACACTCTGCTGAGGCCTGATGTGCTGCTGAATGTGGGACACAGCAAAGCTAAAGTGGGAGCAAAGGTCATGGTTTAGAATGTATTAAGCAAACGTGGATTAAGAAAGATCAATGAGCAGGGACACAGACTCATCAGGCTCTGTTTAGATAATCTGCTTGCTCTGACTAACATTTTCTTCCAACGTTACAGCTGAAGAAAATGTACTTGAAGCTCACTCTTGTCAGCTCCTGAGAAACTATCAGTAAATCAGGCAGACAAGATAGTACCCTGAATGTAAAAACTCTGCCAAGGACTGATATTGACCCTGATCCTCAGATACTACAAGTACTGTGTCTGAAAAGACAGGTCTGCAATCCCAGATGATGAAACCATCAGGTCAGTTGCTCTGGCTCAGTCAGTGTATTACTGAGGAAGAACAGAGAGACACAACAAATGATACTGTACTAAACTGTGGAAAAGGGCATTCTCCAATGCTGTGCTTTATTAGTGATGACAGAAATGTTGGCAGAAGAGACCTGTCATTTCAGAGGAAATAGCTTGTAGAAAAATATAATCCTACAAATTGATCAAAGAAAATTCTCAGGGTCATAAAAGCTGTGGGAAGAAGCCGAAATGAGTGAAGTTCCCATAAGCCATATGGTAAGGACATGAAAAGTATGAAGAGAAAAATTAGGATATTTACTGACTAAGAGAAGTCTCATAAAGAATTGGAGCTGTCAGTCAGTAGGAAAAAACCCAATGTCCCAAGTCATGTATAGGATTGATATTTCCTACACTGAGATCTACTTTTTATTGGTGTATACTCTACTAGCTTGAAAAGTAAAAAACAAAAATGCAAAATCGACCAAAGATCTGAAACAAAAATATAGTAGACATCATACTATAGGAACAACCTCAGAAGTGATGACGTGTGCTGAACATCTCTTACCCAGTAGGACCTCGTAAGAACTCAGATCCTAACCTCAAACCACTTTTGCTTCCCTAAATAGCACCTAGAGAATGATTATTCTGTATATTCTAGAAATAGAAGAAACTTGTGTAGTCAAGTTGCTTTTTCCTCTGTCGCTGCAGGATTTTTCTTAGTGGTGTATATTATCTGATTTACCACACTAGCTATGTCATAAAGGTACCAAAGAATTTTACAGATAAACCAGTAAGATTTTTGCTCAAGTAACAGCGTACACACAGAAACACTACCTATAAGATTAGGAGAAGGGTTGATTTCTCACAAAGTTACTGATGGAAAAATACTTTCCTGTCAGGGAAGATCTTGGAAACTGCAAATGGTAAAAAAATTTATTTAACTTCCTATCTCTGTTCATGATTCCACAGGACAAGGGTGGTTCCAGAACACAAATGAAGTGCAGGGTATATGAAGAAGATACTAAAATCAGAAAACAATGTCAAAATAATGCTGTCTTCATATAATGAATAAAGCACTGAATTTGTCCCTTATAGACTGCTGGAATAGAAAGTGACTTTCTTATGTCTGAAGCCTCACCCATTCTTAAAAGAATAAGAAACCTCATGATCCATGTTTTCCTCACACTCAACTTGCTTTTGTGTTTTTTCAGGGACAGAAAAAAAAGAAAAGGGAAAAAAACCCCACCCCAAAATCAGGTAAATATTTTTTTTTCTTCTCATTTTCCCTTTTTTGTTTTTGTATCCAGTAAAAGACAGGGGAAATAATTAATGCAATGCTGGACCTGAATTCAGTCCAATGTAACTACCATAAAACAGCAGATCATATCAGGACAAGGATTCACCAGGTCCAGCATTCTTCTTTCAACAGTCATGAGTATGAGGGACTGGCATGCCTAGAGTGTCCTTTCCCCTGGCATGCTCTTGCAGCAGTGGGAGCCCAAGGGACTACCTGAGATGAAGGCTCCAGACTTCTGTGTTCAATAGAGAAAATGGGCTGACCACAGTCCTTTTAAGATTCTAATTACACTGTTGGCTCCTGAAACATCTTGCGGCAATGAGTTCCACAATTTAATTACAGGAGTGATATGACAAAGTATTTCCTTTGTTTATTCCAAAACTGCTGCATGAAACTTGCATTGAGGGCTCTCTAGATTTTGCATTGTGAGAAATAATGAACAGCTGAACAGTTTACCCGTACATCTGAGATAAAAACCAAATTATCATTCTTCAAACAACTTGAGTTATCTGGTTTCTCATCAGGATCTCTAAGAACGGAATGGTCTCAAAAAAGTAGATAAATATATGGAAACTGTATTTGTATGCAAATCACAGTATTGTGAATGGAGAGAGGGAGGGAAATTATAGCGGCTTTTTTCATAGTTTGGGGCTTCTTTTTGTTTTGACTAAGGAAGCCTTGCTTTAAACCATTTGCTCAGGCAAATTTTAAATTATTTAGTTGTGGGAATATTCTAAGATATATACATTTTTAAAGAGTATTCTGTTAGTGTAAGAGTATAATTATTCCTGAAAATACAAAGTTCATAACATATATGATTACAAATTCCTTTTGCAATCTGCGTAATGCCTTATTCACTCCTTGATATTTAAGGGCACTTATGGAAGAAATGTAAGTGTTATTACAGTGAGTGACATACCATATGGCAAGTAGGATCAGCTGCAGCTTTGCACATTGTTGTCATTTTTCCCCTTGTGCTACAGTTTTGCATGATGTAATGTTTTTCTGTGGCTGTTCAACAGTCTACCATTTAAGCCTGCTGAATTATAAAATGCCATTTTAAGGAGTTGCAGCTGAACCTGCTCATCATAAGTCTGCATTTATTTCACAGATGTCTATCACACTGTCATCCCACAGGTGCACTGGAACTTTAAAATTTTCCTGGGCCTCATCTTGTGATGTAAGAAAAATGTATTATGCAAGAGGAAGAAATGGCAGCCAAAAAAAGTAAATGCTGCTAAACGTCATTTTAAAATACAAACTGGGCATGCAAATGCAAGTAACCTCAGAGGATGATAATATTTGTACTCTCAGCTAAACATGATGCGCAAATGGTTGTGGAAGGGCCAGGTCCTGAAAAGTAAAAGTCCTCTCCAGGGTACAAGTAAGAAATAGAAATGAGGTGTTGGGTGGGTGGGGAGGGCAGTGTTCATTAGTATAGGAGAAATATGGGTTTTTTCTATGCTTCTGCTCAACTGTCATCACTGAAAATTTAGGAAAATTGAATTCATCTGGAGGTTATTTTCTGACTTAAGTGGAACTACATCTCTTTAAGTGTAGTCCTGTTGCTCCATTCTCAAAGAGTATCAGAAAATAAGCAATGTAGAAGGTATAGGCTGAAAAAAAAGGAAGAAAATACAGTAAATATTAATTTAAGTGTAATCACACATTTAAGGAAACACTTGACTGTTTCTTCAAAGTTCAAGCTACTATGAAGAACATTCTCTCTTCAATTCCTTTCTCTACACTTCATCTCACCCTTCCTTTTTCCTCCTCAACATGCCATGCCTTTTTTTCTACTTGCAAATCATCAGCAGTGTTGTGATCTAAGATTCCATTTCAAGGTCAAACTCTGCTGTATGTCTACATGAACCATCCCTTTAATTCAGTTAGGCTGTTGACATACACAGGTACACTGGAAGGAAGACGACGAAAAAATAACTAAAGAAATATTTTTTTCAGTGGGAAGTGCCACTGGTCTAAAAAAAAAAAAAAAAAGATTTTCAAATCTCAGTTTGAATTTTAGATCTCCATTAGAAAACTAGTTTTATTTATGCACCAATCGGAAAAACTGTAAAGGACAACAACTAATTAACTCTTCAATAGCAAAGTATTTAAAAAACACTTTTCTGAATTAGAATAGAAGCAGTGTTAATAGAAATATTTTCAGTGTGCAATCATACAGAATTACAGCCCAGTGTTATTTCTAAGTCAAATAAGAATTCTTGGGTTTGACATTTTGAAAATTAAAGACTAAGTAAATATGAAGATAACAAAAGTTAAACTAGAATGTAAAGGAAAAGGTAAAATTAAATTGCAAATACACTTTAAATTAAATAAATCACCATAACTTGTTCATAATTTTGGAGTATATGTCATTACAATTGAATACATTCAATCCTATATTCTCATTTCATATTACTTGTGGTGCCAGCACTGGGATACAATAAAACTAACGTCTTGTTTGTTCTTAAAATAATTGAGAGTAGATATGGCCTGATAATTTTGGTAAATTCTTCTCTGATTAATCATTTTGAAATTGTAACAAGAAAACAAGGCTTTATAGACAGAATCGTAGAAAATACTGAAATTGGTTTATAACAGCAATTGAAGTTACTGTTTCATATCAAGGCCTTTATTCCTTGCTTTACCTTGCTTATTTTCATCAAGACTGGAAGACAACATGGATTAGTAACAAAAAGCTCTGCAACAAGGAAAGTTAAAAATCCAACTCCCTCTTTAATATGTGTATTTCATGTCTTATTTAATCTGCTTTAAGTGCTGATTTACCAGATATTTTCTGACTCTTGGTTAATAACTAGAAAGGAGAACCAAAATCTTAAAGTACATATCTTTATTTTTCTATGCAAACAACAAATATGATTATTAGAATCTTTCTTGACAGTAGTGCAGTCTCTCTAATTAATTACCACAGTAAATTTCACTGATGTCAAACAAACACCTAAGGCCTATTCTTTTTTTCCACTTGGAAATCTGAAAGTCTGCTAAAGAAAAAGGTTTTTAGAGAAAACAGTCTTTATTTGTAATTCTGTTAATTTTGTGCAGTTTTTTGCCACTTGCTTCTTTTATATGCTTTCATATTAATTTCCTATTGGAGGATTTGCATTCAAACAACAAAAGCTGCAAGATTTATGGCTTAAAATATTGGCAAAAATATAACAGGTACTGAAAAGTCTACTGCAATTGAACGATGTTGGTTTAAAATTGTACTTTCCTCTTAAAGATTTTAATTCCACTGGTGAGCTTACTTGTTATTTATACAGGAAACAAAAGCAGTTCCTCTTTACAAGCTTCACTTTCACATTTATAATATCAGCTGCAGATACTGTCCAAGCTGAGACAGAAGAGGGTAATTCTTTGGTTCGCTCTGATTCTGTGATGCAGTTAAATTTAGATAAGTTGGCAAACAAGGAAAAAGAGAGCTATAAAATGAAAAAAGTAAATGTGATTCTAAAGAAAAAAAGTCTTAAAAAGAAATTGATGACAGCAGGTTACTGAAATAAAACAAGTATACTGTGATATCCCAGAAAACTTTCTGTTTTTCATTTTGTTTCAATGCTTACAAAGCTAGTTTCTTCTTTTTCTAAATGATCATTAATAAAAAGGTCTCATAATGTTACAATTTCTATTGAAAATAAATTGGATCAAGAATATAACTTTTCTAGTAAATTTCTACTAGTGAGCAGTTTCTTAAAACTATACTTGCTTTTCATCCAGCTTTTGAGTAATTTACTTTTATATAATGTTCATATTTTCTGTGTATTCACTGAATTGCTAGAAATACAGGTATGGTCATTTAACAACAATTATACATGGAAAATTACACTCCTCAATGCATAAGAAAGTTTAGCAATTTTGGAATGAGAACTTTAATGAAGATTATCTTCTAACAGTAATTATGGCAAACACAATAAATAGTAACACTTAAATGCAGACAAACACCGCTATTACAGAAAATGCAGTGTTATATTTTTTGACGTGCAGTGGGAAAAGTAAAATCAGAAAATAAATCAGCAAATACGAAAAGCTGATGCAAAACAGAATGGGAGATGAGTAAGTTAATCCAACAATATCATGATGGATGTGGGAAAGACTTCACATAAAAATACTCCTAATTATTGATAATACTAACTAGGTTAAGTAGTTCAACACTTAATAGAGATATATGACAGACATATGGAATCGTCTATGGAGTCATAAAATCATCTGGAGATAAACTCCTATGCAGTGAGTTGATGTACATGGACAAAGAAAAGGAGAAGCTTCTGCTCATGTTTTTCAACTACAGATGATCTTCAATAACTTCTGGGGTTTGTAAAGAAATAAAATAATAAAAGGTAGAAAAGAAATTCAAATACTTATCACTGATTTGAAAAAATCATATTTCAGGTAATTTTTAAAAAACTTGTATTAATTCAGCATTAGTTAGAATTAAAAGTTGTTCTAAATTAAGAATTCCTTATAAAAACAGAACAAATGTTTTTATCATCTAGAATTCTTTTTCATAGCAGATCTAATAATAAACGGGAAAGATATTTAAGCAGGCTAAAAAATTATTAAATTAATGCTAATTTTTTATATTTTGTATCACAAAAGAAAAAAATTGAAATCCTTTTCTATAACGAGTACTTTATGTCATGTGTGTAGTTTCCATTTAGTAATAGATTTGTCAGTGCACAATGCTTATGTGTAGAACATCAAACATATTGCATAAATTCTCATGTTCAACTATCATGATTGATCTTACCATTACCTCCAGTTGTATAAATGCCGATAATTAAAACGCAAATTTTTGCAGCTACTTTGCCTTTGAAAAGATCAAGGTATTACAATTCTATCTTTCTAAAAAAGAACTACTTTTTTGCAGTGAAAAGATTAAGGAACCTGTAACTCTGTCTGAAAAAGGATTTAGATTTTAGAGCAAAGAAATCTAACAAATCTGGGCAAACTGCTCAAACACCTGACAAAGTGAACCATTGAAATGGCTCAAACTCCAGGGTCTGAAATTCTCCCTTGGCTGTACATTGTCTCAACATGTTGTAGAGAAATGCAGAGCTCCTCTCTCTCAGGGCCTGAGTTGGGATAAGGAGTAAATAAACGTTCATTATAGCACCCTTCATCTCAGGAATTTTGTGCAACTCATAAGTCAAAAAAGACATGCCACAAAAATTGAATATTAGATTAAATATTTTACAACTTCATAAGATAGAAGGGAGGAAAATAGAACAACATTGTCTAATAGGATTCTGTAATACACTTTCTGAAATGATGTATTCTTCATTTTTCCAAGTAATGCAGAGTAGAATTTTGGACCAGAATATGTTTCTGTATCCAAATGTCTAGGATGTTCTGCTGTGGCGTGAGAAGTCCCAGACAATTCCAGACAGTGTCTGCATCTAATATTCAGCACTAATTGTACACACCTGTATAATGTGTCAATTTACCCAGGCTGGTACTAGGGTATACTGTCATTTCCTCTCCTCTTGACTGAGTATCTGAAAGGATTTTGCATGAAAAACTTCTTACTTCTGGATAAAAGCAACAATCACAAGGAAGTTCAACCCTGACCTCAGTATCAATGTGCTCAGTGCTAGAAAGCCAGGGTATGCCCACCTTCAGCTACTCAAAGAACCTGTGAAGCAGATTTGCATGAATTTAAAGAGTTGTGAATATGGACTAAGGCACTTAGTGCCTTATATCCCTGGGTGCATTTAAATTCCTTCCTTCTTTTTGATACCTAGTTTCTTCTTGTTCTCCCCAAACAGATGCTTGTTTCAGACTGGTAATCTGTGAAAAAAAAATTTTCTGGGCTGGAACTCAATGAGGAAAACTAATAGGAAAATGCACAGCAAAAACAACAGTCCATCAGCTTTAGTTAGTTTTCTTCTTGTTGTAATTTAGTCTGATGTCCAAAAAGTAACTGTAGAAGTATTACTTCCTTATATATCTAAATAATAACATAAAAATATCATTAAAATATCTATTAGTGACATTCTATTATGTCTTATAATTGAAGTAATTCTTACTCTACAACGTATCTACTGTGCTAGTAGACATTATGCAAACATTAGCAAAACCAGAGAAATTTCACTGGAATGGAACTGTTATAGGCTGATTTTTTTTTTTTTTTTCCATCTGCAATGAATCTTTCAGCCTAATAACAGCTGTGACTAAGTTTCAAATGCTTACTGGCCCTGAAAGACGTCGCAAGAATTTTCCAGTGAAAATCTTTTACCACTTTATCCCCCAGCACCAGACTCCAGCAGCCTTTGGTGGCCTACTGCTGCACGAGAAAAACTCCAACCACCTTTTAAAAAAAATCCCACTGCTGACCTTAGCTACAACTTTTCAGTACATCAGTTTCTGCTTATGCATTGCACCCACCACACGCAACTTTTCTCTGATGGAGCTTCTTTCCCAGCATAGTCTTCTCCAATTTACCCTCGTGGAAACCTCTCTCTGTACTGTATTCTCCACGTAGCCAAGGAATACATCACTGTTGCTAAAATGTTTTGGATGCACTGGCTAGTTCCATGTATGGCATTAGCTCCATTCCATCCCTGCTGGCATTCCTTCTATATTCTTTGTAGTTTAAACTGTAATGATCTTTTTTTTGCTTCCTCCTCCCCAGTTTTCTACCGCATGACAATAATAAGTGTCCATCAGTGGTGCTGAAGTTACCTTTAGATAAAGAAGTGTCTTTTTTATTAAATAAGCTTCAGCTGCAGCACAGATCAAAGTATGTGTTCATCCATTGAAATGGACTCATTTAGCTTCACAGGATTGATCAAATGTGCAAATTATATTAATTACTGCATAAAAATTTTTGGTCAGGTTGTACCCAAAATGCATCAGCTGTGATAATAAAATAGTATATTCACTTCAGGGGGCTGTTTTAGTTCCACATTACCTTACTGGCTAACAAATACTGCTGTACTATTCTTATATGTTTTGCTTACAGGAATATTTCAGAAAATAGCATTAGCAGCGTCTTTATTTCTCTTGTCTCCCTTGACAAAATGTTTGCAGAGAAGAGCATTTGGTAAAGAAGCACTTTCCAATATCTTTCCAGTGTGTTTTACACTAAGAAGAAACAGGCTGGTGAAATAGCTGGTCTTTCACTGAGAGCAAAGGGAAAAGATTTTTTTTTTTTTTTAAATTTTCATTCTTTGAAATGGTATACAGAAATTTCACTGAAATTTGAAGATTGAAGATATGATTCTATGCCCTCTAATGTGAAGAAGGCAACAGAGGTCTGAACCCAGAGTGAAATTCCCAAGTGCAGGCACATGAATAATTAATAACAATCTGTTTAGAGAATACTGAAGAAGAGACATTTAGGAAAAAAAAAAGGGGAAACAAAAGAAAAAAAGAAAAAAAGAGGACAATTTAATTTTATATTTTTTTATTACAACATTTAAAGAAAAATTTTCATAGAATCACAGAAATCAGTACAAATCCCCAAATGTTTTTTAAGACAAAAATATTGAATTTTATTGTGGATTTACCTTGGTTGGCTGCCAGGTGCCCACACAACCACTTTCTGACTTCCTCTCCTCAGCAGGATGGGGAGGAAATAAGCTGAAAAATCTCATGGGTTGACATGAAGACAAGATTATTCACTATTACCACGACAGCCAACATAGATTTTACTTGAGGAAGTTTAATTTATTGCCAATTAAAAATATAATCAGTTATTCAGAAACAAAACCAAAACCAATCCACCTCCCTTCCACTTCCCTTTTTTCCCAGGTACATATTTCCTTCTTCATTCCTGACTATTGGATCTCCTCTTCATGCTGAGCAGTGCATGAGGATAGGGAATGGAAGGGCGGGGTCAGCCCATAGCAGCTCCTGTGTGTCACTCCTTCCTCCTCCTGCTTTTCCTGTGCTCTAGTGTGGCTCTCCGCCAGTTTCAGCTTCCTCCATGGCACATCCACCTGCTCTGCCATGGAGTCCTCCATTGGCTATAATGCAGATCTCCTCTTGCCTGTGGTCCTCCACAGGCTGCAGGGGCACAGCTGCCTCACCATGGTCTTCACCAGGGGCTGCAGGGGAATCTCAGCTCCAGTGGCTGGAGCAGCTCCTTCTCCTCCTTCTGCACTGGGAATGGGTGTCTGCAGTGCTACTCCTCTCACAGGTTCTCAGCCTCACACAGCTGCTGTGCAACACTTTTTACCCTTTTTAAACATGTCTTCCCCACGGTGCCACAGAGCCTTTGGCTTCAGGCCCCAGCCGTGCCCTGCGTGGGTGGGTTAGAGCAACCTGGATCCAGCTGTGTCCGGCCTGGGACAGCCCTGGACACTCTGCACAGAGGTCCCTGGAGTCCCCATTGCCTGTGCCTGGACACCAAATACATTGATTCCTACAGAGAGCAATTTTGTTTTAATTTGGTTTAGTTATAAAACAAAGCAAATAAATCTTCATACTTTCTCCTGCTGTATGTTGTGATCACGAAATCGAATCAATTTAATTAAAAGAGACATTTTCTCAGAAATTCTATTGATTTGGATGAACTCCCATTTCTCCTTGAAATATTATTCTTATTAAAACCAGTCAATTATTAGTAATGTATTAAGCCAACCTCTGCAGGCTAACTAAGCTTCTTTAATAACAGAAAAGGTTTATAAAACAATCTGCCACAGAAATTTTAAAATTTAAATCAATGCCGGAATTTTCATGAGAATTTTAATATTTACATACAATTGAGAAAGACGCTGTGCTGGTTTTAGCTGGAGTAGTTAACTTCCTTCACAGTGGCTGGTATGGGATTATGTTTGGATTTGTGCTGAACTCAGGGCTGGTAACACAGAGATGATTTTGTTATTGCTAAGCAGAGCTTACACAGAGCCAAGGCCTTTTCTGCTGTTCATACTGCCATGCTGGGGAGGGGGCAGGGGGTGCCTGGGAGGTTGGGAGGAGATACAGCCAGGACAGGTAACCCCAGCTGACCAAAGGGACATTCCAGACTGTAAGGCATCATGCTGAGTATGGTGGCCTGTAGTATATTCACTGACTACATCCTACTTGCATCAATACATGAAATTACTCATGAAAGTAGACAAGAACCTTTTTTCCACTGTTCAGAGAGCCAAGTGCTAGGTTGTCCATTTTGATGATATTGCTAGAGGAAGGCAAAAATGAGAAATGCCTTGGGTTTAGGGTTCTGCAAGTAATAATTACTGGGCTTTGGGTGCAAAAGTATTTCCCACCATGTCCCCTGTCTCAGTAAATGACATCCTCATGCACAGCCCTTGAAAAGGCACATGGAGAACTGTAAGTGCATTCCTTTAAGGAAGAGAGGATAAAAGGCTCTTTGACTTTTAAAAAATAAAGATAAAATAACAATAGTACATATCATTAATAATGATCACTTTCAGAATACCTTACAGCTTCAAAGCACTATGAAACCATCAAGTAATTAATGTTTACTTAGTGAAATTAACATAATTCAATATGCAAAGATGCTGAAACAACAGAGGAGTTTTAAAACACACAAGCTAAATCCCCGAGCCCACCTGAGAAGCTGCACAACTTTGTAGCCAGGTTCTACACTATCCTTGATGTGCTATGCAAGCTGACTGTCCAACAGGAGCAGAGTAGACCAGTGGAATAAATCATTTGGAAAAAAATAAAGTCTCAAATGCAATCCAGGCTTTAGGTGGTTCTCCAGAGGGTCAAAATCACCCACCTTGATGTTCAAGCAACTCATGCTACTGATAGATAGGAAAGAATTGACCAAATAGAAGTTGAGGTTTTGTCTTTTTTTTTTCCTTGTAAGCAGCATTTTATTGCTAATTGATTCTTAACAGCTTATTCACAGTATGATTCTGCATTTTTGTACACTTAGAAGTTCCATTGACTTAAACAGGAGTAGTGAGGGAACAAGGAATGGAGAATAGGGCCTTTAAAGTTCAGTATCATTATTTAGATTTTAGGCATGCCTGGAGACAGCGCTCTAGATTAATAAAATGCTTTGCTTCAATTAGATCTGTGTCTCCTGCATCCCTCCCCAATTCCCTCTGCCCTTGTTTAACATACTCCCTTATCCCTTCACATTATCCAGACAGGTGCTCTCTGCTACCAAAGTGTTGCAAGTTTCACGGAGAAGATTCAGTGTGGGGAGGCATGGTATATATATTGTTTTCTTGGCTGTGATGCATAAAAGGGGAATGCGTGAGTCTGTGTGAGTCTGATTTGTTCTCCCTGAATATATTGTTTCAGAGATTCTGTAAAAATATCTCTGAAAAAAAAATCTTAAAAGATCTTTTAAACAGACATGCTCACTTCTCTGTATTGCAAGCACATTTTCACAATCTAGCACAGAAAATGTAAATCAAAGGAGTATTACTTCTAGCTGATTAATTCTGGAGAAGAGGGAAGACAATATAAAGAAAAAGAAATATATTCTTTATTATATATGAACTCAGATTTATGCCATGATTTTCTCTCATTTTCCACTGTATTAAGTCCCCTCATTTCAGATTTCCTTGGAAGAGACTTAGGAGCGTAATGCAATGGCTACTGAAAACTGTCACATTCTGCGAAGTGGGGACAGGAAATTATAAGTTTCACGTCGAGTTCAATGGGAAAGTCATAAGGCCCTGCTCCCTCTCCCTGGGGGTATTTTCCTGTTTTATTGTCAGTACTATAATGGGCAATCAGTTCCTGAAATGGTGCCCTGCTGTCTAGATGAAGCATTTATAGGGTTTTTAAGCAGTCCATTTGAACACTGCAGAATAAAAAAAGTCAGCTCTTCTAAGTTCAGATTTTAGGACTCTGATCCTGCACTGAACCATCAGCAAACCTCCTGCCCACTTGGAATTCAGAGCAGGATCAGGATCTTGATTTCCACATTTGCTGCTGCAATTCAGACCTTTATTTATCATAGCTGGAAACAACACTACAAATAAAAATGCTTCTAAAATCCAAGTGTCTATCCCTTTTAAAAGCAAACTTCCATAGATTTATGCACATATATTTACATAGTAATCCTCTGAATGGAGAAACAGCTCCTAATGAATTAGGGGATTACTATAAAAGTATATAAATCATCACAGATGTTTTCCATGCAGAAACATTTTATTAAAAAAAAAAAAAAAGTTCAAAACTCAAAGGAGAAAAGTCTTTTTAAGTACCTAACATCACAAACCAGATCCAAGAAAGAACTTATGGGCCAGATTCAATATAAGATTTAGGCCTAAAATGAAACTAAGAGAATTTAGGGATCTCTTAAGGTTAGTCTAAATTAGGATTTAGAAGCCCAAACTTGACTACAGCCCAGATCATTATCTAGGTCATCTCTTTCCAGCACTTGTTAATCCTTACAATACCTGAATCTATTAAATGCCTCCCTGTGAGGCTTAACGTTTACTACTGCTAAAAGTGGCCATACTTGTTCAGCCCTGGCTACTGAAGAAATATGCCCATTGCCCAGTTAAATTCCAGGCTTAATCAGGAGATAGTAAGTCAGTGAGCTATCTACTTCTCCAGAAAAGTCTGAAAGTATTGGTATGTCTTTTTTTTTTTTTTTTTTTTTACACCTGTTTAATGCTCAGAACTGTTCTTCACAGAAGCTGCAGGCCTGCTACCAGTCCTGAGCCATTGTTAGCCATAAATTTTACAGCCGCCACAGGAAAGGGCATGTTCCACCTGTCTGCAGACATGAGACCTCCGTGAAGCAAGAGGCATAGTATTAGAACAGATAGAAAGTTTGTGACTGATTCCCTCCTAATTGTTATGGCATTTAGCAGGAAGAGGTAAATATGATGGTTTTTTAGGTCTTTATTCTTAGAACTATTGTCCTCATAAACAAACAGCATAGGCAATACTTTTCTATTCTGACATAGAGAAATAATGTAATTTCTGTCCTACTCAAAGGACAGTCAGAGAACACTTTCTACGGTATTTTCTGGTTACAATGGCTTAATTTCAAGAGCCAAAACAAACATTTTTCAGGAACTGTCCTCACCAAATTGTTGATTATGTCTCAGGTGGTCACAGAGCTTGGCGACTTAGGCCACTGTTGTATGGAGGACACATCAATTGCTTCAAGACTTGAAAATCTTACTAGACCAATGGTTTAAATGTCAGCCTACAATTCAAAAGACAGGAAGTGTAATTTATCACTTTTCGAAATAATTCCCATTGGTGTCTATTCCCCCAAGGTGTGTAGGCTTTCAAAATCAGCATCTCACTCTTTTCATCTGAATTCGCTCACATCAGAACACGAATTTATTCATGGGAACCAGCTACTTACTCTCAGCTGAGTGACATATATATGACTTCCCCATAGCTTTTTCATTCTGGGCTCAATTAACCTTGTCTCATGTAAAATGAAAAGGAAGAATGACAGCATGAGCAGAACGGAATTTTTTGTGGAGACTTTTTTTTAAGATTCATTGAAAGACTGACATACCTCCATAGATAGATATTAAGGTGAATATGGCAACCTATCCCAAATTTCACCTGTCTGGCTATAAGCTGACTCCAGTTCCTAGGCTGGGTGGTAGTATTAACATGGCACCAAGACCAAGTTAATCAGGAATCAGGAGACTCCTGAGAAAAAGAGTGTTGGCAACTTTGCAATTTTGAAAGGTTTGAGACGGTTTCAGACACTCCCTCAGCCTCAATGAATAGTTCTATTCAGTAGCAGGTGATTATCCTTAAGAGCAGGACCTATATACACAGAGAAAGCTAGCAGAGACACCCTACTGTGAGTGGTTTTTTGGCAAGCCTCACCAGAGACTTTGGCAGCCTCTCCTCCTCTAAAATGCCACGGAGCTTTTTGCATGGCTGCATTCTTCATGCAAACAAATACCAGTGCCAACCCTAAGAACATGAAGAACTGGTAATAATTATTGTTTTCACTGCTGGGTAGCGGAGAACAACTGCAACATCAAGAAATATCATGCTTTCTAAGCATTTTTTTTAGAAAATATATCTATTTCCTTAAGCTTAAGTAATAAAATCCAGTTATCTGACAAGACATTTGAATTGTATTTTCATTATATGCATGTACATTTTGAAATGGATTACAATTTTTAATTAAGGCCCCATGTGGTTATCCAAAAAGAGTAATTAGTGGCTTCCAATAAAAGTTTTATGTTAATGCTTGTGAAATAATGTATTAGGCAATTTTAGAACAAAACAAAATAAACTAAAATGCGGAATGTCTTAAATATCAAACTTGAGTCCAAATAAAATGTTTCTTTTATTCAATTTTTTTCTACTCCATGCCATGTTTGACAAAGTATTTTTAGTAGATATATGTTCATATAACTTCAAAGCTGGAAAATATTTACTTGCTTGGGTTGAAAATATTTCTTTACAGTATTTCTAGTGGTCACTTAACCTGGCCTTCTCTGGACTGCTTAGTGAAATTTTAATTCTGGGAAGAAGGAGAAAATAAGTACCACAAAAAATTGTGATAAAGAAAAAACACGAAAGAGAAAGAAAAGTAAACAGAGACATAAAAGGGCAACTGGTTTTACAAACTGATTAGGAGCAACACAGGAGGCTGGATGGGCCTTTGAGTAACTGGTCTAGGGGAAGGTGGGGTTCCAACTCCCCACAGCAGGGGGAGTTGGAACCAGATTAAGGTCCCTTCCAATCCAAATTATTCTATTATTCTATGATCATCTATTCACAAGTTAGCAGTGAAAATTATTTCCAAGTTTTGTAGCAACGCTCTATCATTTGCATGAAACATAATTCACAATCTGAAAAAATCACTTAGGGTAGGGTGTCCGCCTGACTTCAACCAGTGTTAACAGCTGTTGGGGTGGGAATAAACAGGATTTTATTGCTTATCCACTTGCCTACAGTCTGCAGCTCTTTGAAACATATTCTCTTTTTGAACCTTGTTCCGTAACAGGGAACAATAAGACTTGTTTACAAGAGGAAAAGTCCCCTACCTCAAAAAAAGATAAAATGTTCATGGCAAGATGACTCCAAAGAATTTCTCTGAGACACTGACAATTTGAGTTGGCCTGAAGGCTTTGGTCTGTTGAAAAAACACAATTCATTCTGTCTTGTGAGGAATGCCACAGTGAGTATGCAGGGAGCAGTGAAGTTTCTGCTGAGTAAGCTGAGTTTCTGTCTCCTAGAGTTCTGGGTTGTGATACAGGACTGCCAAAAATATATGTGTTAATGACTAATCTTACTTTCAAGATCTCAGCAGCAAATGACTCACCTTATGCATGACAGTAGCTCCTAACCTCTTGATACCGGCTTGATGTTAGACCAGCGAGAGACCTGTTGGAGAGAAATGTTATTGCAGAGCTCTGAATTATGCATATTCTAGATGCACCAAGGCTGACAAGGCTGTGTAGGTGGAAGATGTCACTCCTACTAGATGTGTCTTCATTACTGAAATTCAAACACTAGCTCTTTTTGACTCCAAGTCTTTTGTTGACAAATGAATAATGAGAGCTCTAATTTGATAACTAATTCTTACACCAGGTATTTTTGACTGTGTCTTTTGTTTACTCATTGTTGGCATACAGAGGTTTTCTGGTCTAAGGGCCAGGGAGAAGGATACACAAACAACGACAGAAGACCTAACCACTATTTATGTTCTTTTTTGGTGATTTTCTCATACATGGAATCACCACATATGTGTTTACTTTTTATTACGGTTTTAAATTATTTGGGCCAGCAGATGAAAAGCAAAGGAGGATAGTGATAATTTCTATCAGTGGTTCTCTTCTTATCCCTTTGCCTCCAGCACATGATCTGTGGTTTTTATTTGTCTTCAACAATCTACTGATCAAATATTTATATTCCTAGTTCTTTTACCCTAATAGAGGAATTCAGTTGATATTTCCATGGGAAATTCTACTTCTCCAAGAAAAGAAGAATCTCAAGACTCCAAGTTATCTGCTTCTCAGAAAAAATAATCCTGAAAACTGTCTTAGAATATAAGAATATTTTCAGCAGTTTGTAAGATTTAAATACAAACTAAAATTTCAAACTTAGGAGTCCTTGTATGGAGACATTATTATTTGTTTCTACTGTTTCTGCTGAAGTAATTTTACCTGATACATAGTAAGGTTGTAATTCCTTGATTAGGCAGTCATTCCCTGATAGACTATTACAGCTAGTTCTTGCTTCTTCTTTTTTCACTTGCATCTGATTTAGCTCCCACTTTATTGCCCTCTAAGATAACGACACTGCACTTGATACAACTATTTTTCGTTCTTCTTTAACACTGTAGTCATCCGTGTTGTTCTACTTTTCTCAGATCACAATCTTCCATTCAAATGGTGATCCCTCACAATGCTGTTCATGATGTTTATATCAAGGTCTTCAATGGAATACCAATATATTTCCCATCAATGATGCTCCTGGATCTTAATACTTTTCCTTCTAACATAAACCCTTTTCTCTAAAGAATGAACCCCTGTTGTCTTGATTCACAGAAGTATTTAGGGAGGAAGGAGGGAGGGAGGAAGACTTAGGGATTAGTAGGTATGTCAACAATAGGAAGCAGTATAGTGCAATAGGGGTCAATCTGTGGAGTGAAACCATTAATTCAAGCAATCTGTGGTACAAACATTTTAGATGGGGTACTTCAGAAAAGCTGCAGACTTGTCTCACATGCACCCCCTAAAGTGCAGGGGGTGTGCTACTATGGCACAATTCTTCACCTGTCTCCTATGTACCCCATATAAGGGATTAAAAAGTATTCTTAATCTATCCCTTTAATAATTGCAAAGACTGGCAAAAATATAGGGTGAAACATCTCCCTAGAGATAAAGTGACTTACTATGTAGTGACTTTGACATGTAATGAGAGACATCAAAGTAAATCTCTGTCTAAGAACTCTTCATTTTTTACCAAATATAAACCAGTAACACCCACAACTCTTATGACATCCTGAAAAAGAATTGTCTTTGGATTTGTGTTACCTACTTACACTAGTTAGAAGCCCTAACATATCTCACAGAGTCTTATATAAATTTGAATTTTGAATGTTTTTTATTTGACATCTTTCATATAATTACTAACGTGTTTAAATATCACTGTGCTATTGCCTGAGGTAAATGCAGTAGTAATCACTATGTTCAATGTTATTGTCTTACAGTTTCACCCCCTCTGTCAAACTGAGAACCTTTGTTAATTCTGCAGGGGAATTTTTATTTCATTTTCTTGTTCATTCCTAATGTGGATGAATAAATTGCTGGCTATCTACTTACAGATACAGAATATTTCCTGTGTCAGTTAGCCAAGCTTAAAATGGATCTGCGCACTTTTGTCATTGTCACAGAAAGGTTTTTTTTCCCCACTGCACAATAATGAAATGTAGAGAAAATACACATTAGCTTTTTTCAAAAATTTATTTAAATGATTGATAGTCAAATCAACTACTGTTCATTCTAAGGCAGGTTCTCAAAGTTAATACAAACTAACTTTAGGAAAGAACAGAGCACATACTTAAATCAGACTTTTTCTTCAGAAGAGCTTGGAGTGAATTCAAAAGGTGGGTGCCAAGCAAGAATACTACATTCACATACAACAGCTGTGGAAGAATACAGCACAGTGCTTGAAGTACTCAATAGCAGGGAGAACTGGGCACTGACTTCCCTACCCAATTTACATTAAAGTGACATTTGATAAAAAAGTTATGGTGACAGCAAGAGTATGGAGCAGAATGCAAATCTGGCTCTTCTCTACTCAGTGCAGTGCCTTCTGTAATAGAAGAATTAGGTTTTATTCCAGATCTCCAGCTGTTGTGGCAATTGTTCTAAACACTGAGCTACTCATATGAAAGGCAGATTCCTACGTGAGGTCCAGTCTCATGCAGGCAGTTAAGTGTATCTCAGAGTTACCTTCTCAAATTTGAAGGGAAAGGGTGTTCAGACATCTATTTTGATAATTTCAAGTTGACTGATCTTGCAATCTCTCTGTTTAATACTCCAATATCTATATCTTCTGTTCTTAGGTGTCTAATTCACCAAAATTCAGTTCCTGGGATATGGCAAATAACACATATTAGCACACAAGCTTTCCTTTGGAGCTTATTATTAGGCTACAGCTACTGCTTTAGGTGTCTATGTGGGAAGGTTTTGTACCAGTGACATTTGCACATCTCTGATATCACTTAGGAGGTGACTAACATTTCCACTGGTAATATCCCCGTATAACTAAGCTCTTGCCAGAGGCCATGCATATTAACACCAAACTTCTCACAGCATTAAACTGGTAGGTATCTTGATAATTAGATTAAAATTTTATAAAACAGAGACTACTCAGTGTGCTTCATAGCAAAGCCTGAAACACCTTCTGAGTATTCCAGATATACTGGAATATCTACGAGAACTTTGGCAGGACCCCAGATCAGCCAAATCTTTGAAGAAAACCAGTCTAGATTTTTTTGCTAGAGTGATCTCTCTGAAAGAAACTGAAAATACAGACTTCATCAGTTCTTTCAACTAGGATAGCTAAACATTTGGACAGAAAGACTCAAAGTGACTGGGAGGATAAAAAAAAGTTCAATTAATAATTAACTTATAAACTAAACCATTTTCCTCTCTTTTAGTTTCTCCCTGATCTTAAAGGTAGGTCCTTGGTTCTACATTTTATTTCAGTCATTCTGGAGGCTTCCCAGCTGGAGCAAATGGCACAGTCCTCTGTAGTTAGTAGGGACACTACTTCTGTCATCCCTGAAGCCTCTAACAATGCTTTCAGTATTGGTATGCATGATACCAATTCTCTCACCCTTGGCAAACCCCTGCACTTCCTATCTCTGTGCTTGCTCAGAATGCTCTCCAGAAAAGATCCAAAATCTCCTACATAGATCCACATGGCCCACTCATTTTGAAGGAACAGAAACATAATTTTGAAAAGTGAATTACTAGAAAATAAGGGGAAACAAAAGTAATAGAAAATTCTCTGAAGAATTTACAACTGTTAACCTTACTCTACAAAAATGATCTTAACAGAAGGCAAGTAAACATCTAGGTTATCCCACTTCTTCATGGCCCTCTTACACACCATCTCCTTGTTCAGTGTGCTGGCAGTTTTGCATCCCAGGCCTGTCACCCAATACATCCTTAGACTACAGAGCAAGGATAGCATCTAATGCTGCAAACACTGTGGCAGCAATCAAGGCCTGCAATATTAATTTCTAACATTACTTCTCTCTTAAAAAGGGTGCCCAGAGCCCTAAAGAGAAATTCACTCCATGGCTACAGAAATAGTTTAAGACAAATTAAACAAAGCTCAGTATTTGAACCTATATTCAACCCGGCGGGTTTTTTTTTATCATTGTTTGCCAGCTTGTTTGTTTTTTCAAGTTTAGTTCTGCCAACAGCAGTTACAGGATTGGTTTCATAAAAGGAGTTTGAAACCATTGATTTCATATAGGCATTATTGAATCTCATAGGAGCAATGAGGAAAAAAGATTTTATGCAGAAATGTTTATCCATTGGTATTCATCTCTTAAAGCTTTCCGTACTCTATGATAATATGACCTTTGTATTTTCTATTGACCACCATACTTGTATTCAATACAATACTTTATTTAAATATTAATGTATTAAGGCATATAAGTGTGCCATATGTTAACTTTTGTTCCATTTGTTTCTTAACTTATACTACAGGGTTTAGATTTGGAAAAAAATGTGAAATGTGTCCTTGAAAACTTGTAACTAGATGTTTATAAATATTACAAAAACAATAATTTTGCATCAGTATGGTGAACAAGTAGCAAAGTGCCTGAAGAATATAAATTGAATGTTCTCTAGAAGAATCGGTAAAGGTTAAAATTCATCATTTTAACTGATAGGCTTTCTTTGGGAAATAACTGATGCAGTGAATACAAAATACTATGATAATTCTGTGTTTCTCCTCAGTGGTTTTTTTTTCTCCCTTGAAAAACAGTATTTCTTCAATAATAAAGCAAACATTTTTTCATTCATTCTAGAACTAGAGTTTCCTACAGTGCTTGTCTTCATACACAGCTGATAGTTTTTTCACTTTAAATGGAATCTTTTCATCTGAATGGAGTGCACCCTTCTGTCCATTTCAGGAGAGGCTGCACTCCTATAGGAAATACACAGCGATTCAGATCATTTTAGGAAAAGATTTAGCCTAGACATGGTATGAACACTGGTTGCTAAATACCACATTTACTACCAGTTTCCATAGTGATTTTCAGACTGTAGCAGGCTGGAGGCTAAACTAGAAAAATAGGCATAAATACAATTTATGCTAGAAATAACGACAGTATTTAGGAGCATCTGTTTGTCCCAGGCACTGCACCAATGCCAGTAACAGATAACTTTTCTTTTCAGAGCCCTACCATCTACTAAGTGAAGCAGAAAGGTACTGCCATCTTTCTATAGTTAGAAAATTGAGTTACAAAGAAATCGAAAGACATTTCTTTCACAGTCATATAGGAAGACTGCCACAGAAATGAACTCTCATCTGTTGAGTTTCAGACCAGGTTATAAACAAGACTTCATTTTTCCACTGAGTAAATTTACTCCATTTAACTATTACTCAAACTGCAGATTAACTTCCTGTGCTGATGGTCAGAAGGAGCAGACTTGCATGTAAATCAGGTATCAATTTGTGGAGATTAGCTAATTCCAAGTAATATTATTTCTTTCTATCCTGTCAATACTTCTGCCCACAAAAGAGTGCAATGTGCTTTGTTAATCTGGGGTCCAAAACAAGCTTTTAATTGCTTTGCCAATTTAAAACTTATGAGTATGATTAGACTGTGGCAAAACAGGGACACACAAGTCCAGATTTGTATTTGGCATTGCTGGCAATCAGACTATCACTAGTTCAAACATTTCCAGACTTTCTCCATGAGATATTAATTGCCCACTCTTGAGTTTCATGCAAGCAGTCATCCCCAGGAACAAGCTCTGTGGCAGACAGACCCAGTAGCGTGGCACTGAGCACCATTTCAGTAGGCTAAGAAAAGAGCTACAGACACACTCACTCAAGCCCTACATTCAGAAACAGCACTGTGCCGCTGCGGGTTAGGGGCTTTCCTAATTCACCTTCAGATGGACGAATCTCTCTAAAAGTTCACCATGAAAGGCACGGTGACTCTGAGTGTGTGTGTGTTTGTGTGAAGTTCACCTCTAACCATTACATGAGCTAGGAATTGTTCCTGCTCCTTTCACATCTTTCTCTTTCTTTTTTTTTTTCCTTCTCTTTCTGCAGGCTGTCCAGATAAGGATTTTCTTGTCATTGTTCCCACTCTCGTCTGAATAAGTGGAGTGTATGAAAAAGGCAATATCACAAAAGGACTCGCAAATACTGATGCCACCATTGGACTTGAATTTAAAGTTATCTCACAAGGACACTGTTAACATTTATCCTCCTCTCTGTAGGCCAACAAATTAAAATATTACTTGAAGTCTCAGATCACTATCTGCAGGAGCGTTTCATTTTGATTGATGTCCTCTATTAATATCAGTGATGCTAGTTAACTTTAAGACACCCCAAAGGGTAGTCAGCTAGTTAAAACTCCAAATGAACCTCATGCCAGCTGTTTAGCCCCTTGAAAGTTTTGCTGAGCACTGACAGAAGACCTTATCAATCATTACAATTAAGTGCCTTCAGACTGTCCCTTCTAAGGGAAGTCAGCTGAAGTACCATCTGCTATTTTGCTTTCAAAACTCGCTGGTCTCCTCTAAGCCAACCGTTTTACTTTTGAAATCACATTTCTTTTTCAGGAGAGTGATGGGCTGATGAAGAAAACTTTTTGTTTCAATAATCAGCAGTTTCTATGATGTGACATAATTTTTGCAGTGCTCAGGGCCTTTTACAAATCAAAAGGAATCCAACTAAAACAATAATTAATGTCAAATGACTAGTCACAAACGGTCGTATTTAATTAAAGAAGTTCTAATCTTTGATTAAAACTCCTCACACGTTCTTGTGACTGCACACTGTTGTCTAAAAAAAGAAAGTAATTGGGTACATAATCTATTGTGTCTTCTAACTGACACCTGCTAATTGTCTCAGCAGCAAATGGCAACAATTTAATTTAGAAAGTCAAAAAGTTTATCTTGCATGTTCAACAGATTTTTTTTCTGTATTATATTCCTTTCCACACTAGAAAGATCTCTTCCTGAGTGATCTTTATTCCTCTAAGAATGTTCTGCTCTCTAACAACATGATTTCCTATAGTAAATACAAAAGATATTATTTACAAAAGATATGATTCTTTTAATGTGCAGTTAATGTTTTAAATGCTATTAATCTCTTTATTTTTTTTCTAAATATTGACTTATCTGTACAGCAGATGCTGCAAACAGGTTTCTATACTCATAGCTTACAGGGAGAAAAGCAGGAGGAATAAGCCACAGAAATTACCTCCACAGGAATTCTGGCATTCAGAATTTCAGCTGGTGAAAAGCTGGCAGCTATAGCCACATTCAGCACTATAGTGAAGGACCTTGCCCCTTTTCCTCATCCTCTTGAGATCTGAGCTTCAGCACCAGCAATACAAAGAACACTGTTAAGGCAGAAGCACCTCAGAGGAAAGAATATTCTTTACCAGCTTCTACCCTTTTTTGCTTTTACTCATCAGTGCAGAGTCTAACTGTGATTTAGCAAAAATTATAGTCACTATTATGTCTGTGTTTACTGCTAAGGTGCTCTTTCTTTCTAGGCTTACGGTTAATCTGCTAGCTGTATTTTTTTCTTTCTGTCTTCTATGACATGATCATTTGTTGTCTGCAGTTTTACTGAACTAGAATTGTGACACTCCAAATATATTGGTACTCCCAGCTGAAATTCCCAACAAGAATTTTGTCTGCTTTATGTCTTATTTTACCAATATATTAAAAAGTCCTTTGGCATGTTGAATGAAGCATTCTCAGGGAAGAATACCATCACCGTCTTTTGACAGCACATGTTTCAAAGCCACATGTAATCCACAGAGCCAGCTGGTAGGTGAAGTGTGTCTACAAATACATTTCGGTTCTGATGGCTTCAGGCACCAGACACCAGAGCTGTGACACCTCCAGTCAAACCTATCTACTTGGGCACAGTCATTTTCAACCTTCTTGCAACCCCAAACACATCTGGACCCACCCCAGTATCAGGCACTGGGATGCTGCCACTACAAAGGGACCATTGCTACCCAAGTGGTGGCTGTGAAAGGTGCCCATGTGGAGTAGCTTGATGGCATCTTCTAACTGACTTGAGTTCTGCAGAGAATTCTAAGTCTTCTTAAAAGTATTTATCCTTTTTCATCTATAGATTTACCAAGAAAGGAAAGAACTGCTTTCACTGCTGTACGGACAGAGAAACGGTAGCACAGAAAACAGAAATAACCTGTCCAAGATCACAGGCCTAATCAGTGGCTGAGCCAGCAAAATAAACTTCTGTCACCTGATTTCCATATTCCTTCTCTACAGACAAAATACAAAAATAGCTGTCTATCAATACACATGAATGTATAGAGACAGATAACAATATAAATGATCTAGAAAGCTTTGTGACTTTTTCTAGTAAGTTGGCTGCAGCATGTCAATAGAATAGTAAATAAACACAGCAGGAGTCTTGACTACTTTTTTTTTACATAATCAACTTCCAAATATCTGAATTTGGGCTCCTTGGCCAAATCATCTCTTTTCTCTATCTACAGTATCTTCAGTTATTCATCTTCTGTTCCTGCTTGCTTCATGCCTTTATTATCTCTCACCTGCTGTGATCTCTCAGCCACTGTAACTTTCTTCCGTCTAATCTCCCTCCTCCAGTCCACTCCAAACACTGCGGCCAAGGTTATCTTTCTTGTTCACGACTCTGATCATGTCAAGTCCTCTCTCAGTCCCTCAGGTGGTTTTCTGTCTCATTACTCTACAAGGTCAAATTTCTCCTCTGCAATTTTGAGGCTTTCCAAGCGTCTGCCTTAGTCTACAAGTGGACTCAGTCCTTACTCTTTCCTGGCTCTGATGCAGTCCTGCTTACTGAGTGTATCCATATCTCATGCATGACTTCCTTTTTCTATTCCCAACACTGTTTACAGTGCCTAAAATATCCTCTCTGCTCTAACCTGCCAACGAACTTAACACTCCTCTTTCATGTTTCTTTGTGCATTCTGTGTAAATCTGTTTATGAGTGCTTTGGAGCAAAAGGCTTCTTTTTGAAAATATGAGGTGTTTGCGAAGTTGCAGGTATAACAGTGAAGTTGACAAAATAATTATAAAATTTACTTCATCATCTTGCATGACACTGTAAGTAAATATATAAAGTAGCATTTAAATATATTCACACTAAGTAAACAACAGAAATGTCTCCAATTCTCTTCTTCTCCAGATCTATAGTGCAGCGAGGGAAAGGAATAGTGGTTATTATGTGTGAGTAATATATACTTGACAAACTTGATTGTTTTACCAGATTGCCTTTCCTTTGACAGCTGACCACAACCAGGTTATACGTATTTAAACCACAACCTGGACTTTATGGTGGAGTAAAATATACTTTTGATTCTCATTAAGACATGACCTCTGACAGCATTATATGAGTTCTGTGCCTTTCTCACGAGAGCCTTGTGCCATGATTAATTTTGAAATAAATATGCTGCCTTTCAACAAAACAGCTTCTACTGAAAAAAGACAGGTACACCTAAATATGTAAAACAGAAAAAAAAAATTTAAAGTGGGTAATATAAAGAAATTATAGGCAAGGCCTATATATAACAATTAAAAATGTTGGGCAAAAGTTTATGGCAGCAGTTTTATTTCTCTTCTCCTTAAAAAAAAAAAACCAGAAAAAAACACAAAAAAAGCAAACAAAAAACCCAAACAAACAAACAAACAAAAAACACCAAAAAAAAGAAGAAAAAGAAAAAAGCCACAGACACAACAGAACCTTTTATTCCTAGGAGTTTCCTCAGGCAAGGGGCATTTCAGCTTGTTTATCATACAAATCTTTCCCATAATTCAGCTATTAAGCAACAAGATTCTATAATCTATTGTCAGTTAAATTAATGTTTGTAAATCTTCATTGCTGATGGTATTATAATACCAGAAATATCTAAGGGCAACTGCTATCAGCTTTATTGATAGAAGCAGTGGGAAATGGAAAGAAAAACTTGCAGCAGTAAATCAGTAACTCTTTCTGAAGCAAATGCAGTGTATGTGATACATTTCTTGAAGTTTAGTTATGAAATGAACTAACAAAAGAAATAACAAAAAAATCCTGGCCACACAAGATTTGCACCTTGATATGTAATTAACTTGATTAATTAGAAGTATGCTTCTTTTATACGTAGATAAATGTGAAACAAAAAAATCCACTAAAGTTTCTGTATCTGATGCTACTGTGGGAAAACAATCCCCCTCTCCAGTTTATCAAAGTAATTTGAACAGCAGAAGAGACAAAAATGTGTCATTTTAAAGTGATATAGTAATTAATCTGATTGAGAACTCAACATACAGCACTGGTCACTAGCTGCTTAAACTCAGACGTGCTTTCACATTTGTGACACATACTCCACACATCTGGAGACACATGCCAACCATTCATCTATCTGCTCTAACAGTGTTGGTAGAAGTTTGCTTATTATTCTTTCTTTGAAATACACCAACAATGCTAGAAATATTGACACCTATAATTAAAACGTTGTTAAATTCAACCATACCTGTTAATGTCAGGTGTAATTGCACTGGTTTTAGTAAAAATGTACCAGAGACTCTACTCCCACTTTGTGGTGCTAGTGAGTTAGTGTTGACAATGACTAAATCTAAATATTTTGATTGTAAGTACTGTATTTGAAAAAAAAATTAAAAATTCACATTTCACTGAAACAGACTATGTCTTCTTTTTCAGTATATCTCTGAACCAAATTAAAGCAAAATTTCAGTGTGGCAGCCAAGTATATTTACATACTTAATTTTAAATAATTTACATTACCTTTTAATAGGATAGTGTTCCTCTGGCAGGTGTGGTAGAAATCTTCCAAATTATTAACCCCAAACTAAAATCATTGTTGTGCTCACCTATACTAAGATTTTAAAAAAACAAACCCTATTTTCAGTACCACAGTGTGTACTTTTGCTGCCTTGGTAGTGAATGGCAAAATTCTATGCAATTTCAGAAGGATGAAGATAATTCTCCATGTTTGAAACTCACTGTCTCCTAATCTTTCCTTCCTAATGAATAGAACACATTTATTCAATGCAAATAACACAAAGTTTGGGAGGGAGGGAGGGAGGGAGGGAGGGAGGAAGGAAGGAAGGAAGGAAGGAAGGAAGGAAGGAAGGAAGGAAGGGAGGAAGGAAGGAAGGAAGGAAGGAAGGAAGGAAGGAAGGAAGGAAGGAAGGAAGGAAGGAAGGAAGGAAGGAAGGAAGGAAGGAAGGAAGGAAGGAAGGAAGGAAGGAAGGAAGTCTTTGTTTAGGAAATGACAATAGTCAAGCACTGCTGTTTAGCCCATGGGTCTCAGTTTCCTTGTTGCTGTGGAACACAACATCTTTCCATTTAACATTCCAATTTTCTCCCTGTGTGATTTTCAGTGCTGTGACATTTAGAAGGGATGACAAAACCTCAATACTTGTTTATTCCATAGGTCAATATTCCAAATAGTTGTCCTGATACATTAGAAATGTTAGCTGCATTACTGTTAATATTGACACCTGATATTTACTTCACAGAAGGAAAAAAGGTCATGTTTTTATCATCTCTCTTACTAATTAACTGCATAAATATGCTTAATACTGAAAAAGACCTGTTAAACCCAATGAGAATTTGTTCTGTTCAGAAGGGTAAGTGCTAGGCCTTGGTTATACTATAGCCAACTATGAAGTGATTTAGTAATTTTAAATTCATGCCATTTATGCAAAACAGTAAGTCCTCCAACATATTGGTATTTGCCTAACTCTGTGTATTAACCATCTTTGTTCCCTTTATGCGATAAGGTGTGAACACTAATTATTGTCATTTTTCTTATTTGGTACCCTGACTGGAAGGAAGACATGTATTAGAATCTACCAGAGAGCATTCACAGATTCAACTCTAAATTAACATACTGAAAAAGAATAATGTCTCCAAACAGAATAAAGAGATTAAGTACAAATATTCAAATTTATTTTCGTTTCTAAGTGGAGGCCATACACTTTGTGTATGTGGGCACTTAGTGATGTATTGTTTAGGTCTGCCAGGTGTAATTTTGTATTATATCTTATTTTAAACTCTTTGAGATAGACAGCATGGACAATAATTTGATCTTTGAGGTCTTTCAAAAACCCTCTGTGAATTTTTAACGTTTTTCTTTCATGCATTTACTCTATGATAAGTGGCTTTTCAGAGGTTTGGGTCCAATTCCCAGGGTACTGTAGCCAGTTGTTTGAGAGAGTTGTTGTTTACTACAAGACAATAAACAATGGCCCCTGTTTGTGAATGCTTTCCCATAAAGTCTATAAACCAAAGAGCTTGCTACATGAAATGCTTTAGAAAAGTCACAAGCAAAACTTTAGAATTCTCCTCACTCATTGGTTAAAAAAAAAACCCAACCAAACAAAAAACCCCTGAAAGAAGCTGTGATTAAAAGTTAATGAATTAATTGTTTTTCTTTAGAAATTCAATTGCATGGGTACTTCTGTGATTTTTTGCATCACATGGGCCAAATGATAACAGGATGATCAGGAGGTGAAGGCTGAAATCTGGCTTTGCTTTGATGAGCCTTTAGTTGGAAAATGTAACAAGGCGCTACTTGGTAAAGTTTTGTAAGAGAGCAGGATCAGGACTACAGTCATAATACCATAGAGATAATTTATGTCTGCTGAAGAAGTGGATGCTATACTAACATAACTATAGCCTTTAAAGATCAGAGACAATGATCAGGAACACCACATTTTCTTAGAGAAGAAAACAGCAAAGCAATTTAAAATGCATTTCTTGAGCAGTTTTCTATATGATTATGTCTTGGAATAAGAGCTCAATATTGTCTGAATTCAGACATTTTTGTGACCTAATATATTTTATACAGCTCGACACCTCATATTAGCAATTATTTTATCTTTCTTTTGGTCATATGTGGTCTTCTCCAACACACAGGTTTTTTGATTGACATTTGTCACTGTAGGATGACAACATCTAATATTAGTGTACCAATCACTACAAATTAATCTTCTTTAATTTTGTTCTGGCACCCTTGCTTGAAAGAGAGGTGTGTGACCTGTTTCATCTTTATAAATTAAATTACCTACATAAAAATTTTGCATATCTTTCCATTAAAGCAAGCTAAGTAAAGAGAAAAGCCTTGCAACTGAAGCAGAAACTTGCTGAGGTGTAAAATGGTCATTGTTTCTTGTGGGATTTCATTCCACTGTATTGAGTCTGTCCACCAAAGATGTCAGTCCCTCTCCAGATAAACTACATTTATGCCAGACTGTTCCAATGGCACAAAAAACCCACAACTGTCAACCAGTCGTCACAAAGGACTTGGTCTTTTTCATACTCTGAGTCATTAAGCACCTTCAAATAAGGGTGAGATGTTGAAATTGGCTGGCGTGCTCTGAGACAGGCTTTGTGCCCTCACACACGAGGTGGCAGCGAGCATTAGAGGGGCTGCACTGCAGCACCCCGGCAGACAGAGTTTCCCAGGCAATGAGGCTTTGTGGCCTCACCATTACACAAACGAGGATATAAGTGATCCTGGATCACCATTCACCATAACCAAAAGGTGTGTTCTTGTGCCTCAGAGATGCTTACATAAGCTTAATTTGTCTTTTCAGGTAATTTTTTAATTAAAAAAACAAATTTTACTTAATTGGTAAAACTTTAAAGAGCAATCCTCCAAAAAGGGTTTCATTTAGGTTTGATACAAGTTACTACATGTTAAACAGGAACTAGCTATTAAGAAATACAGAGCAAAAAAAGGATAAAAAACTAATTATATATTCCCTACATCTAAATAAATGTATTTAAAATAATTATGCTATTTTAGTAACATAAGCGACTCATTAGCTCTAAATTAAATACCCGTAGTGTAAAACAAATCTTACCTTAAAATATTACCCCTCCCCATATAGTACACCCTCCTTTACACACCACAGTGGACACATTCAGTGGAATAAGCAAATGGCAGAAGTCAGCCCTTTAAATATTTAATGCCTCTACACATTAAATAAAACTGTCTGCAACATATATTTTGTAGTGATTTATTTGCAATTCAGATGCTATCTCTAGATGTATGTAGAACCGTTAAGTCTGCTAACAATTTTAGAAATTATAATAAAACAGAAAATTGTAGCAATTCATTTATGTTAATTTACTGACACTAAATTCCTCAGGGCACAAGTCATGAATACACTTTCTTATATAAAACTAAACCTGTTTTGGTACCTAACACATCAATGTTAATGACAGAAATACTATCTAAGATTTATATTTCCATAGATTTGGGTTTTGTTTGTTTTTCTTTATTTTTTGTTTCATTTATCCAACATACTAATTTTTTTAAAGAGTAAAAAATGATTTTATGTACTCATCATTAAGATGCCTTAAAGGACCTAATTTCCAGGACATGGACACTTCACAATTTTAAAAAATCAAGCCTGTTCAATGTCTTTCATAAAGACAGAAAAATTCACCAAGCATTTTTAGTGGTCTCAAGGATACAGTATTTCATATTTTAATTTTAGGATCTGTTTTTGTTTTTGCAGCAGGTTATAGGATTTTTTAAATGTTAATTTTGCACCTTGGTTATTACATTCTGTTCTGGCTTTTTTTATAGCACTGGCTTCTGACTAATCACTTATGACAAGACTGTAAGACAACAGTTTGCCTGCAGAAAGGGGGATGTATAGCAGCACCATCCCAGGAGCAAACAGAGAAGGGAATTATGACTTTTAGAAACATTATTTCCTCTCTTGCTTGCCCCTGGCTCTAAGGGGGGCACAGACCCCTACTGCTCTGTGCTGGCAGCCAACTGTCAGTTCAGCTTATCTCAGATGGCCAATGTGTTGAGGGGATGAAGCCAAAGTCCTGCATGGCCTTGAGCACCAGCTGCCAATGCCCCATCAGGACTGGGACCAGTGGCCCCTCACTGGCTGCTGTCATCACTCTCCAGCTTTTGCTGTGACCTGAAGTCACACTAGCCCATGCCAGGAAGCAAGCCCTCAAGTCTCCCTTATTTTCCTGCACAGTGGGGATAAGAGTATTTGACAATCCTGTTTGGTGATGATGCCACCGAAACCAGTATTGAGAGTTCAATATGATAGTCAAACAAGGCAAAGCAATCATCTCCTACCCTGTTACCCAGTTGTAGCTATGCTGGACGCATTGGCCAAGGAACCTCATTCTGTAATTCCTGAGAGCACATTCCTCAGAGGTGGGCCCCTGCCTGGATTCTCACTTGCCATCAGGAGACGAAAGGGAGTTTCATACAAAGAAATGGCTTGCATTGCACCTACAGACGTGTCAAACTTTGAAAACCTCATGCTCTAGACAGCCTTGCCTTGCTGCTAATTGGTATGTTTTTCTTTAAAAAGTGAAGATTCTAACCTTTTACTTGACAGATATGTGGGCAAAATGCCACACAACATTTTGAAAGCTTATCTGTAGTCTGCTGTTTACAAGTCTTGTTTGTGTTGGAGCTCACACAGGAGTATACAAATGAAAAGGCTTAGCAGGAACAAAACTGGATGGTTGGTTTCAATAGATGTGTAAGCCGGCAAAGAAAGGTTTTCACCTACAAGAAGTCTAAAGATGTTGCTCCCTTTTAAAAGGCATACAAACGTAACACTTTACTCAACAGATTTTTTTTATTATCATAATTTATTCCTAGTTGTGTCCCTGAACTTTTGGGATAGAGAGAAAAGACAGTTTCATTACCTGTTGTGGGTTGGTTGTTTTTTCTTTAGGTTTTGGTTTTTTCTTTCTAATCTCCTGAAATTGCAGCTAGGAGAGAGTAAATGGGATTCCATCTCTCTGAGAGATTTAGCAACAGAATTGTTTACAGTGCTGCAATCAGTCATGTTTAAAGTAGAGCTACTAACTGCATAACTAAATAAGGGAATACTTTGGAAACAAAAGGGTTGTGTAACAGGTCAATTTAGCTTGTAGAATCTTTAGTATGCAATGTATAATAAATTTCATACACCTTTAGGAGATTTTGAAATTTTGTCAGTGGGTGCAAAACGTTAGCTCAGAAAAATTAAAATAAAAAAAAGTATGAAAATAACTAATTACAAGAAATCTGGCTTAATTCCTTTGTTGTTGTTATTATTGGTTTTGTTTCCAGTATGAATTTTATCTCCTGAAAATTTATACACACAGATTACTTCGCACTTACAGTTCAGGCTTCTTCAGGAAACTGGAACTTGATTTCCAGCTGCACTTGGAAGTCAAAAGTTTCAAAGACAGTATCTTCATTCCCACCTGGGGAGTAACTGTAAGAATACAGAGGCAGAGGTGAATTTCTGTAGACCAGGACTACCTACTACTTTACATGTGAATCATTTTGGAGTCTTCCTCAATCTTCTGCTTTCCACCAATACTGGAAGGTGGCAGCATCAGCTCTGAAGACACTGGTCTTGCTTCACATGAAAACTGCTGACCTGTCTGACTGATGTTACAGTCTTCAACCTCTAAGTAGTGCTTTGTGAGGAGAAAATGATGCATTGAACTTTACCACACTTCCTTGGGTACAGCCAGTAAACATTAGCTCTGCAGCAACTGTAATACTAAACACTAGAAAAGAGATTCAGTGACACGCTGTATTGAGATTTCAGTGAATTCCAAAATATTAATTATTATTAATGATATTAATATAATTATATTATTAGGGACATTCCTACATAAGAAGCATGAGAAATATCTAGTAGCTTTCTCAGATGCTCTTGGGTCAGTAATTTTGTTTGTTTGTTTTAACAGAGACGGAAAAGATTTGTTCCATACCAAATCTCACTGATAATAACCTTAGTCTGCTAGGTAGGGTATTTTTCTTAAGAGTTTTTCCAGCACGTGATTTTGCCCTTAAACAGCTTTCATGAAATATATTTATCAAGACTTTTGTTAGGGTCTCCATTTTCTTTGATTTTCCTGATCTTTCATATCATCAGATATGTTATTGAAATGTTACTTTAATTACAAAGGCCTATAGCTACAGGACAAGGAGGAATGGCTTTAAACTGAAAGCAGGTAGGTTCAGATAAGGTATTAGGAGGAAATTCTTTACTGAAAGGGTTATAGGGAACTGGTACAGGTGGCCCAGAGAACTTGTTGCTCCCCATTCCTGGAAGCATTCAAGGCCAGTCTGGATGGGATTTTGAGCAACCTGGTCAAGTGAAAGGTGTCTGTGCCCATGGCAGGTGTGTTGGAACTAGATGATTTTAAGGTCCCTTCCAGCCCAAATCGTTCTGTGATTCTATGATTTTGGCTTCTCCAACTTTGTCCTCTATCAATGTTTCTATCTGCAAAATATACATAATTTAGCTAGATCTTTGAGCTTGATCTGCTTCTACCTTTTCCCTAAAGCTAGCACTATCAGCACTCCCAGGAAAGTTTTAAATCTCAAAGATAAGGTTTTACCCAAAACAAAGCTTCATAAAACATCCAAAGTGAGACAGAATAGAAAAGGTGCAGATGAACACCCACTGGCTCATGCTGATGTAACATGCCACGTCTTCTCGTCTGTGTATAGTCCCAGTCTGGCAGCACACAGGTTTGCAGATTATGCACAGTGCCCTCTCCAAGCCCAAGAGAATATTTTCTTTCTTTCACGTCTAAGACTTAAATAGGAGTTCTGTTCTCTGCTTTTCTCACCATTTATTGGAGTTTCTGCTCATTCTTGGTTTTGTTTCCTTTCCCCCTTCCTCCTTCTCCTTTTTTATCCTGCATTTCCATAAATTTCTTTATTTGACCATTCTCAAGGAAGGCACAATATTTCCAGAGTGCAGCCTAAGCCAAAGGGGAACAAGACAACAAAAACCTGTCCTGCCATATAAACTTCAAAGGACGTAGGAGACATTAACCATTAACAATAACTGCAGTCAAACTAAACCTCATCTACTAAAACAAGTATTTCATAAAATTTAATGATGTTTATAAGTATCTAAACAAATATTTAAATCACTATGACAGGCCTATGTGCTCTAATTGCTAACAAACTTGTCACAAATAATTCACAAAACAGATTTTCATCAGTAAAGTACTTCATTATTCAATGAAGTAAAACATATTGTTGATCTCTATATGGTTTGATGTAATTTACTGTGCAAACAAAAATTGTCAGGTTTAAGAAAAATCCATACAATACGTGCTTCAGAAAAGTTTTAAAATGCTTCAGAGAATATCCTTTATTTGAAAATGCAGATATTTCCTTTTCTTTTTTTACAAGATCTAGTGTTTATATTTACAGTATATTCCTATCTCACTGCTACTGGCAGTGCATGCATTATGTTAACATGCCAAGTCATATGATCATATTACTGTGCCATATCCTAACTCCAGCACTGGCATCATGTTATAACCAAATGGCTAAAGTGTTTTATTTTTAAATGTTTTAGTTTTTTAAAGGAGGCTATGCAAGTAAAAACACCAGCCCCCTTGATCATTATCTGTGTGTCTCTGTCTCTCCATCATTCTTCCCAGCAACTCTGTGAGCTACTGGACAATTTCAATCAAATTTGTAAGTGGTTTAAAGATGGTTTCAGTTTAAATTTCATTTTGGTTGTGGGTATGTATGAGACATAAATCGATACCCTGAGAGAAGTAAAGGTAGCTGTTGTACCTTTCCAGGCAGCTGCTGCCTGGCCTAGCAGCATGTCCCTCTCAGCCAGCCACTCATATCTGCAGGGTAACCATCAGACACAGGAGGAATCTGGTAGTAGTAGCAAAAGGAAAATTAAAAGACACACCTGTAGGAAACCAGTTTTCAGTATTTCAATTGCTCTTAAATAAATTGCTTTAAAAAAAAAAAAAACCTCATTAAGAAAACTTCTTAGTCTGTTTGAAACACGCTGGGTTTGATCTCAGTGTGCCCTGTTTTCACTGCAATAAAAAAAAAGCAAAAAATGTTTCTGTATATTGTACTAAATAATCATTTAATAATGTGGCTGAAAAGCAGCATAAGAATACAAATCCTAAGACCTTACCTCTGGCCTAAAAATTACCCTTTCTGAAAGCCTAACGAATCTTTGTGGGGGTTTTTTCATTTGTTTGTGTGTTCAAAATGACACAGGTACAACTGGAAGCATAGTATTCCCAGCTACACAGAAGCCATAGGTATCAACTCTTTCAGTGACAATCTCAGGCTTAGATCTCACTAATTCCCTTTGCCTGAAGCCTTTTAAATAGCCCTGTGCTCTGCTTCAGCAGCCTTTTTCCTACTCTTCCCTCTTCTTGGGCCCTATCCTCCCTTTAGCCCACTAACATCATTTGCAGACCCTTACCCTCTCTTGCCTTTACCTACTGCCCTGTTATTTTGTGTTCCCTTTCTCAGCAACTCTCTCTTCTACATGTCCTGCTGCTGTGACCTCACAATTAAATTGACATAAAACTGCTCACATACAGAGCAACAAAAGTGGTTTCATCTGCTGTTCTGTTACTATTTTGAAACAATACCAATAAACAGAAAGAATGCCCTTTCAGTGTACACAAGTTGTACTACTTTGCTACTATGGGATGAATCAAATCAGTGGAAAGGTTTCTATTGATTTCATCGAGTTTCTGGACAGTACTTCTCTTACACTTCTCTACATGCCATATAATTTCTATTTTTAATTGTTACTTTAACCAATTTTATACTACTGCTATGAAAAGTAAAGCTTGCCACACCACAATTTGTTGATCACCCTTTTAGTCTTTTTAAAAGAGAAACATTTTGTATGTTTTAATCCTCAGTCATAGTAACTGATCTTAATGACTACATATTTTTAACAGTTCATTTACCTCATTTTCAGATTCTGTAAGAACGCTTGATGACTACCATTTAGTTAGATGCTTTCTGCTCTTTAAGAATATCACCACTGACACCTTATACACACCCACATCTCATCTTTGTTACTAAAAAAAAGTTGACCTGAGGAAATGTCTTCATTTGCTATGAGTACTGGAGTACAGAAATACAATTTCTCTGCAGTACTTTTTGTTTTATAGCTGTCTAACTAATAGGCCATAAAGTATCGTCGTGGCTTCCTCACATGGGTAAAGCACATTTGTTTATTAGTAGGTATTTAATTGTCTTATATATGAATTATTTGTACCTCAAATTTGCTCCTTGGCCTTTCTAATTTTACTTCTTTCTATTGTTGTCAAACTGCTTGGATTTGGGCTTTCCCAATGATACATTTTAGGCTCAAATAACTTAAATACTGAACCTTGACATTTAACTATATTGATCTTTTCCTTGCCTATTTTCTTTTAGTTGTTTAGGGATATTTGTTCTGAGACTTCTGTGCTATGCTTAAGCACCCTCCAAAACAAGACAAAATATTTTCATATCAACACTTCTGATTGAGGGCATTTCTTATTTATTTCCTTTTTTATTTTTTTGAAAGAAGGTTTACCTGTCTTTGCTGAAGATGGAATAATAAAGAACTAGATTTCATCATGAATACTTCACAAAAAAAGACTGAATACTGTTGTGTTATGTTTTCAATACATCAATTTTAAAGAAAAATGTTTGGAGGTGTGTCCTGTTACTGCTTGTTATTTTGGTTAATGTCATATTTGGTATAGCTTCCAATAAACAAATACTTCAAATATTTTTTAAGTAGCATTCCAAAGCATAATTTAACTCCATACATAGTTAATTGTTAGGGCTGTTATACTGGACTTTGCTCCTCTGTTGAGCTTCTCCTATACAGAGTATTTAATGTGTTTTCTTGATTTGGCAGACAGTGCAAGTCTTCTATACGTGTATTTCTATTATTAAGGATCTGTGTTTTTTCTATGTATTAGCCTCTCCACAGTCCAGATTTCTCTCCAAGCTGTTAATAAGCACTTTTTTGTCTTCTTTTTTTTGGTTGTTTTCCAGCAAGAAAATACACACTATATGTTCAATATATAGTGACATGGCACAACATATAGGTATTATTGGCATTCATTTCCATTACCATCATACATTTCATTTCCAACTTTTCTTCGTGAAAAATACAAAAAATTTCTGATGAATGAATATGAAATTATGATGCCAGTCTAAGCTATCAAATATGCAATGTGTGCTAAAAAATTGATGAAAAAGTATTATAGATATACTGTAAATTCATCAAACAAATAAAATATTCATTACTTGCACAGGTGGATTAAAATCAATAAATGCCATTTTGTTGTTATAAACTGTCTGATGCAACAAACATCAACCTGACAGAGGCATATATTCATATGCAGGCACATTTTTTTAATGTATATTTTTCCAGTTAGGCATCTAAGTCTCTATTGGGTTTAAGAGCCACAATTTGTAAAGATGCCAAGATGGCATGATTTCCAAGAAATCGTTAGAAATAATTAATAATCAACTATACCTGAAAATGAGTTCTAAAATGCAGCTCTGTTGAACTTAACACCACAAAACCAAAGTGACTTGTAGAGCAAGGACTAAGAGTTTCATTTATCATCATCACCTGGCAGTCAGTCAGAGGTTTGAAGATCCAGTGCAAGTGTTTCAGATTTTATTTTTCCTCTAAGTATTCCATGCATGTCGTTGGTATCAATGGATTGTTGTAAGCTGCAAGATGTTTGATAAAAAAAGACAGATTTTACAAGCAAAGACTCCAGTTACTTGTATAAAGGGTTATATAGTTTTCCCCTTAATTCAGAGTCCCGAGTACTTGTTTTACAAACTGCAGAGTGCCCTCAAATGTATTGACTTGATTGTGGAGTCAGAGTATTTATTGTGTAATGCTGAGTCATATTAAAAAAAAAAAAAAAAAAGAAGAAAGGTACTCACTAGGCTAGAGAGGAAAAAAAAGTGACGGAGACACTAGCCTCCTAAAAAAAAAAAAAAAAAAAAAAAAAGTAAAATTCACCCTGGGTTTCAAGGCTGTTTTTTAAACTAAATATGGGAAACATTGTCAGAAATATATCACATATTATATGCCACCGTAATACAAACAAGTTTTTTTACTTCCGCTGGTGCTTTCCTGCTCTGAAAGGAAACTAATGTTACCATATGTGTACACACTTAGATACAGTGTATAGCAGCCCACAGTATGTATATACATATATAGACATAGACACACACCCCTCAGGATGCACGCACACGGGACATACCCCAAATGCAGCAGTATCTCTGGCACGCTAGAGGGAGCCATTACATAATTGCAATGACCCTTTTTTTCCCCCTCAATTAGCAGAACTGGCGTGGAAAAATCTCTGGACATCCTGAGACATCCTGAAGGTTTGGCATAAGCTGCAGAATAAGGAGAGGAAAGCAGAGGACTCAAGTTACAGTCAAACGAGGTCACCTGATAGCTCAGGGGCTTACGCTGGTGTTTGTTCCACTTTTAATACTGTGCTGCTTTTATAGGGAACTTCTCCAAATACGTGACTTAGCCGAATACGCCAATTTCCCTTAGCCAATCTGAAGCTCTCATGCAGAAAGCAAAGCCCACTTTGTAAACATATCCTTTATTTCATCTGTCTGTCGCTCTCACACAGAAAGTTGGCTCGGCTGAGAGTAGTGGTTTTCTGCTGCCACTAATGTATGTATAGTTTATTTATACACTGCATTTTAACACGGCATTAGTTCTATAACGGTTACCAGCAGACTCGCTCTGGATGGCAAACTATCCATTTCACAGCTACAAAGAGGTCCTCAGGACGGGAAGATGGGTCTGGAAAGAACACTCATTTGAATTTATAAATCTGCGAGACTTTTTCCAAGTCAAATTATATTTATGGACATAATAACTCAGGGCTGAAGGTTATCCTATTGAGCAAGGCGAACGAGCAGCTGCCTTAACTGAATCTTTTAAGAGACGCTCCTAAAATAATTCAGGAGAGTCTTGTAAGCGCTCTAGAGTTTATTTTCTTCTTCTTTTTTTTAAATTTTTTTTTTCCTTTTTTTTTTTTTTCTCTCCTTTCCCCCTAAATGATTCTTGCTACTTACACGCTCGTCACAAATGGCAGCTTCATTTCCGTACGCACGGGTCGAGACCGGCCCTCCGGCAATCCGAGCACGCACCTTTCCAGCCTCGGTCCTCCCCCCGCCGGGAGCCTCCCTGCGCCCCGGGGGCGGGGGCGGGCGCTGCCGCGGCCCCCGGCCCCTCACGGCGGGGCCGCCACCGCCCCGCTGCCCGCAGGCAGGGGATGCGCGCCCGCCCTCGGGAACTGCCCGTCGGGGAGGGCGAGACCCGCTCGGGGCGGCTCCCGCAGGGCCGGGCCGGGGGCGGCGGGGCCGGGGGTGTCCCCCACCCACACCCCGTGCTCTCCGCGCAGCCCCGGGCCGGCGGACACTCGGCACCGTGCGGCGCAATCCAGTCCTCGCCCCCGCAGTGCTTTGGGCGAGTTCGGGGGTGCCGCGTCCCCCCCGCTTCCCCGCCTGCCAGCGCGGGGACTTGTTAGCAGGGCTCACAATAAATAAATAAATAAATAAACAAACGAACGCGGGGCGGGGATGGGATGGGATGAGGCGGGGATGGGATGAGGCGGGGGTGGGATGAGGCGGCGGGGCCCTGGGGGGGGCCGGGGGCGCGGCGCTGCGGGGCGCGAGCGCCCAGACACCGCAGCCCGCGCGAGCCGCTCGCGCGCCCCGCGTCCCCCTCCGCGCCGCTCTAATCAATGACACCCAGCGCGCGCCGCCGCCCCGCCCCCCGCCCGCCCGCCCCCTGCCATTGGCCGGGCCGCGCCGGGGCCGGTCGGCGCCGCCGCCGCCGATTGGCTGGCGGGGAATCCGTATCAATGTTTAAGCCGCGGCGTGAGGTGAATAGAGGCAGTCGGCGAGCGGCGCTGGGCGAGCGCGGCGCGGCGCGGCGCGTCGGCCCCGCGAGTGCTGCAGTGAGGGAGGCGCGGAGGGGGGGAGACAGAGAGAGAGAGAGCGAGCGAGGCAGAGCGCGGCTCCAACTGTTGAATTTTCACTGAATTCTCCACTTACCTGCGGGCGGCTGCTGAAATGGATCTTGTTTATCGGGGATCGGCGTTCGCTCCGCGTGCTGCCTGGCTAAGACTGGCGACCGTCTGTTTGCAAGGGGCCACCCATCAATGAGGCAGAGAAGAATATTTGTTTTTTCTTCTTTTGCGTTTGAAAGCCTCCCTGCCACACGTTGCAGAATTAACTGTGTACTTTGGGTCCGGACTCAAATAAAGGAGAAAAAAACAGTGCAGAACTGAGATTCGGAACTAGATCTGTGAGCTATGTATTGGAAACCTATGTTTTTACTGGTTTTTTTTTTCCTTTTAATGTGAAAGATCTCTGATTTATTTCACACATAATACTGAGGAAAGGTGGTTTAAAACAGTCAGCAAAGCAGGAGACAGACGCGCCTCTGTGCCAGTGAGTGGATAACAGCCTTGTTTTCCTGATCCTCAGTCTCCCGGAGAAAGAGGTATAGTAAAAGTGTAGCTGGATCCGACACCCCCACCTTCTCCTTTTTTTTTTTTTTCTTTCTTCCTTCCCCCCTCTCCAAAATATAAATCTGGTTAATTTTTTTCCTGTCTATAGAGTGAGTCAGAGAAGCGTTAGGAAGAAGCTGCAACTAATGTCTGTGAAGGGAGGAACATGAGGCAATAGTGAATATGATTTGTTCTGCTGGATCTGACTCATCCAAGCAGATTAAAACACCTGCATTTCTGGATTTGCCATTCATTTATTTCAGGTTGTTAAAAGAATCTGAAATAAAATTTTGCTACCTTTCCCCAGTATTTACCTATACAGCGTATCGCTAGGAAAGGTGTATATCGGAGAGGGGGAACGCATCTGGCATTGCTGCCGCTCTTCTCCCCTGTACCAAGATGCTCAGAGAGACTGTTAAAGCTTTGCAAAAAATGCATCACACTGATCGCGGAACTGCATAGGTTTTAATATAAGCGAATTAATAGATTAAAAGATCTCCCACTTTATTCATCGCCAGGATTGTTTTTCCTCTTCTTCTCCCCTCCCCTAAATGAAGAGGACTAGGCGGCAGTGTCATTGGAAGGAGACGCTGAATAGAAAGAAAAGAGAGGCACTTGATAGCGCAGCCCTGTGAATACAGAGACTGTTTCCCTTTTAGAGAGAGAGTGCGTGTGTGTGTGTGTGTGTGTGCGTGTGTGTGTGTGTGGTGGCTTTTCTTTCTCCCCCTCGCCCTCCCACCCCCTCTCTTGCTCTCCTTTTTTTTTTTTTTTTTCTCCTCTCAATCTATGCGTCCAGCCGTGGGTTGCCTGTTGCTTTCTTCTCGGCTGGAGAGGAAAGCAAACTGGAAATAAATTGCACCGAGAAAAGTGCAGCTCCTCAGACACGCATACGCACACACGCATAGATACACGGAGAGAAAGGATGTGGTGGTGGCGGCGGCTACTGGCCTGTCTTAAAGAAACCCAAGTGTGCTGCTGATTGAGCACGGTCTGAGCTTTCTCTCAAAATTTATATTTACTGCTAATGATGAAGGTCAACTGGTGGGTTTCTTAATTTATTCACCCCAAAAGGGCGAGTGGGAGGCTGGTAGTAGAAGGAGAGAAAGGAAGCTACAAATCCGGAGACTAGTTTTTGCTGGGGAGGGGTGGTTTGGTTTTTGGGGTTTTTTTTAATGTGTTTTGTTTTCCCCTCTTGCCCTGCAATCCTCATTCCCTCTCCCTCTGATTCGGGAAGGAAACAGTGACCCAGGGTGTACGAGACAGAGAGGGGGGAAATACCGACGGCAGCGAGATGCAGCTCTCCGCCGCAAGCAATGCAAGATTAGATCTCTAAATGCAGCAAAACACTCCCTGAAAACCAACAACCCCGCGGTGCAATCAGACATTTCACTGCCGCTCACTGCACACGAAGAGGGCTTCAACAACAAGCTGAGACTTTTTTTCCCTTCTGTCTCTCTCCTACTCCTCCACTCCATCAATCGCATCACAAGCGATGAGTAGCAAATAAGCTTTTTTACCTCTGCTACAGACCTGTGACCACCCTCTTTTCCTATGTATATATAAATACACATATTTAAAAATATTTTTGATCGTTTTTAGACAAACAGCCACTGCCGCCGATTTTTTTATTATTGTTATTATTTTTATTATTCTTTGTACGTCTGCGGGGATTCAAGGATCGGGAACACATCGCCTGCCCGGAGGAGAAGATCTTTTGCAAATTTTCTGATTTTTGAAACCCTCCCACTGCCGAAGTTGGACAGACGAAGTCAACTGCGAGGGGACTGCAAGCACGGCAAGCTCTTGCTGAAACGCTGCTGAAGCTGCTCCCTCCCCTCCCCCAGACCCCCCCGATTGCTCCCTCCCTCTGAGCTACATGGTCTATTTGCTGCCTCTCATCCTGTGTCTCTGCAGATGTTTTAGAGCAACAGGTTCAGGAACTTGAAATATAGGGGTGGGGAAAGAGAAGGAAAAAAAAAAATCAAAACCAAAAAGGAAGGGAAAAAAAGAGCCGTCAGAGGAGGAAGAGCAACCCCAGAGCAGGAGGCGAAGAAGACGGGGACAACCCTGGTCGCCGCTGCTACTCCTACCGCCCCCACCCCTGCTCGGGGATGTACCTTTCCATTTGTTGGTTCTTCTTCCTCTGGGCTCCCGCCCTGTCGCTGAAGAACCTGAATTACTCGGTGCCGGAGGAGCAGGGAGCGGGCACGGTCATCGGGAACATCGGGCGCGATGCGCGGCTGGCGGCAGGCGCGGCGGGAGGCGGGATGCTGCCCGCGGAGCGTGGCGTTCCCGGTGGCGGCCCCGGCGGCGGCCGCGGCTCCAAGTCCACCTTCCGGGTGCTGGAGAATTCGGCCCCGCACCTCTTGGACGTGGACGGGGAGAGCGGGCTGCTCTACACCAAGCAGCGCATTGACCGTGAGGCGCTGTGCCGGCGCAGCGCCAAGTGCCAGCTGTCCCTCGAGGTGTTCGCCAACGACCAGGAGATCTGCATGATCAAAGTCGAGATTCAGGACCTGAACGACAATGCTCCATCATTCCCCTCTGACCAAGTGGACATGGACATCTCTGAAAATGCTGCACCAGGCACCCGCTTCCCCCTCACCAGCGCCCACGACCCAGATGCTGGGGACAATGGTCTGCGCACCTACCTGCTCACTCGTGATGACTACGGCCTCTTCTCCCTCGATGTGAAGTCCCGTGGTGACGGCACAAAGTTTCCAGAGCTGGTCATCCAGAAGCCATTAGACCGTGAGGAGCAGAGCCACCACACCCTGGTGCTGACGGCACTGGACGGTGGCGACCCACCACGCTCAGGCACGGTGCAGATCAATGTACGCCTCATTGACTCCAATGACAACAGCCCCATCTTTGAGGCAGCCTCCTACGTGGTAGAGCTGCCAGAAAATGCACCACTAGGCACGGCTGTCATCGACCTCAATGCCACTGATGCCGATGAGGGTACCAATGGAGAGGTGCTCTATTCCTTCAGTGGCTATGCACCTGAGCGCGTCCGTGACCTGTTTAGCATTGACCCACAGAGCGGCCTCATCCGTGTCAAGGGCAACCTGGACTATGAAGAGAGTGGCCTCATTGAGATTGATGTCCAAGCTCGGGACCTGGGGCCCAATCCCATCCCTGCTCACTGCAAGGTCACTGTCCGCCTCATCGACCGCAATGACAATGCTCCCACCATTGGCTTTGTCTCCGTTCGCCAGGGAGCTCTGAGTGAGGCTGCCCCACCGGGCACTGTCATTGCCCTCGTGCGGGTCACTGACCGTGACTCAGGCAAGAACGGGCAGCTCCAATGTCGGGTGCTGGGCGGTGGCGGCGGGCCCGGTGCCGTTCCTTTCACCCTGGAGGAGAACTATGACAACTTCTACACTGTGGTCACTGACCGACCCCTGGACCGTGAGGCACAGGATGAGTACAATGTGACCATTGTGGCACGTGATGGGGGCAATCCCCCACTTAACTCCACCAAGTCATTTTCTGTCCGGATCCTTGACGAGAACGACAACCCACCCCGCTTCAGCAAGAATCTTTATGTGTTACAGGTGCCTGAGAACAATATCCCTGGAGAGTACTTGGGCTCAGTCTTGGCCCAAGACCCTGACCTGGGCCAAAATGGGACGGTGTCTTACTCCATTCTGCCCGGGCATGTGGGAGATGTCTCCATCTACACCTATGTCTCTGTCAACCCCACAAATGGTGCTATCTATGCCCTGAGGAGCTTCAATTATGAGCAGACAAAGCACTTTGAGTTCCGCGTGCTGGCCAAAGACTCGGGTTCACCCCACCGTGAAAGCAATGCCACAGTGCGTGTCACCGTGCTTGATGTCAATGATAACGCTCCCCTCATCGTCCTGCCTGCCCTCATCAATGACACTGCTGAGCTGCAGGTGCCACGCAATGCTGGGGTGGGCTACCCCGTGGGCACCGTCCGCGCCCTGGACAGTGACTTTGGGGAGAGCGGGCGCCTCACATATGAGATTGTGGAAGGCAATGAGGAGCACCTCTTTGAGATGGACCCCACTAGCGGTGAGATACGCACCTTGCACCCCTACTGGGAGGAGCTCAGCCCTGTGGCTGAACTCGTGGTAAAAGTCAGTGACCATGGCAAGCCCAGCCTCTCTGCAGTGGCCAAGCTCATAGTCAGGGCCTTGGCGGGGCCCCTGCCCGAGGCTGGCGAGCCACAGGTGAATGGCGAGCAGCATCGGCGGCCACACTGGGACTTGTCGCTGCCACTGATTGTGACACTGAGCACTGTCTCCATCATCTTGCTGGCTGCCATGATCACTATTGCTGTGAAGTGCAAGCGAGAGAACAAGGAGATCCGCACCTATAATTGTCGCATTGCCGAGTATAGCCACCCTCAGCTGGGAGGAGGGGGAGGCAGTGGCGGGGGAGGAGGAGGCAGTGGCAGTGGAGGGGGCAAGGGCAAGAAGAAGAAGATCAGCAAGAATGACATTATGCTGGTGCCCAGTGAGGGCGAGGACAGCCGGGGTCCCCTCAATGTCATGAACGTGGTGAGCAGCCCATCCCTGGCCACCTCACCCATGTACTTTGACTACCAGACCCGCCTGCCCCTCAGCTCTCCCAGGTCTGAGGTGATGTACCTGAAGCCCGCCTCCAACAACCTGACTGTACCCCAGGGACATGTGGGCTGCCACACCAGCTTCACAGGGCAAGGGACTAACGCCAGCGAGGCTCCCCCGAGCCGGATGTCCATAATTCAGGTAGGAGACTTTTAGAATACCCTGGACCTCACTTTAGACACTGGTTTAACTTTCCCTTTTGTCCGCAGTGAAATCTGCTGTAAGGCACCACTGAAGGGACCAACACAAGTCACTAAAGAGAGGTGGACTTAATGAAAGTGGAACCAGACCATATCTGGTGGGTCTGGTTCTGCTGTCACGTTGATGTTTCCCGTGTGATTCAAAAGAAAATGCCCATTGAAACACAGCCGTAGTTATGGCAGTGCCAAAGAGGTGCATGTGAGAGTGTGGGCAGGAGTTTAGTACATTTGGGGCATGCTGGGGTATTTCCCCAAAAGACTGGCAGACAGAGGTGGGCACTTCCACAGGTTTTGTTTCTCTTTGGTTTGGGGTGGAGAAGAGGGAAGGCATTTCTAAAGCGGTCATACCACCTGCAGTAACTAACAGGACAGGGAAGAAACTGCACGCTGAGGACATCTATTGCAACAGTGTATTATAGCCCTCCAATCTTGTATATAATTATGAGCCATCTTTCCAAGACATATGTTTTAATTTTTTTTAATTTTCCTTCTTTAGAATATATATCCATAAATATATTTTTTTGACAGTATCATTGGGGCCCCATTGCCTCCTCCTCTCCCCATAAACTTTCAGTGCTGAAAATTCTGCTTAGTTGAATAGAAAGAAAATGTATGTGGTGATTCCCTCCTACCCCCAAATGTTAACAAAACTCACATTCTGTCATAAACTAGAAAAACAACTAGTCGGATTTCCAGTAGCCTGAGTCAACATTGTTAATTGCTTTATAGTGAAAGACTTACACACACTATCTTCTACCAAAGCTCATTTAGAAATTATAGCTGGGCTGCACTCTGCTGCCGGTTATATCCACACTGTCCTCTACTGACTTTTGTGAATGTGAGAAATGGCAGAATTTGGACCATTGGATATAGGGTACTAATCAAAGAATGACTTAATTTTTAGCAGGTAGTTTAAAGTCCAAACTCAGAAGATTTATTTCAGAGCAGTGAACTTGCAGAGTGAAGGTGAGGGCAGAAATTGGCTCCAGTTGATTTAATTTAAAGTATTACTTCATGATTAATGCAGCTTAATGTTCAAACGCTACAGGTATGTTCCAAAGTGATTTTTAACGTTCGAACTGAAAGCAGGCTCTGGATAATGACTATTAAATATATTTGAAATGTCATATCTGTTTTATCCTGTGGTTCTCCTCATATGCTGTTCTGAGTCATAGGGGAATGAGCTGAGTGTATCAGAAGTGACACAGACTCATTTTGTGTATGCAGCTATTGGGAAAGAAGTTGCACTGTAGTCACTCGGTGTACCAAAAGAAGATTCATAATACCTTGGAGTTACCATACCCTGTGATCTGTGAACACCAAATGTTCTAGTTGCCAGCTGTGTCTAATATTTTAAACTGAGTAGAAATGGCCATTGGTAACTGGCAGTTTAAAGAATCAAAATTCAAGTAACCAATGACCTGTAAATGGAACATTTATAACTGGGAAAAAAAAAAAAGGAAAAAAAAAGACTGCCTGTACAAGGTCACTGTAAACTAATCCTCAAGCGACTATTGAGTTGTGTCACAGAAACAATTTCATTTTATGCCTATCATGAATTTGTGTTGCTATCAATTAGGTGAGTGGAGCAATACTTAAAATCTGAAATTGATTTTAACAAAAAGTGACACCTTAGGAAAGAGTTTAGGTTAGGGCACAGCCAGAGATAATTTGATTTATTATTCATGCTTTAAAAAACAAATAACTTTCCATGACACTTGTTTAAGTAATGTCAACTTTTTTTTTTACTGTAAAATGGAGTTGTCAGAAAGCTAAAAAAAAAACACTCCACATTTTTTCCAACTGACAAGTGTAATAGTTACTAAAAGACAGAAAATTATACTTTCCTACAACCATGTAATGTCTATATAAAGCAATTAATTAATGTATTGATGCTACTGAATAGTAAAGTTTCGATTGTAGTGTAAAATCCCTATGGAAAAATATGATTCCTTCTTTTTTACAGTGTTCAGTGTATAAGATCAATCATGATTTTTTTTTTCCTGAAATCTATATAAAGCTAAAAGAGGAATTTCCTCCCTTAAAAGAGTGTGTTGTGGTTTCTGTAAGAGTTTTCATTATGGCAGCTGTGGAAAATATTAGCTGAAACTCCTCATAACACATACTGGTATATCTAATACTGGTTTTGTCTTCCCTCAATATCTACACAGAGTGTTTCGGATGTTTGGATGGTCTAGTCAGTAGATTAGAAAGCATTCAGTTTTACCTAATGAACCTGTTCAAACAGACTTATTGATACTGTATTTTGTAGTTGCAGTGCCAAAATAGACACGGTATGAAACAGTGTAGTTGGTTTCTATTTAGAAAAGGCTCAGATTTAAAGTAGCTAGAGGGGAAAATTGATCCTCTTCACTGTACTTTTGCATTACTAAAATGCATTTTGTATTTCCATCTCCACATCCCTGGAGTAAATTTTATATAAAATTTGCATTTAGAATGTAGGCACTGCTTTATGTCTGGTCCTGTACTTCTGCCTCATGTAAAATTTAAACTGCAGACTTAAGGAAAAATAGTAAAGGATCAGCCCTCTCTCTGGATCTACTATATCCTTAATCACTCCAAGAAACCTGTGTCTGCATATGTAAATTACACAGTTAGGAATCAAAGGTGTAGGCAATGGAAAAAAAAAAAAAAGAAACAAAACCCAGCTGCTTTATCATCTCTTTTAGTTAGTCAATCCAGTTAAGCAGTTTTCTTCATTACCTCAGTGTGGGGAAGGTAAACAACTGTGCAAGGGTTCTCTAACAAGTGTTCCCATTAGTTTTTATAGATATATTTTTGAAACATGATAAGCTTATACTATGTAATTCACACCATGGAACTGCGTTTCTTCATTCTCATTTTCTCGGCAACTGTTTAATGGCACAATTCTCTAACAGGAACCTGTTATTAAAACTTTACATATATATATACGTACATACTATATATCTATGGAGATGTAGATACATGCTAAATATTATATTATTACTTAGTACATCCAATTGATTCTATAAATATTTAATAGCAAATAAATAATTTCTTTCTCCGTAAGATCCAAATTTTCACACTCATATTAGGAGTGCATAATATTTTTTTTTCAGTTTTCTTACTAGTAAAACCTAGTGAAGTCAATGGGCCTTATGGTTCCCTTATTTCTCATGAATACCATTTTACTCTAGATAGCCCAATTTACATCAGCAAATACTTGTGGAGTAAAGTGTTATTTAGGGACTAGGGGTTTCAGACGGACCCAAAAGGACCAGAAGTTGAATTAAATGCTTCCTGTTATGGGTAAGAGTGGTGTAATCTTGCCTGTCTTTAAGTGACTTCTGTTACACACTAATCACACAATTTGACAACTTGTGTGTTTGCTCACTACTTTGTAGCATCCTCCTATGTACCACGGTTGCATGTGTTACTTCTATATGAATCAATGAGCTTCTTCAGTACCATTAAAATTAAATAATTTAAACATGCATACATACATATATGTATAAAATTTTGGATGGACAGGCAAGGATGCCGTATAACTTCAGCTTTTATTGGTGCAAGAGACTTGTAAGTGCTTAAGACCTCTGAAAATTGACCATTTGTGATTTGATGTGCACCCAAGATTGATGTGTATTTAGAACAGTGTTTAGCAACATACTGGGAAGTTACACATTTACAATTTAGCATGTTTCATTGTTCTTAACTTCAGCAAGCATTTTCTAAACATATTTTAGAAACAATACTTTCAAACAAAAGTCTGTTAAAAATATTTAAATATAGGGCAGTGCTGTACAATTCTCATTGCCAGAGTCAAAATTCCATGTGACCTGTGAATCACTTAAGGTCCAAACTTATAATTTTTATTGGGGAGAAGGAAAGCAGGAGAAAATGGAAGCTCAACATGGCTGAAAGAAGATTTCTGTTCATTCTAGACCTTAAAGACTGCTGGGAAAATTCAGTACATCTTATACTGGTGACCTACTCACCTGACTAAAAGAAAGAGAATTTTGCTTTATTTTGAAGTGCAGGCATTAGAAAAAAAGAATGAACAAACATACACATGTATCTCTGCTACCCAAATTCTGAGTTAGTCAGTTTGCCTTTCCCTCTGTGAACAAGTCACAACGTCTTCTTGCAGGTTTCCAATAGGTAAGAGTGGATGGATAAAGGAAAACAAATAATTTCTGTACACAAGTAGGTTCCAGAAATAGGTTCCTCAAAGTGACATAACAGTAGTGTAGAAAACTATCTATGATATGCAAGTAGTGTTGATTATCCTAGAGATTATTTATTGCTATACTTGTGGTGCAACTTGGGGAGTTCTGTAAATATATCAGGAATAAGGTGGGTGTGAATAAAGAAAGCCGTGGTCACAGCTTTTGTCAAGCAACAACTAAAAATGAATGACTGCTGAAAGATGCTCTCAAGCTGGGAATTGCTGTATCTGCTGTAGCACACACTCCTGCAGCATTTTAAGATAAAGTACAGATCATTCTTAATACTTCAGGCACGTGATGTCTATGATGTGTCAATAGATTAATGTTGAGTCCCAGTGCAGCTTCATCGCCAGGTGTCTAGTAGTACCTAAGATAGAGTCTTCAAAGGAAATAAAAAAACATGAACCATATTAGTGCTGCTCTATCTTTAAATATGCTATTTCATACTTTGAGAAACTTCTGCTCAGAAATTTCAAGACTGCAAAAAGAAACCTGCAGCTGCTGCATATAAGGAGAAGCAGCTTTCATCACAGAAGTTGCACTCATCCTCAGTGATTTAAATTCCTATCTGAAACCAGAGATTTAATTTTTTTTAATATCTCTTGGCTTCAAATGGGAAATATTATTCTTTCTTCTCACTAGAACTAGTACAAGGTAACATTTTGCGTCAAGGGGATACTAGAGCAGTTCTAAACATTTGCAAGTTTGCAGGTTTGTACTCTATATGTTCCAAAGATTCACAGCTGCATATTCTAGGGCTGTATCTAAAGACACTAAATTGTGAGATGAAACTTTTGAACTACCTGCCTAGGTTTCATTATGGTACCTTTAACAGTGTTTTACAAGGCTAGATGTCTTGCAAAATAACTCATTTGAATGCTTGCATTGTGTAAATACAGTCTGCAGTTTTGTGCACAGTCTGGTTTTTTGTTACACTGTTCTGCAGCTTTAGTTTTATTCACTGGATGAAATCCATCCCAGAGTTGGCTATGTAAGAATTTCAGGAAAAAATTTTCCTTTGCTTCCATGAAGCTTTATTTATTTTTTTGTCAAGATGTGCATCTTGACACAAAACACATATATTTTAGGATCAGATCTGGCAATACACCACTGTAGCATCTGCATTGGCTGCTGAAATTGACTGAGGAAGCAGAATTGAACTCCTTTTTTGTGTTACATGTGTTCTGATCTTGATGTTGAGTTCCTTGCTGGTGATATTTATAGCACTATTATTTAAAAAGGGTCATTCTTGATATATAGGTCCATATGAAATCTAAAGAACTTAATGAAGTGCTGTAATAGAGAACAATAAAAATAAGACAGAAAATGAATTTGAGTCTAAAGTGGAATATAGATATTATTAAAAAGAAAACAGTCTTTCCAGAACAGAAATTCTTGTTAGCAAAAATTAAGAATAATAATATCTATGTAGAACTTGCTGTTTTATAAAAACATGAAACAAGTTATGCAAGATTGACTGTCACAGCTCTCAACTGCTCTTAAAGTTGTCTGAGCTTTCTACATCTTTGTGTTCACTGTCACTACCTAAATGTAGATAGGAAGATCCCTACAAATTTGGGCTTACAGTGCGATGTCTATGACTGATAAATCCTTTGAAGAGTTATCTTTCAACAACTTATTTTGTCAGGTCTCTATTATCCTTACCCATGTTGATGAAAAGGCCTGTTTTTACTCATAATTCAGTCAATAGCATATTTTTTAGTTTGTAAATGATTTTAGTGGTTCAATTGTGAATTGTGACAAAGACCTCTATGGAATGCAGCTAAGAATATTTTGATTGGGCCCTTCATTTTAAGATTTGAGGTTTTTGTGTTTTTTTTCTTACAACATCTTTACAAACAATCAAGGAGACTGGAATTTAGATGTTTTTGTAACTAGTATGTGAATTGTAACACAGAATCATAGAATGGTTTAGGTTGGGAAATACCTTTAGGATTATCAAGTCCAATAGTTAACCCAGCATAGTCATGTGTACAGCTGAAATCAAGTACTCCATTGAACAAACTGCTGAACATGTTACCACGTTTTCATATATTTTTGAAACTGTGAATAATACAGAATTATTGTTAAAGCTCAGCAAGTCTTGTTATATGGAAAATTATCAATAGGTATGTGTGAAATATTCACAAATATTACTTGGTATTAAGAAAGCATAGATACAATCTAGTTTCTCTGATAAGACAGAAGTGTCATTATAAAAAATTCCTCCCAAGTCACAACAGCTGGGTGTAAACCAGTTGGGATTTTGTTTTAAAAAAATAGTATTTTTTTGTCTTTTTTCCCCAGCATTTTATGCTTTCTCTTCACTACCTTCGTCCCCAGGAAGCATTAACGTGCCAGCTAATAATTACATATATGTTTTTAAAAATCATGCTTAATTTTTCTTTCCTTTGCTGTTTCTACAAAGTTCAAAATGTCAAGTTAAATTAGTTTTAGGTTTTGTCATGCAAGGTGCTCCTTCTACATACAAAATGTGGATGTATATGTTGGGTTTTTTTGGGGGGGGCAGGGGGGTGGTTTGGTTTTTTTCCTGAAAAAAACATGGCAGAGATCTTCAGATACTTCTTCAAGCCTGAGGAGTACCTGCATGTATGAAGAAAAGACATTTTGACACTAGTATGAATTTTTTCCAATAGGTAAAAAAAAATCAGTGATGAGAACTTAAACAATGATTTGTTGACCAGAGCAGAAACACAGCTCTGTTTTTATCTTTGAAATATAGAAGCAATCCTTTGATGCCAAAAGGTCAGTGTAGAGCAGTTGGGACAAATTTTTGCAGCACATAGCCTAAGAGCTTCATGCTTGCAATTGTATGGCTACTTCAGCTGTAAGAGAAGTGCTAAAATTAATGCTAAAGGGTTCAAAAATACAGGAAACAAGTAAAACTCTCAGGGGACTGCAGGCTCTTGCCTTAATAGAAAAAAGAGGAAAAAGAAAAGAAATAGAAAAAGGTACTAGGAAGAGAGTGACAAAATGACTGGGGAAAAACGTTCCCTGAGTTTAAGTGTTTTATTTGTTAAGTTTTTAAGGGGGCATCAAGGATATTAACTAGTCACTGCTTTTGTTCATGAGAAGAAGCAGAGTAATGTGCAACTGCTACAAGTCTTAACCAGGGTGCATTCTAAGTTCTACTAATCTATTTGTCATATTGAAACTTCTGTTTTTCAGTCTGCTGTAGACATTTTTTTTTTTTTTTTAACAGAAGGAGATTCTGGATTAATTACTGTAAATCCTATGAGAAAGAAAAAAAGTAAATTATTAAGCATTTTAGATAAAATACTCAGTATTAAGTACTACATTCAAGAACAAGCAAATTCTTACAAATGTCCCTGTTAATTAGAATATTAGGCAGTGCTTTAAATAACCTTCTTGAGCAGTCATATATTTTCTATCTAAATCCCAAAGGCTGCTGATACATTTCCTTCTTAATAAGGTCACACAAGAACCATCTCTTTCTCCTACTGGTTTGCTTCCACTAGGTAGTGGTATTACCTGTACAGAAAGGATAGCAGATCAATTCATCAACTTGCTTGAGAAGAGCTCTCTTTTATTTATATTTTTTTTGTCTTCATAATTCAGGAGTCCCTCTACATATAAAGACATGACTGCATAGTTTCAGCCAATTATTAGTGTTATTTGTACAGAGGAACAGCAAAAAGATCAATTTGTATCTCACTTTAGTTCAGTGAGGGAATATCTCCTTTTCCAGCCCTCAAGACAAACAGTCCCATACTGGTCTATTTTCAATTTAATAAGCTATGAGCAATCTAGGCATGTTAAATCCTTCAAATTAAGATATTTGATTTTAGCTACGGACCTTTCTACTGGCTTTGTGGCATATGTATCAGATCAGAGTTTCTCGCGTTCATAAAATGCTTTAACCCATAACAGAAAAGTTTCTAATCTCATCCTGTTCCCTGCTGGGTGGCTTTGTGTTGCAGTCTCCATGGCCTGCCAAAGGAGAACTCCAAAGGGGAAGGGAAAAGCCTTGTCGTGAGATACAAATGCACAATTTCATCTGTGTGGGTGGGACCTCTAATCGATGCATTGTAGGTTCTTGCAGAGAGAGTCATGCAGAATTATTTTCAGAGAGTGGTTCAGACCATCTACTGATGTACGTCCGACACGTGTCTGTCGCCTGTACTAGTTCTAGTGACACTGTGATTACTCCTATTTCCACTCCTTGCCCTGGAACACTTCCAGACAGTTTTATTGTATTGAAATGGCTCTTACAGTTCATTGAGCATCCAGCATAACACTGTTGAATGTGATTGGTGCGTGTGCATATATTTATTAAAAAAAAAAATCAGGCAGTTAAACTGCATAATTATGGGAAAACGAATCATAACAATAAAAGACCATTTAAGTTAACAAGCTTTGTGATCAAAGAATAAATACAGGTTAGATAAATAAGAGTCTATATGTAACTAATTTACATAAATAAGCTTTGGTCTGATTAGAGGATAGGGAAATATTAAAATAACCTAAAGGTATTTAAAAAGAATTTTACTTTAGTAATTTTATCATTTCTGGTTTAATTTCATCATATTTTTAACATTTCCACTTTATAAAAAGAGCTAAGTGATAAACTACTTTTACATGCTTTCATTTTTTGATTAACAATGTTTACGGTGCAAAAAAAATCTAAACTAATGCAAGTAAACAAAAGTAACCTCATAAGTTTTTATTCTTTGAATGTGTTTGTGTGTCAAAAACATAAAGCATTTTTTAATGTCTTAATTTTAAATTTTTTTATGTAGCAATGTTTTTGATTGATTTTTAATTAAAGAAAAACATTAAAGGGAACATTTAAAGGACAATTTCTTGTTTACTGTCTTTATCAGCAGAGAGCAGCCTTTGTAGTGTTTGAAAGCTGGTGCATTAAAAATCAATTTCAAGTCTTCAAAGCTGTAAACTCTTGCTTGCTTTGTAGATATATACTGTTTTTAAAATCATTGGAAGCACAGTTGACAATTGAATTAAAACAAAAGGTAAATAATGGTTTCATGAACATTTGAAGGATTTTAATGTATTTTTAATAATAGCTACAGGAATTTTTTATAGCGACAGACATGTGAATCACAATTTGTAGCTTTTAAATGCATAATTTGTTCCTAAAGACAGTGTTTTGTATTCTTTTATTAAGAGAATTTTGTTTTAAACTTCTCTAGGTGTTATTCTGGGTTTTTTTACTGAATACCGTGATTCAAACACAGAACATGTCAGTCAATTTCTTTACTTACTATATTTCTGTCTCACTCTTTGCTGATTGCTAAGCAACCACTTATGATTGTTTAGCTACAAGTCAGTTTAAAAAAAAAAAGGTAAGCTGAAGTGGGCTAAACAAATGTTCATTAATTCTTAATGAAAATATTTAAATTCTATAAAATTTTAAAGGTAACAAAGAAAAGAACATTGTTTTAACAATGTACCTCAGATTCAGCACTTGAGTGACTACCAGCAGAGTCAAAAGTGCTCTTTTTGTGCAAATTTAGAAAAAAGTATGTCCTTAGTCAGTGCATAAGTAATTTTGAGGCCTGTGGAAACATACATATATACGTATAATTAAATTATTTCTTTCAGGACAGGATCCTTAAAACACTTAATTGGTGATCGTTTTAACTTAGGTCAATAGAACCATCTAATTAAATAGATGATTTACAGGAGTGGCTGATGTGCATGAGCATGTGCAGAATTAAGCCTAGAATCTGTTAGTCTGTGTTACCTGAACTGCTCCCTGTTGCTTCTCTCCTTTGCTTTAAGATCACTGCAAAGCTGCAAAAGCTGTTCATTTCACTTAGCCTCCAACTACGTTTTCTAGTATTCTGTTGAGATAGTCCGGATGTCTTGCTTCCTTGCAGAGACTTGAGTAATTTGATATGCAGATTTGAAGATCATAAAAACAATCCTGCTTTGATGATCATGAGCCAGATTATCCAGCCACAGCTGTAAAGTACCAAGTGTGTTCTTTTGTGATCTCTTCATCATTTCAGTGGATCAAATGTCAGTAAGAATACAGTGGAATTTAGAGTGTTTGGGAAATAATGGAATTAAAAGCCTTTTTAAAATGACAACCACGAAGCCTTAGACACATTTCTAGAATACAGGCCAGATAATGTAACTGTGTGTACTAAAGCATATATGGATATACACAAAAAAGAGGGCAGAATGGAATGAAAAGAACCATCTAGATGGATAAAAGGCATTATTAATGAGCAATGTACATCTAATTTTTTTTTATATTGTGTATGATCTGTACAGAGCTGTGTAGCAGTGTTTTGGAAGATGCTGTCAACCTGCACCTTTTGCTGCAAACTAGAAAGCATCAAGTTTAGAGACAAATGATGTTGTCATTTTTTTCCTGAGGCAAGAGTATAGGTAAGGAAGGACCTAATTTTCCACTTAATGATGGAATCCTGCTATCAAACTTCAGGATTGAGAGTGATGATTAAAAGGAGGTATAAGTCATGCAACATGAGAAAAAAAACTGCAGTTATCTGATTCCACGGACTGCGTTAGTTATTAAAAACACATGATAATTTGCATCTCATAGCTCCAAGGCAAGAAATATATCAGTCAGCTTTGTAGCTGTTGGGTGAAAACAAGGTTTTTCTGTTATTTCTTTCAATATGCAGTCTTCATTTTGTCTAAATCTGTACATGTATTTTGTCTATTTAAACTACATGTAGCTTTTTTTCAGGTCAAACAGGCTGTAGTATTGGAAGGGGCAGAACCAACTGGATCAATTAATTTTATTATTTATTCATTTGCCACCACATATATGATCTTTCCCAAAAGTATACCTCTCATTATTGCAACGATGTGATGGTAACAAAATAATAATTCCTTCAAGAATGAAATAATTAATTTTAAATACTTTCCTGGGCTCTTTTATTTCAAACAGGCTTTCAAAATTTTGAAGAAAACTTTTATTTCAGTTCATTTAAAATATATGTGGACCACAAATAGTCTTTTCTTCATCCCCTGATACTGGCAAAGGAAACTTAGGAATTAGTATCTGGATTTCTAGATTATGACCTACTTGTAAAGTAAGAGGAAGCTGTTTCTATTAAACAAATGTAAGATTCAGGAATTTTGGTTAACAGTGGCAAAGATATTTAGATAAATTACTTGCAGTCATGCTGGTCTTGCTGATACCTGTGAATGAAGAAATAGGCACATGTTGAATAGCCATGGGAGGAAAAGACTTTTTTTAAGGGAAAGTTTTTGTTCTGATTTAAGATTTGGATTTTCTATAGTGTTTTATATTAAAGACAATTACATAGTAATTTGGGTTAGAATGCATGCCCAGTTCCCCATCTCAGAACCCAATTTGTTACTACCTGTGGCTATTTCTATTAAAAAAGAAACATAATTACTATGAGTCTCAGCAGTCTAAGAGTAAATTTTTGCAATTACAATACTTCCCTTGGGCAGATATATGAAAATGGCAGATTAATTCCTGCCAGTCTATTCCTTGCACATTCTTAAGGTTACTGGTAGCTTGGACTATCATTATATTGGGCTGTTTATTATCCTGTTGTTGAGGTTAAAGAAACAATGCTATAAACCTTTAGGAATAGGATGCTATACCACTGCCTTGTAGCAGTGTGACACACAGCATTCTAGGAGCACGATACTAATTCTGTTTTCATGGAAAGTGAATGATTTTGCTGTTGATCTTAGCATAGTTTAGAAGAGTATTTTTTATTTTATTGCTTCATGCCTCAAAAGATTGAAATAACAACACCAAACAAACTAAAGTTTAATCATTCTTAGGAATTTATCAAGACATTAATAAAGCTGCATGTGAACTGAAAAATGTGGTAGTTCCTTAGTATTTTGTAGCTTTTGTTTTATTCCCAATAGCACAATGACATGAAACACCAGTAAACTAAGATGGCCTGAAATTACGTAAATGAACAAATTCCCATAAAAATAATTAATCTTCTAATGGGTTTTTCTACCTGAAAACAAGTTTTGAGGGCATATGAGTAAAATAATTGCACTCAAAGGCTGTGCTCCTGGAGATCACTCTTTGCAGCTAAGCGCCTAACTCCATGTTTAATTCCAGTGAAGTTGGAAGTTGGTGTGGCTTCATGTGGGCTCATGATCCACCTGCAGGGAGCAGCATCAGTCTGTGTTACAACTGATCTGGTTTGACTATTCAGGAAGAGTAATATGAACAATCTTAAGTTATTTCTTTTCCCTTTTGCATAAGATTTTGTTTGAAATTTCTTGCACTGCACCAGGAGTGTTTTCAATTCTTTTCCCACTTTGAAAGAGGCTTCCACATAGAGATGCTTTTGAATGTTAACTTGGGGACTTCTGTGATGTGGACATTATTTAGAGAAGGTTTCATTAACTATTTTCTTAGAGAGGTCATAAATAAAATTTTGAAAAGTAAAATATATATGCATCCTTCAGTTGGTGTTTAATGCATTCCACTTTGAAAAAAAGGTGGTCACATACTGGGTGAGCATCCTGCTAATTAGATAAAGTCCTTAATTTAATCCCTGTGTTCTAACCACCCCTCAGTCAAATATTAGCATTCATGTTCAGTCACTCTATCCCTGGTGAAACTTGCAGCAGTGTCCTAGATATTGACAAACCAACACTGCTTCGGATCAGAAAGATGACTTTATCTAATCCTGTAATCTTTGCAGAGACCATATCTTATATGGATCTTCTTGCTTTTACAGAAAAATCTGATTTCAGAGTCTTGATATGGCAAACCATAATGAGAAGGGCAATCCAGAACATTTTTTTTCCCAGTCTTAAGAATTTACAGGTCAAGGTCAGCCTTTAAATACCTATGAAGTTAGAGGTTACCTGTGGCAACCCTTAGATAAGTGGGTGTTGTGTCCTAGATGAGGTGATCTTGTAAAGAAGGGTAGCTATTTTTTGTTTTGTTTGTTCTGAATCAGTTTAATGTAGAGTCCTATCAGACGACATTGCAATAGGTTAACACTGAAGTGACAGATTTGTGGATGCATACACTCAGCCCTATATCAGAAAAGCCTTATTTTTTCTGTTCAAGTCTACTTGACCACTGCTACTGTACTTGTGTTGTAATGGTGTATTCTATCAAACTTTCCATTTTATGAGGTACCTCATCATAGACAGACAACTGTTATGACTTTAAAATATATTTAGGGCCAGAACCTCTTGCTAAGTTTGTGCAAGCCTAAATTATTTATCTTATGTCACAAATAATAAATCAACTCATCACCATTTTACAGTGGAAAATCTCCTTGCATGGCCATGTGAGTCTGTAAAGCTTGATGATCTACTATTCTGTCATAAATTCAGCCATTATTTTGGCAGCATATTTAGTGGTGTGTCTTTTCCTAGTGCTTAGAGGAAATAATTATGCAAAGGTATTTGTGTGAAAGTAGGGCTTTGAATCTTGTCACAAATTGTTTAGAGAAGACCTTGTTGGGTATTTTTAATGAAAAGTTGAAATAAAGACTTACATGACCTAAATAAGAAATTAGACAGAAAGTTATAATGTAAGTTTTAATATCTGTGATTTTCTTCTGAATTCCTAGGGAATTTAAGGGAATCATTGCTTTTCTGGTGCGGGATTTTAGAAAGAGAAAGGGGATAAGGTGGAAGCTTTAAAGCAAAGGAGGTGATCTAGATTTACCCCTTTATTCTGATCGTCACCTAGAAAGAAAGCTTCAGTGTTCCGCTTTGTTTGTGTTTTCTGTGCAGGCAGCGTGGCTTCAGAACCAAATCCTGCTCCATCTTTTTTGCTAATTTCTTTCACTCTGTAGGGAAGAAACAGAACTGGAATTTCGTGTCACATACAGTGTTTGCTACCTAGCTAATCACCTTTCCCCATCACTGCCATTACAAATCTGTTTAAATGCAACTTTCTTCAGCATACAACATATGTATCTGTGGGAATGTAGCACGCTATGTAAAGACTCGCTTAGCCAGTAATTGAAGTAAGCAGACTGATCCAAGGGCTATTGAAACCAGTTTGAAAACATCCATTGATTTCACTGGACCTCAGGTCATGGCTTGTGGGAGTTTTATTGTTGCCTTCAGTGGGAGTATGGGTTGGACAGAAAAAGGTAAACATACTGGATAGATGTTAACACAAAGTTAACAGATTTTAAATATCCAGTGTCTCTGCTTTCTCCTTATTAAATATGATAAGTAAAAAACAGTTTAACAGAGTTAAAAGTCCATAATTTGTTCTCCTCCACCACCCAGAACTGCAGGGTTTGTAAGCTTTTATCTGTTCAGAAAACACTTGGGTGATGTTGCTCTTAGAAACAGGAAATAAGCAGTGGTAAGAATAGGACAAATTTCACTACACTTACTGGCTTCACTGGGAATTCCTGCTGAGTAAGAGCTTTCGGATGCGTCTCAAAAAAAAATGCCAGGAGATCAAAATTGCACTGTAGACAGAAAGAAAGAAGAAAGAAAGAAAGAAAGAAAGAAAGAAAGAAAGCAAGCAGGTTAGAAAAGATACAGTTGTTTTCATGCAGAAAAAAAGGGTTCTAAACACTTTTAAATTTTAAACAAATGTTTTGATCATATCCTTAAATTTCAAGGCACTATTTAAAAATTTTTCCCTTAAATTTTTATTTAATTCTTCCTCTAATTTGTAGACTTTATATTTAACATGAAAAATCAAAAAAAAACCCAACCTACAAATACTATCGAAGATACACTCCTGTGTGTGTTGTTATTTTGAGTTCATGGTATCATATTCTTAGAATAAGCTGGATATTGCAATAAGTGCAGATTACATTCTGGTTAGCTAATTGTAATTGAGTCTGTTATGCAGTAAACATAGTATCTGTTAGGAATACTAAGGTAGACTCAACATGGTGGGAGCCAAAGATAAAAGGAGCATTAAAGCGTTTCAAATTCAATCATTAGGTTTCATTGCACCCATCTGCTACCAGAAAATATAATGGGCAGCTTGATTCATTGACCTTTAACTGTCATTTTTGAACCATGGTTTTTAAAACCATATTTTCAAGTCAGACCTAGAGAGTTAATTTGATAAGAGAATACCCAGTATATTTTAATGCAATTACTTTTTTCTTTTTATTTTTTTTTTTAACATAATCAGGTTTAACAGTCTGTTGTATGTTCTGCTAATCCAGTGAAAGTAGTTATTTCATACTGAATGTAGTTAAAAGCAACTAATGTTCAACTTCATTAAGGCTTCTATTAAATAGAAGATTTGCTGAACTTCTACGATTTTTTAATGCATGAACTAATATCTCCTATTAATTATTTCTGGAGGTTTCTGTTACACTAGAATTGTACTTACATATTTCATTTCTGCAAAGATTATACCGCACAGCACAAGGGCTAAATACAGATTGAAGCTGTTGAGTGCTTAGTATTTTGTTTCCAAAATGTGTTTTATCTCTTTCCTTTTATTTTTTGAAGCAGATATTATCTTGTTCGGGTGGGGTGGAGTGCATAAATCTCTTAGCAGTTCTATAAGTGTGGCACACAAGTAGACTGTCTTATAAAATAGCAGTTTTACTTAGTGAAAGCAGGAAACAATGTGATAAATGAGGATAATTTAATGTTTTCTCAGCAATGGCAAACTATTATACTATTGTGTCATCTGAAGTTTTTATAATGGAAAAAAGTGATTACATGTACTTCTTTACACAACGGGATACAATTCCTGAAATATTTATGTAATATAGAGACAGATGTATGTAACCTAACCTTATAATCCCATTTCACAGCTTTCCCAAATACTGGGAAGCTCGATAAATGGGAAGCCGATTATATTGGCACTGTAACTCTATTAATAGGATTCGGATTTGCCTTATTGACAAGCCAGTACTGTTAATATGATCCAGTATATTAAATTGACAGGAAAACTGGAGCGATAGAATGTATCTACAGCCTAATTGACAGGGAAGCTCTTTCAAAAGGTTCTTAATGTGGTTTTTATTGACAGAGTAGCTTCAGTAAGTACATATCATTGGTGAGCAGTGTAAATATATTGGATGCAACTGTATCAGCAGATTCAGGTGTAGTTATTGTTCTGTCTTGCCATACTTCCATCTTTACTTTTGGTATAAGTTGTATGAAGCTCTCTTGTAAGACCTTTACGAATGCCTCTTACAGCACCAGGCTAACTGCACCGCTCACAGGCATTTGACAAGTTGTGAATTATTTTAAATGTGTTCATCATTTTTAAATGAATTGTGGCAGTGCAGAGCAATGCAATAATGTGTCATGAATTTCATTATGTTTATTTATTGACGCTGTGATAGTGCTATTGTACTTTCAGCTTGAGCTCTTTATGTGTTGTGATGCTTGGCACCTCTTCCTACATTCTTATCTCGCATCTCCTCCCAAAAGTAGTTCAGCTTAAGAGGTCATATTACAATTCCTTTTTCCTAATCTCATTTGACAACTTCCCACATTTTCTTCTGAGATCATGCTAATTTCATTACATTTCATGTTTCTCCAGTGAAAAATATAAAAAGGCTCAGAAACCTGAAACCGTTGTAAAAAATCCAGCAATCTTGAGTTCGGTCCAGAAAATCTTGATTCCCTTTTCAGTAGGAGAAAGTTTTGGGTTCAGCTTCCATGGTTTTCTTTGTCACATCTTTCTTAGAGAGAGAAGTCTGATGTTAAACACACATCCTGCACTGGCAGAGGAGCTGAAGGCTTCTGTTGAGCTGACTTCCCTGCTGACAAAGAGACAAACTTGTTCCTGAAATGCTCCAATCTTTTATTTCATATCAAAAATTCTGATCAGGGTCTGGTCTCACCTCATCTTTTGAATGTCACTCAGGTCTACTTTTTTTACCAGGATCACTTAAAGATATGTCATTCTGTAGTGACCTTTTTAGCTTCTTCACTCTTCTGACTTGGTGCAATCATCAGTGAGATGAGAAGAGCCCTGTCTGGGCCTTGTGATTTCTAATCCTTGCACTGTGTTAAATACCCACAGTCCAGTCTTCTGTCATTTTTTGTGTCTTGTGCATTGCAGAACAAACTCTTGCAAAAATTTAAGAAATAATTGGTTTCATTAAGCCAGTAGTGCAAACAACTGAATTAATCTAAAATACCTTTGTATGACAGCTTAACCAATAAATCAACAATAATTTATTTTGATAACAAATATGGTTCTTGGTAAGAGAAAACAGTGCATGGATTAGGCATTTATACAGGGAGACCTTCATTCCTTTACTTACAGGAAAGGATGGTAGTGTGTGTCTTCAGAGCTCCCCTTTTCAGAAGTCACTGTGCAATTGACTGAAGAGCTCGGGACCGGTTCTGTCACAGTTTTGCTTTTCTCATTCAAGAGAAAGAGAAAGCACAAGCCACCAACCAACACTCTTTAATAAAGAGTACCGCAGCCTCATGAATGATATTGCCTTGTACAACTGACTGTTTTTACTGGCCTGTGTTTTCAATGTGCTTTTGAAGAATGCTACATATGGCAGAAATTCACATAAACACACTGTAGGACTTTTAACACCAAAATACACATTTGCAGCAAGTGTGAAACTTCCCAAACATGTACACGTCATAAAAATTATATCTCAAAAACATTTTCAAAGGGATGAGAGTGGAGAGCACATAGTAGGATAATATTTTTTAAAATAGCCTATTTAATTTTTTCCTTGAAAAAGATAGAATAATTTATGAGAAGTTTATGGCCAGATTTTGTTTTTGTTGTTGTTTGTTTTTGCTATTGGGATAATGAATTTTCTTAATGAAGTAAATCTTGTGGAACCAAAAACTCCTATTTCACTGGCAGTCTTGTACTGAGAAGTCTTTGTGAAAAATTGCACTATGTTGAACCCACACTGTTCCTAACAAAATGAAGACAATTGTCTGCTCTTTCAAAACTCGATTTGGCAGAATACAATTCTTTTGCCTCCAGAAGAGATTGCCATTATATAAGATCTTTGTTTCGTGGGGGAAGGGTGAATACTTGGAATTCAGCTTTTCAAGAAAAGGCACAGAAGATGCTTGAGTTAGATATTAAGTGGCAGTCTGATAAAGGTGAGAGATGTTTCATTTCATTTTTGCATTTAATGTTTAATTAAAAAGAGGTTAGAGTCAGCAAAGACATTTTGCTTTATTATAGTTCCAGGTATGAATACTTAACATAAAATGGAGCTGCATTAAATCATTTCAGAAAATGTGATACTTCTTGTTGTAATTCTGAGAAAAAATTATAAATATTCTAGTTGTCTAATATTCATAAATCTGATTAAAGTCTAAGTCCTTTTTTTTCATATTTTAGAGTACATCTTTCCCTTATATGACAATTATTTCTGGGCATAATTTATCAAGAATACTTAAATATTGAATTTCTTTCTCTCTCCCCATCTTTTTTTTTTTTTCCTCACTTACTCTTTTTCTTTGTAGCCATTGATTAAAAAAAAAAATATTAGACCTGTTGAATTTCACTCTTTTAAAAAGAATTCTCTAATTTTATTCAAATAGTGTGGAATACACCAAATCTGGCTAAAAACCTTCAAGATTGTGATACAAAAAATATTTTTATTAAAAAAAAATAGCTAGGAGCCTCTAATTCTTAAGAGACAGTCTGCTTTTTGCAGGAATTCTTGAAAGCAGAAGCCTTTTTAAGTCATCTGTTGTTCCCTTACTAAGCAATAGTAGAATTCTTGAAATCTGATTGATTAATATGGTGCTGTAATTTTAATCCTGAATAAAAAAAAAAAAATAGTGTGCGCAGACCCACAGTAGAACTTCTTCATATTTATAAAAATAGTATAATATTTCAACAGAAATAAACACATATACCTGATGAACATGAATTTATGAAAAGATAAAAAAGGGATGAGATGAATATAGTTCATTGCTAAAAATATTCTCCATAATTCATTGTGTAATGCTTGGCCCAGGCTGGTTCAAACTGTTTCCAGTGATGAGGTTTTTACTTTTTTTTTTTCCCCTCTGGGTTTATTTAAGGTTAATGGATCCTATGAAGAATTTGTTTCTCACACTCTGTTCTTGGCTATAATATTTCATTTTGCTTTCTCTAAATTAAACTTTTGGAAACCATAGCCATTCCAAAATTAATTAGTAGAAACTTAACAGCTGACTTTCAAACTTTTGAATGGTTTTATTTCGGAGTCTATAAAATTCCGTATTCCAAATACACCATGTGAGAGCTATACTTAGCGACAATTTTAGTTTATCTAGGTCCTCGTGTGGTCAAAATATACAAGCCCTGACAGGTTAATAGAATGGATGGTTTTGTAGACAGTTGATGGCACTTGGAAAGATATTCTATGTGTTTTTCATGCAAACACTGGCCAGTTAATGATTTTCAAAGTGCCATTATTAGCAATTATATTGTTGCATTTGAAATTCCATATCAGTAAATCCAGCCAACTCTTGTTGCCCCAAGGAGTTGTTGGTGTCCCATACCTGGAGGCGGTCAACACCAAGCTGGATGGGTCTTCAAGCAACCTGAGGTAGTGGAAGGTAGCCCTGCCCATGATGGGGGGAGCGTGTGTGAAACTAGATTACATTTAAGGTCTCTTCCAATCCAAACCATTCTATGATTCTATGAAAACTATATTTTGCACTGGTTTAATTTGCCTCACCTTTTATTTTCCTTCTCCTCAACTCACTGAAGTAAAAGGTAACAAAATCAAACTGAACGATATTTTCTGAAATGTAGTAACCCTTTCTTTTTAAATTTTGGCAGATTTTGAAAGGTTCCTATGCATTCTGACCTCTTTTTAAATGGCTTTTTAAAATGAACTTCATCTTCTGAGAAAGCTGTATCAAATGAATGTACAGAAATCCTGACATTTTCCTGCAATGTTACACTAGTGACAGTGTTCCTAAAATTTCATATTTAATCTAGAGCCACATATTAGAACAGATAGAAGAAAGTATTTGTAAAGGTCTGTTGTAGCGACTGTCAAAAAAGAATATCTGTTGAATGATTTAACAGAATACTCTCATTGGAAATCAGCTGGTTCCACTAAGCTGTGAAAATGAGCCGTAAAACCAGGACCACTTCTCTAAGGTAGCTTTGGACAATTAGGTTGACATCACAGACTTTAATTCTCTGGTATCTAACTGGGGAAGTGGACATTTCTGCTTTTGTTTTATTTTTAGATAACATTTGTCCTGCTACTGGAGAACCTGTGCTGTGGTAGCTGGTGACCTAATTGATACTCCAGCCCTCAGCCTTGAATCACAGAGATAGAAAATGTTTCTTTACTGTTTAACTCTGGTGACTTTCAGAGGTGGATTTTTCTTGGAGATTTTTTTGGGGGGAGGGTGAGGGTGGAGTTTGTTTTATTTTGTTCTTCAAGAGGTTAATGATGCCGGCATTTGGATAATTTTTGGCTATTTATGAAGAGACTGCAATTCCATGCAATTCACTTCTGGCATGATGCACCTTACTTAGCTTTAGCTATTGCACTGCACATCTTGCTGGTTGTCTAGATTCCCCTATAGCTATAATACTTCCCAGGAGTATTATGCACCTAATGCTAGATGACCAAATGGGATATTTTGTATTTTTCTAAAGCACATTGAGGGATCTTAGCTGATTAGCTTAGAGTGGTTTTCTGCAGGTGAACTGCAACCTACTTTAAAACTGAAGCTCCAGAGGCTTGGTGTTTTGTTGTCCTAGAAAGGGTTGTATATCCAGAGAAAAACAAGTGGTTTTTGAGATTTTTAAAATAGCATTCATTTCTTAGAGTTACAGCTATGCAATGTAAAGAAGTATGATTAATGCATGAGCTGGAATGTGTAATATCACTTCCATAAATGTTAAAGTGTAAAAATTTTAAGTATATGACCTCTCGCTTCAACTGGGATTACAAAAAAAAAAAAAGGTTTTAAGGGAGTTAGACATGTTAGACATTCGTCTCTCTCTCTCATCCATTATGAAGCAGATGTTTACATTTCTAGGATTCCTCCAAACTGCCAAGCCTTAAAATGAAATTATTTTTTAATTATAACAATTTTTAATAGATATTTTCATACATGAAACAGTTCATCCTTTGCTGCCTGTATCTCAGAGTGCTATTAAATCTCAACACAAGCATCATACCTCCATAATTCATAGAAGGACTAATGCTTTTAGAGCAGAAAGAACAGTGTTCGACTCCAAGCTCTGTGTCTATATGATCATCAAGTACTTACATTTATTATTTTGTAATAATGAACTTGCTGCAACATGGCACCCCATTCATTGTATTGCAGCAAAATACAGCATGAAGGTAATTGGTCAAATTATTATCTAGTAAAAGGTCATTAATGATTACCATAAATAAAGAATTTCTCAGCAGCTTAGACGTGGTCATAGCTTCTTTTTTAAAATCTGTGTATTGGCTCATCCAAGATGCATCAAAGACAAAAAGTATGACCAGTTCTTACAGTAGACCAGTTTATAGTTAAGTTCTTAGCAGCATCAAAAAGGGGGAGCTATAACTATTTCCAGGGCAAAAGTCTGACTTTTTTAATGGCAGAGAGTTGCTGAAAAGGTAGTTTATAGCAGGCATTTTGACTACCAATATAATGAAAAATGGGAATGTTGTTTCTGGTAGCAGCTGTGTTTAGGAGGAAACAGATGTCTCATGTAAGTAAAAGCATAAGGTCAGTTTTCCTGGATATCTCTATTTGAGATACTAGACATAGAAAACAGACATGAGTTCTGCAGTTGAAAATGTTTATTCAGGTTGATAAGTACTGGGCTCTGTAAGTGTCATAATTATTGTATATGAGTGTGTATAGGTAGGTTTGCTGCACAGAAGAGAGATAGTAGCTTAAAACTTGTGAGAAGAAAAGAAACAGCAGAATTATAGCTGCTTCCAAAATATGATGTGCTGCACTGGAGAGATACAGATAAAAATGTTGAAATACTTAGTCTTTACACCTCCTTTTTTCGTTGTTTTCAGTTTTTGTTTTTCTGACTTGGTACATACTAAATGTGAAGATGAACTTTTACTCTAATTACATATACTAAAGCTAGGATGGATGTGAACATAATGTGTGTTAAAATCTTATTTTTTTGAATGAAAGGATTTAGAAACTAGAACCAAGTACGGTGTACATTGATATACATGCTGAATGGAAGATGATTCTCTATTTTCCATCCCTTCTCTGAGTCACAAAATACATCCATGGTATACAAGCACATCTATTTCACAAGTCACATGGGAGTAACAGGTGTCTGCCTAATTTCTGTTGCAAACAGCAGTGACTTAAATTTTGTATAAAACTTTTTTGCCTCTTTTCCAAGCTCAAATATTCCAACCATGAAAGAAGTAGCAAATATTTCTAATTTCTAATTTCTCCTACTGATAAAACCAAAACAAAGATTAAAAAAATGTGGAGGGAAGTGGCAGAGAAACCCGAATATCTAAGAGATCAGTCAGACTTGTGTAAACACTTGCTATGTGACACTAAACCTCAGGGCCTGAGCTTCATTAATTGAGCGCTGCCTGTGTTACGGATACTGATCCGCTGGATGCTGCTGCGAAAGCCGGAGCTGCTGCGAAGCAGAGTGGTGTGATGTGAAGTGATGCAGAAAACAGTAGAAGCTCTGTCGCTAGGTCAGCTGCAAGAAGAAGTGACGTGCGTGAATGTACAGTATGAGGAGTTTTCTGAATGATGCAGTCTCTCTTTCTCCCAAAGAACTTCAGCTAATGATACAAGGGGAATTCAGTTCCCTTTGGCAGGACTCCATGTTGGTCTGGATCCTTTTAATACTTCTGCTTCTACAGATACTTGGCTCATGCTGCTAAAAATATACACGACAGGCTTAATGAAAGTATCTTCTTTTAAAAACTACTTGTCAACAGTGATCATTTAATGTTCTTGTTTGCATGTGTGGTTCTCATTATTCTGACACAGCTATTAATACTGATGAAAATTAAAGAGAGAAAATCCAAATATTTTCATATTTGCATTTTTCCAGTAGCATCTGAGAAACCCCACAGCTAACCAGCCATAAATTTTCTTGATTTTTTGTTTATTTTTCTCATTTCAAGTGTAATATAGCAGTATACAGAGCTGCATTACAGCAGTAAGAGCTTCAGAATCCCAGTAGATGATGTAATTATGATTAAAAATTAGTATTATTGAATAATTCACTTTTTTAATATGCAAAAGCAATTTTTTCTCTCATTTTCAATGACCATCAGTCTTAATATCTATCTAATGAAAAAGCATAAACAGTGTCATCTGTCAGGTTGCTAACAGAGAATGCCACTTATTGGAGCCTCATTGTTTACTTTAGCAGGTAATTTGTGGACCGGAATCATTTAATTGTTCTGAGCACATAATTACATGCCAGCATTTTCCAATTTAATTAAAATGTACAAATCTGAAGATTAAGGGAATTTTTGAATTATTAATCATTTCTCCTCTAGGAAATCTTGTTGCTCTGCAGGAGATTTGTCCAGTGTACAACTATACGTATTTTTTTCCTTCTCTTTCACAGACAGACAATTTTCCCGCAGAGCCCAATTACATGGGCAGCAGGCAGCAGTTTGTTCAAAGGTAAGGCCTATTAAATAACTTTCTTGGCTTCCCCATTTGCATTCTTGTCAAAATTGCTTTGCCAGAGAGTACAATTCAACTTAGAACAAGTAAATACAACTCTCTCTCTCTCTCTCTTTTTTTCTTTCTTTCTTTCTTTCTTTTTTTTTTCTTTTTTTTAATATATATTTCAGTAGCTCCACGTTCAAGGATCCAGAAAGAGCCAGCTTGAGGGACAGCGGGCATGGGGACAGTGATCAGGCTGACAGTGACCAAGACACTAACAAAGGCTCCTGCTGTGACATGTCTGTTAGGGAGGCACTCAAGATGAAAACTACTTCAACTAAAAGCCAGCCACTTGAACAAGGTGAGTGAAGCCTACAATGCCTACAAAACCATAAAGTTTAAACCATCATTATCAACCTATTAGTATTGCAGCTGTGGGTTATCAGGGAGGAACAGCCCACTTATAATATTATCACAGAAAACAGTAAATCTTGTCACTAGCCCAGAGCAAAGAACACAGCATCTTTCAGAATGAACATGAAATGAAACTACAAGTGTCCAAAGAAGATTGAAAAAAAAAAAAATTAGTACTTTTAAAAATGATTAGAATATATTCTATCTCCGCTGGCATTGCCTGTGATATATTATATACAATCCTTCTGTCAAAGTGTGATTTGGAAATTCAAACTAGACATGACTGCAACAGATAAAAGAATGACAGTCATTTACATTCCTCATGTAGTTTGGAGAAGAGGAAAAGAAAATGCTTTGGATAGAAGACAGGAGTAAAAATGTATCAAAAGATGTTTTCATTTCATGGATGCATTTTCCTATTTGTAGTGTTGATTTCACAATTAAGAGTAGCGTGAGAAGTGTCAAATACTAATACAGTCTGATTTTCAGTATACATTCGTTCACATCCTGTGGAGATACCAAAGATTAAGAGCGTCTGTGAAAAAATGACTTACATCAGGATAATGACAATGTTCTCTGCCAACATTCATTCTGACAAACAAGCATATTTATTTCCTCAAACTGTGTCCAATTCATTTTTTTTTCAAGATGTGTTTTATCTAATTAGGAGGTCTATTTCAAAAGATACACTTCTTTTATTTAAAGCATCAGGCAGACAAAGCACTCTAGCATTCTCTGCCTTTATGCTTTGCTTCTACTCTGTAAGCAATAAAGAAGTGCACCACTGAATTGTTTTTAAATATTTTCTATGTTTCCCATTGTTTTACTTTGTTGTGGGGAAGGTGATTCACTGTTAAAGATAGTTAAGAAATTATTAAATCAGTCAGCCTTAATAAGAAGTTATATTTCTAATTAAGCAGAAATATATGAAAAGCTTTTTATTAGTTGTTGATTAATTGGACCTGGGTTTTTTGCCTCTTAGCTTAGTCTCATCTGTAGTACAATCATCAGGAAATACATGTTCAACTTAATTTTTATGATTATGTTGAGATTGCAGTATAGTTTTTGCAGTTTAGAATATTTAGAATGCTGCACTACGATTTATTCTGTATACATTTGGAGGCTGACCTCATATGTGACCTTATTTTCCAAGTAATAAATGCCAGAAAGATTATTTTTTCCTGACCTTTTGCCACAGCAACTCTCTGCTTGTAATTGGACATTGATCTGTATAAAGATGCAGTGCAAGATTTTTTTTTAAAGAAGCTATTTGAGCATGTGTCTTATTCTCTCTGTTTTGTGTGAAACGAAGACAAAAATTCTGGATTTCCATTCAGAATTCCATCCAGAATCCATCCATCATGGCTATATCAAGTATAGCCATGAAAGAGCTTTGAAATTTTTAAAGTTTCACTAGGAAACTATATAGTACTCAGATTAAAAATGTGGATTTTTTTAGAAAAGGACGGTATGGCCAGTGCTCATAATACTGCAGTTTGTCCAGCAGCATCAAACCCAATTCTGGTCAAAATATATGCAGTCTAGTAATCATATTAAGCCAACCGTTTCCATGGTTTATTTTCATTATAATTCACAGTGTTATATGCAGATTTACATTTGTCATTATACCTAGGTGAGGTGCCCTATTCATCAAGAAAATTTATTCCAGCTGCTCCCATGAATTCCTAATGTTCTCAGTAAACATATATTGAATTGTGGATGTTTGGTATTGTCAGCCAATGAACTACAGTAGTGGGTGTTTATGTGAATTTCTTTATTGAGGAAAAAATATAATGGGGATAGAGAGATAAACTACTTTTTCCTTTTTTTTAAATTTCCCCCCCCCCAAATATAATTACAAATGGTAATGATATAAATTTGTTTACTTGAATGAACTCTTCTGTCTCAAGTGTGCTGTAATAAAATCATTGTCACATTATGAAAACTGAACCTGCATCGAGCACCTCATGGTATTTCAGGTCATTGCAGTAACAAATGTGGTGCTATGTGGTGTTCCCAATGAAATCAATGATTACTTGTCATTGAGCTTAGTATGATTAGGGTTCTTAGCCCAATGTAATTTTTCTATTTTGAAACAAGATAAATAAAATCGCTTTCTCTAGTCATAAGCCAAGTTGAAGGAAGGTAAGAAATATGATATATATGATTAGGATAGAAAAAGAATTGAATTTTTCTTTAGAGAAAAATTGTTTTCTGGGAAAAGGAGACAGAAAGCTTGCTAGAAACAATTGTCTCCAGCAATGCCTGAAGCAATATCCGAAGTTGTGGTTCTGTCATCATTCTGGGTTGTATGCAGGGATGGGAATTCACTATTTTGTAGCCAAGTTCTAGGCCTGATTATTGTTATTTAAAGATATTTAAAATACTCTTTATTCTGCTATTAAAACAACACTAATTATTAAATCTTCTGACATTAACGAAAAATTATTTGGATTAACTGTGAAGTCAGGATCTTGATATGAGAGTCCTAATGTAAAAATGAGTTGTTTGGCATATTCTTCATGTAATTCCAAACACGATTGTCACATGTCCAATTCTAAACATTGCAGTAATAAGAATGCTGCTTGTACCAGTATTTTGATGACAGCTTTGAACAACTCTCACCTAGATAGTTGAAAATAAAAAGGCCATACTGAGATAAAATGTGTGTTGGTAGCACTACAGCAATTGTGCTTCTCTCAGTAACAGAGAAGTAGGAAATTTTATGAAAAAAATTTTGTAGAGAAGACATCTTCTGATTTCAGCATGGGATAGGAAGCTTACTTTATGATTTTTATTAAATTGATGAATAATAGAGCCTGTCAGTTTACTGTTGAAATAGTTGATTTCAAGGAAAATATATCCAGATAACAAGTTTTGTCTGGTAGTGATTTTAAACATTTTCACAAATGAGAAAGACAATGCAAATTAGATATAATTAATTTCATAATTTATAAAGTTATTATGGAATGGCCTTAATGGAAGGAAAGCAGAAAAAAATCCCAAACTTTAAAAGTTATCATGATAGTAAGTCTTGTGTTAAAATAAGTACATCCCACTTTAGTTATCTCAGCTTTATAGTCTCTTGCTGTGATATCTAAGCCACTTTCTGCGCAAGAATATGTAGCTGTTTCTTAAGCTTACTTATGCTATCTTAATCAGCTGTCTTACTAAACAGCTTGTTCCATATGCCTGCTACTCTTTTAATAGAATTGTTTGGGATACATTTGTTTTGTTTACCTGTCTTCTTTTCAACTTCTGTTGCTGATACTTTAAACCCTATCACTATTTTGGACAGTTTGAGATCACCCTACTGAGAAGTCTTACAAGAATTAATAGTTTTAAACACATCTGTCAAATTGCCTGTTTATTTCACTTGAAGTAGTAGCATGTAATATTCACTTTTTGCATTTAAATAACAGAGTAATTGTTTTATTTGGTATGGTTTAAGAATAAGACCAATAATCTGTATTTCTTTAAAAGATCTTCAAAGCTGAAAATGATATCATAACCCATAAACCATAAACAATAATATCTACAAGGGAGCAGTAAAACAGTGAAATGTTAATTTTATACTTTTCTGAGTGAATCCTGCATATACTTACCTTATAATCAGTAAAAAATACGGGGTTATGGACTTTTCTGTAGTTACTCATAAATTATTGCCTTTGTTATATTTTCCCAGGAATTTTTAGTTTCTTTTTCTTTTCTGTTTTATTTTTCTGTCTGTTTTCTCGCTTTAGTGTAAACACTTTCATGTCTTTGTCAAAAAAAGTCAAGGGATTAAATATTTCCAAATTCGGTAGCTTTGTTGGGTTTTTGCTTTATCACTGTGCGTTGCATCTTTCTTTCAACACGACTTCTTGCCATTCACACCTGCATCCCGTAGAAGAGCCATTTCTGCATATGCTGTTGCCTCATTAACAATAGCGTGGATCCTGAAAATAAAGAAATAAATAAAGGCAACTGCTTGGAGGAAGGGTAAAAGGAAACTCTTCAGGGTAGTTGTCATTTTCTCCTTTAGGACCAAGATTGCCCATCAGGCTTTTCTGTAAAATAAGCACTGTTTAGTCTAGGATATAGTTACTAGTAGAAAAGGAATTAAATGTATCTTCATGGAAAAAAAAAAGTGATATTAAATGTAACTTGAAAATATAATAGCTTTCTTCATCACAACAAAAATACATTTGCATCACATCTGAGGCAGTTCTGCATGCAAGTTTTAGGAGTAAAACTTATATCAGTGCTTGAGAATCTCTATGAATACTGTTTGTTACTCCTTGTGCTTGCCCACTGAACAAGTTCACATAACAAGTGTGTAGTAACTTGCTCATTTTTAGTCTCTATTTCTAAACAAGACTGATCCTAGAAATCAAATCTGCAGCAGAGCAGAAACTACAAAAAAAATTTTACCAAGATTTTTCTGGAATATCCATTAATTTTCCTGGCATAATCTTGCTTGAGTCTGTCGGATAATTAACTGAGTTAGAATCAGTCTAGACTGGTAAGTGCAGAAAGTTCATCAAGCACATTTCTGCTGTCTGACATCATCACCAATGCTTTCCATGCCATTGGGGATGATGAATTGTTTTATGAATACACCAGCTTAATGAGATAGTAGAAAAAGAAGATTGTGGACAAATATTTCTTTTCAAAATTTGCAAAACTGGTGATGGTCCCTGATGGTGAGAAACTGATGGAGGCTGGGAGTCCCCAGAAACTGACACAACCTGTGAAATCTTTTGTTCAACAATGCTTCCTCCCATAGGTTTTTTTCCCCTGGACAGAACATCTATCACATTCTCTCTGTGCTCAGAATAGCTGTCAGACTGCCCTTCTTGTTCTGACACCACCTAAGAGTCTTTATGTCCAGCACTCTCATCCCTTCTAACTCGCTTACCTCTAACATGGTCAGGTAAGATGCTAACTTGCTGTTTACTTGCACACAGTACCCATTTTTCAATTTCATCTGATGAATTGCTTTCCAGGAAAGCTATAAGAGCAACTTAATTGTATGGAGGGTCTCTTTCCTTTTGTTAGTATGTCTTAGTAGTAGAATCTGTTTCTAGAACTGTAAAATTCTGAAAATGGTTACATGAAGCCCACTAAATATGAGGTTTTGAGTCTCAGGTTTTCTGCTTCTCTTAGTTATTTTCGATATATTTTTATCTTCTTTTCTTTTGGTTCTGTGCTTTGTGCAAGCACATGCATGATCCTAGATGAGGACTAGCATAGGTAAAAGACAACTTATCTATTCTGTAACTCTTTCTGATTGACAAAATTTGTTATCAACAAGCTGGAGATATTTGATTTTGGCCTTATGCTAATAATGAGACTTTAAGAATATAGGTTGCAGAGTTTTATGAAGAATAAGACCATTCTTTGATATCTAGTCCAGTGTGTATAAAAAGTTCAGTATGACATTGGAGCCACTGACATTAGTTCTTTACTTTTTTTCTACTTTGAGTACTTTGTTCAGTGAAACAGTACTAAATGTAAGAGAATTAGCAGCATTATTATTGGTCTCATATTTCTTGTAAGTCCTTGTGAATGGTGGTATTCAAACTTCAGTTGGTATTAAACTTTTAAATTTATATATTTCACTTTCAGTCAGAGGAAAATAATAAAAGTTTCAAATATTCTAAGTATCTTGATTTCAAGCATTCAAAGATGATCTAGGTAACACTTCTGCAAGATTTCATTACCCGGGCTGAGCTAGACTATGCAAATGTTCTGTAGTTCCCTTTTTTGAGAGATTAGAGTTATCTTCTGCCTTCTAACCTAAGTTAATGAACTAGAGAGAAAAATACAGGTCAGTTGCCTTTGACATACAGATGATTGTCAGCTTTTCTCATGTTAATACCCAGTAATCTACGACATATCTTTTTCTGTATAATGTATAAAGCAAATTATATGATAAATTTAGACAAAATAAAGAGAAAACTCTCATATCTGTCAACTTTTGTTCACTCAGAGTATTACGTTGAATATCTCTCATGGTTTAGGTTCTAATTTTAGACAATCTCCTAGTCTACCAGCCAATTCAAGTTCATCTCTTAGACTTCAGCTATTTTTATACCTAATTCAGGTTTGTGACTGGAGCTGTGTGACTGCTTCAGAGTCCAGTTTGTTTAGTGCTTCCTTGTTACAGATGGGAGAGCTCCCAGGCAGAGCTTCACCACTGTGTGCTCGTCTCACAGGTATACGAGCAGCTTTGGTTTTCAAGCAAGGCTATCCAGGTAAGGAAGGGGAAGTTTGAGGAAGCAGGTGTTTGTCCTCAAAGAACAGAAAAGTCAGAAAAGGAAGTGAAGTGGTATCCTAATGGAGAAGGGATAGATTCACTTAATGCCTCACGATTTCTCTGCCTCTGTTGATACGAAATAGAAAAGTGGAGAAAATATTTTGGCAGCTGAAGTGACAGTGAATACAGTTTGCCTCAGACTGCCTTAGCCAATTATTGCTGCCTGTTAGTGCCCATTTTCCTGCATTTCAACTGGCCTTGTGTTTTGCCAAACCGGGTTTTTGATTTAGGTGCACATTTCAGCACCTGGCAGATTATTGCCATCTTACACCTGGTAAGCTGTGAAGTTTTGTGAACAGCTCATCCCACATTTAATTAATGCATTTAGCCAAAGATTAGGGGGCAAATTTCTATAACTGACTTTCAAAACATACAGAAAGAGCTTTCTGCATCGGTACACATAAACATGTCACTGTGACTCAAAGGGATTACAGCCATTCAGCACAACTTCATCTATGCACCATTTGGTGTGTCATGCCACATTTTTCAGGTGATTTCATTTCTCCACCACATTATTTCTACTTATTAGATAATTAAAAATTAATTCAGTGGTTGAAAATTGTATGTATTTTTGACCTGTTTTGTTTTCATGGGACGCTTCACCATCAAACCAACTTAGATATGTCCTTACTAACATCTGAAAAGTTCGTGACTGCACCAATAAAAGTATTCATAAATTTCAGAAGAGTTTTCTTTGATGAGCTTATTTGCAAATTAATTCATAGCATGCACTTCAAGATCACAAGTCTATTACCATAAGTCTCGTATCTGAGATTCTAATATTTGGGTGCTGTAGCTGTTGGTGCTCATCTCTTTCTGCTTTACTTCAGAGGCAACAAAGCAGACTATCCCTCCCCTGTCACTAGTGGAAATCTCATTACATCCTTTCAGTACTTTCTGTTTTGACACTGCCTTTCCTGGGGCTGAGCACAGTTATTGTACTGCAGTTTGTTCTTGGAAGGCTTAGAATCCATAAGTTATCTTTTCACTTTATTCCCACCAGAAGAGCAAGAGAAGGATTTGCAGTTCTCAGTAAGATGAGGTCCTTCTATGTCAAAATCATTATCTTCAGCTAACATTTCTTCTTTTCAGATTCTTTTTATAAATTGAAAGAAAAGTGGGGGCATAGAAAGATCAACAACTTTTGAAACAAGGAAATCAGAAAATAGAGAGTTTTCATAGTTTCAGGCTTTATGCATTTCTCTGGGTGATAAATGGATGTTCTCTACTTGTGCTTACTTTTGTTAATGAATATTTTAGGGCATATATTCATATATTGGATGGATACTTAATATCAAGGAAACCATTGTAACAGGACTAGGGAGTCTATTCCTGTCTCTTACTCTGTGTCTGAAAATGTCCTTGAATGGTGTACTTAAAGGTTTCTTTTAATTAAGCCTCAACAGAACTAGAATTTAAAAAAACATATTTACGAGGGTATGTGTGTTTATTCAGTTATATAGCGGAGACAATTAAAATAAATACATCTTCTCTGTACCTCATTTTAAATCATCATTGTATGATTTATGTACCTCCTCTTATTGAGTCAGCAGAAAATACAGATATGATAAATAGCAATGGTGGACAAGATTTAACAAAATCCCATTGCATATTCCAGCCACATTCTTTTTACCAAAAAGAAGCAATGTTCTGCAGATGGACTTAAAGCCAATACATATTAATTGGAAATCTCAACGATTGTATTTATCAATAGTTCTATGTCCAGCTGGGGAAGACAAAAGAGAAGTGTCTTAAATAAGAGACAGGAGTTAATTATTCCATTCAGAAACAGTTTAGCTGGAATACTACTAATTGTATTTTGTTCTTCTGGAACAAACAGTATCTCCTAATGTCTGTGCACACTAATAGAGACTGTCCTTTTCATGGCCCTTTTTCTGTTTATATACTACTTTTCTCCGATGCCGTGGTTTCCAGAGGGAGAAACGTGGTTTAATTTAATTTGGGCCAGAGTTGCAGCATGCTCTAATTAGGGATACATCCACAGTACACAGTTTGTAGGCATATTTTAGAGAAAGATCTGGAAGAATTCAAAATCAAGAAAGAGGTATAATAGAGCAGAAAATAGAGGTTTGTGAAACATCGCCTGTAGGTGAAGTTTGAAAGAAGTGTTTGTTTAGAATCTCTGTGAGTTTAAACAAACAAGGACTGGGGTGAAGCATAATACAGGTCTTTGTGTATATAAAGTTGTTATAAATAGGATGGTGATTGCTTTTCCTTTTCTTTTTCTTTTTCTTTTTGTTTAATTTTCTGGAAGAAGTATTTAAGTTATATTTGAGAGAGAACTTTACTATAAAGATGTGTAGGCAGTGAAGCAGGCTATCCCTTTAAGTTAAAGAATACCCTTTCCTGGAGATTTTTAAAAAAGGTTAAATACACATTTGTCAGTGATAATCTAGATTTATTTTAAACTACCCAGGGCCAGAGGATTGACTCTAGACCTGCTTTGTATGGTGCCAAAATTAAATATGGGGATGCATTGTACTGTCTAATCCTGAGTAAAACATACTGAAAGAGAATATTTGCTTTTATCTGTTCTGCAGCCTCTTGTCTCTGAACATTTTCATCTTGGAGAACTCAGCCTGTTAGAGAATTGCAGGGAATGTGGATTATGTAGCGCTTCCCAACAATAATCCCCGATATAATATAATAATATGTAGCATTTAACATGGATTTGGCTCAGAGCTGCAGAACGATTAACTAATGAAACTTAGTGAAACTTTGCCTAGTCTCTGCACTTCAGTGCTACACGATGCCATGTATCAGTCTCTGTGCACCTACTGCCCAATCCGATCTCCAGAATGGCAGAGCAGCTGGTTTCCATTCCCTGCTGCTGCTTTCTCCTATTCCAGCTGCTGCACTCAAATAACCTCCCTTCCCCAAGTGGGCTTCATATGGTTTGAAAGGGACTTAATGTACCTCAGTGCATAGGGAACTTTTGATGCATATTTCATCATGTTTCAGTTCTTTCTACAGGGAACACTGCATGTATAACAGATGTTCACTGACTGCTACCCTTTCCTGAAGGTGACATGCCCTTTTTTGTGTTCCATCTCTAATGTATATAGAGCTGGTAATGCCTGCGTGGTACTAAAAAATAGTGTTCCATGGCTGCCCCTGTGCTGCATGCCAAGCTATATTTAATTCCATCTGCTCCCCTCTGCAGCATGAAATGGAGAAGAGCATATGCCCAGTACAACCAAGTCACACTGTGGCACAGATAATACCCCTTTATTTAAGATGAGTATAGGTATTTTTTAAATTTAGGACCCTATTCTTCTAGCTTTTTAATACATAAATTTCTTCATATAAAATAGTGGGAATGTTTATGTAATTACATGTCAAAAAATGCATAGTTTTATATCTTTTACTATTATTAATAGTATAATATTGTATATGTAGTAGGTGTGTGTTTATATATGTCCACATGCATACTCATAAATTAAAAATAAGATATTATTAACTGATATCCCTGGAAACTTAATTTTATAATCAATATAGATCTATCTCTTAACAGTATAGACATTTTAATGTTTTAAAACATTTTATGCTTGCTTCTTTTAAAATTGCAACTATGAGAACAATTCACAAACCTGTTTACGCAAAACACTCAATTTTCATCATAAAACTTGTTTTGGAAAGAATAATAATTCTGATGCAAAAGCTGACAGATTTAAATAGAGTATATAATTGAAAAGCAGTCCTTTATAAAAATAAATTTTTTTAATATCTATTTAATAATGTATAGCACTATCCGACCCAATTTTCATTTCAACAAATTAATGCAGTTCTTACATAAAAAGTGCAGTTTAGGTTGCACATTGACAAGACCTCTAGGCAGCTACAGAGCCCAAACAACCTTTCAAGGTCCAAATCAAACATAAAATGAAAACAGCAACAGAAATGGAACTGTGTCTCTTCTGACCCTGTGGAGAGACTTTTGCAACGTATCTGTAATCTTCATGGCCCAGGGAAGTGTATATTGGATCTGTGTGTGCTGCTGAATATGAATATTCCTGCACTTTGTGGAATATTCCTACACTTTATGGATTATTCCTGCATTTCATGTCTGTGATTGGTTTTACCAAGTGATATTTCTTTTCAATATTGCTAGTTTGACTTGAAGCAAGGATTCTGGCCCTTATCCTTACGGTATTTTGTTGTTGTAAGAAAAGTTTTACATAAATGTCAAACATAAATTACTTCTTTTTGAGGGAAAGTGCATGGAGCAGAGCAGGACAGAGGGGAAAAAAGCCACACTGAACACTGAAGCTACTGCTATGAGGAAAGCTTTAAACTCAGCTTAACTTGCCAGTGTTCTGTGGCTGCTTTTTTGCTTCTCAAGGGTTCCAGAGCACAATAATAACCAGGGCATATTGCTGAACTGGAACATAAAAATTATTTAAAAAAAAAAAAGGTATTTTTTATTTGGCATTCATGTTTGCAATAAACAAGTAATTTAAGTAGCTTGGACTTCCAAAATAAAACTTTTCTCAAAATTTTCTGTCTTTATTATATTGACCGTGAAAATAAAATCCCACAAGGTGTTTAAGCCTATGACATATGAAATTGTGAATTTTTCTTATGGATACCTTTTCTTTATACAAAAGCATTGATAATATCTATATTTTTGTTACTTTTAGGGTCTGTTTATTCATTCTTTATTATTAATGTATATTGTTGTTCCTTTATTTTTAATTTTATACTTTTTGCTTTCTGTGCATTCACATTTTTTTCTTGGTATATGGAGAATAGCAGAAACATTTATGTTGCTAAAACTTTGGCACAAGGAAAAAGCCTCTCAAACACAGGCTAGATAATTACTGATAAGTGTGAACTCACCTTCCTTTTGCTATTGAGAAATCTTGCCCCAATCACTAATTCACCATTATTTTACAGTGATTTCAGGAGATGTGTAACTTTCATAAGTATGGCAAAATAAGCCAGTATTTAAAGCCTGAGAACTTCATTGCTACTTAGAACCTAAAGATTTATTTAAATTCTTTAAAGACATGGATTCAGATATCAGTAGAAGCTCGGATTATTGTAAACTTATTAAATGTCTTTTTCTGATATGCAGAAGTATGGAAAGACAGAAAGAGAGTTAGATGAAGAAGAAGAAGAAAAAAATATTAACTTAGAAGTTAAAGGTGTGAGAAGACAATGTAACACAGGAGAAAAAAAAACAAACAAGCAATCAAGACACACTCAGATTTCCTAAGAAACAAGAAACTGCTCTACTGTTAGAAGAAGGGTTCTTTTGTTAAATTTAATTCTCTGCCAAAAGGGATAAAAATTTGTAGTTTTCCTAGAGACAAGCTGCATTTAAATAATTCTAAATTGGAATATATTTCATATCAGAGAGGTGCTTGCTTTTTTGCAGAAGTTCATCACGGTCAGCAGAGTTGTACCACCTTGCCCATTTTAAATCAACACAGTAGGCCAGGGGTTTTTTTTGTTTTGTTATAAATCTGCAATATATAACTTTGTATTTTTAATCCAATGTCAGGTAATATAATTCTTTTGCATAAACCTTTGTATTAAGAAAAAAAAGTTTTCACAAATCTTAGATATGATATATCTTAGATATATTTACTTTAGATATGTGAACATAATACTCTGGAAAATAGAAAAAAAAAATTATAAGTTTATGACAGCTAAAAATACTCTTCAAAATTTTAATGAAATCCAGGATATTCAAGTTAATGGCATCTTCATTTAGACTGAATTTTACATTTCCAAAATAGATTTGAAACTAAGGCTTGGGTTTTCTTCTAGATATTCAATCCTCTATAAGTACAAGCTGGAAAGACCTGAAGGGTTTGTTAGCTAAAAAAAAAAAGAAAAGAAAGCTTCCCAAACCACTACATTTGTAACCCTGTTGAAGGAAAGAACAGCCACAAATTCTAAGGAACCTTGTCCCTATCATTTCACCTACTATCTCACCTACATCTGAGCTAGTTACTCTAATTCTTTTTAGTTAGTTGATGAGCTCTCTAGAATTACTGAGGAGAGTGAGGTACTTCTAGAGTATGATTCCTTTGACCTGTTTAAGGTGAATCACATCCTCTTTACTATCAGCAAAAGATGACTAACTGAGATAGAATTAAATAACTGTACATACCTAAACCTACAAAAGAAGAATTTCCACTCGGGTTTTGAGGGAACAAGCTTTTTTGCAAACTGACTATTGTTTATTACAAGTTTTGTGTTTCTGTGTTTCTTATTTGTGTTATAGGTGTTAATTGTTCCAGCCCAAGTTTATTCTGGAGACATCATCATAAATCTATTCAGCAAATCTTTCCCATTTCATCAGTCATTCTGTAGAGGTAGTGAATCTCTCTTCCATGGAAGAAATATGATTTCTGTTTGCATGGCCATCATTCCTTCTCCCATGTATTTGCAGATGGGAACTGTTTTTTCCCTCGCAAAATTAGGTGCCTGTGTTAGGTGCATAACTTTTTATGCTTGGCTTAAATATTTATCTACTTCACTTTTGGTTTCAATTCTTATGTCCAAATTTCTAGTGCCAGAAGCAATGGAGTATAGTGTGTTGGAGGTTTAAAATTAGAATCTGAGATCAACTTTCTAAAAAACCCTATGTGTTGAAGTGCTTTACTGAAATTGCTCACAAGAAAAGAAAGGCATGGTCTTGGATCATATGAACTTCTTAAAATCAAAATAAATTAACATATTTATCTGACTGCTGGGACTATTTTAATTTAAGATAATTGAATATCAAGGGATGAATAAAAATATTAATTTAAGGATTAGTCTCTGTGTAAAATATCTGTACCTTACATAATGTTAATCTTCAGTAAATTTTTATCATTTGATGAATGGAAGTAATTCATGAACTTGTTAAACCTAACTCCTCATAACATCTAAGGCCGTTCTTGTATGTTCATTAAATAGCAATGGGTTCTGGAATAGCTGTTAATCCCTGGCAAATACATTTAAGAATCAACTGGCATTTCATAAACATACAGTAGCAATCCTATTAAATCTAAGTAAATATTTGTTTAAGATACTTCAAGGCTATCCCGTTCTATCACACCCACTGTGGGGTGTGCCATTGTGATGGCACAGTGAGGTTTATCTGCACGAGTACACCTGCTGCTCTCTCCTCTCAACTCCATCATCAAAGCCAGCTGCTGGAGATGTTGCACATGCTGGCACAGAGAGGTCTCCTTCTAACCTTTCTGCACTGTGTCCCTTAAAGAAATAAACTAAACTATATATATATTCATGTAACTATATGAATGTCAGAGTTTTCTGCCAAATAACTGTGAGAAACAGGGTTGTCATATTTTTTCACACTTCTAGATGACATCTCTTTGCCAGAAAATCTTCACAATATAGATCTGGTCTCACAAGTTGCTATTCAGCATCAGTGTTATTGATAGAGAACATAGTCTGCTTTTTTGCAAGGCTCACACAGAGAAAGATTGAACTGCATTTTTGGCAAATTGAACACAGTTGACAGGAATATGTTACACACCTTCTCCTGTACAGATTAACCCTAATAACAAGTATTTAACTCTGTAAGTGCCTCTCAGGACTATCTCAGAAAGTAAATCTTCTGTATTGTACATCACTCAAATACCTTTGACTGTCTTCTGCTTTTGTGCTTGCTCTTTTGGCTTTGTTAACATAAAAACAAGTAGTGGAGCAACCATCCTATCTTGGTTATTTTCCGTTCTCTCTAAAGGAGAACTTTACTTTCGGAAATTTGAGTAATTTTTTCTGATTATTTAGTTTACTTTTTTCTCACCCACAACAAAATATTTGGTTAGTTGGTTGGTTTATTTAATACTTTACTACTTTTACAAAGGCAGAAAAAGTAGAGAAGTAGCTTATAAAACAAACAAACCCCACCCATTTTAAAATAAAAGACATAATGATTTTTTCTGAAAATATGAAGTAGACAGCTTTCAATGACTATTGATTGCTATTTCAGAAATTATGAGAAATGTAATTTAGATTAAGGTGCTCTCATAATAATTTATGCTTTGCTATTTACAGCTAAATTTGTAGTTCACAAAATATTCTAAGTTTATCTAATTTTCAGAACAGGAAAGTGAAAGTGTTTATTACTGAAAATAGTGTCAAAATTTCTTCAATTTACATCCTTACGCAGCTTTTACTATCTCTATACCTTGCCTTGTATCAATAGAGCTAATATGGGCCAATTTAATCCCTTAATATTCTTTCTGATTTGGACTTTAGATCCCTCAGCTTTTTGAAAGTTAACTAAGTTTTTTATTTAATACCATCAAAAAAACTCTGAGAAGTATAAGATTTCAATATTATGATTATTCTATTGCTGGAAAAATGGAACAGATTTTGAAAAGCAAGGACTTTGAGCTTAAAGAATTAACTTAGTAATAATAGTGGACATAAAAAATTATTGCAAAAGTAGGCAAATTTTATATTGGACATATGAAATTTTTAACTGTACACTTTCTGTGACTTCTTATAATTCTGGTCCCATATCTCTTTTTCTATCTCACTATTCCAGTGTAAATTGTAAAATGTATCTTGTCTGGAGCAGACATACTGGTAGCTACAAATGCATTTGATTTTATGAAACTAAATTCTTAATAAGGAATTCTTTTAATTTTTTGGTGCAGATAATTTAATATCTTTTATTAAACTGAACTAGGCTTGTACTTAAAAATAGCTCCCTGACATTCAGAATAATGGATATGAAAGCAAGAGTAATAAAAATTGCTGGGAAGGTGCAGTGCAAGCACTGATTCAGCAACTACCACACTGATTTAAACATTTTCTTTGGTACATAAGATATTAATCTGTAGAGGTTTAAAAGCATGCAAAAACAACCCTGTCTAGGAAGGGTTGGAATGTGGAAGTTACATGTGGAGTAGCAAACTCCAACTCATCGTGCAGTCTAGGGCAACTGTACTAAATGTATGCCCTTCACTTACAGCAGCTGAAGGTAATTCAATCAGCCACACAAATGCAACATCTGAGTCACCTTGTGGAATTTCCTGTTACTCCAGCCTTTGCACAAAGACTTCAGGACAATCACAGCCTGGTGCAATTAAGGGTCCAAAGAAAAGGATGCAAGAAAATAAAAAAAGACATTTTTCATCAAATCTGTGAGGATTTTTGTTCTGTGGTTTTGTGTAACAATGTTACAGATCCTTAGCTTCCATAATGTCCTGCACAACAATCTCTACAGCTTTGGTGTGTGTACAAACACACTATGTTTGACTGAAAACTGCCACCTGATAATTTCACTGGCAGTGTCTAGTTCTTGCTTTAGGAGAAACAGTAAATAATTGTTTCCTATTAGTCTTCTCAGTGACAATCACGATTCAAAAATCTTTTCATATTTTCCCTTTGTTGTGTTTTCTTCAAGCTGAAAAATCTTAGTCTATTTAATCTCTTCTCTTATGAAAGCCTTTTCATAACTTTGATCATCTTTGCTGCTCTTTTTTGTCTTTTCAGTTCTATTATATTCTTTTGAACATGGCATGAGCAGAACTGAATACAGAAGCCTAGACACAGCAGCTATGGATTAAAAGAGTAATGTTTTGTGGTTTAATCTCTATTCTTTTCCAAGATACCTTCTTATTCTAACTGCTCTCTTGTTGAACTTTGAGCTGACATCTTCATTTAACTGTCCAGACTAGTACAGAGATCATTTCAGAGTCCCTTGCTTGTGTATTGAGAGTTGTTACTGTTTTCCATCATGTATATTACCTGCATTTGTTGACACTGAATCTCACATGCCTTAGTCATTCAATTGCAT